>CM023949.1:24760961-24875614 GCA_013407115.1 Glycine latifolia | reverse complement strand
TTTTGTTGGAAGAAAATGTCATTGATTGGCTAACAGGTTGCGTCTTGGTTAATGAAATGCTTAACCAAAAGATTTAATGGTCTTTGTTTCTGGTTCTAGATTCTTATGCTATTTTGATGTTGACTTTCTTAGTGGTGAGAAACAGTGTGATTTGGATATATGAGATAAGGTATCTGCAGAAGTAGTTGTGTGTAATAATTGTATTTGATGGCATAAGCACCATAGGTACATATGCCTATATGTTTTCTTCTGCTTTCATCATATTCATATATAGTTTGGGAATGAGTATAGGGGATGCATTCTGCAGAAGCAAGTGATATGAAGTTGTGATATTTTTGTTCTAATGATTTATAGGCTGCAGCATATTATTATCATGGTATGATTCTTGATGAGGGAAATACAGAAAAATCTCATGGGATGGCTGTAGCTGCTTTGCAAGCAGCAGACGAGTATTTCAAAGAAAGTAAGAAGTTGTGTGAGGCATTCAACGCAGCATCTCCATTGTCAAGGTTATCCATTGTCTTCCTTTTTCCACACTTTTATGTTTTTATATGCGCTCAGAAAACAGGGTTTTAGCCTTCTTTAAGAACTTGCTGTACCAACAGTTAGATGTAATGTACATGTTTTCTAAATAATATAATATCATTATTAGTTGTCGTTATCTGCTGGAGCTGGAACTGGTAGTGTGATGTGTGGTTTCATGTTCTCTAAATAATATAATTCTATCTTCTTGAAATTCAGATAAATGTGAGTTAAGTTTCTAGTATTTTGAGGCTATTCCTGAAAAAACCTTGTGTGTAGCATCCTTGTGATCTTTGCTTTCTTCTAGTATCTTGTACCTTCGAGAATTTGTTCCTTAGTTCCACCTCTGGATTACCCTTATAATGATAATTTAAGTGAAAATTGGTAAATATGCTTAATCTCCCTTTGGCTGTTGAGGATCGCAAAGAGAATGTGTTAATGTATGTATGGGTGACAGGATTACAATATTTAGCAATATCTTATCTTATTGTATACTCATTTTAGGTAAAATATGTTTTTACTTTTAAATATGATTAAATTTGCTTTTTAGTCCTCTAATTTTTTCTTGTTAGATTTGATTCTTATAAATTTTAAAATTTTAGAAAATGATTCCTATTCCCAGTGATGTGACATGTATCTAGACATACCACTTTGCATGCCACCTCAAAATTGTCGCTGATGTTGCATGCGTAGATGCATGTCATGTCACCACTAGATGAGGATATGGACCATTTTAATAATTTCTCAAATTTACGAGGATTAAAACTAGCAATTTTTTTAGGGGGATTAAAACTAAATTCAGTCATACTTGAACTAAAAACGTGTTTAAGTCTTCACTTTAATAAACTTCATAGAAAATTATTGTGATTGTCAAAGAAGTATAATTCACTCCCTATTTCCTTGAAATTTAATAGCATGCCTCAGAAGGTAGAATAGTTTTAGCATATTCTAACATGTGGTGTGGTGTGGTGACATAAGATGCCATTATGATCTATCATTTCCTACTGCACTCCCACTTTCTTCCTTTTCCTCTTTTACTTTTAAGAGAGATAGAGTGATAAGTAGATTTTAAAAAAAAAAAATACTTTCAACTGTCCTTGTGGCCTTCGTTATTGTTTTGAAGAACATTTATCAGCTATGGTTTATGCCTTCAACATAGTTCATTTAGAATTATCATGACCATGGCTTTGACATACCATTTTATTTTCTATCTCTTCAAGAAGAAGAATACTATTCATGGTAATGTGCTGTATTATGGCCCATCTAACTGGCAGTCATTGGTTGCAGAAATCCCCCACCTTGGGGGACTGTGAAATATCTCTCTGAAAAAATTCCTAAGGATACTTCAAGCAAGGTGCGAATAAACCGCGATTTGTACTCTTATGAAAGGTAATCTTTCCAAAATGCATGTATAACTTGTTACTTAAATGTAATTGCTTAATTATTCTTGGCTAATGAAAAGTAGTATGATACCAACAAAACCATATTGTGTTTTTCTTTTTATTATTACAGGATCATGGAGACAGCACCAACATTGCCTGATTTTTCATTGGCCTTGAAACCAGATGAATATCAACTTCCTCAAGTGGACTCATCTTGGAGAACAGAGAACATAAAAGTGGGACAAACTGATCCTAACCATCTCAAGGGGGACAAGAGATAAAATACAATGAATTTGCACACCTCAAAGAAATGTTGGTCTAGCTGAAAAATGTCTGCCGAAGGGTGTTTTTCCAATTCTTGTTAATAGAAAAAACAAATTAGTTTATTTGAATTTTTTCTACCTTCTGCATTTACTTTTTTTTTACTTCATATATTAATTTCCTCCTTTCCCCTATAATATTTGTAAGACGCCCAGCAAATAGAGGTTCAATATAAATTGTCCTCTGGGGGGAAAAGAAAGGGTCTCCTTGTCAATTCCTGAATAATATCAATATAAAATTGCTATTTCATTTCATTGTAAAGGCAGCAAATCATCCATTTTCAAACCAAGTTTGTGTAAGGATCGTGAGTAAATGAATTGTGCATTGGAGAAAGAATTTTTATTTCCTTTGCTATAGTATCATTTATTTTTAGTGCAAGAGAAAATGAGTTTTTTGCTATCCTAGGAGCAAGGTAGATTAAAAAACCAAACCATTAGGAGCGACATAATAAGATGTCATTGTTGTGGCAAAATGTCATTGATGCCATGCAATAGAAGGTAAAAAAAAAACCATTAAAAATGTAAAAGTTAATTTAATAATATAAAGGATTAATCTACAATCATTAATGATAAAAATTATTTCATTTGGTGTCCACGTTTCATTGGAAAATTTTACTTTCAAACTACTTAAATTTCAAAATTTTCTTTTAACCTACAGTAATTTTCAGTACTTTTATATTGTTAGGTTTTTTATTCTTTCATTTTTTTATTAACTGTACTTAACTTTTATTTTTTTATTTAAAAAATTTAGACAGACAAGGATTGCCTCTCTTTTTCTTGTTTAAAATAAAATGAAATCAGATGACTTAAAAGGTAAAAAAAATGCTTTATAGTACAAGAGCTATATACTTAGGGTCTAAAAGGTCTTAAAAAATCCAACATTAGTCATTTTTATGAGTACTCATAAAAAAAAAACCTATGCATTCAGGTTAATTCAACCCATTTGGGCAGGTCGATGAGTAGCCGTCATATTAGGCCTTTTCTTTTTGCAACATATTTTTTATCCCAAAACACCCACCTTTTGTTGCAATATTCAGAATACCAAACTTCCCCCTTTTTAAAACAAAAATCCTTCTCCTTCCCTCTCCCTTCACCATATGCATCATTCTCTCATTCTCTTTTCACCCTTTATCATTCTAGGCACCATCAATTTGTTTGCTGCATGACCTATGGAAGAAGATGATTGAAACATAAATTATTTAAGAAACATATTTGTATTGTTTGGTTGGAGAACGTTTGTTTAGATGATTAATTAGGGAAAACTTTCCTTTTTAAAAAGTAGGTCCTTATATTATTTCAGTCCTTAAACAACTAAAAATTGAAGTAATGTTCATATGAGAGAACAATTTATTTAATAGGAGAATTAATTTTCGATTTCAAAATTTTCTTGAACCAGTGAATTAAGAATGTGATCAGTGACCTAATAAGTTGAGGAATCCCATTATTTCTGATCTAAAACTTAAAAAAAAAAAATCAGTCCTTAAACTAATATTATCAAGTCACAACTTTTTTATATTTGAACTATATTGAGTTACAGATTTTTGAAGATCATGTAATAATAATAGGGGGGAAATTTGGTCATAAAAGAAGTTTTTTTCTAACAGAGGTCATAAAAGAAGGTGAGATAACAAAAAATGGAAAGGGTATTGACTGTGTACAGCTACAACGTTATATTCTTTAGCATATGACAACTTTTATAGTTGAGCGAAGACAAAAATTAGCATAGCATATTATTACTATTAGCATAATCAATATTTTTTCCTTTACAAGATGCAACTCTCACCAATGTTCGATGATAACTAGGCAAAGTAGTTTCTTCATTCTCCAGGGTTTCTTCAACAACTTTCTCTTTTTTAGAAAGAAAAAAAAAAAAAAAAGCGGCAGGCATTATCTTGGCATGTGGATAACACAACGCAGACACTCCCCTTCCTTCATGAGATTGAAAGCTTTGTTAATGTCATCAAATGACAAATTGTGTGTTATGTAGTCATCAATCTGGATTTCCTGCATATTAATCATAATAATTGTACATTTTTCTTTTGTGCTAAAATCGCCGCTTGAAGGTATGCGTCTCCAATATCAAACTAAAGAAACATAATCCATGAGGAAAAAAACATATTAAGCAAGAAAATAGTTCTAATAAGCAATTTAAGCTGCATTCCCGATTCCTCCCTCCCTCCCCCTTCAAAAACATCTCTTTCACAGACTTTTGACTGACTTTATAATGAAAAACAAGATTAAGTCACAAATACCAGCTATATATAGACATAAAATAGCATATCACATCCCATGCTGAACTTTGTTAGCAAAGTTTGTTTTTTTTCTCTTGTAATAATGATAACATGAGAGAGAGAGAGTGAGAGAATTTTCTCAGGGTAATGCTACAACTCGCAAAAACTCATTTTTGAACCATTAGATTTACCTTTGTATCTATGGTGTCAGTTCAAAATTCAAAGCATATTTTCTGCACAAATCAACATGAAATCTAATAGTTGTTCACATTTGTTGTCTTCTCTCCTAAGTGTTTGTTCATGTAACATTGCTAAATTTCTATCTTCTCTGTAGAGTTATTCTAATCATTGGCCAATAATCAACAGAATTATCTATGCGACAAAGTGGCATTTTTAAAATAGTCATAGAGAACCATTTATGCAGAAGGTAGACATTGCTACGTTTCAGCTTAGAGTAAAAATATATAAAGTAGTAATGCTCAGATAAGAGGAAGCATTTTGGGTACTGTTTCAGTTACCTTGTTGACATACTTCTCTACTAATGAAGGAAGATCAGATTTAGGTTTCCATCCTCCAAATAGAGATCCTTTCAATGTTCTTCCCATTAGTAGTAGTCCATAATGAGCAGACATCTCAGGCTTCACCTTTGGCACACCAAGTGTTACAGTCAAACCCCATCCCTGTGTGAAACAAGGAAAGATAGAATGAAATTCAAGTATAATGAATAAAAGCTTTTAAATGTCAACACCAAAAATTATAGGTTTATAGAGTATTACATCACAGCATGACTGCAATGCAGTGGTTATCATATCAGTGTCACCTACACATTCAAACGAGAAATCTGCCCCACCATCAGTAATGCGCTTAATAACCTGGAAATTTTCAACATATATAAATGTTGTTAACTTGGTATGACTTCAAAACTTTTTCTTTGTGTACATACTTACAGTTTTTGTGCTAAAGTAAAATCATATTTAACTAAATTAACATTAACAATAAATTTATGGATCACACATGTAATATTTGATCTAGCTGCATACTTTGGAAAGTCATCATCCATCAATTACAGTTACATACAATATTCTCCATAAAATAAAGTATGAAAAGTTAAATCAAATGTTTCGTAATGAGAAGAGCAACCCACCTGAGCTATAGGTTCTTTGTAGGAATTCGGGTCAACAACTTCAGTAACCCCAAAAGCTTTAGCTGTGGTAACAACCAACAAGACAACAATAAGTAAATCAAGGGAATAATTAAATATAAATTAAGTAACTTGGGAAACTCAATATAGTACCATTTTCACACTTCTGTGGATTGTTGTCCACACCAATTATTCGAGATGCACCTCTTAGTTTGGAAGCTTGAGCAACCTAATTTAAAGGAAAGTTAATTACAATTTGGAAAATATTATCACTCATCTGTTGAGAAGCCAAGATAGATACAATTGCTTAGTCCCTGTACTTACAGATAGGCCAACAGTTCCAAGACCAAAAATCACCACAGTTGATCCTTTTGACACATCAGCAACATTCCACGCTGCACCAAGACCTAGTGTTGAAATGCAATCAGTCCCATAATCAACAAAAAATGAATAATATATCAATAACATCAAACACTAATTGGGATCTACGGCTTTGACACCAGTAACAAAGGTTCATAGTAAATAAATGAGGCATAAGAAAGGGGAGGAAAATAAGTCCAGCATCTGTGTTATGCCCTGTAAATTCATCCAATGCCACTTAGAACTAACAATTGGTTCAATTGCATCCAATCTTTACCTATGCCAGTCAATGGCTCTGACATCATCAAATCTAATATTAAAACATTTTACACTATCTGGTGTTTCCTTACCAATCATTTCTGGACCTGCTTTGGTTAATAATCCGGAAATCCAGTACTGAGTTTTGGATCATCACACATTGAGTTATAGTCAAGTTAGTTTCAAGTTTTTCCGGAAGTCCAGAAGCAGTAACAAGTCATCAATCAGCAACTCTAAACATGCAATTAAAAATAATTTTTACCACAAATTATTGGGATCAAAGTCATTCATTAGCAAACTACAGGATATTAAAGCAAATAATGCAAAACAAAAATAGATGAGGACATTTTGCAGGGTAAACCTATGTGCCAAGCATCTATGAGCCAGGTGATAAAACACTTATATGCCCTAAAATCATTTTAAACTGTAAAGAATAGTAGACCTTTGAAAATCAATCAGCCTCAAATATGCAACAGGATTTGTCAAAATGCAAAACAACAAAAAAGAAAATCATTATCATTTTAAGTTTTAACTAATTTAAGAGATAATCAGACCAATTCACTTGGTGACCTGCAGCTGAGAGGATCACTTGTGATGATTTTACAATTATATATGTTCCCTTTGTTTATTTGTCGAGGCCATACTGTTCCTTTGACACTCAAACTGATGAACAAATAGACAGAAATCATGCCTCCTCTAACCATTCATGGGAAATAACAAGAAGAAAAAAAAGATTCAGGCAGCATAATGGCTATTAACCTGTTACTATCTCATGTAATTTTAGTACATGGTTTTAAGTTTACAATGTTGATTACTGAAAACTCCATTGATCTATTCCCTATTTTTAGAACTAATAATAAACAGTTGAAACATTTACCTGCAGCAACCCCACAGCTCAGAAGACATATTTTCTCAAGAGGTGCAAGGGGGCTGACTTTCACAGCACATCCAGAATGGACTACTGTATATTCACTGAAACTTGAAACTGCACAATAATGGTAAACAGGCTTCCCTTTTAATGAGAAGCGCGTCTTCTGATCACTATGCATTAAACCCCTCCTTTCCAATCCCAAAATTTGACAAGTGTTACTTTTTCCAGATGTGCACTGCCTGCATGACATGCATTCTCCAATGAATACTGTTAGCACATGGTCCCCCTCTTTGAATTCAGTCACTCCCTGTCCCACACTCTCAACAATCCTGCAAAAATATACCAAATATTCAATATCTACTGAGCAGATTACACCTTATGCAATGATTTAGCTAAAGTAGTGTCCTTGATGCAACGATGTATCACATTCCCATACATAGTGTAATACTTCACTCACAGCTGATCATTGTCACTATAACTCAACTTGGCATATCAGTATTTGATCAAATTCTCATACTACCCAATTGGGTAACTCTTAAAAATACAAAAATTCTTTTTAAGAAATTCAACGAAAATAATCTAAGGATCAGTAGTGATTCAATGTTGTCTTAGTCCAAAAGTAGAAACCAAGAATAGACTACCCTGATGCTTCGTGGCCAAATATGCGAGGAAATATGGCCTGCAAAAAAGCACCTTGCGTTAAATGCTTAACTCCATCCAGTCATAAACTCTTAACAGAAAATACAATATCATGATAGAAAGAAATATTCGTGACTAGACAAATCCACCACACCAGCAGCCATCATTAGCTTTTTATAAAAGAACAGGAGGCATACTCTTGAGAACGCAACATTTAATTCAAGAGTTATTAGTAAAACAATAATCAATCACATTAAACATCAAATGTTGATACTTGATAGGTATACATTGCCTAAGATGTTAGTATTGAATTACATCTCATAGAGAGTGGTTGCTGGTCACTTGTTACCCAACATACGATTCCATTAGTTTTCATGAGTTTAATTTTAATAAATTCTGTCAAATCAGAAATTACTTCAAGTATGACTTTTAAAGTAACAAAAGTCAATAATTTTCAATGATATGACAATTAATGATTCAATGATATTTTATCATGTAAAAGATCCTTACAATGTCAATGTAATCCAATTCAATTCTAAGTTTGATATTCAAAAAGATCCATGGAAAGTTTTATGAAGCACATTCTCCATTAAAGACATGATAACAAGTCAAGACTTACATGAGATTCCCAAGCGGAGAGATCACTGCGACAGAGAGAGGTAGAGACAACCTTAATCCTAATCTCCATTGGTTGGGGAGGACTCACTTCCACTTCCTCCATCACCAATGCTTCCCCAGCTCTCCATGCCACTGCAGCTGCACCATGTTCCACATGCAATTAACAAAAGCTACACGAATTAATATCCCATGTTCATCATAAAACAATGAACAGACAGAGATATCAAAACAAGAAAATGAAAAAGGAAAAGGGTGGCTGAGTTTACCTTTGCAGGTAATGACTTGAGGGGTTGACATGTTGATGAGTGAAAGAAGAATTACAAAGTGGAAAAGAAAAGAGTGGATGAGAACTTAAAATGGTAGTTGGTGATTGTGGTGGTTGTGGTAGGTAGAGTCTGTCAAGACACGGAGTTAGTTGGTATATTTTGGTAGGATTAAGAATGTCGTAGTAATAATGTGGATGTGGCTACTGTCATAGCTTGCCAATGGACTGAATTTTCAAGTTTTGAGTTAAATTAATGAAAATTAGGAAAGTATTTACTTATTTTATTTTAGGTTAAATCGTAAATTGATCCCCATAATTTTCTAAATCCAGGATTGTGGTAATCCTGATTTTTAATTGTAACATTTTATTCTTTAACTTTTATAAATTGATGACTTTGGTTCTTGTGTTATATCAATAACTAATTATTATGATCAGTAGAATTAATAAGTTAATAATAAATTAATTTGTTGACAAAGGTAATTATAAATTAATTAAAAATATTAATTATTAAAAACTTATTTTATAATTAATAGTGTAATTGTTAATAATTCTTCAAAATAAAATAAAAATTAATGAAATTAGGGAAATTTAGTAATAATAAATAAATAAAAAGTTTGTGAAATTTATTTAACTTGGGTACAGTTTTTCCACACTCTGGCATATGAGCATATCCCTTGGTGTAATTTTGCTTTACAGCTACTGGGGCCAAAAAAAGTTTAATCATTTTTTTAGGTAAAGATCCCTAAAACACTTTCTTTTTTTGTGATTCTTTTATGATTTAACTACATAAACTAAATGTATTTTCGACTTTTATTTTCTTTAGTTGGTGCTCTCACTCCTTAACATTTATCAAATACAAAAAAAATAATGCAGTAAGTGCATGATTTTTAAATATTGTTTTTCAAACGCATCCTAAAAAGCCATTAACACAGCTTAGCTAAGTCTTGGTGTACAGAGTTCCAATTCCCAGCCAAATCTTCAGCATTATATCATATTAAAATGCACAATATCGCAAATTTTTGTCTGGAAGTCATCAAACCAAACCAAGCTGACATGGACAGAAAATAACAAAATACTTGAGGGCTAACAAAAGTATAGTTAAATTCTTGATGCACAATATGGACATTATGTTCCTAGCGTTACAGAAGACAACTAAACATTATCTTAACAATCATTTATTCACTAGAACATAAAGAACAACACGATTGCTGCAATAATCAGAGTGCCAGAGCATTTCATCCATGCGGCCGATAGTGAAATTATCCATTGCAGCTTCTAAGAAATACTCAAGAATGGCATCTGAAATCAGAAAACACCATTCAGTATTATGTTATGAATTGTGGTTCCAAAAAGGAAGAAAAAGGAATGCCATTCTTTACCATTTCGGAGTTCTCCCACCAAAAATATTGTTGTATTGGATCCAGAGAGCTGCACAAGAGTCTCTAGCAGATCCACAACTGCCCCCACACTGTACACTACATCAGATCTTAGCACTGAAAACAAGACATCATGTATTGAATCAATAAGCAACGCTAGCAAAGTATCATATGAGACACAGGTAATTCAAACATTTAACAAGGCATACAAATCAACGGAAGAAAAAGATACAATTAGCTACAAGTCTATGATTTGAATGATGACTGTAATCACAATTCACAGCAACACAAATGACTCACATGTCAAAAGTTTTCTGATGCCTGTAGTTGAATCTTGTTAGCTCTTAGATGTGAGAAGGCGTTGAGGGAGAGAATTATTACCGAAATCCAGTGTGGGTTTAATGAGTTCTGAGTCAGGATCTTCTCCCCATGTGAGTTCAGTGGCGGTTACAGAACCCCATAGAGAAACATGTTTCATATTGGTCTCAATGTTCTTTCTCAGTAGCCTCAGCCTATCTGGCAGATCAGTAACAATGACCTCACCACCCAAAAGGGCTGCAATGCAACTAAGGAAGAAAAAATAAGAAAGGTGCATCATAAAATGAGTAAGAACAAACTCAAATATAATTCCTAGCCATTTTTGCTAGACAAGTTAGTTTGGATAAACTTTTGAACAAACACTGAAAGAAAAAGAAAATAAGAAGAATCAAGGAGGTAAAATGAATCAAACTTCTCCCATAAGATAAAAATCAACTTATACACAACTAATAGAGTAGCAAGATGAGGGCTCATAAAAAATATTAGGTGGAAAAGTACCTTTTAACCTGTGGGAGGAGAAATTTGATTGTTATTATCTCCGTCATTCATTTTATTTTCTTCTCCAATAAGGACATATTGAGAAGTTTATTCAAACTGTCTCTTGGTCGTAAAAAACAGTGCAAAAGCTCAAAGCTCTACTTTCCTAGTTCATTAAATCGATGGGGGAAAAGCGAAAAACTAATCAAGAAATTATGGACAAACTATAGCCACTTGGCATGAACAAATCAACTAGAATGAGATTGCAATTTTACTAACCCAACCAATCCACAACCAGATCCCAATTCAACAATCTTCTTTCCCTGAAGGACAAGCATCCCAGAGTCAACAGAATGCTCTAAAAACTTCCCCAATACAACTCCATTGTCCCACATCACTGCTCCAGTTACTCCAGGCGTCCCCTTAAATCAAAAGTCCAAAATGCCATAACTGTTAACTGAATTCAACAATAGCCAATTAATTGTATGATGCTAATTTTACCATTAAATCTTAAAACTAAAAACCAACAATTAGAAAAGGCACAAGCTATATGTAACACCCCGTATGCATCCGGTGTATTAACATATTACATAATCAGATAAGCGCAGTAATTAATATAAAACCAATTAATTACTACCACGGAAGCGTTTTCGAAACCATATTCCTTGATTCATTATGTATGGTACGCATAAAAGCAACAGAAACGAATGCCAAAACATCACAAAAGTCTTAGGGATCCAGATAACTCAAAAACAACGGCAGATGAGACTATAATATCTATACAGATATACCAGGAGAGTCAAACATATGTACATAATACAATATACTCTGTACATACTCTATATCGGCTCAAAATATATGCACATGCATATCTTCCCTCGCAGGGGTACAAAACAATAACATAACTAATAAAAACTGAGCCACAATGCTCTCAAAAAGCTGTCCCAACAGCTACACAGAGTCTGTCCCTACTGGGGCCTCCCGCCCTGGGACCTGTCATCTCTGCCAGCAGCATCACCTGAAAATAACATCCCCAAACAGGGGTGAGATAAAAATCTCAGTAAGCTCAGGGCTCTTGGAGGCTTTTCCCTCCCCCCTGGCTCACTTTCAAGGCACACAGCATCATAGGTATCACAATAACTAGGCCTCCCGGCCCTCACAACAATACATATACACATAGCACATCCAAGAATAGGCTTCAACCGCAACGGGACCCCCTATTTCTTGGTATTAAGGGATCATCATCACCCTTATCAAAAAGATGCATAATCATCAGCATCTAGTGTGAGACCGGAACTCACACCCTGTGTCATCCAACGGGAGCTACCCCTACACAAGGATGCACGACATATGGTACCTCCGAGAATAGGTCTCATCCGCAACGGGTCCACCTATCTCTTGGTCTTAAGGAATCTCTCCTATGGAGCAAACCAAACTAGGAGGTGCGCTCAACTCCTAGGAAGGTCCATATCTATCTACTGGCCAGAAGATCTATCCAGAACACAATCATACATACAAAGCATAACATAATGCATATATATCATCATGAGAATATTGTAATCACCAATGCAATGCACATGCATCATGAATGTAACCATCACTCCCTCGGAGTATGGTGGAACACAGCAGTGGGAACAGTCCCAAGAACAAAGAGCTTACCTGACAAGGCAGTGCTCTGCTGTCCAATCCCTGGACCGTGGGCTACGCCACCAACACCCTCGGTGTCACGCCCTATATCAAGGCAACAAGCATATATCAATAATTTAACAAGACATTCAAACACTATATAACGGTTTTCGACCGTCAGAATGAAAAGAAACGCAATTTCTTTCCATTTCAACCTCTCTGTTTTCTATCTTAGGGTTATCAAAACTAACCACTTCATTGGCGGTTCACAAACCCTCAACAGATTCATCTCAGCCTAATTAAGGCATCAGAGTCCCTACAAGACTCGGTATGAGCCAATTTAAAGGATTCACTGGCCTTAACCAGGTCAATTATC
The DNA here is from genome assembly GCA_013407115.1 of Glycine latifolia. Taxonomy (NCBI): domain Eukaryota; kingdom Viridiplantae; phylum Streptophyta; class Magnoliopsida; order Fabales; family Fabaceae; genus Glycine; species Glycine latifolia. Next base: position 24,862,834 of record CM023949.1, on the reverse strand, counting down.
CATACTTTACAAGTTTATCAGAACGGCTATTTCAACACATTTTCACCGTTTATTTAGCCTCCTGAACATCTTTTGTAAAGGTACCTAGGCTCAAACTCATCATTATATCAACATTCTTCCTACTCATACAGATATCAGAGTCAAAACCAAACTTCATCAAAAGTCATGTTTCAAAGTTAAATATTCATCAGAACAACCTCCTGAGCATACTTTTCTAAAGAACCCAAGCCTAATTTCAGCTCTAACGCAAAATGGTTACTATTCACCTCAAGAACAAATTCACAAATCAATCGGTAAAACTTGAGTTTCTTACCTCTAAACTGTTGAGGAAAGGTAGAGGATCACTTCTCCACGCTTTAGCGTCCTTAAAACGCCTCCTTTCTCCTTCAAATCCCCACTTTGAGAAGTTCCCTAGAGAACTGGATCTCTCCGATTGATGGTTTTTTCGAGAAACTGAAGCTGGAATCTAGCTCATAGAGGAGTTCTAATCAACTTTCTAGTTGGGTGGGAAGTGTTTAGATGAAAAATGGAGAAGATATGAAGCTTCTCTGGTCGTTAATGGCAGAACCAGAAAAAGGAAGAAAAAAAATATTTGAGAGGAGAGAGAGAAGCACGGTTATTATACTATAGCAGAAGCCGTCTGAGCACTAATGTGAACTATCCATGTCAACAGAACCATTACACAAATAATTTAAAAAAAAAAAAAAAGCAAGAACAGAATCACACGTCTCTATCCCTCAATCACCAAAACATGCACAAACCAATAAAATACAGCAACAAACATTACAGTTAATCATTAATTTAATGAATAAATAGTTTTAACTAAAGCAGTGAGAGAGAGAGATAGCATACCAAAGTGGAAGGGGATTGAAGAATGGAGAGAGAGTGGCCACAAGAGCTCTTGCTCACCCTCTTCTCTCCATCTCCACTTCATCGTATCACACCTTCTCATGGTGGTGCGATGAGTCTGAGCCTGAGGTCGACGTAGTGTAGGAGCTTGGCAAAAGTTTGATGGGTGTTGACGGGAGAGAAGGTCGTGGAAGAGAGACACACAACGAAGAAGGAGTCAAAGAGCATGGCCATTGTGAAATGAAAGCAAAGATCGAATTCAGGAACCACAATTTCAGATTTAGTGATTTGGGATACATTTGTTTTTTGGATCACTCAATCCATAATGCATACAAAGGCAATTTAGATTGAGCAATCCAGAATACAAATGTATTCCAAATTACTCAATCCGGAATGAAACCATACTCTGAATCCTGAATTCGAAGGGCGAGGAGGTTGGGCTAGTGATGTAGAGGCACAAAGGAAAGGATTAGCGATGGTAGCGAGAAGGTGAGATGTAGTGAAGAGGAAGATGGAGAGAAGAGTGAGCGAGGAGAGAAGGGTAAGATGGGGACTTTACAAATTTTGGGGGTGCACAAAGCACATAGTCGGGTGTATAAAGTAATTGTTCCATTTGTATTACCTACGGATCTAAGGGTTGGAAAAATGTTGTGTTTTGTTTTAATTATAAAATAGGATTTGATTGGAGTAATTTTTTTATTTTAGGTTTGTTTTACTAATTAAAAATCCACTCAAATTTGGTTGAATATGAGTGAAGAGTAAATATAGAATGCTAAATGATAACAATATATCATCTTTCTTGGTCTAGATCAAATGTATATGAAAGCTTCTATTTGAATCAAATCTTTCCTTTTAAGTATTTAATGCACTTACATAATGTGACTTAAATTTGACATCACTAAGTTGGAACAATTTCACATAAGTTAATTCATATGTTGTGTGGTATATACTATTTTAAACACATTTTTCATTATTAACTAAAATTTATTAAAAATTGTAAAAATAGTGGGGACTTACTTTTAATTTAATGAGTTTGATTTATAATTTTTAATGTGAAATTTTAATAATTTTGATATTAAAATTTTTAATGTAGTGCATGTCAAAATGGTGCTGAAACGCTTGCTCATATGTTCTTTGATTGTGAAAAATTCGGTGCAGGTTGGTATATTTGTTTCAGATGGTTGGGCTTAGTTACTGGGATGCATAATAATCTTGTAACACATCTGTTGCATTTGCAAGGCCTAAATGGGGATTATCTTCTAATTTAAGCTTATACGTATCCATCCCACAACAAATTGTAAGGCATTTATCAATCATCAAAGACAAGTTGATTTGCGTTCTTGTACTTTTCAGCACTTTCAGCTTTCTGGTACAACTTTTCTTTACTGTCTTTCATTTCATTTATAGTTTTTTGTTTTGTTTGACTTTCCTTTCCATACCCATTTTTCAACAGTCAACACATCCTGGAATAACACAAAAGCCTGAAGTTGACTAGTTGAGGATTTGAGTCCATTCGTTAGTAGTTTGTACTTAGTACAGCTGCATGAATAATAGGTAATCATTATATTTGCAAAATCCACCAATTCATTGTTTGCATACCTAATTTACTTCAGTGACAACATCCTAACATACAAGCAAAAAAATATGTAATATCAAAAGTTTAAATTTGGAAGACTAGCTATTCATTAATATCTCTTAATTTTAAAATTTTCACCAATATCTTTCATTTATTTCTATCTTTTATTTTTTTTCCTATCATATCATAAATTTTATTATACTTATAATTTTGTTTCTCTCACTAGGTGTTAGATAATATTGTGAATGTCCATAAAATATTTTCCTAGTCTAATATGTTGAAGTCTTGTTATTATAAAGAATAATAATCTTTCTATGTCTTTTAATTTGTAAGAGGGTAAAGAAGTATTTTTAAAGGCCCAAATTAAAGTTGCAAGATTAGCGAAAATCAAGAATTAAAATGACCAAAGTTACAGGTTTTATTAAAAGTTGTCTTTTTGGTGTTAGACATAATAGAAAGGGATCTTATTCAGTTATTTGGTGTAAAAATATTTGATGCAAAAAATATTACTAATGTTTATCAATCATAGTAGGATAGGAAACAAAAAGATTGAAAAGTAAAAGGATAATTCAAGTGTTTGACTTCGTATTTCTCTATTAGAGTCATAATTGTTTTTGTCGATGATTGAAATTGGATAATACTTAAGTGATGTAATTTTAATTTCAACATATTAATTACTTGTATCAATCATTTGATTGCTAAAATTAAAAGTATTTAAATATAAGCTACATTATATTGAATTAACTTTTAACCAAAATAAAAGCCATCTAAAAATTAAGTTCACAAATACTCACATAAACATACTAACAAAATGCAATAAAAATTTTCACTTTTCGATCTCTTTTTAGGAATGAACAATTTACTACTAATTAGCATCTAGACGTAGCCTTTTTTTTTCTTCAGTGATTTAGCCCAAACATATTCCGTAGTGAATTTTAAATTATTTTAATTTTTAACAAAATATTTATTTCTTGGGAAATTTTATAAATATTATGATTATACATTATTTTAAATATAAAATAAAATAAGCTAAATTGTCATATATTGTCGATCAATTAAAAATTATCTTTTGAATAAGATAAGTATAAAACTAAAAAAATTATGATGTATGCCGATCTAAAATTAAATAACAGTGTAAAAACTATTTACATTGTTTATACATTTTAATTAATTCCAAATAAAATAATCTAAATACACTTTCAAACTCGGAAATAGTTAGAATAAAATAATCTAATGAAGTTTATCCACCCCACTAAGTAGATATATGAGCACGTAGTTTATGATATTTTATGATTTATCAGTTGTTTCCAAGTTTGCAACTATCCTAACATTCAGATCGAGTCAATGCAATTTGGTCGTAAAGAGTATTACCAGCCAGGATCCAACATATATGAACAATTATTTAATGGCATATATTCTACACCGCACGTAGTTCCAACCTTATACAACTGAATTCAGCTTCCATCAACGATTGTCCACTAAAAACAAATTTTAATTTGGATTCTACAGAGTGAGCGGCGCACTACAGAGATTTTTTTTCTTTCAAAATTATAACATTTGATTAAAAAATAAACCGTTAATAGCAAGATACAATGCAACAAAATCTATGGAACCAATTCATCTAAACTTTTTGTAAAATAAAAACAACAAAATTCAACACAATTATAGATAGCTATATTCTTTAATATATGTTCATGAGAATTAGAGTTGTAGTCGCATATACAAAAAATATTTTATTAGAGAGATATAAAATTCACTTTCAAAATATTGCATCATAGTAGAATTGATATCAATATATCAGAATAGAATTGATATCAATAGGAATATCTTTGACATAGGAAAATGTAAAAAACAACAATTGATAAAAAATTCATACATCAATATGTATAAAACTTTGTTGATATTATTTTAATTTCTTTGGTGTACAATAATAACAAAAATAAGATTTGAACATTAAATTTTATGCAAACTATCCAAATTTTTGTATAATAAAATCAATCTTCGTAATAAATTATTAATATATTTTTTATCAATAAAAATTGACTATGATGTCAAGAATTTACAACACTTCTACCTCTCCTCAATTAATTGAGTTAGACTCTCTTATTACTTTATTATAACTCTACGACCTTCTACCTTCACGCGACATTGCTTTGTCAGACTTTCATCCATTGCGGAAAATTCTCCACTGCCATCTCCCATAGGAGTCTAGGCCGTGTCTCAGTCCCAGTGCGGCTGACATTTTATTTTCTAAATTGTATTAATTACATTGATTATAGAAATCATATTTAATCTATTATATTCTATACAACAATCCTATCCTATGACAACTAACTAACCCACATTTCATTTTCAACACAAAATCCATTGCCTCAAATTGCTGAGAATCTATTTCCCCATCCTAAAATCCTATGTGCTAGAATTTTCACTAACATGACATCCTAGGGAATCCAATTTGTTAGTCATTCACTATCATCAGCAATATCCAATCTAGTTTCCTTTTCTGAACTCTTGAGAAGGGGAATAGCATCATAGTAGTGGCAAAAATTCTTCCGATCTCCATAAGCAAATGGTTCTCCTAAGCTTTGCAATATTTGTAGTGCCTCCCTCATGGAAGGCCTACTAGCAGGCAGTGTAGCAGTGCACAAGACCCCAAGTTTGAAAACAGTGCACATTTCATCTGAGTAAATGGCTTCCATGACATCTTTGTCTATCAATTCTTCAACATTGCCTCCAATAAGAACGTGACGCCATGCCCATTCGGAAAGAGATGAGTGTTGGTCTCCATAATTTGCTTCCTTACCAGTTGTCAGTTCCAATAGGACTACCCCAAAGCTATACACATCAATCTTTTCACTAACTCGTGTTGTTTGAACATATTCTGCAATTCAAATATGAAGAATCACATTGAGAACAAACTTGTATGTCTCTGGAGAAAAAGGACTAAACCTCTAGTTCATGCTAAGATAATAAGTATCACTGTGTCAGTCACTTTAGTTTCTAGCTTTACAAAACCTTCACTTTAATCTTGAGTTTGCAAAGACAGTCTAAAGTGAAAATTTTGTCTAGTCATGAACTAAATATTTCAATCCTATAATTTTAGGGACTAAAACAATGGTTTACTCATAAGCCACACACATAATATAACTAAGCAAGAGCATATAATTTGTTAGTTAGGAAGCAAAAAGATTAAGAAAAAGCAAATAAAATTAGGAAACAAAAAAAATTGGCATGTCACTCACCTGGAGCAATATAGCCAAATGAACCAATCACAGCTGACATGGTGTTAAGTTCCCCTGGCTTGATTAACATCTTAGCTAGTCCAAAATCAGCAACTTTTGCATTGAATTGAGTATCCAAAAGGATGTTGCTTGTTTTTATATCTCTATGAACAACTGGTGGTGAACAGTCATGGTGCATGTAGCTCAAACCTTGAGCAATTCCAATGGCTATTTTCAACCTCTTTGGCCAATCAAGGACCACTTTACTGACTGACCCTGACTTAACCTTCTTGTGCAACCACTTATCTAGGCTATGATTTTCCAGATACTCATACACAAGGAGCATAGAGTCCTCGTTAGAGATACAACACATCAACCTCACAATGTTGGTATGACGAATATTGCTCAGTATTCTAACTTCTGCACGGAAAGAGTTCTCGAGCTTCTTGTCTAACTTTCTGTTATTCCAAATCTTTTTCACAGCAACATAGCCTGAACCAACATCGATGCGGTATACTATACCATATCCACCACTACCAATAATGTTTTGTTCTGTCATTGATGAGACAATGCTTGATTCTGTGAAATTAAGCCTCTCAAAGGAAATGAGCTTCCAAGAGTTAACCAATCCTTGCTTTCTTTTTCTGTGAAATCTAATAAACAAGAGTGATGCCGAAAGGGCCAGTAACAAGGCTACTACCACCAAACTTATAACCAAACCAAAAGACCAAGATGAGCCTTTGTTTGTTCTTTGAAGGCCAGAATTGCATAAGGTAAGGTTCAGTGCTGGTGTATCAGCACAAAGACCAGAATTGCCCAAAAAGCTACTAGCAAACACAGAATTTTCAAATTCACTTGGAATCCTCCCAGTCAAATGATTGAAAGACAAATTAAGATTGGTGAGTCTAGGGGGTAGAGAAGGAACTTGGCCAGAGAATTCATTTTCTGATAGATCAAGTTGATTAAGGGCAGGCAACTGACCAATTGCATGAGGGATTTGTCCAGAGAGTTGGTTTTGGCTCAAATTTAGAGTTACTAAGGATTTCCATGATATTATATCTGATGGAAGTGCCCCAGTGAGTTGGTTCTGATCAAGCAACAAGGTTGTCAACTTAGGAAGAGCCGTTAGCTTCAATGGAATACTTCCATTAAAATTGTTCTTACTTGCATCAAACACTACCAAATTAGTCCATGATGACACTCCACTTGGAATTCCACCAGAAAACTGGTTGTAACTTATCTCAAACCTTGAAATATTCCAAGATAGCCTTTCAGGAAGCACACCAGTGAACTTGTTACGACTCACCATGAAATTTGTCAAATTGAAAGATGTCCAAAGACCACTAGGAATGTTACCAGAAAACTCATTGTTGTGAACTTTCAAATCCAGTAAACCAATGCAATTTCCTAGTAATTCTGGCAACTCACCACTCAGATTATTGTCATAAACAGACAAGCTATGTAACATCCCATGATAGCACAAATTCTCTGGTAACTTCCCAGTGAAACCATTAGATGCAATCATAAAGGTTTGAAGCTTTGAGTAACGGCCAAAATTAGGAGGAAGAGTACCTGATAAGTTGTTGAAAAACACGCGAAAATCTTTGAGAACTGGAAGATTTCCAAAGCTTTCTGGTATCACACCTGACAAGCCATTCAAGGACAAACTCAACCATGATAACTGTTGGAGCTTTCCAAAAGCATCAGGTATTTTCCCTGTAAGATTGTTCCTTGCAAGATCAAGATTGACCAAGTTCAATGCCTCAACCACACTTGGTATCTCCCCAGAGAGACTATTTGCATAAAGATGGAGTGAGGTCAGATTCTTCAGCAAGAACAAACCACTTGGAATTCCTCCAGCTAAGCTATTGTTTGACATATCTAGCATCTCCAAGGCCACCATATCTCCAATGTTCTTAGGGATTTCCCCAACCAAATTGGTTCCATACAGATAAAACACCTTCAATTTGTTGAACTTGGTCAAGTTCCAAGGCAACTTCCATTCAGGAAACAAGAAGTTAGACGACAAGTCCAGGTACTCAAGGTTGGACAAGCCATCAATCTCAGCAGCAACAGTGCCATTCAATAGGCAATACTGAAGCTTAAGTTGTCTCAATTGCTTCAACTTTGCAATACTAGAAGGAACATCACCATGGAAGTTGGTGGAGCCAAGGTTGAGATATTGCAAATTAGCACCCAATTTGTCAATGTCATGAGGAACCTTGCCATCAAAGTTGTTCCCCGAGAGGTCTAGGTACTCCAACTTGGAGCAGTTGTAGAGGGGTGTGGGGAATTCACCAGGGATGAAGTTGAAGCTGAAGTCAAGGTGTGTGAGGTTGGTGAGACCACAGATGAAGGGTGGTATTGTTCTGTTGATGTTGGATTGGGAGAGAGTGAGGGAAGTGACTGAGTTTGAGGTGCATGTGATCTCTGACCAAGAACAGTGAGAGGAAGTCGAATTCCAGTGGGAGAGAAATGGAGGGTCTTGGAGGTATTGCTTTATGTTAAGCAAAACTGCATGTTCTTGATCATACAAAGATTGTGAGCTTGTGTGACCAAGCAAGAAGAACAAGAGCAGAAAAACGTGACATGGAAATTTCATACATGGTTGAGTTATTGGTATTGTCATCTAGTGTGTGTAGAGAGAGAGAGGAATTTTCTGGTTTTGCAGTGTAAGTATGTTAATGTGCTGCAAAGTGCAAAGAGAGGAGAAGGATGATTTTGGTCAGCACTGTTGTGATGAACTTTGAATGTGTACACGGAAAAGTCGAAAATGGTTGGCTTGCTTTGAGACAATTCACACGTTACTGTACCTTATGGGTTATTTTATACATGTTTTTGTCATATTATTTTATTTTGAATTCCAATCAGGAATAACTTAAGGATATAAGTTGAAAACTCAATATGAAATAAACATGTTGTTTAAGTATATGCTCCGATCTTACTGTAAAAAAAAAGGTATATTTCCGGAGGGTCGGTCTCTGATCTATAATAATGAAAGTATGAAATAACATTTGCCCATGGCTCTAATTAAGAGATATCTGAATACCCAAAATAAGAGTATTATTTGAAAATGATGAATGATTATTTTAAAAAATGCTAAAAGTATATTAAAAATCATGATGATAGTATACTATTTATAATTTTTTTTTTTAAAAGAGCTTCATATTTTTAATAAAAAATTATTTTTTTTATTTTCGTCTAAAACAATGCCCTTATGTTATTTGTTAATATTTAATTATATATTAAGGAAAAATATTTAGAAAATTAATGTGTCATTCTAATATAAGTTTTATCAAATTTATTATTTAGTGTCACCAAGATAACGTCCTAATTTTATAAACTTTCCGTTAAAAAAATTATAAACTTTGGGGAAATTAATTTAATAGTAATAAAATTATAATGCATAAATCAATAATTTCGGGTCAACAGTTTCCTGTGCCTTTAATAGTTTTATATGAAGTCAAAGTAGCAAGAACAACTTTGATGATGTGACGTTGACACGAACCATGAGGTGTGAAACACAAACCGTTTTTTTTTATATATATTTTTTCAAATAACTAATTTATGTGCATCGTTAATATAATTTATTTTGATAAATAATCTTTTTAATCATGAATCAATTGAATATTTTAAGTCAATAAAAAATGATAATTTAGTTTTTTTAAAAATAAAAATTCTGATTTAATTTTTAAATATATTAAAAATACAATAATTTGATATTAAGTTTTATGAACTTTAAATTTTAAGTGATTAATTTAATATTAAGTTTTATTTTTTAAAAAATCAATTTAATAATCTTATAATTATTTGTATAACATAAATGACATATGACATTATTCATATAATTAACATGTGACATCTACACGAGTATTATTCAACAAATTTTGCATGCATCACTTTTTTTTTTGGTAAAAGTTATAGGTTTTTTGTTAAAGGTTGCATGCATCACTTTGAGTGCTATCCAATATTATGAAATAGATTAACTATAAAATATTTTTAAAAAATTAAATAAATCTTTCATAAATAACTTTGCATGTCTGAAAACTAAAAAAAAATTGTCATATTAAATTTCTCTAAAACTTTGCGGTAGACCTAATAACTTCTAGAATTTTTTGTCATCTCTCTAACAATTTCATAACCTGGCTTCCTCAAGGAAAAACATATTAAGAAAAATGATTTCTTCTTTCAATAATTTAGTTTATCTATTCACCTTGCTTACGAAATTAGCTTCAAGGTTCCAATATTCCCATTAATAAATTTAGGTTAGCTACCGCACGCACAAACTTTGAATCAAATCCAGCAGACACCAGTAATAGTTAATACGTCATATCATTATAAAAGTATTCATTATTGTTAGGTTAAATTACTCTCACACTTTATAAGTTTTAATATTTTTGTTTATATATATATATATATATATTTTAATTTCAATGTATATAATTACATTAAAAATTAGGAGAATACTGTGTTAAAATAATATATGGTATTATATTATTATTTAAAGTAATAAGAGGTTTATATAAAATTAAAAAATGAAAAATATTAAGTAAAATTTGTTAAATCTCAAAAAGTATAAACATAATTTACCCTTTTAATTCTCATAATAATATGATAATTAATCTAGATATCAAAGAACATAGAATTGTTTTAATTATTATTATTGTAAGTTTCTTTTGGCGTTTGGATTGCGTGATGAAATTGCTGGCTTCTAGAATGTGACGAATGCTTTCATCTAACACGAAGAGAACAAGAGAGGGGATCTAATAAAAATACTTTGCTGTCGTAAATAAACAGTTACCTAATCTTTACTCTTTTGTGATGTGACACTAAATTACAGTGATAGAATAATAATGTTCCAGATAGTCTGAACTCAAAACAACGATGACAATGGAAGTGTATGAAGTTCCCTAAAAGTTTTTCAAAAAGAAAAACTTAACAAATACAAATATATCAAAATTTAGAATATTTCATGAATTATAAGAGTCTAACTCCACCAAGCATTTCTATGAAATTTTTTCGAGATAAATGCTAAATCTATCAACAACAAAAAAATGCGAGCCGAACCATACCATACCTAATTTCTTAAGGCTTCGAAAATGAAAAACATGGGGGGGTTGTTAAAGGGAACTATTGTATGCTTTCAATGATCAATGCGTATAAATTTAAGGATAAAGGTTATTATCCAAAAAAAAAGGATAAAGGTTCCAATCAAAGTCCATTCATTTTCCTTTACAAATTTCACTTGAGTTTCCTGTGTTTCCGTTACTAAATTTATTTTGACATTGTGAAAGATTCAAATTTATTAGTTTATTTTTTATCCAAAATAATTGAAGACGATCATGATTTACAACAAGTTATGCATTATTATTCAACCAATTGCACTAGATGATGATCTTATTTTAACACATTTATTAATCTTTTATATTTATTCTTAAATATAATTAAAAAAAGTAACACATTTATGTTCATGCACATTTTTAACCAAATTATTGCAACATTCAACATTTTTCAATAGTTGAATAAAAAATACTTATATTTATCTCATCTTAAAGTAAAACTCAAATCCATGACTTGATAAACTTATATTTATTCTACTCAACCCTTTAAGACCAGCCTTCTAATTTCCTTTTCATAACATACTTTAGCAATCTAATTGGGCAATATCTTAATTAAGGAGGCTTCATCTTTAGAATTTAGCAGGAAGTGTTATGTTTGTCCTCTTCCTATACTCCATTATAATAATTTTTTTTGCTCAACCCTTCCAAAAAGAAGTGAGTCTTAACTAATCTGAAGTTCAATAAAAAAAATAAAAAAAAAATTAACTAATAATTATTTTCATCAATAATCAAATTTAAACAAATATTCAAACTGTTTAACTTTAACTTGAACATGTTATAATAACTTGTGTCCAATCAATTTCTTACTCCACCATAATAGTTTAATGACACACTTATAAGTCGGAATTGTAAGGTTTCAAGTGTCCACGTGACACTTTAAGATTAAAGTATTTAATTATACAGTAATTATGGTAATAACAACCCTGCCACAAATTCGGGTTTGCACTTATTTCACGTATGTCAACGAGGAAACCGGGTTACCGTGATCGGATTCACCCTTGGAAGGGTGATGGCACCTTAGGACGGATAAGGTCGGACGTGGCCGGAGAGGGCGGAACCTTGGACTTGTGAAGTACCAAGGCAGAAACTCGAACGAGGTCAGGTAATGATGGTCAGGATAGGATCCCAGACAAGGTTGTCTGGGCTATAGTTACCAAGTGGGAAGTCAAATGCGCTTGGCTCGCCAACCCGGGTGCCACTCTTGTTTGTTATATAAACCCACGGGAACCAGGGCATTGGCCTTCGCCAATAGTGGATACTTAAGTTCGTATCCCGCACATAGCCTACGTTATTAAACCAACCCGACAGACCGACGTGATATGGGTAATATGTACCTGACTCGCCAACCCGGTAGTTGGTGCTTTCATAAGCTTACTCTATGCACGTGATCCGCATTGGCTATTAGGTCACTTGAGCGACACGTGTTAACTCTAGTGACGTATGTGACACGCGTTAACTCCCAGAGTATTTAAGTGGCGTGCGTGTGGGTTATTTCGTGCATAACTCGTTTTCTTCCTCTGTCTCTCCACCAAAAAGACATTCCTTCTCTCTTCCTTTTCTCCGTTTCCACCATTGACGAACGAAGGAAAGCTTCTAGTTCAGGAAAGAGATGGTGATTCTTAAGACGTTCGAGCTTGAGAAGCTGTTCTCTAGACTCGATAACAATCTTAGAGGTACGAAACGCTAGCCTGACCTTAAAATCTAACTGTTATGGGGTTTTGGGTTAGGTCATGATAGACCCTTTTGGGGGTCTGCATGTCGCCTGTGGGTGACTCTTTCTTGTAACCTGGAAAATGTATGAAGTTCCTCACATGCAACGAGTAAGAACCGTTATTGATTACTTGCATGCATGTAAGTAAGACGCGACGCTGAGGATTGTGGTGTTCGGAACCGCGAGGTTGAGCGAACTAGTGAGGAACTTAGAGCAGGTAAGCTCTCTGTTCTTGAGAGTCCTTCTCTGGACCGCGTTCCACCATATTCCGAGGAAGTGATGATTATTGTATGTCATGATGCATGTATTAAAAATTGTGTGTTACTGCTTTCTGATTGATAACATGTATATAATTTGCATTGTGATGCTTTCTTGTGATATGTGAGATTCTCTGGCAAGTAGAATGGACAAGTATGGACTTAGAGCCATAAAGTTCGTGCGGAACCCAGAGGGAATGTGCCCATTAAGTTGGATGATCTTCTTCAAGGGGTGTCTGTTCAAAGTGCTTGGGGAATGTGCCCATTAAGTTGGATGATCTCTCTTGTTATATCTGTGTGATTATATACATGTGATGTGTTTTGTGTAAGTCGGGATGACTAGCTTGTGTAATGCCGTTTTGATGCTATGTATCGTGGAAGTGAACCCGGGAAAGGAGAAGCCCTCTAGAACCCGGAGTTTACTGAAATTATTATCTCACTCCGGTTAGGGATTATATGTTATTGCAGGTGATGAGCACAGGGAGGACGGCGGATCCCGGGGCAAGAGGCTCGGGTAGCAAGGCAGTTCGAGGGAATCCGGACGAGAGGCCGAGTCGGGACGGGTTCTTAGTGAACCTTAGTCTATTTTTGGAGCATGTTGACCTTGTATTTTTGTTATGTATTAAGCGTGAATGTAACTCGGCCCTTAGGGGATATCGTACTTGAGGTCTTATATACTTGTAAACTCTTGAATTATTACCATACATAATACAAAGCTATTTTATTTGTGAACGTGTGATGACGTCACTTTACTAGTTGCTTCCTAATTAATTTTGTTAAATTAATTATTACACTTAACGACCATAATGCAATGTTAACAACCGAATGCATACGGACTGTTATAGGAATCATGCCCATCAATTACACAAAGTTAATTAGTTAGTGCTAATTTTTTGTCCACATTAATAATGAAAATTGCGTCCCAAAAGAAATCTGTTCTGGCACGGATGTCTTATTTTCTTTTGTATAGTTTGATATATATCTCTTGTTTTCATTCCGTTGAGAACAAATAGACTTTAATTTGTTTGCTGAATGACAAGAGCTGCTACCAAATAAACATGGGTGATGCGAAACAGATGTACATATTTAAAAAAAAAAATAGACAACATATTGATAAAAATACTAAAATAATTTTATACGAGATCCATTACATAAACATATATACACCCCCCTTTTGTGCACACAGAAAGAAGTCAGCATAAACAATTAAGTCGGACAATTATTTCGTTGTCGTATGCAAACTAAGACTAAATATTAGTGCATCGTGCCCGAGTTTCTGTGTCTGCAGATACTTATAATTTCTTTTAACTGGTTTCTAATGATTGGTGTATACGGAATCAAATTTCAAATTTAACGAGAAACAAACTCAAAATGACCCTAAAATCTTATTGTAGAAGTACATATCCTACTTGCAAAATTACACAAAATCAAACTCAAGTTTTAGCTTTACGAAAAAACAGAAGGCCAACCTAGCAACCACATGTAACACGAAAATTCTCATTCCTCCAAACAATACTTAACATCTTTGAACTTTTGACAAAATGTAGACATAAACAACATCCAACACGTGAAAATTTAGCCATGAATTATAAGGCTAACAAAGAATACATAAAAACCAACATTCCCAATTATTCAGAAACACCGAATAAAATGATATAGATTCATTAAAATAACATTAACTAAAAAAAACTCGACCAGATTGTGTTTCAACAGCCCCTATCACGTTAATGACGACAGCGATGTGAATCTATAATAACAAACACATACAAAGATGTGAGATGATTATAAACCAACCAAAGAACATTAATTATTGCACCCCTTTAGGATGAAATTGTTGACTTAGTAATCCACAACACTTTACTTTTGCACGATCTCCATCAGCCGCATTCAAACTCAACTTTCATTATATGCAGCAAAATCTGACAATTTCGTAACTGTGCTCACTTGCTAGAGACAACTTGCTACCGACTCTGCATTTAGTTTTCTCATGGATTTTGTTTCCTTCCTATATATATGAAAGGTTCCATTTTACTTGGTTCTCACAGAATGGATAAAATAGGATATATATATATATATATATATATATATATATATATATATATATTACATTTCCAGATATCTAATGTAGTAAAGAAGTGGAAGGAAAGAAATTGAGTGATGAAATAAAAGAAACTGATTAACAAATAAGATGAGATTTTAGATTATTTGGTAGAGAAGAAAATAATAAAATGAATGGAAGATATTTTTTCTATTATTTAATTAAATAGAAAGTGTGAGAAAAGTATATATAATATGACATAAATATCTTAAATGAAATGAAATATGATGTAAATAAGGATATTTGTTGTTGTTTCAAAATAAGACAATCTCTATTCCTTTTTCTTTCATTTTTGGATGGAAGCAAAAATGGCACGAGACACACAACATGTTTTCATTCTTTAGTCTCCTTCAACTAAATAAAAAGGAAAGATTAAGAATTTCAAGAGTTTTCCTTCCTTTTCCAGTCTACCCTCTCACTTTCATACATACTACTAACCAAAGCCTAAATCTCAACAACGCTGATATTTTAACCAGAAAAAAAGTTGATATTTTATTTGACACCATGTATATATTTCTATCTGTTATTTGTGTTTTCATGTATAAATGTCTCAAAACAGCAACATGGGGTTAGAGACCTTCGAACTCTCGACCTCAGGATGACTCAGAAGCTATGAGACCTACGCGCTAGCCAACTGCGCCACCGTTTAAGTTCGAGCCTATTTTCAATTTAAATGTTATCTCAATAAAATTCAGTATCCTTCCCCTTCTCCTTCATTTGAACGATAATTTATTTAGGAAAGATACTGGTAAGTTCTATTACACACATTCATCTCTTTTTCAACATAATTCAACAGTTAAATTTTTATACATTACTTAGTGTAAAAAAATTTTATATCGTGAACTAATAATTTCATTTTATAATATAAATTTTAAGGTAAGACATTATAATACCTCTTTCCCACACTAATACTTGAAAAAAATTTATACCATCTTCTTACATGTGAAAATAGTGTTATGAAATTCTGTCCAACTCGGATTAGGATCCAGTGGTTTATCTGGACCAATTTTTCTATTGAATTGTTTGTATAGTTGACATGGGATGACTCGATTAAATCTGATCGGATAAATTATCGAATCTTGGTTGGACCATTCTGACCTGAACGGTTTTATAACTTTTTTATTTTTTATTTTTAAATAATTTTTTAAATTTTGGATTATTATCAATTATTATTTTGGAATATAAATGAATTTTTCTTGTTCAAATAATATTAACTTATATATAATAAATATATATATATATATATATAATTTTAAATTTTTAATATATATCAATTTAAACCAGTCCAATTACTAATCCACATATTGAACTACTAACCCACTACCTAGATTGAAACATTGACCAGACTGAATTTTACAACTATATGTGAAACTACTTTAATTAGTATTTTTGTATTTATATACTAATACATGCACATGCTATATGCACTTATAGATTTTTTGAAATTACTACTTACCATAATATTAATGCATAATATCCATAGCTAATCACTAATTTTCAAATTTAACAAATCAACTTTAATAAAATCTTATATTTCAATCGCATTTTTATGCACAAGACTCCATCTCAATACCTTTCTTAAGGGACCACCTACAATTTCATCTAAGACCAACAAAACAATCAAAAAGTCTTCATATTAAATTTAAAAAAATAATAATTAAAGTTGTTGCAACTACATTTGAAAAATCATTCAAACATAACCTTAAATCATTCAAACACAACGTTGAGTTATTCAAACGTAAACCGTAGTCAAACATTTAAAATAAAACATAATCATTCTTAACCATCAATATTTTGATTCTTAGAACTTGATTAAATCTAACTACCAGAACTAATTCACCATAAGGAGCAGAAATAAATAACTTTCAAAATTAACACACCATAAGGAGCAGAAAGTTATATTTCACTGGATTAATATTTAATACACACGACAAAGACACTGATTTTGGCAGTAGTAAACTAGGTACTCGCGTTTGTCAATGTTTCTGTTAAAATTTGCATCATCTATATATGCTACAAGCCACGACCATAATATATGGATTCCGAATATGCAATTCCTCCAGGACCAACATCATATTTCAAGAATAAACAAAACTGGCACATTAAAATTAGATGATTGCATACAAAACTGTTGTATCTTGGACCTAGTTGTAGAGTAATGGACTAATACTTCATTTTCTTTTCCCACCCTTCAAGACTAATCTTCATACAAGGAACTTTTTATACCTTGAAAAAAAAAAAAAAACTACGTACTCTATTATCTGGAGACTGCACGCTATGCATAGATAAAAGGGGATAGATATTATCCACAACCTTATCCTTGCATATGCAAAGAGACTGTCTCTAGATTTGAATCTATGACCAACAAGTCATCAAGACACAACTTTACCGCTATGTCAGGACTCGTCCACTCAATTGTTCTTTTTTTGTTTTTATACCTTGAACACTACAATTTAATACTTACTTTCTCTAAATAAATCGAGCATTCTGTACTAAAACTACAACCTACAAAGACAATGATGGAAAGAAGTGATCTGCCATCAAACTGCAATTACCAAATCATTCATCATCATCAGAACTATCATATGCCAGGCCCAGTAATCCCCCACCGGAGCTTTCAACCTTAGGCTTAGCTTCGGCTTCTTGTGACCCCAATGGAGCATGTTCCTCAGCTTTCTTTGATCCAGACAAAGGTTGCTCCTCCACTTTCTTTGTTCCTGGCAAAGACTGATCTTTCTCTTTTGAAGGATCGTGATCAGGCTTACGATTTGTAACAGGAGCGTTACTAGCAGGGGTTGACTGATTGCCATCAGATCTTGGCCGCTTCGGTTTAATCTCAACGACTTTCTTCAGCAAGTCTTGCTGCCTATATCACAAAAAAACATAAATACTATGAGCAACACAAGCCAGAAAAAGACAAGGAAATGCAAGAGGGATAAGAGGTATTGGAAGATTTACCTGATCCCACTTTTGGGCTTTGGCTCAACACGAAATGCCAGTGGTACTGAGGCAGGTGAAGAATCTGCTACACTTGCAGCTCTGTATTCATTGGTCAAGGGGAAACAGAAGAATACATACAACTTAAGCACAAGCAATTGTATCAGAAAAAGTTTACCACTATCATTTAATATAGATTTCACAAATTATGAAAAGGGGCAACTGAATAAGTTATAAAATTCCTAAATTGCATTTGGATAAATCAACTCTGTATAAGTTATTAGGATCAGACAACCATATTCAAAATGTAGCACCTGTTTAAATTTATTGAATCAAATTTCCAGACTAAAAACAATATCACAATCATAAAGCTTGAAATATATGTTTCAGTCATGCTATAAGAAAGAAAGATTCTATCATTGGATTCATCTACCACCGACCCCAATTAACTTTGTTAAAGGTGCTGTTGATGTTGATGTTGATACTAGAAGAAAGATCCTACTCCTAATCCTACATAATTTCTTCACCAAATGTAAGATGTAAGATTCACAGCATAATTTTTAAAACTGGACCAGAATGGCTAGTTTGATTGGATTGACCTGAACCAGCCTACTGGACAGTCCAATCAAGGTTGAATAACATTAAAAGCCGCCCCTGAAAATGCTAAACAGGCTGTGAACTGGTCTAACCCTGTGGACTGACATGTGAACCAGCCAGGGTTTGACCAGTTCAATCAATGCAAGCTTAATGGGAGCACAGCTAAAAATATGCAATAGGGGTTCAAACTCTGCCACACAATTAATGCATCTACCATCATACTAAGCCAGAAGTCAGCTGTTAGAAGTACAAGTAAACCATTATATTAATTATATATGTTTAACACATGAAAATAATTTTGCAGAGTTTTAGAAAAGGAATAAAACTTGGGCCCCATACATCAGCATGACACTACGTACAATTAAACAGGTATAGCACATATTTAGTATAGCACATATTTAAATATTTACACAGAGAAACATTTATTTATTGTAATTTTGTAATCATTGATTTGTCATAACTTACTTCTATAATAGATTTTTTCTCATATTTTTACTTATATACTTAACATATATATGTTGTACTTTTTTATATACTATCAAACTATAAAATTAACACACCCCGGTGCTAAAAGGATCCTTGTTATGCAAAGGTATGGAGGAGGAGTCATTGTACGCAACATTACCCTTGCATATACAAAAAGGCTGTTTCCAGATTCAAACCCATGACCAAGGCACAACTTTACCACTATGCCAAGGTTCGCCCTCATGTATATACTATCATACTATATGTCAGTTTTTTAAAAATCCTGGTTCAACCCATCCAAAAAACTTAACCAGTTCAGTCAGATCCAGTTACTGATTCACAGTTTGAAGCAGCATTGAGAAAATAAGATTACTCTGATCAAACATTAAGAAAAATACATGCAAGAATGAAGCAAGGTAATTGTAGTAGTAGGACATAAAAATCAGTCAAAAATCAACCCAAGATGAAGAAACATGGATTGTTATGCGTCACAATGACCACAAAAGGATATCTTAAATGCAGCAAATGCCCGTTTTTCAGTGCGACGCAGGAGGCGTTCTGCATCCTCCTCAGCCTCCATTTGCTCTTTGAGATAAAGTAGATCATCACTGTCCAAGGCTGCATATTTAAACTTTAAAAAGGGAAGAAAGAAACTAAAGAAGCATGTGAAACGGAAGTGCAACCAACACAAAGACACACAAATGCAGGGGAAAAAGAGCTGTACCGCCTCGCCCATGAAGGTAACCTCCACGCTCCCCAGCAACCTCTTGCATCTGCTTGAATCAGCCACCCAATACAGGAAGCCAATATCCCTGCCGGGGCATGTTATCAGCAAAACCACTCAAATTGCACAAAAAATTGCTTGAAAGTTGAAAACAACATACAGTAAGAATTACAAAATTCTGCTTTGCAACATTTATTAATCAGGGATGGTGAAGTTCAAAGAAACCACCTACAAAGCTATACTATTACGTACCCAATATGGATTCCTCGCTAAGGTACAAAAGTCCATCCATAACACCAAGTTTCATGCTGAGTTGTTCTGTTCATTTCTAGAAATGAAGCAAACTGCTACTTCATTCTTTATTTGTTCTATGTTTGATTTTCTGCTTATCTTACTCAGAACATTATGCAAATTGTATTTGCATTCTTATACTTTTAGATTTTTTTAAATTATATACCATCCCATATCCATACCATAGACGTAAAATTTGTCGAATCCTACCTTCTGAAGGAGATACATTAGTTACATTTATCTATGATAAATAGAGATCCCGTACCATACCAATGCTAGTAACCATAACATGCAACATAGCTAGAAAGTTTATTCTAAAGTTGCTATCCCAAAGTCCATACAACAATAATAGAACAATCGACAATCAAAGAATAGCCTCATAAATAATCACAGAAACTGTATTTTGGGCATATCGCAAATGCATGAAAGCTAATTCCAAAATACCATCAAACATTTTTAAAAACAACCCTTAATTATAAGGGTTTCTTACACAAAGGATCATATATTAGATTAGCTTGACAGCAAAAAAAAGTACAATCACAAAAGGGTACCAAATTACATATTATATTAATATTAATATCCACACATATAAAAATATAACGGATGGTGAATCAATGCGCTAACCTTTGCAACCATGCGTTGAAAAGTAATGTCTTCGTCGTCAATCTTATCTTTCCCCTTGCCCCATTTCTTATCTGCGAAATTGAAACATACCCAGTAATCAAAATCCACGAAAAATCAAAACTTTAAACAAAAAAAGAAAAGAATGGAATGAATAATACCTTTGGGGTCGCTGAGGTTGGTGTATTCACGAACTTCTCTTCCTGCCATGTTCAACACTTTTATCTCTGTCTATGCAGAATTTTGCCTACGATTAGTGGAAGCTGAGGAGAGAATAGAAGAGTGAGAGTCTTAATTTCCGATTTGATTCCTTCACTGCTGCAGTGCTGCGAGCGAGAGACCCTTAAATTAAATGGGAAGATATATACGACGCTTCTAGAACATGACTGTTTGTTTTATACTTTCATCTCACTGCAAATTAAAATCTAGGGATGAGCCAATTTGGATAGGATCATTTATATATTTGGATCAAAATTTAATCAAATGATCAAAATTGTTTATGTATGGATCAAGTTATGGGTTTAGATTTATAGATTCATTAACGTGTTGACTCGATCCATGAATTCGTAATAAAAATATAAATTTTATTATTTATTTTCATATATATATATATATATATATATATATTTAAAAACTAAAAAAATAAGTTGATAAAAAAATGTGTGGTATTGTAAATGTGTAGGTCAAATGAAGATCAGTCCATAATCATTTCATCTTTGTTGTGAAGGTGTGGACTATGTTGTACTGTAAATGTTTATTTAGATGTTTAAGTTTCATTTTCTTATGTGCTTTTCTGTTATTTCTTATTTCATCTTCTTCGTTATGTTTTTGCACCAGCTCATTTTCTATTATCTCTCATCTCAGATCGATCAAGCATCAGATTTTCCTGTGTTTTTTTTTTTTCAACAAAGCATTTTTTACATTCTATAAGTTAAGACTGACACATTATGTTTCACTTGTGTTGAGAATAATAGCATGTAATATATGTGTAAACATGAAATGGTACTTAAGTATTTTGAATATATTGTAGTTACTCCCGATATACGTATATATATCATTGCTCGACACAAATTGTGTTAGATAGGTATTTGGAGGATAATGTTGAAGATGACTATCGTGAGTTTAACATTTTTGAATTAATGAAAATTGAATGCATCCAAATATTATATTCTTTCCTTTATGCCTAGAGATATATTGGTCATTATTGTATCTAATCTGAATTTAGTACAAGGGGTACAATTCTTGATTCATTTCGTAGTTTCTTGAGTTCTACTACTGTTGAAGCTCTCATTTGTGTTCAAAATTGGCTTAGATCTATTAACCAAAATGTTAATGACTTGCAAGTTGAAATAAATGATGAAGAAAAAATTGAATCAGATGTGTAATTCCTTATTTTATTTTTTATATTTGTATAAAATATAAATTAATTTTTGTGTCAACGAAGTTGTGTTTAAGTTTTTAAAATTGTTTGGTTTGACTTAAAATACTGTTAATATTGGGTCTTCAATTGTTGAAATTGGAAGTGCTGAAACTTCTTAATGTATTATTTAAGGTATATTATTATTTGTTTCACCTTTTTTTTTTCATATTTTGTTTACCATGTTTATAATATTAATGAATCATATTTTATTCATTTGTTTATTTCAGCAAATCTGGTTGCAACAAATTTGGTTATAGCAAAACTTAGTTTGTAAGAAATAATTGTAATTCACACTATTATAGTAAATATTGTTCAAGAATCTTTTATTTTAATTTATATTATAAGTCTATTTTAGAATATTATGTTAATGATATTTAATAAATTAATTTTACTACTTTCATACATTTGATAATATTGTGTTAATTGTAGTGGATATTTGAAAGAATTATGATATAAAATAGTAGTTATAAGAAAAAAAAATTAAATTGATAATCCGTTGATCCGAACAATTCATGAATAGGTTGTGTTGGGTTGAGTTGAATTTTAAATTTTTTTTTGAAAATTGAACCGATTAAATTTGATTGAGTTGGGTCATAAATTTAGCCAAAACTGATCCGAATTCACCCATAAACACCCCAGTAAAAAACTTTATTTTTTTTTAATAAAAGAGTTAAAAATTAAAGGAGTTGAGTAATCGAAGTTGGGTTAAAAATAAAAAATGAAAAACGAACAGTTGATTTTTTTTTCTTTCTAAAACACGGTTGTTCTACAGAGAAGACATCCCGTTCGAACTGAATAACACTATCATAAATAATAAAAAAAATTTCTCCATAATATTTAACATAATTACTTATCAATTACTTATTAAGGATTTAAACTCAAAAACAAATTTGAGATTAACAAAGGATACAATAACCATGTACATATTTGGTTATTTAAGTTTTTAATTTCTCAACTTTTTCATATAATAATTTGTAGTCCCTAAAAAATTTGATAACTTTTAATTATGTATTAATTTTTCTGTCAGTATTTTTAATCTAAAATCTTTTATCTATTTTTAATCCTTTGTTTATTTGTATTGTTTAAACTTAGTTTCAAATATAAAATAAATGAGTAACTAAAAATAATAAAAAAATTAGAACTTAAAATACTGGTGGATAATTATTGGAAGACTAAACAATGTCAAAAGAATTTTGAGAGACTCAAAATTTAAATTTAAGAAAATTAAGGTACTAACAACTTAATTAATTATTTTATGTTTATTATGATTTTTTTATGTAGTGAAACATGTATATGATCCTTTTATGTTAACTTGAAATGAATTTAATTTAAATATGTTGAGAATGTAATTTTATATTATTATATTCTTTTCAAATCTTTTTTAGGAATATTATTATCTAATCATAATATTTTAGTTTACAGTATTATCAAAAAATAATATTTTTTGTATATAAAATAATAAATATAAAAAAATAAATAACAGAGTTCTAATAAATTTAGAAACTAAAATGATATTTCATAAGTGTAGGAATTGAATTAATCAGTATTTGTAACTTCAAGGACTAAGTTAATGTATTACTTGAAAGAAAATTAAAATAAAAGCAAATTCGTCTGCACAATGGACTATGGAAAAAATGAATTATTGTATGCTATACACCCTTTTATAAGTAATGTACATATTACAATGTAAAAATACAATATACATAAATTTATACATGACAAGTGACAACAGAATTTAAACTCTGAAACACATGTTGCTGGGAGAACTGAGAGAGTACTCAGCAAAAACAGCAGCCAGAGAAAACAATTACTGAAAAAATAGTGGAGAACTAGGTGGATTTTGAGGTGAACATGGTGCCATCTTTTAATCTGTTTCATTATCATGTCTTCTCATTAGACGAATTTCAAAACCATTCACCAATCGAGCAGAGGGAAAGAAGGACATCCTATCTTCTTTGATTTGTGTCCATCTGTTAATGAAAACATTCAACGAATAGTTAGATCAGTTAGTTTATGCTTTAGCTAAAAATTATGACACATATATTTGTAGAATAGAAAAATGTCACTAACAAATTTTCTCAACATTATTATATAAAATTCATGTAGAAATCACAAACCCACATTTTTTAGTGGAACTTTATGAATATAAGTGAAGACGAGTGTTAATCTTTTTTATAAGTGGAAAATTATGTAAGTCATGCTCGTTTAGAGATAGGACTCATAAAATAGAACAGAATCACATGTTTAGTAAGATACACATAAATCTTACCTAATAAAAAAATTATTGTATAGGAAAAAGGATATTAAAAAATATGTTGCTAATATTTCTCTTTAAACTAATAATAAAGACAATCTACAAAAGAATGTGAAAGGGAGTGTTATTAACATTCCTCAAAATGAGAAGTGTTTTAAACAAATTTTTTATATACTTCTCCATACTTTTTACTATTGATTAAAATTTATTATAAATTATAGAGTGAGATTGGGTGTGTTTGGATTGATGTTACTAACAAACTTATTCTCAAATTTTTCATTTCAAATCAAACAAAAACATAAAAGTTACAAAATGCATTTTAAAGTTGAACCAAATACACAATAAATAAGAAGTAAGACACACGACATAAATAATAAAGAATAAAGAATAAAGAGGGTGTCAAAAGAATATGCTATAAAGTTTGGCATTTCTCATTCTCAAATACCAGAGAGAGAGAGGCATTAATTACCTGTAAGCAGTCACAAAGTAATGAAGAAAAAAAGCAATTTGGAGGCGAGCCAACTCTGCTCCTGGACAGAATCTAGCACCTCCTCCAAAGGGTGCATAGGATGAACTAGTTCTCCAATTTCTTTTTTCCTGCATTGAGAGCATAGGAATTAAGAAAGAAATGAAATTAAAGTACAAAATTACATTCAGTGTGCACCAAAATGGTATGTGGACTAACCTCATTTTCAGGTTCCATCCATCTCCAAGGATTGAAATTTAGAGCTCCACTGTATACATTCTCATCTAAATGGACTGCTGAAAGAAATGGAACCACAAAGCACCCTTTGGGAATAACAAAATCTACTCAAAAGCAGATAAGTTAGAGTTAGTAGACTATTGTAAAACTTCTACATATGCACATACCGTGGTTGCAATAATATAATTTATCAATAGTAAATAGTAATAACTATTTAATAAATAATAAAGTTTCAATATATCTTAGGATGTAAATGTAAAAGAAAAACTCTTTCAGACGAACTATGCATATCATTTACACTCAAAATTTTATACCTTGGTATTGAACGTCTTCTTTTGCTTCTCTCATTAACCAAATTGCAATGCCCCCAAGTCTTAGTGTTTCATCAATAACCTGGAAGCCAAAAACATGAAATGTTAACACACTATTTTCTATTATTGAATAATTGTTGTGTTGCAAAATACTTCAATTCCTCACTTCTGTTAGTAATTTAGAGTGAAAAGTTAATCACTTACACATTGAGTGAATGTCATTGCTTTATAATCCTGCCATGTAAGAAATTCATCTCCAAAATTACTCCTCAGAGAATCATGTTCATCCTGTCCAAGAGAAAATTTTGTAAAAAATAATAAATAAAAAAAACATTGTTTTTCAGTTTAAATATAAAAATCTGGGAAATCACCAAAAGATAATGTTTTATGTACCAAATAAATATATAGGGAGAAAATATGAAGAATAGTTGTTATATATACCAGCAGTTGCTTCATGGCTCTAGGACATTGAGTAAGGAAATAGACTGCAAAGAGCATTGTTTTGGTGGTTGTTTCGTTTCCCGCAAAGAGAAGATTGATAATGAAGTCTGCAACAGCATCATCAGGCAAGCTTTCTTCCTCTAATAATCTTCCAAGTACACCATTACCTTCAATGGAAGCACCATTTTGTCTGTGTACCTCTATGGTCTTGTTTATCTTGCTAATGATTTTCTCCCTTCCCTGATATCCAAAGAATGGGAACTTCAATACCATTTGACTTTTTAATCCCATCTAATAAGATTATTCTTAGAATCATATGTTTTTAAAAGTTATTTCATTGCTAGATTAATGGCCTAATAGCAGTATTTAATGGGACATAAGGGTACCCTGTAATAAATTTGAATATTAATGTAACAATTACAAGTTAAAATTGAGTATTTCAAGTTTCAGTACTTCATTTAAGATGGTTTTTTAGTTTACTCATCGAAGGATGTGGTAATGAGAATAACAAATTTATTTCTTTAAGCTATAGCTAAAAAAATCAAAATAGTTGTTTTTGTGTGTCTGTCTATTTGTATGTATGTATGTCTGTATGCTTTTAAAAAATTTCTCATTGTACCTTCATAGCAGTGTGGTATGCATAGCCAGGGATGTTGATGGGAATGGATAAACAACCATCAACAAATTCAGAAAACAACTGAGACATTTCATTAACTTCAGACTCACTTGAAACCCCCAATAGTTGATTAACCATCAAGTGTATAGCCACCTGAAGTGAATCATGTAAAAATATTAATTGAAAATGAGTCCCTGGCACAAAATATTAATGGTAAGCTTACATACACAAGCACATCATCAGTTGAAATTACTTACCTTTCTACAAACATCCTGGAGAAGAATGACTTGGTTGTTGTTAAAATTACTCAAAGTTTGGAGCATGACCTTTTGTACGTCATTCAAGAAATGGAACTTAAGCTTCTCTAGGCGCATCATGTTGGAGGCAATTCCGTGTAGTTTCCTTTGTTGCTCTCCTTGCACTGTGATCACACCATTTTTACCAACCAAATCTCTGAAAGATTTTGGGTAACTTGACTTGAATAATTTGCCTTCATTTTGCATTACAAACCTGTTGAAGCTTGGATCTGCTGACACCACTGCCCATTTTCCAAATAGGCTGCATGAAAATATCTTACCATACCTGTGCCGAATGAAGGTTTCATTTATTAGATTGGTTTTCACAAACCATGTTACGGGATTTTGGAGCATTTGCAAATTATTCTCTTAAATGCTTAGTTTCCAAATAAAGTGGATTCTAAAGAACAACCTTCTTCAGAGCATTTTTCATAAGGGACAAAACTTAGTACTTGGGTTCTTCTGGTGTGGTTCTCCAATTAGAATTAGAGTTTCACCACCTATATTGACATTTAATGTAAACCTTCATTACCAAGATAAAACTTCAATTCTAATTAGAAAACAACATTAAAAGTACCTAAAGAATTGCATCTTAGTTTTGTCCTTTCATAAGGCCTATGATTGGCTTTAGACAACAAGAAGTTCAGATTCAATACATATTGTAGGAAGCTAAAATTCATTGTTGGAAATGGTTATGAGGGAGGAAAAAAGGTTTCTGCTATTCTTTATCAGACTGGCTGTTAAATCCTACAGCTTGTATGGGAGCAAACCATATATGAACATTATGATTGGATTTGTGGTTTTGATTTGGGTCTCGGCTTGTGGCTTATCCAAGACTTCTGTTAAATAAAATTTCTCTTTTGTTGCTAAAAAAAAAAGACCAGTGATTGGATTAATCAGCTCTTCTAAATTGATAATTCAACCTTTTAATAAATTATTATCTAACTAGTAACTTCAATTCCAAATCAACCAAACTCGACTATTTCAAAAGCTAGAATATGTAGCACTTTTGTTGTTGTGGCAAATTGGTAGTAAATGTACCTTTTCACCATTTCTTCAACAAAATGAGGAGGATGAGAACTTGCAACGGCATTGTACCAATTGATGCTGTCACCAATCAAAGGCCAGCCTCTCCTTCCTGGTGGTAATCTGCATTTGCTTTTATCTTCCTTCCTTAACATGAATTGAAATAGCTTTGCAAATATTGCAGTGGCCAGTATCACAGTGATCATAACTAATAGCCATGATTCCGAAATATTTTCTCTCATTTTCTGTGTGGAATAAAATGGAGAGAGAAAAGCAAATCACACCTCAACCTGCCAGAGAAAATTGAATATTCATAGTGAGGCAGACATGGCAATCATTTTCCAATGCAAATGTGAACTAATTATAACAAAAAAAGGAAAAGAAAAGGAGGAATTTATAAGGGGCAAACACGCCTAGCTAGTTGACCAAGCTTATGAAGATCTGGTAGGGCCATGTTAAATAAATCATTTCCAGAATGTATTTTATTAAAACAACTTTGAAACATGTAAAGATTCAATGAAGTTAAATAAAATAAGTTGTGTCAGAGAACTGTAAAATTCCACATTGAACAAAGCAAAACTGTACATAAGCATATATAGAAGGGTCGAGTTCAATTGGTTTGAATTTTTTTGGACAAATACAACTCCCGTGTTTGATACAAATACAACCTAGTCCACTCTCTCCCATTAGGCCCACATTCACATTTCTACATGTTAACTTAGTATTTTACATGAACAAATCATTCCCAGAATCCATTTCATTAAAACAAGTTTGAACACGTAAACATACACGAAAATTAAATTAAAAAAAAGTGGGAACAAGATCACAATCTGACAGCATTATTTGGAGAATATGAAGCAATTTTTTTGTCTTAACATGCAATCTAAAGGATAATCACAGGTCTACTACGCGGCTACCACCCCATAAGACTAACAAAATGTTTACTATATCTAAGATTTGCTGACTTTTGCATAATCTCACAAAAAAAAAAAACTCACTCCTAACAACCAAAATGATAGATACTATGAATCTTCTGGTGTGAGAGACACAACCAAGTTGATGTTGAAAATTAGAGAAAAAGGTGAGAAAAAATGTTGATACAAGGTGGTTAACATACCCTGCAAGAAAGAAAAGTCAAACTGCAAAGGCTCTCAAGTAATGTCTAGTCACGTTATAATTCTACCAATGAAGTAGTAATATTCACTGCATTTAAGAACTTCCAGTGTGCTCTTTAATTAGAACTAAGAAGCTTAGCTAGATTTGAAGAGAAGCATAGAGAAGGAGGGGGAAGAAGCTTTGTCCTGTGATGACTTCTTGTAATATTGGAATATATAAGGAAAAAAGGGTCTCTTAACTGGTCCAAATTAAAGAGTGCTTTTGGTGTGCATTTAATAGTGTCATGAACTCATCTGTTCAACTTCGTGCGCACAAAATAAGGTGCATAATCATCAACTAGTGAGGTTGTCATCAAGAAAAGTTAGCTAGAGTTTGACTTGTCCTTTTTACGCTATGTAGTTATGTAGCAATGCATTAATCAATTAGTCATATTCCAGTGACGCAAGACACGCATTTTCTGAAGGGGAAAAAATCATATGAGCAAATATTCTAATTAGATTGAGTATCATATTAATTGAATACTATAAATAGTAGGAAAGACTTAAATAGGTGTGTTTCCAGCCATCTAGAATAGACATAATTGACAACCATCAACTAATATAGGTAACTAGAAGTAGGAGCCACAACTCTACGTATCTCCCACATTTAAATCTAATAAAGCGAAACAACAAATTTATCGTTCTCTATAAAATCTAAAAAACTAAGGTTTTTCAATAAATCAACTTTATAATAAAAATAATACAACAATAAAAACAAAGCCTTTTCGCGTAAATAAGTTAGCTACATGAATCTAGTAACGCCATTTTTTTTTTTGTGAAATGTATCTATAGACAATTATTCACTTAAGATAGAAATGATATTTATTCTCTGTTCTATAGACAATCATTCCCATTAGGTAAGTTGGAGGAGTTGACGGAACTGTAAGGATTATAGCTGCTGAGAAGACATAAATTGAAAGGAGAAAACCAAATGGCATCACAATGCAGCAGGAAAGGTTTTTATATGAGAAATTTGTTAGTAAGGGAGCATTCTTTAATAGTAATGTATCTTTGATTATCAAAAAAATTATATAGAGAGAGATAGCACCGTAAACAAGACCTTTAATATTTGAATGAGTAAACTAATGACAATTAATTCATAAACAAAAATTATGATTTAGTCCTTAAAAATAAATAAAAAATGTAACAGTTATATCGCACTTTTTATATATTTAGAATTATCATTAATTTACATATTTAGAACTAAAATGATTACATCTACCAAACCTCATGTAAGAAAAAAAAAAAAAAACCAATCCATTTCGAAGAGGAAACATTCCGTTTCTTAGGTCACAATAATGGGTCTACTGGAAATGAAGAATTGGGTTATTATGGAGCCACTAAATGGACCAGTCAAAAGGCTTTGAATCCCATTTTTGAGGCCTCTTTCCAGGAATGAGCACCTAAAGCGATGCAGTAAATTATTTAAGCATATATAAATGTTGAAGGCTTATTGGGTGATTGATATGCACTCAATTATTATAAAATGCCAGCAAGAGCCAGCCATGCAAACAATGCCAGTAACAATAGAATTCAAAATAATCAAAGGAGAATTATAGATACCCTTATAGCTTTATTAGCAATTCAAATTTAGTTATTCGTCATTTAGTGAAAGTAAAAAATGCGACCACATATTATAGAGCTCTGTCAAAGGATATAGAAATATAATGTCACTGTATAGGATTGAATGGTTAATTTTGTGTTTAAATGTGCTTAGAACATGAAATTATAGAGATGAACATCTAAGTAGGAATGTGAATACAACTCTAGTAACAGAATGATTTTAACCAGCTAAGCTTCTGACTAATTATAGCTCAATATAGTCCCTGTTATTAACCACTCCAATTCACTACCATTTATGATTTTTTAGTATTTAAATGTTTATTTATTTACCTCAGTCAATAATAAGCACTTATGTATTAGATATATTTTTGACAATTCAAGTACTAATATCATGATCAACAAAAAAAGTATTTACGCATTATAATCTAATCTCTTGTCTACCTAAAATATAATTCGATTTTTATTTAGACTTAACATAACGGTAAAATTATGTTTTTGTGACTTGTTGGTTATGGATTCAAATCCGAAAATAATCTTTTTGCATATGTAAAGGTAAAGTTGCATACAATATTCCTCCCTCTTATCTGCGCATAGCGTGGAACTTTCGAACAATGTGATACATAATTTTTTTTTTACTTGTGAGATGTACAAAAATTAGATATGAAATCACTATTCATAACCTACAAAGACACGAGTTTTGAAACTTGCTGCTTATGAATGAAGGCTTTGTTGGTTAGTAATTTGTAAATATTTTAAGTCCTAACCCTGCCTAATGAGTTCTTTAGATCCAACTCACCTAAACTTTTTTGTTTACACCTAAACTTTTTTAGATCCAACTCACCTAAACTTTTTTGTTTGCACCTAAACTTTTTTATATACAAAAGGAAAATTACAACATAACTATAAAATGTTTAAATCATGTATGCTCCCACCCTCATCCCTCTGAGTCTCATTCACGCTAATCATCAATTTGATTGTAATTACTTCCTAAGCATGTCACTCAGATGTTTTTGGGTGGATCTAATATGAAAAATTGATTAGTGAACTAAATTGAGATGCCAGAACCAAATATAAAATTGACGTTGCTTTGATTTAAAACAGTTGAGAATTGGCGTTTCTTGTTTGCAAAAGCAACCACATTAATTTTATCGAACAAGCATCTTTTAGTGTTAGAATATACAAATTACTTGAGTTATAACTATCTTGCAATACCAGTCAGGAGTTGTCATTCTTCAATTTTATATTGCAATGTTGTGGCAATGGTTTGGCTAAATGATGAAATCAGTGACGCAGTTTTGTTTGCAACAAAAGAAATATAGTAGAATCCTACATGATCTGAAGTCTGAACATATACTATTCAATTCAAGCAGGCAAAGGACAACAAATATTAGCCTCTCATTCCCTGGCAATTTATAAATGCACCCGTTTTGTTGCAACATGGATCTTTCTTATTAACAAAATTATATTTAAAAATTTAATAACAATAATAATAATAATAATAATAATAATAGTAATAATAGTAACAGTTTCTTGCAACTAATAATTTTGTATACTAACTAAATATTATTTTTATAATTAGAAAATATGGTCACCAAGGCCAAAATTCACCCTCAAACTAAAGCTTAATTTCTCCTCTTATTTTACATCCCCAGATTTTCTCTTTCGCTTGCAATTGATCCAATTTGAGATAGATTTGATTTCTTTTCATTTTATACTTCTGCATTTTATTACTGTGGCTGTTTTGATAATCAGGGATCGATGCAGAAAAAAATATTGGTTCTTTTGTGCCAAGCACATCAACACACTCCCAAATTTCTTCATAGCAGCAACATTGCTTACAAACTCCGGTTCCATAATGCCGTAAAAAAATACATAAAATGTTCAAGTAGAAGTGTATCAATCCCTAAATTTTAGTAAAATACAAATTACAAAACAATTTAAATTAAACTAATAATAGATACATATTTAATTAATTACTTTAGAGACAAAATACAGTGCAACTTGTAAGCCGCCATTTTGACATCAATATCAACCATATGGTAACTTTGCAACTTGCATCCCTTCATTGCGACACCAAGATAAGCCATATGGAACCTTTTTCACATGCTCCACTACCCTCCAATGTTTCCATTTCATTTGATTAATTTAATTTAGATTTGGTACCTCGTGAGTACATTAATCATTGCCTTTCTAAGGTAATGTTGCAAACTAGATATATCAATGCAGCAAAAATTTCTTCGTAAACATACCATGTTGCATCACATTATCCTTATTCAAATCCCAACGCTATAATTACATAGAAAAATAATATGTTGCATAAAAAAAACCCCATAGCTATTAATAAATAATGAATACTACTACACAGTTGCAGAACTAAGTTTTATTGAACGGTCATTTCATGTGTATATGGGATGGCAGAGAGCCAATCAAACAATACCCAGCTTTACATGTAACCTGAAATGTTGTTCTCTCTAGCAGATAGCATGGAAAAAAATATTTTATATTATATAACATTATTTTATATCATATCATATATTAAACCATGCATAGCTTTACATGTCATTTATAACCTGGACACTCGTTTTGCCAGATACCAAAGTAGTTCAAATAGCAGAGAACAACAATTGGTGTTCAATGCTAATGCTTTCCACGTCTGGACAAAATTAAGCACGTAATTTGGATGGAGGGTAATCGGTATATTTAATGATGAAAGTAAAAAGTATAATTTCAAAAACCCTACCAATTTCTTCAACTTCTGAGTCTTATTATGCATATGAGAAAAAACTGCAGTCTTTGAAAACCAATCATTCTCAAGTTGGTTATTCTTCGAATGCCATCCAAAAATGCAAAAGCCTCCACATCTTTTGCACCCTTTCATCCTTCCACTCTCTGCTCCTCAAATTCATATATGAACATACAATCCATAAACACAATTTGAGTATGGGAGTAAATTGCAAAATCATGCATTTTGTTTCCTATTGTTCACAACATAATGAAACTCATTTGCAATGGGAAGCTAACTTACTGGATTGGGAATTGAAGTACTGATTTCCCCCTAGATGGAGCCAATGGAATAGAGGAGCTAGAAACTCATGTGCAAATGCCTTACATTTAAAATGAGCAGCCAGCTGGATCATAGAAGAAACTTGGCAGCAAAACCTCTGGAAATGTTGAAGGATAGCAAGAAAAGAGAATAGAATTCGCAGGAACATGCCAGCTAATGGCTGGTCAAAAAGAGCCAGGAACATCATGAATCCTATACATACCATCTGTTTGTGATGCAAAGTAACATGGAGGTTCTTAAAAGTTGCACCATACACCTTCATAAACCGTCATGATTTTTTCCATATATTTATGATGCCAGTGGCAAATGACTTCAGATTTCCCCACAAAGTTGATTTCTGTGCACCCACTGCAACACTGGTCTCCCTTTTATTAGAGCTGTCCCTGGATATATGAGAGAATGTAAGCAACCTTAATATCCTATACAATATTTCAGTTAAAATTAGTCATGAAAGGAAAGTGTAATATAAGGAGAACAATGAAAAGGCTGGAAAGATTGTTTAAACTATTATTTAATTTGGAAATTGTTTATCAATGTTTATGCACAAACACTGAGGAGTGCCCATGGATATTTAACTGTTCAATTACATGTATCCTCATCATACTGAATGCTGTATCATTCCAATGTTATTCACTGGGGTAGTGTTGGTATATTTCAAGTGCTAATGCAAATAATCATAATATTCTACTTGCTATATAAACCTAGATATTTAAAGAATATATGAATGGACTTACGTTTTGGATTCATCATACTCTAAAGACCTTTGGGATTGCTCTATTTTATGCTTTAAACTATCCACAGCATCTTGGTCTTTTCTCTCATATCCTTTCTCAAAGCTCTTTTTCTCAAATGCTGAATGCTTTTCCATATCAACAAACTTGGAATCATGGTTCTGACCTTCGCTGCAACTACTTACAGATTTTTCAATAAAAGAAGCAGAAAATTGGTCTATTTCTTCTTTATGTGGGTGCCTTTCTAGAGTAACAGAACCAGAAGAATTAGATACAGCTTCCTGACTCTTCACATCATTTGGCACCAGGAAACTTGAATGCAAAAGCTCTCTAGAAAGGTCTTCCAAGTCAGGTTGCTCCCTTCTCTCACAATCTGCTTTCTTAATGCATTTTTCCTCCATATTTTGATGATTTTCCATATGAACAAAATCATATTCATGACCCTGAGCTTTTTCATAACCAGTACCATCATTTTCACTAAACAAAGGAGAATGTTTTCTTTCCTCTTGAGAATGTTCAGGTGCAAAAGAATCAGAATAGGTAGAGACAACTTCCTCAGTCTTAATATCATTTGGCATAGCGAGACTTGATGGGTAATGCTCCTTAGAAAACTTTTCCACTATATTACTTTCAGGTGCAATACAATGATTACTCTGTCATTAAAACAGAAGGCAAATTATAAGTATTACATGATAACTGCTTATTTTCTTAATATGATAAACATTATTCAATTAATATTATTAAAAATAAAATTAATAACAGTGATGATTTACGGAGCCAGAACAAAACGGTGAAACTACAATCTAACAACATAAAAAAGAATAAGATGCAATTTTGCCAGAGTAGATCAATTAGATTTAGAACATTTTTTAAAGACAGATTTAGAACATTTATCATTCCTCTGCATTTATTTGTGTGACTTCCTAATAGAATGCCTTTATTATCATTAAAAAATTTCATAATTTATTAGTGCACTCTACCTATTCTGATGTTTGGTAGAGGATGAAGATAAGGTTACACAGATACAGCAAAGGCTTTAAGTCTGAAGCTTTGCAAATTTATGGTCAGTTGAGTTTAGTATGGGTTACAAATAAGAGTAAATGTATTCACAATTTTACTCTTCACCCCCTATGTTTTCCACCAGAAGAACAGACCCTTTTAGAGTAAACTAAAACAAATAAAATGTTCAAATTTCAGATTAGAATTAAATATCAATTATCAGAAGCATTAGACAACAGACATTAAAAGCATCTTTTGTATCAGTAATGTAATTGCATTTTTACAACCAAAAAACCTGCAAAAATATAAATTATAATGATTTTACTTTTCTCTTTTGGCCTTTGAACTACAGTCAAACATAACAAAAATCGTACTCTGATCAAGTAGACCTAGGAGCACTGCTTATCTGTAACTACTATATTTACTATATTGATAACTAAAACTGATGCATAATGCAATGCTTACTGGTGTAGGCATAATTTCAATTTCGTCAGACAACCTCCTCTCCAAATAGGAAGTCTGTGACTCTCTCTTTTCTTCAAGACGCTCATATCCAGTGTTAACACTCTCCTTGTCATCTAAAACTACTGATTGAGAATCATCTTGGACAGAGCTGTCATTTGCAATCTCAATATTACCAGATAAAACATTCACAGATTCAGTGGTAAGTAGTTTACTCTCATCCAATTGCTTTTCCACAAAAATCTTCTTCACACTGTTTGAAGAATTCATTTTTGACTTATATTCTAGCTCCTGAATGATTTCCCGGATAACATAATAACTGCCACCAACTTGTTTCTGGGTATCTGATATTTTTGGGAATTTCCCAGCATTCTCTGCTCTATAACTGCAGAGAGAAACAATATTTATTCACTAACAAGTAATAAGACACAGTTCTACAGTAACAGGAGTCCATATCATTGAATAGTTAACCAGATCCATAAACGATGAATGTTTCTAATGTTGGCACTATTTTTCAAGAATTAAAGGGATCTTTAAGAATACCAAAAAAAATTTATCTATCTTTTTAGTACACTAGCAAAACTCACTTTTCACCACTGAACAGGGACAAAATTATAAAAATATGAAGGTTGTA
The DNA here is from genome assembly GCA_013407115.1 of Glycine latifolia. NCBI lineage: Eukaryota > Viridiplantae > Streptophyta > Magnoliopsida > Fabales > Fabaceae > Glycine > Glycine latifolia. The sequence continues at coordinate 24,826,693 of CM023949.1, read as the reverse complement.
TGTATCCTTTCTGTCTTAAAGAACCCCCTTGTTGCATATCAAGGAATCAAATTAACACAAATGTGAGAAAGGTAGCGATATAGGTTACTCCAGTATGAACTAGGATAGGACAACTTAAAGAATTTTCATAAACAAATTATTCTATTGTCAACCATAGAGAAAAGATTAGCAATAAGCAGGACAGATCAATAAAAACAAGTATTTAGTTCAAACATGGCCACAAGAAAAGTTAAATACATCTTCCTTTTACTAATTCCTGCTAGCCATAATTTGTTCTATTACCCCTTATAACTTGTTAGGATGTATAATATTGTTGACATTTTCTTGTTTTAAACATGAAACTGGATTGTTTACTTTTGAAATCCTTGTGCAATGTCTTCTTGGCCCAAATATTAAGTTTCCAATACAAATTTGGATTTCATATATATCTTCTGAATACTCAATACAAATCATATACTAGTTACTAAAAAAGACAAAAACAAAGGGAGAAAAATACAATACAATACAGTTTGCCAAACTATTTTAATTCTAACTGCATGTGCAAAATAGTCTGAAAATGTTAGGTATTCTGTGATGTGAGCATTCAACTTAAAAAGAAACAAAGAAATACTTGTTCACAAAAGACTCCACCATAGCTCTCCTTTCATGTCTTGGAACCCTTTTTTGGCCTTTCGGGGCTTCCGGTTCCTCAGAAGGGACAGAAGCAGCGTGTGACCATCCACACTGCTGGACTTTCAATGGATCAACAGAAAAGCATACCTCATAGGATACTTTCAAACAACACAGTAGATATATAATCACATTATTCAACAACAGAATCAAATCAATCAATATTTCAGTAGTTAGTAATGCATTACAACCACAATTCCAAAGAAAGGCATTGCAAAAAAAGTAATTAATACTAACAACTAGAACCTCCAAAATGTCAAAAATACTATTCACATTGATATGCTTCAAATAACACCAAAGCACTGCTTCAAAAAATAAAACGTAGCAAAACTACAAGAAGTCTCAACAAATGCTTTCCAAGAAAGTAACAATCAAGAGCATTAACACAAAAGCTTAGTCGTATTTCTTTCTTTTTGTGTGTAAAATGACGGTAACAAGGTTTGAACTTACAACCTCATGCAAACTACCCAAACCTTCCACCACTAAACCGAACTCAATCCCACATATGCAACAACTACTTCAAAACCCCAAACTATTCCTCTTTCTTTAAAACACTCCTCAAATTAAATCTCTTTTAAGATCAGTATCGTTCCCCACCATTTTTCCAAAGTCCATCCGAGCACAACAACCACCCAAAAACCCTAACAAACATAAGAAAAACATGACAATGTAATTGACCTAATCTCCATTCTACTTCAATTTCTAGATAGTTGAAACTAAATCATGTCACTAAGCCTAAACTAAATAAACAACGCAATCAATTTAATGAGCTCAATTTGATTTCTATGTCAGACCCAACAAAACAAAACAAAAACAAAACAAAAAAACTTATTTCTAAATAACACAAAAACCTGAATAGAGGTGATTTGAGAAACACAACAGAGGAAGAAGAAAATGAGAGGGAAGAAAGCTACAGTGGTTGGGTTTGGGAGTGAAGTTGCGATTGGAGCGAAAGGAGAGGCCTTTAGTGGTTGCGATCAGAAGCTTTTTCCTCATCTATGTGATTTACGTTGCTCTTCTGTGGTCATGCAGATAGAGAAAGGGTTTAGGGTTTTGCAGGTTGAGTCATTCACATTTCAAAACGCGCAGAAAATGAACATCGTTTAAGCGTTTCGCTGTTTCCGAATTCAATTGGCATTTTCAACGCAGCAAATATTGCGAAATTATTACCTTTGCATTCAACGCAGTAAATATTTACTGATTACCTTAAGTATACTCTTGCCTTTTATAATTTACTTATTTTTTTATTTTAGTCTTTATAAATTTTTATTATTTTGACGGTTAAAAATATATTATATTTTTTAGTTTTTTTTTAATTTAATAACATAAATTTAAAATCGTTATTATTTGTAAATGAGAATCGTTAATTAGATGTATAAAATAAAATAACATTGCATTGATTTTTAAAAATTAAAAAATTAAATTGAACCTTTTAATAATAGAAAAAATAAACAGAGGAATAAAAAAAAATTTAGTTTAAAATATATTTATAAAACAAAAAATATTATTATCTTTGTATAGGTCAATGTGATCTAATCCTTTACACATGCATACAAGTATATAATTTTAGGATATAACAAAAACATTTAACATAATAATAAATATGATGACAAGGTTTAAATACTTTGTATCCCTCTATTTAATTTAGGCAGTGTTTATTAAACCAAAGGAGCTAGATTTTTCTTAAAAACTATTAATACAGCAACCAAGTCTAAAAATCATCTAAAAAAATATAAATGATGAAATTCTTGCAAACAATAAGCATAAATGGTAGCAGGTGCAATTAGTCCATAGATAATTAGATATCCATTATCTATTTGTTCTTCTATCTCTTACTTTTGCTATATAAGTTTTTTCATAGTTGGGTTTATTATTCAAGGAAAAGTTATGTATTAATATGTTAAAAAAATTACATAATCATTCAATTATGTATGGTAAATTTAATAATTTTTTTAAATAATTATCTTAAAAAATTTAAATAATTAATGATTTATAATTCATAGTAAAATTGTTTTATCTACTCTATGTTGCTCACGGATGTAGCTTTTTGTTCCTTTTAGTTTGTGTTTTTGTGCTTTGGACTCTTTAGTCCCTTTGAGCCAGAAGGGAAAAAAAAAAGACAAATATTTGATCTAAATAAATAAATAAGAACTAAGGTTTTGAATTAATCAACATTTAATTGCTTTGTTCTTTGTTTAAAATCTGTCAATGACTAATCATCTTTCCCAACAAGGGAAAAAAACACAGGAAAATTAATGTTATATCTTGTACCGTATTATGCCTTATCGTAAAATTGATTTAAAATTCTCATATACTTACAATATGATTAAGATAAAACTAACTACAACAAAACAAAATATACATCTTATAAAGAAAAAAAAACAGTAAATGTCTTAAAAGGGATAATAAAGACACAAGATTTGACATTGAAAAAAACAAATTTAAACAACTAAAAGTATAAAATATGTTTTTTAAGTAAAGTGTAATAGGTTCTATAAGATTAAGACATTAATTATATCTAATAAAAAAGAAAAAAGGAATTCATTATAAATATTCATATAATTATTTATAAGATACAATGTAGCAAGATCCATACAACAGAACAAATGTAAACATAATAAACAGGTTCCTATCTATATCCCAATTATCAGCTGAAGTGATGGCGTGATCAAATTATTTAACTATATGGCATGCGTAGCAACGAATCCACAGCGACAAATCAGTGCTTATCTTTATCTTCCAAGAAATCTTTTTATATTTTTTTAGCTATAGCATTGCATAAAGTCTACACTAATTATTGGCACAGTACTCTCATAAGCTCTTTAAGCTATTTTAAAAAATATTTCATACTATTATTTTAATAGAAACCAAAAATGAATTGTGACACAAGATGGAATAACTCAGTTTTACGAAATTCCACGATTGATTTGACATCTGTTAATTATTTTTCTTTAGTTAATGTTATGTAAATGTTTTATAACTAAAATTGGTTCAGATAAATAATAATATAAATAAAAGTATGTGTTCAAAAGAAAAATATTAAGTAATGCCAGAAATTATTATATGATTCAAAATTATGTAATCCTAATCAATATATATGTGATATGACATTTTTTAATTTAAGAGAAATTAATGTGTCAGTGAAAATTAGTCAAGATTAAATAGTTTCATACCATATAATAATCTGTTACTTTGTAATACAATTTGTAACACTTTCTGTAATTTGTTAGAATTTTTTTAAAAAATAAATATTAAAAGCTACATAACCTTGGACGGAATTTATTAAATAACAATTGAAACTTAAAAAGTTCAATAATTTTTAATAAATTATAAAAAATGTGTGAAAAAATATTTTTCTAACATTTCTCTTCTCCAAAATGACATTGCTGTAACAAATAACAATCATGTTTTTTAGATGAAATAACAATCATGTTACTCTACCTAATTACCAACCATAACATTGAGCTACCTTTGCCAACCACCAAGAAATATGCATTTAGAATATTGAAACAAGCAATAGGATAAAATAAGACAGGGTAAGCAACGATGAAAAATGTCCAAATTAAAGATCATTGACATTCCTTGCTTCCCACGATGTCACTACATTTGAAACAACAAACATTTCTTATTCATGAACAACTCAGTTACCAAATAAAAATGTGGAACAATGCATCTTGCAGGATCCTATATAAAAGCTGTCATCTTATGTCACTATAATTAAGATACTATAATAATGTTCACAAAGAAATTGGAAAACCTTGTTCAGATCGCTCCTGTGTCCTATCCAACATTAAGTTCGATCGGCATCTTAGCAAAACTTTACTTTGTCAACATCTTCAAACTGTCATTAGAGACTAAAAGAGGTTATGATATTATTCACACTGATAATACCTGGTTGGTTCAAAAATCCATGTCAACCTGTTTTGTGCAATTTTATCCACCATCATGAGCTTGGCATTAATTAAGGTAAGTTTTTTGTGTGTGATATTGTTTGTGTCATTCAAATTCAACATGATCTTGTGTATTGAACTTGAGGAATACTATCCAGAAGAAAGAGATGCTTTGATGCTCATAAGGGATTCTTTGAATTCTTCTGTCAATTTGCATGGGAATTGGACAGGCCCTCCTTGTATATAGACAATCATAGTAGATGGATTGGTATCACTTGTTCAAATTGGCATGATGTTCAAATTGGTCTTGAAGGAGTTGACCTTAGTGGTTATTTACCTCCCACATTCCTTCTAAACATAACTTTCTTGAACCAACTTGACTTCAGAAACAATGCACTTTCTGGACACACTGCCAAGCCTCAAGAATTTGATGTTTTTGGAACAAGTCCTATTATCATTCAATAAATTTTCAGGGTCAATTCCTGTGGAGTATGTTGAAATTCCTAGTCTACAAGTGTTGGAGCTGCAAGAGAATTACTTAGATAGTCAAATTCCACCCTTTGATCAACCATCATTGACAAGTTTCAATGTGCCATATAATCATCTATCAGGGCCTATTCCTGAAACTTATGTGCAGCAAAGGTTCCCGAAGAGTGCATATGGTAATAACTCAGATCTTTGTGGAGAGCCATTGCATAAGTTATGTCCTATTGGACCTCCTGCCCCATCTCCTTCTGTTTTCCTCCAATCCCAGCACTGAAGCCAGCTGCGCTGGTTTTTCTTTCTCTGATCATTATTATTGCTTTCATGTTTCATAAAAGGCGAACAAATGGAAAAGAATCAACAAGAAATGATTCAACAGGTAAGAATTATCTTATACATGTCAATTCCACCATTCATTTTTTCTAACAGATTATTGCAATGCTATTTATGCAAACTTCTAAGATAAAAAAAAAAAAAGAATGTGACAAAATATTTGTCTAATAAACCTTCTTGCTCACTTCATTAACAAAATGCAGTTTTCATGCTGATTCGGGATTTCTAAGTGTTTTGAATTTTTTGTATATATTTCATATAGGGTATGTTTTTGGGGCATGGGCAAAGAAGATGGTGTCTTAAGCTGGGAACGGTGATGCTTCTGAAAGATTAGGCAGATTGGAATTTTCCAACAAGAAATTGCCAGTTTTTGACTGATGATTTATTGAGGGCATCAGCAGAAGTGCTAGGAAGAGGGAACTTAGGCATTACATACAAAGCAACACTTGAAACAGGAACTGTTGTTGCAGTGAAGAGACTTAACCACATGAATGAAGTGAGCAAGAAGGAATTTATCCAGCAGATGCAATTGCTTGGCCAGATGAAGCATGAAAATCTAGTAGAAATAATCTCCTTTTATTATTCAGAGGAGCAAAAGTTGATCATCTATGAATTTACCTCTGATGGCACTTTGTTTGAACTCCTACATGGTTAGTTCTGAATTCTGATTCTTTCCTTCCTTAAACAACACAACTAACTCAATACACTAACATTAATTCATAATCTGTTGGTGCTAGAGGGTAGAGGAATTGGAAGAATGCCACTTGATTGGACCACAAGACTTTCAATTATCAAAGTCATAGCAAAGGGTCTTGTTTTCCTTCATCACTCTGCCTCAACACAAGGTTCCTCATGCCAACCTCAAATCATCCAATGTCCTAATCCATCAAGATAGCAAAGGTTACCATTCGAAGCTCACACACTGTGGTTTCTTGCCTCTTCTCCAGCCAAACAGAATGCAGAAAAACTAGCCATAAGGAGGTCACCAGAATTTGTTAAAGGGAAGAAACTGACGCACAAAGCTGATGTCTATTGCTTTGGCATCATTATGCTAGAGATTATAACTGGCAGAATACCTGGTCATATCTTAGGTGAAATTGAGGAAACAACCAATGATCTTTCTGATTGGGTAAGAACTGTAGTGAACCATCGGTCCACAGATATATTGGATTTAGAAATACTAGCAGAGAAAGAAGGGCACGATGCAATGCTGAAGCTGACAGAGTTAGCTCTAGAGTGTACAGATATGACTCCAGAGAAACGGCCTAAAATGAGTGTAGTATTGGTGAGAATAGAAGAGATAGAGCAAATGAGAAAAGAGAATGACTAAAACAAATTTATGTCACTGCAGCAGGATGTATTATTGTCTTGCATGAAGTGCACCCCAAGAATTTCATTGTATTAATCTGAACACTCAATTCATATGACACATCATCCAAGTCAGAAATGTCTTAACAATTGCATATAACAAATGTGTCTTTCAGAAGAGATAAAAATCTCTTTGATATTGAGAAACTATTATTTCCACTGCTTTTTTCTTCTTCTATTTTATGTTTGTTATTATTTCGATTTACTTTGTTATTTAATTAAGCCAATGAGGTTGTGTAATTTATGTAGTAAGTAGGATAAAATTTGGTTGTTGCTGTATGATTTACTTTAGAAGACAGTTATGACACACTAGTAAGGATTATAACATCTGGTGATATGTACCAAATAGAAAGAGTATTTTATTCACAGTTTTGGGATGAAAATATGCCTTATTCTAATAAAAATCATATGGGATCACCTTTCCAGATGTACTTTTGTTTTTTCCACTTTGCTTCAACTATTTCCAGATTTTGGTACCTCAGAATATCCCAGTTAAGTTGAGCTATTTATTGAATGAAAGTATGTTTATCCTCTCCATTGAATAGATTCAGGAGAAGAGGATCATAGATGGTCAATTAAGCATTTGAGTTTGAAGAGAAAGGGGTAATTTCTAATAGTTAATAAATGTAATATTTGTTAAATTCAAACTTAAAAGTTAAAAACAATTGTTATTAAGTACAGTTGTCCAACGATTATATATAAGTTGTACTCCAATTAATCAATAACTGAAGCAAAAAAGAGTAAATTGCATAACATCCATACTGCCTGAGGTTTCATCAATTTTTTTCTCAAATATCTCTCATTTTTCTTCTTTTTCACTAATTCTTCTTAATTGTTTAAAAAATATTATATCATGTATCCTATAAGAAAAGTTGAGGTAAAAGTTAAAAAATTAAATGCTACATGAAATTTAAAAACATTAAGAAGATGTAAGTGTAATTTATTAAAAATTATGTCATAATTAACCAAACTCGAGAACTTGTCAGAGAATATGATGAACATGAACTGGGCCAAAGATATTGGGTTAGTCAAGCTTCTTCACATGGGGTACTCTCCACAAGCAAAGTTAGGCTTGTACACGTCCAGCTCATCCTCAGGAATAGTTTGCAGATTGCAGTCTCTGCTTTCGACAGGTTGAGTAAGATGCAATGCCACATAATGAAATATGAAGAAAAATATAGGACATAATTTCTTAGTAATTATATAATTGATAAGTAAAATTTATTAAATTCTACATGTTTTGATTTAACTATAAACATATTCAATGTTTATATTTAATAATACAAAAATAAAATATACTTGTGTTTGCATTATGCAACATTAATAAAAGTAACTCAAACTTCAATACACGAGTCAGACAAAGCCTCTTAAACCGCAACCGCAAGGCATAGTTGGTAACTACACTATGGTTTTTGTCCTGTTAAGAAAATCAGGATCAACATAAAAACACTGCATTCAAACACAGGTGATTGTTGATGTAGATGTGTGTAGGAAATAAAGAATGACTCAAAATTGTAATAAGCAGCCAACACATACCAACACCACCACGTGTAAACCATGTAACATTTCACGTACCTAGGTGTCTCAGCTAAGTTCAACACCTAGTTTCCCCATATAAGCACAATCACTCCACTTTTCAACCATGCAAAAAGTGCCCTCATTCTAGCTTTCTCTTCCTTCATAATTTCTCACCTTTCAAATCTCCATTCAGCTTCATTTTCTGCAAAGAAAAAACCCATTTCTGGAGAAAGAATATAGTCTTCAGCTGGACAAGGATCATTCATCTTGAAAGAGGAGTTTGTGTGTGAAAATCTTTATAGTTCTAAGGAGGGTGCAAGAGAGAACTTAATTTGCTGTGATGGCAACTCGTAGATATGCTTTTGGAAGAGCTGATGAGGCCACTCATCCAGACTCCATGAGGGCCACTTTGGCTGAATTTGCTTCCACTTTCATCTTTGTCTTTGCTGGAGAAGGCTCTGGCCTTGCTTTGGGTTTGTACATATATTCACAATCTTGGTTCATACTTCACATAAAAAGTGATTTGAAATTTTTTTTGTTGTGTTTCTAGTCATACTCATACATTACTACATTACTAGTATAAACCCTTGACACCTGACACTGTCTTCAGTTCCTATGAACCAAAAAAATACATTACTAGGCGTAATCTTAATCGATCTTCCATATAAAAAACTTGTTCAGCTTAGTTAAAGGTGACACTTAATCTTGGATTATCTAATGCATACATATGCTATGAATATGTATTAGTTTTTTGGTGTGTAGATGTGAGGGTGGTTATTATTTGTGTGGTTTCTCTTTGTTACAGTTAAGATTTACCAGGATTCAGCTTTCTCAGCTGGTGAATTGTTGGCAGTTGCACTTGCACATGCATTTGCTCTATTTGCTGCTGTTTCTGCAAGCATGCATGTATCAGGTGGCCATGTCAACCCAGCTGTGACATTTGGTGCTCTCATTGGAGGCAGAATTTCTGTGCTCCGTGCCGTATACTACTGGATTGCTCAAATTCTAGGTGCTATAGTGGCTGCCCTCGTTCTCAGGCTTGTCACTAATAACATGGTAAACTATATATTCCACTTCTTCAAAAACAGTATACAAAAAATTATCTGACACATTAAGGATGATGAATACAAAGAGTTAATTATATATGTGACATGTAAATTTAATAGGATTAAGATACTCTTTGGCTCCTTGAGTCAGTTTCACTTTGGTCTCCTAATTTATAAAAAAAACACTTAATTTCAGAATTTTCGTTAAACCAAGTTAGTTCTTCATGAGTTTACCATACTAACTTGATTAAGGGCCTGAATACGACTTATAGGATAAGTGTTTTTAGAGTTTTTCTATTAAAAATATAATTTTTTTATTAAAAATATAAATAAAAAATTGGTAGAGAAGCTCTCAACAACTGTAAAAAAGGACTTTTATCCTTCAAATAGATTCTAACTTGGTTATATGATTTATTAATTGCATAACTTGTACAATCTTTTTGATGGAGACATGATAAAAAAAATTGGACTTTTCAATTAAAACTGATGTGTTGTTGCGGTTGCTTGTTGTAGAGACCATCAGGGTTCCACGTGGGACAAGGTGTTGGAGTAGGACACATGCTTATACTTGAGATAGTCATGACATTTGGGTTAATGTACACTGTGTATGGTACTGCAATTGATCCCAAAAGAGGTGCTGTTAGCAACATTGCACCTTTGGCAATTGGACTCATTGTTGGGGCAAACATCCTTGTTGGTGGACCATTTGATGGAGCATGCATGAACCCTGCTCTGGCTTTTGGGCCTTCCTTAGTGGGCTGGAGATGGCACCAGCACTGGATCTTCTGGGTGGGTCCACTGATTGGGGCTGCACTGGCAGCACTGGTGTATGAATATGTTGTGATCCCAACTGAACCCCCTCATCAACACCAACCTTTGGCTCCTGAAGATTACTAGTTGCTTCCACTAGTTGTTGCATTTCTGTATCAAAATATGAGTGTTATTAATAGCTTTGGGCATGCTTGTGTTTTCTTTTGATTTTGCAACCACCCTTTTGCTTGAGTGGCCACTAGGCTCCTGCATGTGCATTTTTATTTTTCTTGTTTTGCGGTCACAACTGCCAAAACCTAGTTGAGTGTGTAGCTGTTGTATTTTGTCTTCTACACATTGAATAAAATGTGTGAAACCCTATTTTGTATAGGGATGCTAGATCAGATTCAAGTCACTTGCATGTAAACACTAATATTCTAAAAGTAAAGAATAGAACATTTAAGGGGGGGGAACAAATAAAAGGATGCAAAACATAAGTGATGCAACCATTCAAGATTCAAGATAATAGTATACCCAAAAAATAAAAATAAAAAAGATTCAAGATAATAGAGGGCCTTTCTATTAGATTTGTTTTGAATTTTTAAAATCAAAATTGAGTAGTCCTTATTTTTCTCATCCATGTTTTTCTATTTTTCTCACTAATGTATCTGATCACTTCATTTTCAAATAACAGTCACATTGTTATGTGATATACCTAACGGTTATTTTCTACATCCTAAAAATTAGGGATTATCTACATCTTGAAAATTAGGGATTAATTTTCTATGATGGATAGATATAAGCTAAATTCTATAAATAACAGAGTTCTTAGTCTAAACATATCCTTAAATTTAATACCCATTCTATCGTTGGAAAGTGAACGGGATGGAAGTATTTTGTGTCTTCCAAGTCTTCAAATGCTGCTTGGAGAGCAATGTTAAGAGGTTAGTGATCCTATTTAATTTTGTGATCTGTTTGAACATGTGATATGTTTACAGTTTTATTTCACATTTGTTATCAGAGCTATTTAACACGCCATTTTCAACAATAATAGACTTAAATAATAAATCAAATTTGAATGAATTTTTTTTATTTGCAGGGATTAAATATGATACTAAAAAGTTTATAATATTTACACATCTTTTCAATCAATTTATAATATTTACACATATTTTCAATCAATTAAGTTATATCCTTTGATTTGAATGTGTTAATTTTTATTGAATAACCCAAAAAAATAAGTCTTGAAATATAAATTAAATTCTTGGAGAACTCAAGAATATAAATTAAATATTTATTGGCGATTCATCTATTCAGCAAATCGGATGTGTTCGAATGTGGTAATTGTTGGCATGTGTAGACTTAATTTGTTTTTAAATTGAATAATGTCTTTTAAATTCTTGAATTCTGGAATAATTTATTTTGACTTAAATATGTTGGAGATTTATGAAATATATTTGAATTTCGTAATTGATTCATGGAATTTATTTTTTTGTTTTTCGCTTGGATCCTTCAAACTTCACAAATTTTGTGAGAGATCCATCAAAAAATATAATGACGTATTCATTAGTTGGATGTATCAACCATACAGGTGTCAAACTATGTTAGAGGTATTAATGACATGAGGTGTCGTATCAAAGACGCGTTAAAGGTATCTTTATTACGACCCTGACCCTCATCCTTATCCGTCGTCGTTTTGCTCCCCACCTACTGTCCCCGTTCTTACCGTCGTTGTCGTCGCTGCATCCTCCACTCCGCAATCAGAGGCATTGAAGATCAGGTCTGATCACTTCAAAATTTGCAGATTCCCACACGCGACGATCTCGCAGAGAACATTGTAGTTGCAATGCTGTAGTTCGAGTTCCTACAAAGTGGAGCATTTCTCGGCGAGGCGAGGATCGATGACTTTTCGAGGGAAACTAGCTTTCCCTCTTTTTACGCTACAATCTAGACGAAGCAATCAAGCCAACAATCCATCTATTCCCCACGATGACACATTTTGGATTTTTAACAAATCGTCACTCCTTCTCACATCTACAAAACCCGTCTATTTAGTAATTCCCCTCACAACAGAGAAAGAAGCTTCACAATTCACACTCCCAACAAAACCATGGCCTCTGGTACAATTGTACGAAGTGCCGATCCAACCTGAATTTGAACTCAGTTTATGCGTACCCTCCGGACTTCTACTTTGAAGCCGACAACAATGGCTCTTCTCTTTCTCTGCCATGAACGCCACCAAGTTCAAGTTCGAGAAGGAGGACAAGATTCACCTTTTCTTTGAAACTGTCAACTACTGGGGAATCCAGAGGAAGAGAACCAAGATCAAGTGCAACACTTGTGCTTGTCTCCTTGGCTACGTTTACGACGATGGTCCACCTCTTATCGATAATCCCGGTCAGTTTCACATGGGTCCCAACCAAGTTATCCTCAGAGCGCCAAAATATAGGTTGAAGACCAAAACCCTCATTTTTACAACGAAGTCCAATCACGGTTTCAAGTTGGGGGAGTTCAACCACGTGGGTGAGAACAACAAAGTTTTTTTTTTAAATGTTTTTAAATAGTATTTGGATGATGTCATCACTTATACTACTTTGACATGGCTTCATATTGTGTATCACTCACATGTCCAAGTAACTGACATGTCATTATGTTTTATTAGAGACTAGGAATTTTCCACAAAATTTTTGAAATTTCAAGGACTCAATGAGAAGTAAAAAAATTTTAGAAGTTAGTTGCAAAATTTGGATATATTTATGGAATCTCCATCATATTTAAGCCATTTAGTTTTGTTTCAAGACTTACTTTGGGTTATTCATTAAATCTTAATGCATCCGGATTTGATTTATTGTTTAAGTCTACTAACGTTGGAAATAGTGTGTTTAATGAGGGTTTATTCAAAATTAATTTATGTAACAAGAAAGCATTAGTAATAAATGTTGCATATGAATGAAAAATCCTCAAATCTGTGGGGCATAAGAAAGTAGGACATTTCTCCATAAAATTAAAGGTTGGTGAGTGATGGAGTATTTGAAACTTGACTTTACTAACTTTAACACTTGTGTGGACTACATAAAAGAAAAACAAACTAACAAATAAAGAAAAAATGCCAAGAAGAGTTAAAAAAATTATAAATTATACATATTGATATGTGTTGTCCCAATATGGTTGCATGGCTGGCCAAAAATATTTCATCTCTTTTATAGATGATTCCTCACTATACATGTATCTTTACTTATTTCCTAACAGTAATGAATTCCTTGGGTGCCTTTAAAGATTTTAAGAAAGAAGTAGAGAATCAATGTGAAAAACAAATAAAAATTGTAATGTCAGATATAGGTGGTGAATTTTATGACAAATACATTGATTAAGTTGTATAGGTGTAAGAATCATTATCTTTTGGTGGTAGTTAAGTCTATCTCTACCATCCCAGATTTTGTATCTTTTCTATACATATTTACATTGTATAGGTTAAGATTCATTTTCTTTTGGTGGGTGCTGGCTTTCTGTATTTGCCTCGGGTTAGGGAAGATGGGTGCATTGTAAGACATTTGTCTCGGTGCTAATTTGGTATGTGTAATTTTTTGGTTTGATAGGCACTGCAGCTGGAAGCCTGGGTGTGCTCTATGACTCTGTTTTTATTTGCACTACTTGTGCTTTTAATATAATTCATCATTGCCGAGAAAGAAAGAAATCCAAGGTTCCATGTGGGACAAGGTGTTGGTGTAGTACACATGCTTATACTTGAGATTGTTATGACATTCGGGCTAATCTACATTGTGTATGGTTCTGCACTTGATCCCAAAAGGGGTTCGAGGTTTGCTTCCTACACAAGCCACATTTCTCATACGCCCAGCATTGCACAGTGAAAATCCGAGAATACCTTTTCTAAAAAGGTTTAGTACGGACATTCATTCAGCTTTTCCCATTCAGCCTTCCTTTTGTTCTTCTCCTGCCGTTGCTCTCTGTTCTTTGCGTTCTCCCTCATCTCCTCCTTCATCGTCCATTGGTGCACTCAGCTGCTTGGTTTTTGTGGTTCTTCGTAGTTCATGATTGCTTTGATCATTTGAGTGTCCTCCGTCGTGAGTTTCGTAACCTTTCGTTTTTAGGTGATTGAAAAATTATTTGGACAAAACGCTTACGGATTGGCAATCCCTATGACTACGGATTAACAATCTGTAAGAAGGAAAGAAATTGACAATTCATAAGAGGCTTACGGATTTACAAAAATTATTCATTAACAAACTATATGCATAAAAATAATAATATTCAACAAAATTAAATTGTTAATTTAATACAAATTCAATACAAATTTTTTAAAAGGACTAATACAAATTCAATAATAGATACAATTTTTTGTATACATTTAATTTTAAACAGCTGACAAATAAATTTATTAAAAACTATTTATAAAAGAATTGAAAAAAAACACTTATAAACAATAACAAAAGAAAAACACACAGATAGCTAATTCGTATGGGGTGTCCTGGGGTTGGCAGAGTAATAATCAGACCAATAACAAGGGTTGAGTCTATCAGCAAATTTGTTGTCAGCATTGAAGGCAAAACGGTAGCCAATTTTCACCTCCATTCATTCTTCTCTTCCTTTCCCTTGGGTAAGCTAAGGGTGCCTGTACATACCTGCAATTGGGCCAAAAGCATTTAGCAATATAGCAAGTGGTAGATCATTAAGGAAGAAAAATGAGAATTTATATTATTTCTTATAGCTCTTAAAACCACAGCTAAAATATGGAAATAGAATGGAAGTTTACTCATTTTCACTCCAACCTGTAAACTAAAAGTAAAAAATGATAGGCTAAAATACACTGTCCAATTCCAGTTTGATTGATACTGTAATTTAAAAAGTTTCATTTTTATTAGATCAAATTGATCTTTCCGATAGTTTTCTTTTGGGTACCAATAGTATTAATTTTAGATGACATGGTAAATGCTCATTTAGTGTGATGTCTCTTATAATTTGTCATCATATGTTGTCAAATTGATTAAGTTAGTTGATAAATTGATGGAAGAACTAATCTGGTATAATAGAAATCTTTGAAGAGATTAAAATGAAACTTTTAAATTTGAAGAGACTAAACTGAAATCACAAAATAAGATAAGAGACCAGTTTATTTTAACCAAAATAATACTACTAATAATAGAAGAATACCTGATACCATCAACAACAGCATCCCAGCAGAAGTGAGTATGACCAAACACGTGACAAGACGATGTATTCTTCCTTCCCTCGGCACCATGAATAGACCTTATTCGATCTTCAAGAGAGTCTGAACAAATTATTTTTGGAAGCTTGGGATAGAACAACATTCTCTTCTCTGGAGAAAGTTCCTGCCTGTGAAGTGTGCAGCCAGAACCACAACAAATCAATATATTCATCGTTTGGAGTAACAATTAGATATGTGCACTGTACTTTTTACAGCAAAATTAGTTAGGACAAGTAGCAGTGGCTAAGCATGTAAGTAATTTTATGAAGTTGGAACTGACAATATACATTTTTTGTGAATCTTCTTTTCCTTTCTCTTTGAAGACTACTGGAGGTACTAGTTGAAGAGAGTAGGTCGCATGGTTTTTATTCTCATGAAAAAGAGTAGTGAAAGATTAAGAACTTTGGAGAAAATTATTAAAAGATATCATAGCAAGTAATATCTCAGAATTTGGTTTTTAACCAAACTCTGCAATGTCATGTAATCTATGTAACCAACTAACCAAAAATGTCAAGTCAATCATCTAAATTATTCTTCACAACAAGCAGTATCGTGTAATCGGATCATGTGTATTAAATCTATGAACATTTAATCAGTTTCTCAAGGAAACCTAAGTCCTGTAATGAAAAAACTAAAAAAGGGCATCAATTGGTTGAAATTTTTAAGGTTGACAATTAAACACTGCGCCATAATTAATTCCTACATAAGTTTAGACCTTAGGGAAGAACAATAAAGGAGTAAAGGACTACTGCATCATTTAAATTGACTATTTAAGCAGAGCAATAAAGTTATAATTTAAATGACAGATTAACCACCTGGGAACAAAGTGTCAAAAGGTAATGATGTGATCACACGTCATCTGAATATCCTTTATCACTTCCATTTGTTTATCATTCATGGCATCAAAATATAAATCCAGGGACATATCTCCATTTGAAAGTCCCTCAGGCCACTTGCATACATAGAAGTCTTTACATGCCTAAGAGAGAAAATTAAAGGTACAAATTTACATTATATCAATCTTATTGAACTATGCATGAAATGTTAGAACAACCAGAGCAATAAACAGATATAAATACTAAAATGCTATTAAAGAATAATGTTCCTACCATGTTCTGTGCACATAGTAACTTTGATCAAAAGCAGACACAAGAAATTGTAAAAAATTATTTTACTAATTATTAGTCGTATACTAGAGTAACAATTTTTAATTTACTGTTAGTTTCATTGGTTTCATAAATGCCAAATTGAAGGGCATCCCCAACACCAAAAAACTCAAGAAAATTATCTCTTCTTTTTACTTCAGCTTACTACTTCCCCAATGTGAAGGACAAGCTCTCAAAAATAAGTACTTGAGTTGTCAACAAAGTACAGACCCATTTTACCATATGCTGAAATTTAACTCTTATTTTAAAACAACAATGACGGCAGCAAGAATCAAACTCCTAACCACTTAATCATAGAAGCTTTGATAGCATGTCAAGGACCAGCTATCCAAAAAGCCTAGCTGTAGGTGAAGGCTTAAGGTTTGTTTTATATCTCCAACAACTTTGCATGAAATCAACAAAATCATTCTATATCTTGCATACGTTATTGATCACAGCATAGTACAGCTCTTACACAAACTCTTGACAAATATCTTCATTTCAGGTGATTTCCTCTAATTTTGTGCTCTAGCTTCTTACCAAATAACTGAGTAGTAAATTGGTTTAGGCAGGCTTTCCACAAACACTATCAAAAGCTGTGTTACTCTGCTTCTTCTTATCTTATTTACCACCAAAATTTTATGTCTTTACTGCTGTTTATATCATATTTGACTTTTTTTGGTTATCCTTGGTTCCTTGCTACTGCTCTTGGCACTTGCAAAAAACAAATATAGATAATGCCAACCTCAAGAGTGACTCAGTATATTGTTTTATAGGACTTGATTTGAAAATTCTAGCCTCTACCAACTAGCTAGCCTCCTTAACCTTATGCCCTGACATGACCATCACTCCCTACAGCAGTACAGATAAAAACTCACTTCAAAGAACCAACCATATTGAAGAAGGTTATAGCATGTGGACTGAACAATTTTGTATCAAACTTTAGATTTGAGAACACTGATAACTAGTTTGCGTAATGATACATAGTCATTACCAAACCACCACAAGAATGGTATTTTCATACAACAGCAGGCAACAATTTTGGGGATCATGATTATATTATATTCTGCTCATTAATAACACAATTGTCAAAATTAAACAGATGTTTCTTACACAAGACAACAATTAGTTCAAAGTTCATATGCAGATAGTCCTTATTCAAGCACCGTAGGAAATCAAGTGCAAGATCAGACCATCAATCAACTTTTTTTAAATGGCTTACTAGGAGTTAAAGAGAATAGTCACCATCTCCAAAGACGGGATGCGAAAGCCTGTTAAGTCCTTCTCTTTGTCAAAGCTCTGTCAAAGAAGCAGGTTGAGCATTTAAATAAATTTCTCTTCAGTAACACTTTGGATCCATCCAATACGTGTATGAAAGACTGAGGAGCTATATAAACTGTCACTATAGAAGTAATCACCTCATGGTACCAAGAGAACAAAGGAATGATTCCTATTTCATCAATAACCATTGGATTTGTCTCCACTCCAATTCTCTCACATGCATCACACAATTTATTCAGCTTTTCAAGAGAATCAACCTGGAGAAAAATCAGTAAAACCTTTTTCAGAATAAAGTATTGCAATATAGAAAGAACTCAACAAGAAGTAGAAACATCAATAACTTCTAGGTGATAGCGCAGCATTAAAATTAGTGGAAATAGTTTTCACCAAAAAAAAAAGTGTAAATAGGATAGCAGTAAGTCTCATTTCCAGTATCGTGCTTAAAAAGACATATGCATCAAGTCATCTGTAATTTCAAGTATAAAAAAATGGCAAATGAGGATGCAGTGTAATATGTTAAAATACACCTGATATAAAGTTCATGGAATTAACAGAATAACTTCCCAAAACAGAGCAACAAACCCTTTATTTTTATGGCTTAAATATGTTTTTGATTCCTATAAAATACTTGATTTTTGTGTTTGCTCCCTAATAAATTTTTGCTTTGAGTTAAGTCTCTAATAAAACAACAATTTTATTTTTGGTCCTTGATATTTTGTTTTAATACCTGATAAATTGACGAACTTTAAGTTTGCTCCTTGATAAATTAGCAAATTTTGTTCTAGTCCCGACTAATAACAAATGATTTTTTTTTATCAGGGAGCAAACACAAAATTTGCTAATCTATCAAAGACTAAAAAGAAGTGTCATGGAAAAAAAATTGTTGTTTTATCAGGGACTCGACGCAAAACAAACATTTATTAAGAAACAAACGCAAACATTGGATTTTTATTAGGGATCAAAAACATATATTAAGCCTATTTTTATTTTTATTTTGGTGGGGAAGCTCAGATGGAAACCATGATCTACTGACACAGTGCAGATAAACAAAGTTACTAGTCTATAACTGAGGTTCAAATCTGGAGACCACAGGGATGTTCTGGTTTACTGATTAATCAAGGGGACAATAGCTCATTTTTCAGACAAAAGCATGGCCAAACCCAAATTTAACAAACAAGCTAGAAGGCATAATACATAAACTTTAACAAAGTCAAGCTAAAAGCATCTATTTTAATATAATGATTGTATAGGCAATTAAGTTGGCAAACATGTTCCAATGAAATTGATCCACACTTTTCTCCTGATGCAAGTCACATACCTCCATGGTTTCCAGGAACATAGAAGACATGCTCAAACCTCTCTTTCAGAAGAGACATCGTCACTACAAACATGGAATATGTCTCAGCCACATCACATGCCACAAGAAGCACATCATTCTTGTTGTGCCTCAAATTGAACAAGCACTCCACCCACTTCAAATTCTCAGCATAGTCAGTATGCAAGTCAGACACCACAAACACACTCACCCCTTCACTGTTACTGTTCCCCAAAACTGAAGGCACTATCTGAGGCCTTCTTCCAAGGCCACTCCTTTTCATGTGTTTCCCATAACTGCCCCTAACTGTCACTTGCTTAGAGAAATACGCAGTGTGGTGAGGATTATGAGAGGGTGAGACATGAAGGGTTAAACTTAAACCTCACCACCATGAACAAAATGCTGACAAAAGGAAAAATAAGCACTTTATATTATATGACAAAGATCTTAATCCATCAGACAAATGCCACTAAGATAAACAAATGGCAAAAGGGAAGCTGATAATTAGCTCAGAACAGGAAAACCAAGCTCAAATTTGGACCGTAAAGAATTACGTAGGAAACATCGAAATGGTACCCAAAATCAAAAGATCATGAGAAACATCGTCAATTCATCGAGAAACATGTATACAAAAGGGGGAAAAATCAATTTGACGATGAATTGATGATGGGCCACGTCACAGATGTGATTTATGTTTAGGATATTGTGTTACTTTCATTGGATTAGAATCTAGATTAGATGTTCGTACCTCATTTTTCTCGAATACAGATTTTTTTTAAAAGCTACCATTTTTTTTAATTTTTGTGTAAAGTTGTAAAGATTAAGTGTTATTAATTGAAGAAAAAAGTGTTATTAATTATTCATTTTATTAATTTAACCAGTTAATTAATCATGATTCTTTGAAGAAGAAAAACTCTTTAATTTATTTTATGATTCACCTTCTTATAGCCTCTATCTTTGCATAAATAAATGGATATTTGATTCTCACTTTTTTAAAGCCAAGGCATCTTTCTTGTTCAAAACTCTCATGTATAAAAATTGAAAGATTTTTTTTTCTTATTAAACAATTTAGGGAAGTTCTCAAAATTTCTGTCTCTAAATGGAAATTTACAAAAGATTTTTATTGGAAAAAAAATTGAAAAAAAGAAATGAAATTCTTATCTTGTTTGGCATTTGATTTTTCTCCATGAACCCAGAAAAATACATATTATTTCATAATATCTATCTATATATATATATATATATATATATATATATAAATCAAGGCAGCAAGAACTTGCCATAAAAAACAAGTTCGTACTTTTTTTTTCTCTTGCAATTTTCCAGACAAGCTTAAGAATTTGGGGCCCAACAAGAACAGGAGTGTGCCTCTTCATTGTTATGGGCATTACTATTCTCCAATTTATAAAAATATGTTTTTGTTTCTTTTATATATAAAAATATTTGAAATTTATTTTTATAAAAAAAATCACATTTTATATTGGTTATATAAATAACTGATGTAAAAATAACATATTTATATTAGTTATGTATTTAATCGATATAAAAAGTCGTAGATTTGAATAAATCCAAATTTACATTCAAGATCAAAAATAATACATTCTAATTTTGTGAGAATGAAAATATACTAAAAATTTATAAGAACAAATTTCAAACATTTTTATGTCTACGAGAACAAAAGATATATTTTAGCTTTATTTATATCCACCAAAGTGAAAAGACAAAAATACCTTTTAATATTCACTTAAAAATACTTCCAATTAAACATTTTAGCTTTATTTATATCCACCAAAGTGAAAAGATAAAAATACCTTTTAATATTCACTTAAAAATACTTCCAATTAAACATATTTTTTGAATATGTATACATCCATTGTATCATTTTTTATCACACAACAAAACTTATTTTCATTCTAAATACATATTACTTTTCTAATATTTCTTTTAAAATTATGAATAAATCAAGTTAATATCAAATTATTATTTTTTTACCTTGATTCATTCCTAATTAACTAATTTCTAAAAATTCATTATGGTTATTACAAGTGATAGGAACTTATATCCTTTAACCAAGTAGTCTAGGATTTGAATCTTGTTTGCCTTTTAAATATGAAATAAATTATATTTGAAGGAAAATTCTCACTTTGTGCAACTCAAGATTTCCGACAAAGATTTATTACTGTTTTCGATGGAGACAACTTATACCACTATCATAATTTAAAAAAAAAACTAATTTCCAAAATTTAAAATTTCCTTGGTTCATCCGAATAATTATGATACTATTAAAAAATAGATTTTTTTAAAGGTATTAAAAAAGAGATTTCATTCATTCATAATTAATTAATTTAATTACAATTACAACAATATAATTTAATTAGACATCATGTTTGATTGAGTGAAAGAAGACGGAGTGTGAGGGATTTTAATGCAGGGAAGGAGAACCACCTAATTTTTGTTTTGTTTGCAAGGGAAGAGAAAAAATTTTAAAATTAATTAATTTTTTATTTTTGTATCCTTATAATTTTAAATTTTAAAATAGAAATATAAGTACAAGTATTTTAGTCTTTTCACTTAAAATATGTTAAATCTCCTCTCCTCTTCTCTAAATTTCTCCCAACATTAGAGGAAAGCAAAATTTTAATGAAGAAGAATTTAACTAGGACAATTACTTCTTCTTGTACCTTTTTAAGCTTTTGGAAAAATTATTCTAAAATGCAAAAATATATTTCAGGCTAACCTTTCCAAAATGTAAATTTTTACATACATTCTAAATTAAGGATAGGAAATAAAAATGGAGGTACGTACAGTAAACAATTGGTTTTAACTTCCCTTTGATTTTTCTCCTCCATTTTTCTTATCAAATAATTTCTTCCGTCCTAAAATAATTGTCATTCTATATTATTTTATACAAATTAAATATATGAAAAAAATTACAAAATTAATCTTATATTATTATTAATTTATAGATTTTAGTATGCATCGTTAATATTATAAGAAATATAAATAAAAATAATAATTAATATTACATTAAAATGAAAATAATAATTATCTTACACGTGAACTATAAAGTAAGGAAGG
The DNA here is from genome assembly GCA_013407115.1 of Glycine latifolia. NCBI lineage: Eukaryota > Viridiplantae > Streptophyta > Magnoliopsida > Fabales > Fabaceae > Glycine > Glycine latifolia. The sequence goes on along the minus strand of CM023949.1, from coordinate 24,804,593 downwards.
GAGTGCTACTTAAAACTTTGAGATCCAATATCCTCTACTAGTCAGCCAGTGTTAAATTCTAGATTAGATCACACTCGTAAGCATTTATCTATTGTTGGTCCACTCCTAAATTATGGTCTTTTGTTCAAAAGTCTCATAAGTTTATCACACAATCTAGCCAATTAATATTGTGCCCTCCATATCGCAGATCATCTTTAAATGCTTAAGCTTCTGGTCCATGCCTCAGGTTTGAAACGAAGATATATTCGCAAGACATTGGTATAATTAAAAGGCTGCACATAATTTCTAGTTCAGTGTTCCAGATTTATAAATTGTCATATAGTAGGAGTATTATTTTTTTATCATATAATAAAACTATATATTTTCAAACATTGAGATCTCTCTGCAGTTTTAAAAATAAATCCAGAGAATGTATATATTCCTATCCAATGTCCAGTTTCAATCCTAATCCCATCACACATAAAACGGTCTAGTGGTAGCAAAAACATATCACGTCAACATAAAGGCAAAAGAATGCACTTTATGGCCAAATAACGGGGGCACACATGCAATGTTCATGGGCACAGAACAATATAACAATGAGAAATGTTATTTGTATAGTATACTAATATATACAATAATTAAATTTCATAACTAAGAAAGAGACCAAAAATTAGATATGTAATAAATCTTATGATAAAAAGAGATAAACACAAAAAGGCGTTGGTGGTTTATAAATTTTTAGAGTTATTATAAAATAGCACAATTATATATATGTCATGAATTGCTAAACACTTTGATGATGATGAATGATGAACTTATAGAAACCAAATGAATAATAACAAGAGCACAGACACATGATGCACTACTACAAATTGTGCATTTTACGACGGGCAATCAACGTCGGTTCTCGCGAGACCGTCTTTAAAGGGGGGGCGGTGGCATTTTTGCAATTAAAGTGAAAAGAACAACGACGGTTATAGTGTCTGGAGTCTTTGAAAGTATCATACAACGACGGTCATCTTGCTAACCGTCTTTGTTTTGGTTCTAATTTTTTTAAATAATACCAAAATGAGTAGAACGACGGCGTTTTATCTGTTGGGACTCTCCATTTTAGTCTCACTGCAGTGTTGTTGTCGTGCCCTAGCCTCGAACCCTCTCTGAATCCTTCTCCCACAGTTCCGGTGTCGGCCTCCGTTAGACCCTCATGTGATAACTGATAAGAATGAGATATACGCGTGTCCAATTAAATTTTATATAAAATTAATTATAGAATTTTGTGAATGGAGTGCTTGTAGATTATTTTATTTTATTTTATTTTGTTGGAAAATGGGAAGCCAATACTTGGGGCCTTGCTATAGATATATCCTAATAACGTACATGACTCAGCTAATTGCTATCAGTTGAGTGCTTACGCGTTATACTGAGTTGTTTGGTACGAGATAGCATATTCTAATGTATTAAATCTATAAAAAAAAAGTATAATATTGTCCTAGTGATTGTAAAATGTATACCAATCACGTTCTTTGTGGTGAAAAACATATTTTCTTTAAAAAATATAAATTATACAATAGTCTTAGGTGAATTTGTTTTTTAAATGTACTTATATCAATGTATTTAGGGTGATTTTAAATTTACTTATATCAATGTATTTAGGGTTAATAAAAAATTAATCATTAAATTCTTATGGTAAAAATCATTACCCAATAAAATCCCAAAAACATCATCTTAGACCATCAAAAAATTTTATACAAATAAATCATATATATTTCTATTACAGCAATGATTTAATATTTAGTAAAATAAACAAACTAGATCAAAAATTTAATAAATAAACTTAGTTCACAGATAATTCAACTAATCAATATTACAATTATATAATTGTAAATACATTATTGATGTATTTTCTCTCTCGGTCACGAGATTATCATGCATAAGAGTGAATCCAAATCATAAGGTAAGGATGAATTCAGATGTTCTGTCCTGCTTCTCCAGCAGGACTATATGCATTATATTCTCTTTGTCCCCAGTTGTTATTAGGGATGGAAATGAGTCAAATCGTCTATCAAGTGTCATTGGTTTGACTTATTTAAGGCCTGACCTGGTCTGGCTTATTTATTATAAAGATAAGATTAAGGCTTTTTAAAAAGTCTGTTTAAATAAAAAATTCAGACTCAAGCTTTAAAAAAAATCTGTTAGACCTATCAGACTTACCTATTTAATATATATATATATATATATATATATGTATATATTAAACTTTAAAATAATATATTTATTTTCCTAAGTTGATTTAAAGTGTTTTGTACTTAATATGTTTAAATAAGATGGTGAGACATTTTCTATTTAAAAATTATTTCTTTAACTTTCCTAAATTGATTTAAAGTATTTTGTAAAATTAAATTTCCTAAAAAAATGTTTCTTCATGTTTGGGAGATGGCTTGGGAATTAGAAATTTTATTCGTCATTTTATTTAACTTGTCTTGTTTCTTATTTCTTATATATTTTATTATTTGGCATTAAGACTATATTATTGAATGAAACTTATGGTATTTTATTTAGCTTACTTATTTTGTTTATAATATTTTGTTGAATACTTAAAAGTGCTCTGATTAATTTTAATTTATTTTTTTTCACGCACAAATTAAAAGGGAAGTATGTGTCTTTATTATATTATTTTTTATTTTTAATTATTTATATTTATTTAATCAGGCTTTCAGGCTATACCAGACTTTTATGCAGGCCAGACTCAGGCCTTAGTAAATTATTTTTAACAAATCAGACTTAGACTTAGTGATAATGATGCGGACCAGGTTTAAGCCTACCAAAGTCTGACCTGACCTGACATATTTCCAACCCTAATTGTTATACAATAAGCAATTAAATGATTAAATAATGTTTGAATTTCATTTGAAAAGGTTTAAATATATTTTAATTATCAAAAACAACTATTTTTCTTATTCTTAATTTTAAGCATTAGAATTAATTTGTTAAAGAATTTTCTCAATTTTAATCTAAACATAGTTTAAGATAAATGTTTTGCGAAATATTGATCGGACAGAAATATGTGAGAACTTAAATGTGTTCGAGGTTGCTAGTAGATATTATTATATACCTGTACGAGACAGGTTCATCCATTAAAAGAAGTTAGATCTAATACAAGGAGTTAGTTCTTCCTGATGATGAACCAAAATTTAAATTTTTATTGAGAAAAATATTCATATTTTATGTCAAACAATAATTATCTAGAACATATGTTTTCTAAAAGAAAATAATGTAAGAAACCAGAAAATAATTAGACAAGCTGGTCCATTATGAATTTAAAAAAAGACAAGCTGGTCCATTGCACCAAACCTCACTTCCACTCTCATTGCTCTATAAATTGCAAGTTACTCTTACATTAATATTGCACGACACTCTTGCTAGTTCACAAAGCTAGCTATAGCTGCTACCGCTTATTGGCTTTTGTCTTACTGTTTCAATAACAGTAAGCTCTAAGCCACCGCCAAGTTTCATTTCCTTTAATTTCCTCCCTTTCTACCTTACTGTTATACTTCTTCACCTTGGTTACCCTGCCCTACCCAAAAGTTCAATATCTTTTTGCAGCTTCAATACCCTCCAAATTCCAATAAAGATATATACACACATATTTATATGTTCATATAGTATATGGTATACAACATGGTCATTCAATATTCATCAAATTGGAGCTGCAATTTATCCATGATGGCAAGGCTTGCCTTGTGCCTCCTTGTGATGTTGAGCAATAATGCAAGTTCTTCATCTGCTCGTTTATTGTTGAATAGATCAAGAGGAGGGTTCATGATCATGCCTAAAGAAGTACATAGGAGAAACCTGCTTGATAATGGACTTGGCCATACACCCCCCATGGGGTAAGCCTCTTTTTCTTCACTTTTCCCACCAAACTTGCCTATTTTCCTTCTTCTTTGTCCCCCTAGCTTTTGCATATATATAATTAACATGCTCAAATAATTGAAATACTATTTGGCATGAGAGTGTGATAGTCTAATATTGATACACATGTATGGTCTCAAATAATTAATCTTGGTTAGTTATTGTGTGGGCAAAATTTAGATACAACATTAAGGTATTTTAGGTGTCGTCCTTCGATTAGAATAAAATTCTTTATTGTGCAAATTATTTAGATGAAACTAAAGTTCTGATTAAACATTAATATAAAAAATATTTATGAAATTATATCTAAGTCTTCTCACTGTTATAATTATTTTTTCATCCTATACATGAGTATGCATCAATATATTAATTGAAGAGAATACTTATCTTCAATTCAAGTTGACTATTTAGGGGATGATAGGGAAATTGGGAAGGAATTTAGGAGAGCTATTTGAAATGGGACTAATTCTTTTCAATAAAAACAAATTATATAAAACAATAAACAATAATATTATATGTCTTATCTTGATCTGATTCTTCATACATATCAATCAATGATTTATGGTGGCACCGTCAAGTCCTCCCACTACATCCAATTTACTTAATCATGAATGGCACAAGATGATGTGATCGAGTGCTCCCACGGCATGTCCATTGTGGTGGCATTATTTGTCTTGTAATTGATTAAGCTGCAATTATGATTCTTGTTTGGGGTTTGTGGAATTTTTCGTTACTTGTTGAGCTTTCACCGACATGTTGGTAATTGGCAAGATGAAAAGAACATTTGGTGACTTTATTGCATCAATTGCACAAAATATTAAGGTTCAAGAGGGGTTGTTATAGTAGTATTTGATAGTTTTACCTAAGCCACTTATAGGATATAAAAACAAATTAACCCTGGGTTTGGTTCTTGTTCCATCTTTATTTATTGCACTCACCAATATTCAAGAATCCATATCTTAAAATCATCACTAGATATAAATAAATAAATAAATAATTTAGCAGTTATATATATGATGGTGTGGAAATAGATCTCACAAGCATTCACGTGCAAGTTCCTCCAAGGATTAATTATTTCATAATGTTGCTTATATTTTCTACTTACTGTAGTGGCAACATCCATGATCCATGTATTAATGGTCCTTGATTGAGCTTTCAACTCATAATTTAGTTTTCAATTGACCCTCCGCTCCAACCACTTCTTATGGTTAGGGTAGGCCAATAAAAAGTTAATGATTTTCTTGTTATTATTGAAGGGCTTTTCTAATTAAACGATCTTATCTTCAACTTTTACGCCGAATTTCTTTCCCAATTATATAATGTTTGTTTGATAAATTAGCAAAAATATAAAGTTTATAGCCGTAATGTACAAGTAATGTGATAATTTGAATAGTCACGTAATTTTGCTATCTATTTTTCATTTATTTTGTCACTGTTATATAATTTTTTCTTTATTTCATCTCTAGAAGAAACATTTGTTGTATTGTTGTACACAACCATCTTATCCAAAAGAAGCAATAGCGGCATAAATTATTTATTTATGAATTTTCATTATATTAGATAAAGGTTATATTTAATAAGATATTTTAATTAATTTTTAATTTTTATTAGTTGAAAAATTTATTTGATTATTCAACAAACTAACTTTTTTCAATAGCTTTAGCTTCTATAATTTTTCAAAACGCTACTTAAAGTCACATTTTTTCTAAATGCTAACTTTTAACTTTTTATATTTTCTTTCATTTTCGATATATTTATTGATTTCTTTGTTACCTTTATTAAAATTAATCATGATATTTTGTTTGTCATTTTACACTTTTATTTTAATTTTACCGAATACTTCTAATTTAATAAGTTAATTTTTAACTTTAAACTTTCAGTTAACTTTTTAACTTATAATTAACTTTTCAATTAATTTTTTCCAACATTACCAAAAGCAAACCCTGTATTTGCCTAAAGCCAACATGAAATGAGAATTGAACATGGAACTTCTTCATTATTGTATGAGTCCTTGAACCGTTGTGCGGAGTGTGGTTGCATTCGACTCATCAAATTATTTAGGTTTCAAATAATTAGTGTTTAATGCAAAAAGTTTTGAAATTGATATATAGAAATATGTTTGAGTTTTAACTTGTGATGGAACCCATAAAAGTTTGACTTTGGAAGCCCATACTATTGAGTGTTGAATTAATGTTTTAACGGCTTCTTTTTTTACACTTAATGTTTTGACTTCTTTTTTTTTACACTTAATGTTTTGACTTGGAAGGCTATTCTGTAACCATAAAAATAACAAACATAAAGTGATGTTTAAAAAAGAAAAAAAAAAAAAAAAAACACCTCTGATTTCATTAGTGATGAAAGCAAATGCACAATGACCAATTACTGATGATAAATTTCAGATGGAATAGCTGGAACCATTTTGCCTGCAATATTAAAGAAGACTTAATTCAAGAAACAGGTTACTTAACTATTACTACATGAATTTGGAATATACAAAAAATTATTCAGATTGCTAGACATATTCTTGCCAATATTTGTTGTGTTATATCTCTTTTCATAATGCAGCCGATGCTATGGTGTCAACTGGCCTTGCTGCTCTAGGTTACCAATATATTAACATAGGTAGGACATTTTGTATTGTTATTGTAGTCATTAATAGTATAAATTATGCTTATTTATTCATTGAAATACTAATTTATTATTTTTCAATAAATTTTTAGATGATTGTTGGGGAGAGCTTAACCGAGACTCAAAGGTAAAATTGCATGTCAAAATATAATATCTTCTTTTCTGTGATATTTAATTTGGCTAATGTAAAATTGTGGCAGGGCAATTTGGTTCCCAAAGCCTCAACATTTCCTTCAGGAATGAAGGCTCTAGCTGATTATGTTCATAAAAAAGGTTTGAAGTTGGGGATATATTCTGATGCAGGGTATGTCACATGTTAAACTTAAACTTCGATTTTTGCATATTTATGATTATTCAACCATTTTTTTTATCTGTGACAATTTCTCTGCAGAAATCAAACTTGCAGTAAAACTATGCCTGGATCACTAGGACATGAAGAACAAGATGCAAAAACATTTTCTTCCTGGGTAACATGCATTCATTTGAAAGTCATTTTTCATTTATATCAACATATATCCTATGTAATTAATTTTATTAACATATACTTTCAATGTTACTTTAGGGGATTGACTACTTGAAGTATGATAACTGTGAGAATAACAATATAAGTCCCAAAGAAAGGTATTAGTGACCTTCAAGTGCACACAAACAATTAATTAGATGCTTCTAAAATCTAGGAATTGATACATTTTGTGACACAGGTACCCTCCAATGAGTGAAGCTTTGGCAAACACTGGAAGGCCAATTTTCTTCTCTTTGTGTGAATGGTGAGCCAAATTGATGATCATGTTTCACATACATTATGCTGATAAACTTCACTATTTCTTTGAGGAATTTATATAGCTAGAAGAAAGTATAACTAATTAGAATTTCATCTCCTCTACTATTCCTCTAAGCTAGAAAAGTTACTTTTTTTAACTATTAATTGCTTTCTCAAACACAGGGGATCAGCAGATCCGGCAACTTGGGCCAAAAGTGTGGGAAATAGTTGGAGAACAACAGGAGACATTGAAGATAAGTGGGATAGGTAAGCATGCGTGGTATGATATATAAATTTATATATCTTCAATGTCAATATAACATGAATCTAGTTTGAGGAATTTCATTATCTTGTTTGCATCACATTCATGTTTTATTGAACACTTGACAAAGACACTGGAGCTTATTTGAACCAACATGATGAGTAAGTTTCGAGTTTATTTTCTACACATTCTGTGTGTAAAAAAATTGACACTGTCAACTAATCAAAATAATATTGTTGATAAGACATTTAAGGTAATTATTGTAAAAATTAACAAACTTATTATACATGACAGTTTATGATTATATAACAGTGTAAAACCCTTTATATTATCTGTTCACACATTATTTATTCTTAAGTTATGGAGAGTATCACTTTTAAGGAAATCATTTTCTTGCATCATTCTGTTTTATATATTCATTTTCAACATCGGAAACTTATAATATTCTCTCCACAGTATGATATCTCGTGCAGATCTAAATGACAAATGGGCTTCTTATGCTGGACCTGGAGGATGGAATGGTAATCATTCTCACCACTCACTAGTTTTTGACATAGTTATCAATCTCAGATTGCTATGTACTTAAATAAAAATTAGCTCTTCAACTAAAATAAGTAAATAAATAAGAAATAGGTCCATGTATAATTCCTATTTACTACATCATATTGAAGAAACTAAAGTTCACATTTTCATTTTTTGGTGCATAGATCCTGACATGCTAGAAGTTGGAAATGGAGGCATGACAACAGAAGAATATCGTGCTCATTTCAGCATATGGTCATTAGCTAAGGTAATTAAGTTGCAACAAAAACTTAGCACATGCTGCTTAGGCATTTCCATATAATAATGTATTTTGCACAGTAAGTACATTTCTTTTGTGTATATAGGCTCCTTTGTTGATTGGTTGTGACATTAGAGCACTGGATGCCACCACAAAAGAATTGCTAAGCAACAAAGAAGTTATTGCAGTAAACCAAGGCATGGACAGACTAAATTAACCCTCTTATCTTTTCTTAAACAGAGAATGCTTTTAAAACTAATAACCCTATGATATTGCAGACAAGCTTGGAGTTCAAGGAAAGAAGGTGAGAAGTACTAATAATTTAGAGGTAACAACCTTTCCCTTTCCGTGTTTCTTTTCTAGTAAAACTGGGGATATAGTTGTCAGCGTCTTCCTTTATAATGATATTCCATGCTTTCATATAACTACAAAACTTTGATGCTGGCACCAGCCTAGTTTTCAAATGTTATTGCCTTATCATATAAAAATAAAGTAGATACTAACAAATATGTACTTGAAGGGAAAATCACTTTTGTCTTCAGTGATTCAGTGACCAAATTTAGTGACAAGAATTGTTTTTCTTCACTAATAATGAGGTCACAAAAATTTCTGTGGTAAATTTTTTAAAAAATTCAATATAAATTGTTCTGTTACTAATTTTAATTTTTCTTGTATATCAAATTACTCAATAGAACTTCTTGAAAGTAAGCAAGTGTTGCAGGTTTGGGCAGGTCCTCTCAGTAATAACAAGGTAGCAGTGATCTTATGGAATAGAAGTTCATCAAAAGCAAAAGTTACTGCATCCTGGTCTGACATAGGCCTGAAACCTGGAACTTCAGTTAAAGCAAGAGATTTATGGGCGGTGAGATACTTAGTTTGACTTATTTTGTTCCTTTTCTTTACAATGCAAAGCATCTAAAAATGCTTGTGTTATCGTTTTGACAATTTGTTTTGAATTTTGCAGCATTCAACACAATCATCTGTTTCGGGAGAAATATCTGCTGAATTAGATTCACATGCTTGTAAGATGTATGTCGTCACTCCTAACTAAGTTTTTAATTTCTTGAGGCAGAAAAGGAGGTAAAAACAGAAGTCAGGAGAAAGAAATGCATTGGCAATAGTTGGATGTTCCATAGAAGGAAAAAGAAATCAATAGGATATTTATTTATCAATAGGAAAAAGAAATCAATAGGATATTTATTTATACATTGTCATTGAGATCTACTTGATTTCAATATAATATGCATTTCATATCCCTAATTCCTGTTAATCTGATATCAAGCATGGACTGAAAGGAAGTACATAGAATATTTTCTAGATATAGATATATGGTTGACATTTTTATCTATCTAGTGATTCTAATGTTGTAGTGTGCATATTTGGCATTGTGCTTGAAGAAAATATGGACAATTTTTTCTATGTCCTTATGGTAAATTAAATTTGAAAGGATCCTTTGAAAAGTAATTGAAGACTTGAGGTTGAGCAATATACAGCAATCAAATTCAACCAGATTGCTGCTAAAATTGAACTATCTCCAACAAATTGGTTTTATTATCTCTCATTTATATATTAATAAATCTGTCCAAGAAACACACTAAGTTTTAATAATTTTGCCTAAAATGTAATTTTCCTACCCCTGTTTTTCTAAATCAAATATTTTAGTCCCCATATTTTTTTTCATTGAAACATTTTGTTTTCAACTTTTAAAAAATCCACAATTTTTGTCCTTCTATTCTTTAATTTAAATATTTTGTCCCTCACTTTTTAAAAAATCTACAATTTTAATCTCCTTTTTCAATTTTAGACTTGACTATGAACTTTATAAATTTTTTTAATAAGTTAAGTTTGTTAAAAATTAAATAATTAAAAAATGTGTCATGTAAATAGTGAATAAACAAGCGTTAGTTAACATTTATAGAGTACATAGATCAATATTTAAAATTGATCACAAGAATTGAAGTTGCGAATTTTTTAAAAATGGAGACGAAATGTCTCAATTAAAAAATAGATTATTAAAATTGTGACTTTTTAAAAGTGGAAATAAAATATCTCAATTAAAATATAGGAAGACTTAAATTGCAAATTTTAGAAACTAAGGGACAAAAATTGCATTTTGACCAATTTTTTTCTCATCCAACCATTAATATACATATTATTTTATTGTTATTGGTATGAAATATCAATGAGGTCATGACTAATCTATATGGAGTAACTTAAGTGATAACTTGTAATAGCATCTCTTCTCATAATTACATTTTTTTTCAATCATACCAACGATTTATTGAAATTTTTACTATTATAAATTTCTTTATTTTTACAATAATTATATTAATAGATATACTTATTACAATTTCTAATTGACAGTGTAATTAGAAAAGTGAAATTAAACTCTATTATTAATAAATAGTTATAACTCCACAAATCATAGGCACAAACAAATATTTATATAGTAGTCACTATGACTTGCACTGAAGTAAGGTTGAGTTTGACAACATAGTAATCGACAAAAACAAAGAATTGAAACATCGGCATTTGGTATTGGCTTCATGCATGCAAGCTTCTTTTCCTTGGCAGCACCAAACAACAGAAACAAAGATGGCTACAAACTGAGAAGAAGTAAATGTCATTCCGAAGGTCACACTACCTATGGAACCTGATGATTCGAGACTCTACCAATAATGGCTTCTTCACATATACTCTTCTATGGCACACTCTGGTGTCCATGGCAACAACCTCACCTACCCTTTGCTTCTCAAGGCCTGTCCTAACCTCCCTTCCATTCAACATGGCACAATGCTTCACGGGCATGTCCTCAAATTTGGGTTCCAAGCAGACACCTTTGTTCAAACTTCCCTTGTTGACATGTACTCAAAATGTTCCCATGTTGCATCTGCACGACAGGTGTTCGATGAAATGCCACAGAGAAGTGTTATCTCGTGGAACGCCATGGTTTCAGTTTACTCTCGCGGGTCTTTGATGGACCAGGCATTGACCCTGCTGAAAGAAATGTGGGTTCTTGGTTTTGAGCTGACTGCTTCCACATTTGTTTCGATTTTGTCGGGTTATTCCAACTTGGATTCTTTCGAGTTTCATTTGTTCAGGAAGTCGATACACTGCTGCTTGATCAAACTTGGGATTGTGTATTTGGAGGTCTCCCAGGCCAACTCACTGATGGGTATGTATGTCCAGTTTTTCCTAATGGATGAAGCAAGGAAAGTTTTTGACTTGCTGGATGAGAAGTCAATAATTTCTTGGATGATGGATACTTAGATATTAAAGGAAAATTAGTTACTCGTAGATATACTAAAAAAGATAAGGCAGTTAGAAGTTAGTTACAGGGGTTAGGAGGTAGGCTGTAACTATAAATAGAAAATGAGTTTAGAAAGAAAGGGGAAGGATTGTGAGATTGACAGCCAGGGCTGTTTCGGAGAGTATCTCAGGGGAGATATCTCGTGTACTATTCTGCAGCTTATTGTTGATACTTGAGCAATCAATAAAAGAGTGAATATTCAGAGAAATGATTGGATAGACCTTGTATTGTTGTTGCCGCTGTTTTGGATAGTTATGTGCAGGTTACTGAGGAGATTGAGAAGAAATTGGGAGCCAGGGGCCAGGTACGTAACATTGGACAACTATGATAGGGGGTTATGTGAAAATTGGGCATGCTGTGGAAGCATTTGGTTTATTTAATCAAATGCAACATAAGAGGGCGAGCCCTGACACAACGGTAAAGTGTTTTGATGACTTATTGGTCATGGGTTCGAATCCGGAAATAGCCTCTTTGCATATGCAAGGGTAAGGTTGCATACAATATCCCTTCCTCTTACCGACGCATAACCTAGAGCCTCCAAGCAATGGGGTACATAGTTTTAATCAAATGCAACATAAGAGTGTTGACGTTGACTTTGTTGTGTTTCTAAATCTTATTTCTGGTTGCATACAAGTAGGAGAGCGTTTGTTAGCTTCATCTGTTCACTCTTTTGTACTTAAATGCAGGTGTGGTGAAGAGGATTCCATTGAAAATTTGCTTATTAATATGTATGCAAAATGTGGTAATCTTACATATGCCAAAAGGATATTTGATCTGATAATTGAAAAGAGCATGTTATCATGCACATCAATGATTGCAGGATACGTCCATTCAGGTCATCCAGGGGAAGCACTGGATCTGTTTAGAAGTATGATAAGGGCTGATATTAGACCAAATGGAGCAACCCTTGCAACTGTTTTATCAGCTTGTGCTGCTTTGGGATCACTCAGCATTGGGCAAGAGATTGAAGAGTACATTTTTATAAGTGGGTTGGAATAGGAACAACAAGTTCAAACGTCTCTCATACACGTACTCCAAATGTGGGAGCATCATGAAAGCAAAGAGAAGTATTTGAAAGGGTGACAGATAAAGATTTAACTGTTTGGACTTCCATGATAAATAGTTATGCAATCCATGGGATGGGGAATGAGGCTATCAGCATCTTTCACAAAATGACTACTGCAGAAGGGATAATGCCAGATGCCATTGTTTACACTAGTGTTCTGCTGGCCTGTAGCCATTCTGGATTGGTAGAAGAGGGACTGAAGTACTTCAGAAGTGTGCAAAAGGATTTTGGAATAGCTCCTACAGTAGAACACTGTATCTGTTTAATCGATCTTCTTGGTTGAGTCGGCCAGCTTCACTTAGCTTTAGATGCAATTCAGGGTATGCCACCAGAAGTCCAAGCTCAAGCTTGGGGTCCATTGCTTAATGCTTGTAGGATTCATGGCAATGTAGAGCTTGGGGAGATTGCAACTGTTAGATTATTAGACAGTAGTCCTGGAAGTTCCGTAAGTTATGTATTAATGGCTAACTTGTATACCTCTTTGGGCAAGTGGAAGGAGGCACATATGATGAGAAATTTGATAGATGGTAAAGGATTGGTTAAAGAATGTGGCTGGAGCCAAGTTGAGGTCAGTGGTAGCTAATAGCTGTCTTACATTTGCTGCTGGAAATCAATCACAGGTTGCTTATAAGACACTAGATCTAAATTTTACTCTTCAAGAAGGTAGATATATAGCAGAAATAGAATTGTTGCAGCTGGTTGTGCCAATAGTAATTTCAGTATCCAGCATTTGAAGATCATGATATGGAGTTCAACTCCATGACTAATGACAGGGAATTTATAATGCAAGAACATCATGTGGTTGCATTTTGAATATGGTTCTTATCACCGTCAGGACTGTGGCCGAAGTTGTGATTTCCTTCTGTTTCACCTTTTCTACCCTGGTTCTCTATAACAGAGCAGTTATTTCTGACCCTTAACCAGGCAAAGTGTTTACCAGTGATTTTAATATAGATCACTCTACATGTAAATCAACCTCTTTACTAACTATAAATGATTTAAATTGAAAACATAAGATTTTTATTGTCCTTTCTGCCACATTCTTAATGACTACATGCAGTTATTGCAACAGATTTATACATCATTCTTACAATGAGAAGCTAGGGATAGATAACCAACTTGATTAAAATCACAACCATATCCATCTTCCTTGCATAAATATTTTTGTTGGTCACCAACTGGCTTTGATTATTCTCAGTTACATTATTGCAGTAACCAAGTATTGGTCAAGCATAGCTCATGATATCAAGGTTCATTATGATTTGCCTCATTCATGTAGCTATGTAAGTCTTCATTTCTGTTTTCAATTCTTAAAAAGGATATCATTATAAATAAACATTTGAGAAGTCGATTAGGAAGCCAGACTTGCAATGCTTGCCTGCGTACACTTGATAATAGCAACTAAAAAGAGCAAATTTAAAGACAAAGACCTGTGGAATAATCTCTTTCTAGTTCATACTATTTCTACAATCCACTTGATAGTTCATAGTTAATTGCAGCTGGCTAGTTAACAAAGGCATTAATAGAAATTCATGTAAAATAATGAAATGAAACATTCCTCAAATGAGAGCAACTATAAATATGTATATCATTTCTCTGTCACGAGATTATTTGTACACATCAATTAAATGAGTTTCTCTATTATACCCTGTGACAATTGCAAATTTACAAGTGGATTACGTCAGTGTTGTGGAACTCCCGTGGAAAGCAATGAAAGCATTTTCTGTGATGTATATATCTAGTTCCATATGATTTTCTAAGCCCCTGAAAAATATACAACTCATCAATGAAACAATACCTAATACCCCACATTTTTAATTATAAATGGTACTAATGTCTGCAATAGTAAAAAATCAGTAACAAATATGTAACCATTCTGACATTTACTTTGTTTATATTTCTCATGGTCCTCTCATCTTCTCAACAATGTGCCTACTCTTTTCTTCAAATTTCTCACTCACCCTCTTTTTCAAATCAAGAATTCTTTCCCTTCTTCCAATTTTCCTTGGCCTTGAATCATCCTGTTCAATTGAACTATATTGTTTATCCATCACCACATTTCTGGGAGGTGATTCACTCACAGAAATATCCCCCATCTTCTCTTCACTAGCTTCACTAGCTTCATTAGTATTGTCATTCTGCAATGAAGTAGTTCTAAGTTCTTGCGAATCTCTAGTTTCTTGTGGTTTGTCATTCTCTAACAAAGGTCTTGTCAGTTCTTCCGAACTTTTGCTGCTCCTTAATGTTACTGAACTAGAGGAAATTGGTGGAAGTGCCACAGAATCTGATTTCCTAGCTGGTTCCTGACTAGATTTGGTACACTTTGGTGGTTTATGTTGTTTGAGTTCTGGACCATCACCACTTAAGGTCCTTGCACTAGCTTTCAATCCACCACAAGGTTGATTATTGGTATCAACTGAGGTTGAAGTCTCGTTCCCCGATTCTGGGTGGATCCATATGAACGGAGCGACATTCCTAGGAACCCAATCATCCTTCTCGGCTAGCATCCATGGAATGCATATGCTTTCACAATTTGGGAGCACTAAAGTTTCCCGGATTGCTGCCTGCAGGAGAAAAATAAAATCAAGTTTGCAAGGGAAAGATGTTCTAATCATTTCTTAAAGATACAAAAAAGAGGGCTTCAGTTGAGTACTAGAATAGATACAACAGAGAGGATGAGCACCATGTGCTCAAAATCCAAAATACAGCAAAAGAAATCACACTAATTGTGATATTTGAGACATTGGTCTACAGATCTAGGTGTCCACTCATGGATTTAACTGATCCAAAATTAGTGTAGTAGGTTACGCAGAATCATATGGACAGTGTTATTTGCTGAAAAACAGATAGAGAGAACCAAGTGTATCAAGGAAGAAAAATTAACAAGAATTCTATGGCCACATACTTGAGAGAATGGAAGAAATTAAAAAGAAGGAAAAAAATGGGCACTTGAAAGGGGGGTCACTTGAACTGACAAAAGGAGCATAAATAATTTTTCCTTAGATTATTTCCCATGAAATTCTCCTCTTTGAATATAATTACCAATATTGGTATATGATTTATTTGTTTATTGATTAAACAAAAAGGACATGGAAATGAACACAATAAACCTTGAAAACCTCAAAAAACATCTGCAGGGAAATAGTAATTGTTCATCAACATCCTCTCATAACCAAATGAGAAGAGAATTATCATACCTTGAGTCGATTGACCAGGAACAAAGCTATGTGTGAATTAGTTATCTTGTGTTCTCCAACAAATGATTCCAAGCTGAAGTCTATATCAGGCATAAATGTGAAACCAAACCACAATTGATCAGAGGGAGGTGGCTTTATCTGCAAACGCAATGTCCCTTTGAGGGATGCTATCCTTATTGCCAAAGAGAGAGGAACCTTTTTGATAATGAATAATGCGTTAATTTGAGAATAACACAGCTTAAGCCATTTATAACTGAATGGATAGATAAAATAGCATAACATCTACACATTATCAAATATAAAATAGTACAATATTTATGTATTATCAAATAATTAAATGTGTCTCCATGTGCATCTATTGACATGAAAACGCTCAAAGACAAGATTCACATTATGCTCCTTCTGGTAGCTTATTGTTAGAGATGGAAAAAAGAAACCTCATGCTTTACCTAAAGGAGGCGTTTGTTTCAAGTGATCAAGAAATATTCTCATGTTTGCTACAAGTTTTGTAAAAATGTTCCCAGGAATAGTTGATTCCCAGGAATATGAAAATACACATGGGGTTATGTTACTTATTATTCCCATGCTAAGAGGTGGGTATTGGCATTCCCATGAGAATAGAAACAATAACTACCCACCCCACTTCTTTCTTCACTTTTTTTTTTTCTAGAATTCTTCTTAATGACAACCAAACATGTTCATGGAATAATATTCCCAAGCATAACATTCCTAGGAATATAATCCCCAGGAATACAATTTTATAACTTGAAACAAACACCTCCAAAGGCTTACATTTTTTAGAGAGTGATCTAGAGTTCAATCCTTGTTGGCACAATTATTTTAGCACAACCATTATTTTAATAAAAAGATGGATTTTAACACAAGGTAGGTGAGCCTGTGCATTGTCCTTCAGTGCCACAAGGTCGTGAGAAGGGGGTATTAAATCATTTAGGGTCCGTTTGGTAGAGTGAAAAGAAATGGAAAGAAAGTGAATTGAGATAAAGTTTTGAATTAAAGTAGAGTATAAAGGTGTGGGTCCCACATCATTTTACTGTTCATTTCTCCCCTTTTCCGCTCTCTACAAACGAACACACCCTTATGTATCTTCTCCTAAAAGCTGAAGCTTTTGGTGGAGTTTAATCAAATATACAAATTATTGTGATTAAATATAAAACATCGACTTCAGTTAAACAAATGCATATTGATTTTTCTTCCAGTTTAGAGTAACACCGCCTTACGGGACAAAGTATGAACTAATGCCAACATGCTAATACCCATAAAATTTCACCATATAATAAAGTACGTTATTGTGAATAAGCCATGGTAAAAAAGGAGAGCAAAGCATAATCCTCCTACAGGATTTGACAAGGCATATATGCAGACATCACATCTAGTTTCACATCATACAAAGATCTCCTTTGAGATTAAATTTTTCATCAGAAAATAATATCATGGGATATTATGTTTCTAGAAAAAATTTACAAACAGGAGTTTGTCTGACAAAAAATTATAATAGGAAAGGCCAGTGTAATACACAAAATGAAATGGGATCTATGCATGGGTTTGGAAAACCTCAGCAGGAGGTTACTGTAACTTACCTAAAAGTGAAGTTATTGGCTTATTGCCCACCAACAGAATAGAACCAAACAAGATTGTGCACTAAAATATATACATGACAACAGTAATTAAACAAGAATTAACAAACTATCATTAAACAACAAAGGCAAAGCAAGTTTATATTTCTTTAACCCTGGAGAGAGACAACATAATGTAGAGAAACACACTTCATACAAGCACTATCACACTACATAATAATATAGCAGATTCTTAATAATGAAAGAACAGCAGAAAAATGCAGTGGGAAAAAAGCAACCGTAAAATGAGAGAAAATATAGAGGGATAATAGACTGAAACCGTGTGTCTAAGAGACCCTACGGAGCTTGTTTATATAGACAGGTAATATTGATTACACATAATTAGAGGATATTAAGTTTCCTCTAAATCCGATATCATATCCTATCAAATCATTATATATTAAATTCCTGATTCTCAAACAGCAACCAATTGAAAAGGAAAAATAGGGAACAATAACAAGATGCTACCTGTGAAACTTGCTTGGCAACAGATTTTAACATAGACTTCCATCTTGATCCTTGAGTTGAGGAAGATGTACTGTGCCTAAAGCTCTTACACATATCTGCAAAGGACAGATTGAAATTGTCAAATATGAATGCTTATGTTGGAGATCTAACTCGAATAGTAATATGATCAAAATAGTGTATATAAGTGGGAGGCAATCCTTACCAATGAGCTAGCTTTTGAGGTTAAATTATGTCCAAAACCAAATTCTAAGAGCATTATATAACAATATCTAGATACAAGAACAACTTATAAATCCCGCAACCCATGCACACAAATTATTTTTGGAAATTCATCATCTCTAGGAGAAAAGCAGAACTAGAAAAGGCTGATAGGTATCCTCTAGGAAAACAAAAAGTAAAAATAAAACCTTTCAAAAACTATACTGTTTCATTCTCAATCCAATAAATGTACAAAAAAGATATAATCTTGTAAGAAGGCAACATAGTCCAGTGGTACTAGGTAGAGATACTTTAGGAATTTGGAAGGCACCTTCCATCAACCTAGTTTTTCAAGTCTCAAAACTAAAATTAAATAAAATATGCATGGACAGAAAGTGGTGTGAGTGACCTTAGGTGACTAACTAATTGGACATCCTATGAAGCAACCAAACAAGATGTCAAGATAAATGAACATCCTCCTTTAGTGATGATGTAGAAACTGTAGTCCAAGAACAGCCAAAAGAAGTTTCATTATATTTATAGGAAATGTCCAAAACTTTCAAATACTAATTACTAAGTCTTCCAAAAGATAAGTTATTAGAGTGAGGCCCATGAATGATTTTAGTATTCAAATATGCCACATAGACAAGAGCCATTTGGACTTGAGGTGTGGACAACGCACACTCAAAAGCTCACTTTATCTTGTGTAGAAATAAATTTTAATATAAGGAATGGGAAAGACAAGGATTGAACTCCTGATCATTTGCTTATAAAGGATTCAATACCATGTCAAAAATCTACTATTTAAAAAGCCTATGAGTATGACTATGTTAGATGGAGGTATGTAAATGGTTTTATACCTTGAACATAAACTATTACTATGGTCCTCGTTAATTCCATTTTTATGGGGGGAAATCCAGTATAATGTCAACAAAATATTACATAAAGAAAATGCATAAATAATTGGATTTGTTTGGACTAATGTACTAAACAATGTTCCACTCACCATCTCCTTTTGGCTCTTGTAAATCATTCATCCCTTCTGCAAGATTCAATTGCTCACCCAAATATTCAAATCCTTCAAGAAGATCTGATGGGACAGCGCCAACATTGCTCGACTCTGGATTTGAGTCCTCTGTCCCCCTTTCGTGCTCTATTTCACGTACTTCAAGCCTTGTTTCAATCTCTAATAATGCGCCACCAGAATATTCAATGTCAAACTCTAAGGCACACACCTCACTCATTTCCATTGGAAGAACCCTCATTCGAATGATACAGGGTGGAACATTCCCCATGTTGATATCTGTACAGATTACTTCACCTACATAACTGGGAGTTCTCATATTTGCCAATGTCCTCTGTAAATATAACAGAAAAGACCAACAGTTATCTTATAGAAACCAAAAACAAAATGAGGTTTTCTGAAGGGTGTTCTTGTAAATAAACTCTCTGAGAGAGAGAGAGAGAGGAGATCAAGTTACTCCAAGAATCACTTTAAAAGATTTAGTTTTCAGTCTTCATCCTTCATTTTCTTTTAATTTAGCAATCATAAATGAGTTACTCGTTAGAACCATTAGATTAAAAGAAAATGAAAGGTGGAGATGAGTAACTCTTTTAAAGTTACTCTTGGACTAACTGATCACTCCTCATACACACACACACACACAAACATTTATCACATAAAAATCAATAATCACAACAATGGGGTTTGATGCATGAAAGCGGGGAAGGCCAGCAGGGAAATTGTAAAGAACATTTTGAAATAATATCCCCCTCATTCCTCCAAACATAGAAATTAATCTTTCTGGTGCTTTTTGCATCCATGCATCACATAAAAATTAAAAACAACTCTGAAAATGGCACTGTTGCCACTGTTTGGTTGATCTAGTTCTAGTCAGATACAGTAGGACTTTCACATTGGCTAAAGTAACAAACTAACACTAGATGTATTTGAAAGGTAAATCTTTTCAATATTCTTAATGTGGTAAGCTTAAAAATATAATTTAGCTTGTATGAATCCACTTGACTACTTGACATTTTTGAACAACTGGCAAAGGAAAAGTTTGCTAGAAAGATATAATATCCTTCATCCAGTTATGAAAAAGCTAGTTTTATCAATTTAAAAACTAATATACAGGTAACAAAATACTAGAAATTGATGATGATGCAAAATAATTCTTATCTCCCAATGTGAAACATAATTAAACAGACTCAAAATCCAATGCATAATTCATATCATCATATGGAAAAAATTGTTACCTGAATCCTTTCTTTTATGGATTTCTTCATTCGCACATTTCCTTTGACATCAAAAAAGAGTCGAGAAACCAACAAATTCCAACATAATGTTCCTTCATCAGTACCTAACTTTTCATCAGTATCAGAACAGACAGAGAATTGACTCTGGCTTCCTGAATGAGATAAGGTTGAAGATGATGGTGCAGAATTGTCTAACAAGGGACTTTTCAGATGGTTTGCTGCTGCAGCAGATTTCATCAAACCAGGGGCTAATACTGCATCTTGACAAGCACGAAACTTGTCAGTGTTCTTTCTTTCTTCACGGCCTGACAATGAAGTCCAAGCTGATTTATTTTCCACACCAACTCGGAAACTTTTTTTTGTGAGTTTTTTCAAAAATTGACGAACCTTTGAGGAACTACCATCAGGCTTACTAGCCCTTTCTATTGCCTCAGCACTTGATCCTACCGATGGTTTCACGATAGAATGATATTCAGTATTTAATGATGTCAAATAACTATGAAACTCTTGCAACTGGGCAAACCACTCATGCTTTTCTTTATTATCAGAAGAAGCCAGACGGAGGGCCTTACACCATGCTTCTTTCTCGCATGCAGTCTCAAGATATATGCAAAAAGTCTTGCTTCCATGGTAGATCACAGAGGTCTTGGCTTCCACTTTGATGGGGAATTTTTTCGCCCTATAGGATTCATTACATTGAAGCACCTAATTTCTTCAGTAAATAAGCAAGAATATAAAAATTAAAAATATATCTATCCATTATCATTTGAAGTATGAAACCCATAAGCTAAGAAATAACAGGTTACTTCATTAGGATGTATGCAGGGCATAAAGGAATTGAGACTTCTCCATTTTAAATTTAATATCAGGAGAAGTTCAAAAGAAACTCATGTTTAACAATTTTTTAAACTGTGAATCATGTGTGGAATAAAAAATTATGTGCATTTAACTGTGTATCCCACTGAAAGGGTAAACAAACTTGTTGTACAAGAGGAACTATGAGTCTAGCATAGTCAATTTTATAATCATGATTTCTGCAAATTGTAGCACTCCAGTTGATAGCAGTGATTTGACATGTATTATACCTTTCTATTGAAATAAATTCTATACCAACTACAGCATCTACACAGTTCCTGTTGTTCAGACTAAGATATTGGCTAGACCTAGTCTAATACAACTAGGACAAACCCAACCCAGTAACAATCTAACACAACAATTCTATCTCCAACATTCTGAATTACTTATCCTCAAATTGAATCTCACTTCTCAGCTCGTAGCATGTAAACACACTTATTTAACAAAAGGAAACTTCAAAAACACAATGGACACCACAAACCATAAAGTGAAGTCACATAATGCAGGCAGCTAATTCAAAAGGAACCAAACCACCACCACCACCCCGGGAGTTATACGGTTGGCTTGGTGGTAAAAGGAGAAGGGAGGGAGGGAGAGAGGGAGGGAGGGAAAGGTTGTGGGTTCCATTCTCCCCCCTAACAAAAAAACTAACAATTAACAACTAACATTTGCCCATAAAAAAAAAGTCTTATTATCCCATTAAGTGAGTTTGGATACATGGATCACGATCACATGACATCATTAGACTCGTTAAAAAGATCAAATTCTCAACCAAACCAACACCACACACCAAAATAAGAATCAAAAGAGTGGCTCCCTCCCACTTAACAGTTCACATTACCATTTTTTTGAAGGAAGACTTGTAGCTGAAACAGCTTCCACTAAGCAACCCTTAAGCTGAATGGTGGTGTGAAAACCATCAGCATCTGTAAGCACAAGTGATTGCCCATTGATTTTCCCATACTTCCTAACAGGAGTCACCTCCAACACTTCCTTTTTCCTCTTCTGCTCCTTTGACGACTGTTTCTCCACCCAAAATTTTGAAACCTTGTCAGGCTCCAAAACCCAAACCACGCCCTAAAGAGACAACAACAACAACAACAAAAAAGCCAAACCCAAACACATGAACAAATTAGAAACCCCATAATAAACAAACAATAAAATCAAAAAACAGACATCATTGGGAACCAGAAAGCCACCTCCTTTTTTAACAATTGTTGGTGGGGATGATCACTTTGAGCACTACCCAGTTGCGTTTTCGACGCGATTTTTGCTTGGTCTTTGCTGATCTTGCTTTGCAATCGCTTTATCACCCACAAAAATCCAAGAGCTTCGGCAGCCACAACCGCCACCACCCCAAGAAGAAACCCGAGGAGAATCAATGCGGAAACAAGAACCATTTCACCCCCAATTGTTCAAATTTTGTCGAATCAGGGGAAATGGGAACGAACGAAAGTGAGCAAAACGAGACCGACCCAGATGAGGGAATCGAAGAAAAAGCGGGAGAAAGAGATGCCCAGATGCTCAAAATGGAAGCTTCCGAAAGAATCTGATGCCAAACACAGTGGCAAGCAATGATCACTTTTCTTCGTTAACGGTTAAGAGTGAGAAAGGAAAAAAAAAAAAAAAAGATAGAAAGCGCGTTGTGTTGTGTATGTTTTGTTTGGAGCGAAGGGAACAACAAAGGGAAACGTGAGTGAAGGGATTTTTCACTAGTTAAAAATGGGGATTTTGTTTTGTACTTTCAGAATTTGCGTTGTGTTTATGCATGCAGAGAAATAAAGATAACAGAAGAGTGTGGGAGTTGAAGGAACTATTGATGTGGGTCACGACTTTATGAGTTTATGGGCACCAAATGAATTCTTGATTATTATTCGTCACGCATGGGACGTGTGATTGAAGAATCGTGTGATATATTATGCGTGCTCATAATATTTGTCTTTTGGCCACGGGTTTTAACTATAGTTGATTCGAGTTTTGTTTGTTTGATTATGGACGACTATCACATCTTTGGATCTAAACACAGTTCAATTCCCTCTTCTCGGGACAGAGGATGTTTGATTTCACCAAAAATTTGGGAATGATTTTAAAATGAAAATGTTATGCATGGATACTAAATAGTAAGTACTATTTATTATATGGATACTAATTGATAAGGGTTTAAGCAAGTGTGGATCATTCACAAATTAAAATTGACTCAACTTAATTTAAATAGTTTGAATTGGATAATTTTTATGTTTGGTTCATATCTAAATTAAATTAATCGAATGGTAACAGGTTTTAATATATGAATCTGTTAATTTGTATTAAATTATTATTATTATTATTATTATTATTATTATTATTATATTATGTAATATATAATATATTTTTAAAAATTAAAAAAAAACAAATAATATTGATAGTTGATTACATATATTTACTTATTTGAATTGAGTAAGCATCAAGGTATCCTTAAGCTTCAAGATCAAAGCGACTATCATTTTATTAATTGAAGTCACTTTAGTTGAACTTCTAAAAATATTTCAGATCTATTTACAAAAAGTAGGTCTCATAATGTTCTTTTGGTTTGATAGGAAAAATTGTTTGAAACTCATCATCACCATGCTTATTGAAATTTCTTATCTCGAATATGGTATGTTTAATTTTTCATCCTCATGGATAATAAATAGATAGGTATAAGTGAAGTAAAGTGAGATGTGACAATATTACAAAAATTTCTTTTTAATAAAAAATCTAACAAGAAACAATCGTGTCTCATTCATTTAATAAAAAAATTTACTTTTAAAAATATTGCATTAAAAAGAATTAAATTTTTTGACATGTTGACTCAACTTTACTCAAACTATTTACAAATAGGTTGATTTGAGTTGATTTTCATTTTTTTTTCTAGAAAATCAACTCAAACCAACTTGTTCAATTTTGATTGGATTGGGTCACGGGTTTGAGCAAACCCAACCCAACCCAAATCGATTCGCTTACATCCCCACTAATTGATAGCTAAAAATTGGAAACGGTTAGCTAGAAGTTGAAAAAATTAACTTATTAAATTATTTGTGTTAAGTAAAATTAATTATTGAAGTAACTAAAAAATATAAAATGACAAAAAAATAAATAAAACTATGATTTATTTTTAAAAAGTAATCAAAAAATTTGATAAATACATTAAGAATAAAAAGAGAAAAAATATATAAAAATAATTAAAGAGTAACGTTTTAAAAAATATTATTTCAACTAGTATTTTAAAAAATATGAGAAACTATTGAAAAGTTATTAAAAAAATTTATTTACCAAATAGTTAAACAAATTTTTTATAGTTAATAAAATTAACTAAAATATTTTTATCAAATATAATCATAATTATCTTTTTCAAAATTTTCCATTAGCTTATAATGGATGTGATTTGCCCAAAAGGATTTGGCCTCGTAGAAATATGTTAGGTCTATAAGTCTTGAGAGTTGAGAGTGTGCATAAGAATTTCTTATAATGATTTTTTTTACTCGATTCATGTGAAAAGTATTTCCCTTTAGAGAGAAGATTTACCCATGTTATTTTCAGAATTGTGAAATTTCCTCTCCGCAATTTTATTAATAAAGAAATGAGTATGATTTGAAATCTTGATATTCATATTTTAAAAATAGCATTCATTCTTTAACTTTAAAGTATCTATTTAGTTAGTGTTATTTTAAGTATTAGTCGCTCAAAGAAAAAAAAATGATTTTTAGTTCCTATGCCCACATTTTTGTTGAATATTGATTCTTAAAGTTAACTACATGAATGGTGTGGCTAACATGGTTGTAGTGATTGGAAATTAACTATTTGGTTCCTATAAATGTTATCATCATGAGAAATGGGATTTACTATTTTTTAGCCCCTGAAACTTTATAAAATTTTTATTTTTAATTCCTGTTAAAACACTAAAACTAAGAGACAGAGAGAAAAAAAATTAAAAGAATACAAATAATAATGCCACAAAAATTTAGGAACATTAACCAATAAACAAAGTTTAAAAGCTAAAAAAATTCAAAAAATTTATGGACTAAAAACATATTCCATACAAGTTATATTACTTTAAGAATTAGTTTATGTATAGAAAAATCATATCATGACTCTACATTTTTATCACAAGGCTTTTTAATCAACGAATAGCCATTTGAATTGGTTTGACCCGTGAAATATCTCTATTATTGAACTTATTCAATTTAATACCAATTTAACTATAAATTTAATTTCTTAAAAACATCTTTTAATGTTGATTGCTTAATGAATTATTTATTTTTAGACACAATTGTTTAATTTTTTATTATTAGAGATAATTGACGTGTTATATTAGATTATTTAAAACTAAATTTTGATTACTTTTATAAGTAACAATTACTTATGAATAAAAAAAAGCTATCATCTAATGATTATTCAAAGAAATCATTTATGCATGACTTAAAATTATATTATTTGAGTAAAATATATATAAATTGCTTAATTATAATGTGACATTATATAAATCAACTAACATATATAAAATAAATAATTCAAAATGAATTACTTAAATTTTACTTTAGATATTTATATTTTGAATTTTTTATTCATCATCGTTATTTACGTGAATGAAAAACGATTTGTGAGAATAATAATCATACTTTCCCTATTCAATATATACTACTGTAAAAGTAAGACATAACTTTTCCATACATGAATAAAGCCAAAATAACTAAAATACTTCTAAAGGAATGATTAACAATTTACAAATATAAATACCACACTTTCTGTATCAAATAAATATAAATATTCTAGTAAGAACGAGATATAAGATATAGCCTTTTCACATATGCACCAAGCCGAATAACTCAAATCACTTTTGGTATAAAGAAAAACAAGTATGAAACTACTAAAAAAACAATGAAATTCCAACTTCAACATAATGACAGTGACAATCATCACGCGCAATCAGAAAAGAGACAAAATGCAAAGGTGAGGAATATATGCATTATAATCAACAAAATTGGAGAATAAAGTAAACCATATATTTATCTAAGCAACGTAAAAATTATGGAGAAAAACTCCGATTTGAATCTCCAAAATGATATGCGTTATTGTATTACTCAATACTCATTCAATATTTCCAATCGTTTTTTGAGGACAATATTTTCAATCGTTATTGTATTAGTTATGTACCCAAAAAAAAATGTTATTATTATTAGTTCTTCAAAGTTTTATCACTAGAATCTTCAAAAACTTAATCGTTGTTTTTTTACTCCGTCTCAAATTTAATCTATGCCTCGTAAAGATAATTTTATCCATCACTTTAATTTATCTTTTTTATATATAAAAATTAAAAATATGTGGTGATATTAAGGGACTAATTTAGCATAAAATTCTTGAAAAAAAAAATACGTACGATGACAATTTGAATTTTTGAGGGACTAAGTTAATGATTAAAGTTTCTGAAAGACCAATTAATGTGTAAATTTAAAATCGAGGATAGCGATATGAGGCATACGATAGGTTGACGTAGAATTTCAATTACATATATATACTCTCCACCACAATATAGCAATCTTAAGAATTACCAAACGACCAAGAGTTCTCGTTGTAAGAGATTCTCTTCAATTTATGGGTTGGTGAACAAAAACTTAGACACACCTTCTATTCACAAAATATTATACTTTGTGAAGCAAAAATCTGGGGTTCAGGAAAGACCAGCAAAAGAGTTTTTCCATTGCCGAAGGCTGTATTTAGTTTAAAGTTAGAAAATACTTTTACAAATTTTAATGTATAATTGTGATTTTTAATATAAAATGAAAAAAGAAAAAGTTAATACTCTCTTAACTAAAATGCAAACACACACACAAGTCTTGAAATGCAGACTCCAAATTATTATATGAAACAGTCAAACAGACAAACAAGTCATAGGTGAGTGGCTTATGGGCCACATCTTGTCCAATAACGTACTGTCCTTTCCTTAAAACCTCGTGAACATGAGCAAGACATTTCTTATTGATTTCTTTAGATCTTGTTACTCATCTTGTCATGGTTTGATATTTGAGAAATTTAAGTCAACAAAATCCACACGCATATCTCCATAATCCTACTCACAGGGACGTCTCAATGATCCTGCTCACATGGATTAATGTTTCCTACCAATTTAACAATAACCTTACTAGGGGCCAACATGTTTTAACCCGAATCAATGACATGATGAATCTAAACTAAATCAAAGTAAATATTCAGATTGATTCGGATCATTAATTCGATTTGAATTTTAAAATTACGAACTCGATGTCATTGGTTCAGTTATCAAATTTGAGCATATAATATTCGAACCAACCTGAACTCATACTGTTTTAGAAATTTTAATTTTTTTAGTATAATTTTGTAATTCTACTATTTTATGTTATGTAATTCTGTAATTCTTATTTTTTTCCTTTATTATAATTCTACATTTTTATCAAATTGAATGATGTTGAATTAGTTCCGTTCAGGTTATCAATTGTTTTTTTGAAAAAATTGAATCAATCCAACTCGATTATCATTAATCAATTTGGATCAAAGTATCTCTTATTCCCGAACCAACTCAACTCAAAGCCACCCCTAAACCTGATGTTTTGAATCCTTGGGCTATAAGAAGGGTGGTTTTTCTTCTTTTTTTACTCATTAGAAAAAATCATACGCCATGGTCAAAAGAACGGATGTTTTTCTTTCTTTTTTTTGGGGGGGGGGTTAACTTTATGAATGGTTTGCCTATCTGGAAAAACGGATTGAAAATTGGAAAAGAATAGAACTACAAATTCTTATTTACAACTAGCCAGTGCAGCAATTTATGCAAAAAAAAAAAAAAACCTGTTAAAGTGGTTGAACCACTAGTTGAATATTGGTTTTACTTAAAGTAATGTACCAGTTATGTTTTCTGCTCTTGGCCACACAAACTGACCAAGGCATGCCATAACAATGATGCTGGGTTGGGTCCCATTCTTGTTAAGCTTATCCAAAACGACACTAAATAGCTTCTGCCCATAAGATTAAAAAGAAGTACCAAAAAATATATACAAAATTCAACTTGAGGACAAGTTTGGAAAGGAAAAAAAAAGGTCTATATTACAAAATATCATAGTTTAGTTACCCAGAGCAAACTGTGATAATCTTACTAAAAAAAGTACTATAAAAAGTTCTATAGTACAAAACATATCGTAGTTTAGTTACCTAGCGCAAACTGTTGTAATCTTACTAAAATAAAGTACTACTAAAAAAAAATGGTAGGTAAAAAAAAACTCACCCCCCATTAACAAAACTTTACATTGCATGGGGTTATACACTCTTTTTGAGATATAACTTGAGTTTCTGAATGTTTCCAGAATTTCTCCGAGGGGAACCTTTTCTCCTTAGCCGGTGTCAGAGTTCAAAGCTAAACAAAGGGGCAGTCAGTGAATTGAAGGATGGACATGGTGATGTCTCAACTCAGCCAATTTACAAGGTGTTGTTGTGTAATGTGAAAAAGTTGAAGTCATGGTGATGGACATTGAGCTGTTTCAACCATGAATCTGCTGCACTGTACAGATAGGATATCTTTTCATTGTCATAAGGCTCAGGGTTTAGCCAAATGTCTCCTTGCATTTTGTAAGTTGCTAGCCCAAATGGAAGGAGAGAGACAAGGCCACTGCTCTTTTCCTTGCGTTTCTCTCCTTGGCTGGAGCAATGTGGATCATTCCCTATGTCAATGTCATCACACTCCATTGCATAATCTGCATACACACAATAGAGATAATGTTAAGTTTCAGAAGGAATGAGATCAAGGCCAGCTTTACAAGAAATTATGTCAACCAAACCACATTGTAATTAATGCTCATTGAGTCTCTTTTTCATTATGCATTATATACCAAAACACTTCTGAAAAATACCAATGTTTTCTATTGGTAACAATAAAAACAAAAGTTTTATCCTACTAGGTGAAGTCAACTACATAAAGTCAACTACATAGGCCACACAACGCCATTTGACTTGTTAAAGACCAAATTAAAAAAATGTATACCAATGTTTTCTACTGACAAGACAAATGAAATAGTGGGTAACACTTACCTCTTGACATAGATTTTAGAAAGAAATAATGTGTAAAGGATAGCAGATGAAAGTCTCAATACTTACTTATGCACCATGCATGCTTATCTAATGGCCTAAAACTCATGCAGATAAACAGACTGTAAAATATTATACTGAAAATCCATTAATACCGTACTTTAATATCCTTTATTCAAGTAAAATTTGGATTATTGTAATTGAATGTCACTAGTGATTTTCATTACTTCGGGGTGAATAATGAGAAAAACTAGCAAACCTCAAACGATTTTAATTTGATCTATGACTGAACAATATACCACCACCTCCTAAGAAATAGCAAGAACTACAACTAATTTGATCTGTTTCTTCATTTTCCAGAAAAGAAAATATTGATTGGAAAACAATTACATTAAGATACCTTCGAAAGATGATGACAATGTATGGTAAGTGAGGAAGCATGCTTCCAAGTCCTTTTCAGTGTTCCGGCATGGGACAGTATAAATTGGGTACCTATTCAATTATGAAAATTCAGTATAACATCTCTACCATGGAAACTAACATAGCCTAGTCATCTTACAGTAAAAAAGATACAGAAACTATGAATTAAAAAGTGTATTCCTCTAACCAATTTATATCATTGTGGCTACAGACTTCGTCTTGTCTATCAAATCACAAACATAAGATCAACTTTGTCTTCATTACAAGACCAACAACAAAAGCCTTATCTTACTAGGTGAGGGCAGTTACATAAACCCCAAAATGCTATTTGGCTTGGTTAAAGACCAAATCCTCAAAGATATATTTACAAAAATAAAATGGTTTTAGAGACAATGTAAACAGTTCACATATTTCATCCAAGAAAAAAAATCACATGTAACAAGAGCAACAAACTATGCTCACCAAGAAACAGCCATCCAACTTGCTGGGGAAAGATCCACACTCTTCAATGTTAATAATGCTGGGTGACTTCGAGCTAACTCGTCTATCTGAAACAAGAAACAATCAAAAGTGATGTATTTATTGCGAATGCAACATACAGACAAATATTAAAATTGAGAAGAGGTGGTGAAAAGTGAATACTACTTGACAATAAAAGAATACCTTCTCCACAAGTGGAACCCTCGAGTAAGGTGAAGCCATCTCGGTATACTGCAAGTAAAGGCAGCCAAGCTTGTTATCCCTTAGCCATGAACCCTCCTGGTCACAGCTTGAATCCTCAGAAACAGCATCCTCCCAAGCTTTGCTGGAATTGTTACTTAAGGATCTAGATAGGTTATCACTTGAACTATCCTCACTCCATGAATCACTTTCAAATTCAACTCCATCACTATCCTCTCTCCGATTGCTACAAAACAAAAAAGGGGAAGATCATTTAGACCATTTTGTTGACATATTTAGTATATAAGCACACGTGACAAGGTATTGTTTCCAATGTACCGAGAAGCTACAACAGACTTGTTGGTGTAGATTTGGATAGCAGATAGATATGGAACATAGTACTGAGTCACGGTCTCACCATCCTCCAACATCACAGGAGTACCGGCACCATATGCACTCCATTCATAATAGCAGTCCCAAAGATCTTGCAGAGTGAAGTATTCAATTGTGTCCTTACCAAGAGGCTGCCAGAGGCGATTTAGATCACTGAAGCAGCTCTGCAAATTACATGATAAAAGCAAAGAAAATTAAGGAATATTTCTTAATTGAATTAAAAACCAGAAAGAAAAAAAAAGCACTTTAAATCACATCCAGCACTAACACAACTTCACTATCTCTCTCACCTGACTATAAACAAAAATAGTTTATTACAAGAGGACAAATAATGCAAAGAGTAAATACACTGATAATGTAAATGGTTATTACATCTTTATCCAATTACAAATTGTCATGTTTTGGTAAATTTGTTAACTCTTACAATAACTACCATAAAAGTCATGCAACAACGATTTTTTATTGATTGGCAATGGTAAAAAATTACAGTAATAGAGCATATAAATTAAACTCATAATGCAATGTTACCCATTTGTGTCCAATATTGCAAAAAGAGGTCATTGTTAGAAACTAAGAGTGAAAATGCAAGAAACACATTCCTGAATTCATCTACAATGCTATTTTAACTACCAATTAGTAAAAGATAAAATTTTAGGTTAAGAGAACATGTTAAAAATAGGAATAGTTGATAAAAAAAAGTCATTAACCACTATAAACAGCAACAAATTAAAAAGCAAAACTGCTAGCAGCAGCTAGTATATTCCACAACATTGCTTTTTTGTTTCCTTCACTTGCCAAATTGTGAACAGCCATAAAGCATTGACTAATTCTCTAAACAACAGATGCTGATAAAAAAATCACATAATGATGGACATTGTAATGTTTTACCAAAAAAACAAGCAAATAGGAAACCCCAGAGGACCCATTTTTCTCCATAATAGGTTGCCACAAAAAAAAAAAAAGAATGATATTAATACTAGGATCAACATTTTATTCACTGGACCACCAATCAAAACTAGTGGCCTGTGCCCACAAAATGTAAAGACCAATTTCCCCGTCACACACGACACATAAGGTGAACTCTTAGCCGCCAGAGACACATACAGTAATCTCATTAAAGAATATTTTATCGTTTATCTTGAAAGTTTGGCCCTTGTCCTTTGAACCACAGGCCAAGAGAAGAAGAAGAAGAAAGTAGAACCCTTTAATTTCTCTCCAAATCAGATCTAGTATCATAGTTTCCACACAAAACCAATTTGACTAAGAACAATTACTTATTATTCATTATTATCCATGCCTTAATCAAACAAAAAACCCACAGATTTTTTATGATTTTTTTTCCATTCATGGAATTGGTACTCTGACTGAAATTTGTCAAGTCAAAAACTAATTGGAATTGAAAAAATGCGGTCTCACCCTATCCTTCCTATTCCAGATTTATTTAATTTTCTACCAAAGAATGATTGGATTTGGTGTAAGTAAGTGTTACCAAATTTGAATCTTACAAGCAAGGTGTATTAAACTTACTTAATTAGTTATTAACTTTCCATTTTTTTCAAACAAGCTTGCAGAGAGGATAATGGGTATGTCTCACATCCACGTAAGAAGACTAATCACACAAGTAGCGTAAAATAATTAATGCAAATTTGTAAGTTGAGAAACAAAAAAAATAAAAACGCCTTATATTTATTTTTCTAACCCAAGAAAAAAAAAACGAGGGTAGTAGGTAAATAACAAAAAAACAATAAAGTGTCTTTTTCCCCGACTAAGAAAACTTTGGTGTCAATATCAACCATGGGTTATTAAACACTTATTTACTTTATGTATAATAATAATTGAAAAAATGAAACGTGGAGGGAGATTTTTCAAAAGGCATCCAATGGATATTCCCTACACAGGACAAAAAAGCTTTGTATCTTTACGACACCGTTTCAGAGTTTTCATTATTAATATTAACTTATTAATGTCTCCTCTCACCAGTGACAGATCCCTTCAACGCCACAAATTCACAATCACAGTCCCACAGAGAAAACGAAAACGAAAGACAAGCAAATAAACAAAGTTAATAATAATAATAATAATAATAATAATAATAATAATTAAAATAGAATAAAACAAATGGCTATTTATCATTAAAGGAACCATAACTCATTTGACACTAACATATATTATCATTGAATTTAGTTATTAATTTGAGATAAACATTTTATTTAAAATCAAAATTTGAAATATTTTTTAATCAACAGTTATGCTTATATTTTCTCTTTTAAAATATATTGTAAAAGAAGTTAAATTCATTAGTATATTTAATGAGAGTTGACAAATAGAACGATATTCATGTAGTATTCAATGAATTTTTAAACATTTGAACACTCAAAAGAAGAGAAGAAAAAAAGTAACCGTGGCTGATTTTATTATTTTTAAATAGAATAAAACCAAACTATCTTAACTGATCATGTTAATAATTTTCGAAATTACTACTGTATTAGAAAAAGTATCATTTAACATTTTTTATGTTATTAACATATTAAATGTATATTTAATTTTTATTTAATATTTTATATATTAATTATTAATTGCGATAGGATACGACAAAAATTTACTAGAAAGCTAATGGTTTGTCTAAAACAACAATTGTAAAAAAAATCCACAATAAAATCTTAACAAATTTGATCCACCAAAAACAAAATGACGGATAAAAAAAATTAACAAATTTCGACTAAAACCATATCATTATTTTGTGCTATGCCTGAGTAGCATTAGCCCATGAAAACTTTTTTGAACAACAATACAAGAAAAAGTTAAAAAAGCAAATGTACGGATATTCTCATTTTTTATTTGATACCAGACATTAAAAGAACACAAGAGCACACGTTTATTTTTTTTTGCATATCCACCTTCCATATTCCCAATTTGAATTACTTTATTTCAATTTTTTATAATAACTAGTAATTACTTCCTCTCGAATACTCATAAATGTGCGTAACAGGTACAAATATTCTAATAACCGAAAAATCAAAATCAGAATATATGCAGATAATAATAAATTAAAGAAATAAAATATTGATTGAAACTAAAATAAAAAAATAATGTATATTCACTTATCAACTAGTCAAAAAAATTCATAAATATCATAATATATAGAATTTTTAAAGCAATTATCAAGTAAATTAGTAAAACTGCCTTATATAACAATTTCTAATTGAATTGAATGATATAATATACAAAGTCAATATACAGGTCATTTACTCAAATCAAAATAAGGGATGTTTTTTAAAAGAGAAAATAAAGTATACATTAATATTGGTCAAAATATAATTTTAATTGATTCACAATATAAAAAAAATATTACACGGATAATAACTATAAAAATGTTTGACCCTGTAATCATTCATAAAGATAAACACGAGGGAAAAAGGAAACAATAAAACTGAACAAAGATCCAAAAAACTATTCTATATACTGTGTATTGGAATTGCAGGAATTAGAAAAATAAAAAATAAATAACCACAGCAAAACAAACAAACAAACGCACCGTCCGATTAATCGGAACAAAGAGAATCAACCCAGAGAGACAAATAGAAGTACTTGAACACGAACCAAAAAAATAAATAAACCAAAACAAAAAGAGAAAAATAAAATAAATAAAATGGAATACCTTGGGTAGAATCTGAGAAGGAACATGAGGAGTAACACATTGAAGAAAGCGTTCCAGGTTCGAAGGAGAACATGCGGAGCAACATGTGAATGAAGAGATTGTGAAGGATGAGGAAGAGGTGGTGGAAGAGGGCATTGTCGTTTCTCAGAGATTTTCCAGAGAAAGTGATGGAAAATTTTCTCAAAAAAACACGAGTGATTGAGCAAATGGGTTTAAATGCCTTTTCTCTTTTGTATATATAGGAAGCTCTCAAGTCTCTCTCATTATGTAGAGTGTATCATATAAGGGACTAAAGATCATTTTTTTTTTTAATATGGGTAAGTAGGATAGGATGTGGTTTAATCAATCTAAGATTTTATTTTTTGGGGGGAAGAACTTTGCTACTATCCTTATGGGAAGAGATTTGAAACATTTCATCATGGATTTGATGGGTGGGGGTATCAAGAAGAAAGGTTGATTAAAATTGCAAATGGGGGAAAAAAAGGATGGTAATAATAATTGCTAATGGAGAGAAAGGAGCAAACGGACAAAGTGCACCTACTGAATATTTTAAGCTAGGAAATGCAAGGAAATAATTGACCCTTCTGGGTTTTTTATATGCTTCAGTTTAATAAAGGTGGAGGATTTATTTATGACCCAAATTGGAGTTGAAGAAGAAAGAGGAAGAAGAAGAGGAACAAATGTAACTCCTTTTTGGTGTATGTTTTTTTGGTGTTGTTGAAGAAGAAGCGGTGAATCAGTTACTCAATTAATTGGAAGATAAGAGAAAATGAATTTGGGGCCTTTTTTTGCTGATTTTTTCTTTTGACAAAAGTGACATAGAAAGAGAAGATTTATATAGAGAGAGAAAAAGAGTGTGTGTTTGAAATTGAAAGAGAAAAACAACAAGGGAATGAAGAAAGAGAAGGGAAGCTATGTGATGGCGCGTCGCGGTGGCGAAGGAGAGAGAGTTCGCTTCGCCGCGTGTTAAGGCTCAAGTGTTGTCAGAGGCTGCTTTTATTTTTATGTGGATTATTATGTATGTCCTACACAACATTTTTTTTAGCTAAAATAAAATGTTTATTTCACATAAATTATTAATATTAATTTCTTCAGAAATAAAATTATTATTTATTGCATCTCAATTTTTTATATATATAGTGTTGATTATGCTATAAATATTATCTTATATATTTTGAAGATTTAAGATTTGATCAAGCAATTAATTATGTTATTAAATATTATCATATATTATTTAATTTCATTGAATACTTTTAATATAATTATTAATTGGGGTATTAATTTTTACTATCTCTTAATTTTCAATTTATTTATTTATTTAATTTGGTGACAGATTGTTTTTGTCCTTATCTTCAAGTTTTTGTTATTAACTCTGCTTCAATTTCTTTTGTTTTTTTAGTTTTGAATTTAAATTTTATATTATTTTCTATTAATAATTTGGTTGCAACATGGAACACGTGTCGAATATCTTTTAGGATAACGTAACTAATACTGGGGTTTAGGATTTATTTTGTGCAGAAACAAATTATATTACCTGGTCCTGGAGTACTTTTATTTGGCTGTTGTTCTCAGTAAGGAACATGTGTCATGACGCTGTAAAAATGTAACGTTACAATTAAACCTCGTGAGGAACAAAATAAATAAATAAAATACATTTGCTAGTTTAATCAACGTCTGATGATGATGGTTTGTTTTTTAATCCAATATAGCAGCTGAATTATTATTATTAAGCGTGGCAAGTATAAAGAATTTTATATTATTAATTAATAAAAAGTACTCTTAAATCTTAATATAATTTTTATGATAATTATCATAAAAGTTAATAAATTTATTATATATTTATAATTAAATAATAATAATATTAAATCATAATAATTTATTATGTAAAATAAATATATTGATTTTTATAATAATCATTTTAAAAATTATATCAATATTAATTTGTAATTGAGTAATAATTTATTTTTCATTTTAAATTAAGAGTTTAATGTTTATATACATTATAAAATAGTTTTATAATGTTATTTAATCATAAATTACCACTTAAATTATTTTAAAATAATTATTTTTAAAATTAATAAACTTATCAGTGAAATTATGATTAAATAACTATTAAAAAAATTTACAATACCACTATCTAACACTATATAACTCTTTTTCTCTTTAAGTTAAAGGAGTCATACGTTATTGCCTTTGATATTTAAGTTATTATAGCAAATTCTTAAGTTGATAATTCAAAATAATGTATAATTATGTTAGCTATTAAAATTTTCGTTCATTATTTTAATTTCTTAAAAAACTAAAATCTTACTTTGTTGGTCTTTCAATCACCAAATACCCCAGGTCAAGTGACGTAAATTGTTATTATAATTCAATCATAGTTTCTCATGTTTGAGTCACAGATTTATAATTGTGTTAGATACTGAGAATTTTGTCATTTATAATAATCTTATTCAACTTAAATAGGATTATTTTTGGGATATTTGTTGTTTAGACAAAAAATAATATATTAATATTTCAATAGTATTATTAATAAATTAATTTTTAACATAATTTTATTAATAAATGAGTCTTTAAGATAGTTTTATTAAAAAAATCTTGAACCTTTTTTTTGAAGCAAATATCTTGAACTTTTTAAAGACTAATTTAATGATAAAAAATTAAATGACTAATGTAATAATAATTTATAATTTTCAAGAGTTATTTTATAATTAAAATTATTCACAGTATAACGTGACAACACATAGGAATGTTAGAAAATAACTGGAGAGTTTATTTTCTATATGCGTTTCAAGAGTTCAACTTATCATATACTGACTTAAAACATACTGTAGAAAACACAGAGAATAATATAAGAGAGAAAAAATACTTATACACTTGTACTAAAAGATTGTACACAATTATCCAATTATAATCTAACATGATAAATTTTTTAATTTTTAAAATAATTATTTTATAATAATTCAAATGAAATTTATGATTAAATAATCATATAAACCAATTTTACATTATTAATATATAAACATTAAATTCATAATATAATATAAAAATATTTATAAAAATTATTACTCAATAATATAAAATATTTAATATGAAAATTCGACTCTATTCATAAATACTTGGTATAATATTTAGAGTCAATCATCCGTTTTAGTAGAGATGTACAGTGGACATGATTTTATAATTAAAGATAATTTTTTAAATAATGCTATTTATGACATGAGTTAATGAATAACCGGTAAAAAAAATTTCTCAAATATAAGAATTTTTTCAAATCTTAAATATATAAAAAATCAATTAATTTTACTTTCATTTAATTGAAATTTTAGTTTTAATGACTTTTTTTTATTCTTTCTATTAAGTTTCAAATTTCAATTAATGATAACTTGAAAATTTTTAATTTTTAACTAAGATTAATGTAATTAAATATGATTAAACTTGTTTAGTTAGAGTGAATCAATTCTTTTTTATATTTGAGACTAAAAGGAATAATGAACATGATTTTTAATAATTTAAGTTGAAGATACTATTAATACTTTCTCTGATCATTATTATAATGTTTAAACTAAAAGTGCGATGTAATTCTTTTTATAATATCTAATTAAAATGTTTATTATATTAATTCATTTTCACAAAACTATTTTTTTATTAAAGTCAATTTTAAAACAATGTAGCAACAAAACAAAAGAAGCATAGCTCATTAATTTTGTTTGGTTCTGTTCATACTTCACATGAATAGTTCTGAAAAATAATAGTCCTAATTAAGATTTAATTTAATATTCTTAACTAAATTTATTGATCAGTTTCTTAATCTTAATAAATTAGTTAATCGAATATTATAATAAGTATTCTAAAATTTATTATTTTTATTTAAATATATTGTTAATATTTGTCCAAAAATATTTGCTTTCATAAAAGTGAACTTTGACTTTTGTCATTTTGGAAAAAAATCTGCTTTAACCATTATTCCCTACTCGAGAAGTAGTTCTCTATAACTATTTTAAAATAATAATAAGGTTATTGCTAACCAGTATTTTTATAATATTAGTTAAAAGTATCGGTTAAATAATTAAAGTATAAAATTTTTTATTACGAAAATCATAAAAGAATAAATAATAAACAATTTAACTTTTTGTCTTTTATTAAAAATATTTATATTTTAACTTTTTATGAATATTTTAAAGATATTGGTTAAAATTTTATCTATTATTATTATTAAGATAATTGTTATAAAAAATTAAGTATATATAATAATTTATAATTAAATAACATTATATATCTTCTTTACATTATCAATACATATTTTATTCTCTTTTATTTTTATCAAAAGGTTGTAACCTTGCATTTAAATTTTTTAATTAGGGTATATTTTGCATTTTAAACTAAAGGAGTCATTCAAAATGTGAAAAGTCATCTCCTAATTTGATATCTAAGTTTAGAGTCAATTATTAAATAGATCATTTATTTACATATTTGTTGAGTTATATATTATGATGTTGATGTTTTATTAATAATTAATTTATGTTAGAAAATCAAATTGACTATCTATAATAGAGTTTCATCTCTTTTATAAAATAATTAATTAATTAAATAGAACTTCATCTCTCGACCACATTTTAAGCTACTTATAATATATTAGCTTTCTAAAAACTTTATTCTTTAATTTATTTTTTGAAAAAACTTAAATCTTACCATTTTAGTTTTTTAATAGTCTTATTATTACTAAATAACTATTTTTAACATTTTATTTATTACTAAATAAGACTTTAATACATTTTTATAAAAATATATAGAAACATCTTAAAAATTTTAAGGACTAATTTATTTGATAGCAAAATTTAAATAACTGATATTATTAAAATTATTGACAGAGTAACGTGAAAATGCACATAATTTTAGAAAATAACTCAAGAGTTTATTTTGTATATGCATTTCAAGAGTTCAGTTTATTCCTCTAAAAAAAATAGTTCAGTTTATAATATACTCACTTAAAAAAAAATACTATTGAAAACAGAGAATAATGTAATATAAAAATATTTATAATAACTTATTTAGAATATATCGACATAGTTGAAATGTTTTTATATTATCATCTAATTTCAAATTTTTTATATATAATTTATTGATTTTATAATAATTACTTTAAAAATTATATATAGTGTGATATTTTGTGTATTAATTAGTATGGAAATAGTATTTACATTATGAAAATTCAACTTTATTCATGAATACTTAGTACGATATTTGTTTTTGATAGAATACTTAGTATGATTACAGTCACAATCATATGTTTTCTTAGAGATGTACAATGAGCAAGATTCTATATTTATTTAGTGAGGAATTTTTCAATAATGGTATTTATGGTAGGAATTAATGAATAATTATAATGACCATGCCTTAAAAAAAAATATTTGGCTGAGGTCTTTAGTTTCCGACGCGAATAGCGCCAGAGCGG
Organism: Glycine latifolia; assembly: GCA_013407115.1. Lineage (NCBI taxonomy): Eukaryota > Viridiplantae > Streptophyta > Magnoliopsida > Fabales > Fabaceae > Glycine > Glycine latifolia. The sequence continues at coordinate 24,764,628 of CM023949.1, read as the reverse complement.
TGCCAGTAGCGAGAGATGCGACAAGAGATCAATTTTCTCTGAAACCTGGCGCCAATAGCGCTAGTAGTGCTAGAAGCCATTGTAATTTCGCGCTAGTAGCGCGGGAAACACGATTTGGCCACTGGTTCTCCGCCCAGTAGCGCTGGAACAGCGCCATTAGTGTGAGACGCGTCACAGGGTCACTTAAGTGACCCATTTCTCTCATTTTCTTCACAAAACCCACCCTCTCTTCTTCCTTTCTTCGTTTCCGCCATTAACAAGCAAGAAAAGCTTCATACCCACTAAACCCTTGACCAAAACCATTCGCATTCAACATGAAAGTTGAAGAAAATTACCCAATGAGCTAGATTCCAACCTCCATTTTCCTTAAAAACCATCATGCGGGGAGATCATTTTCTCCAAGGATCTTCGCAAAGTTTCGATTTTGAGGGAAAAGGAGGCATTTTAAGACATTCAAGCTTGGATAAGTCGTCCTCTAGCCTTCCTTGTCGTTTTAGAGGTAAGAAACGTAAATTTTACCGATTATTTGATAATTTGTTCTTGAGATGAATAGTGACCCATTTGAGTTAAAGCTGGAATTAGGCTTGGGTCCTTTGGAAAAGTATGCTTAAGAGGTTGTTGTGATGAAGACTTAACCTTGAAATATAACTTTTATGGATTTTGGAAATTGGGTTATGAGGAAAGTATGTGTAGGAAGAATGTTGGTTAAATTGATGATATTATGGTATGTATGGACCTTGGTGCTTGCACAAGATGTGTTTGGGAGACTATATAAACGGTGAAAAAATGTTGAAGTAACCGTTTTAGCCACATTGATAATTATCGAAATGTGATATGGATAAAGCTTTGAATTCTTTAAATTGGTTTATGCAGAGTCTTAGGGAGACTCTAGGGCCTTGGTTAGTTCAAGATAAATCCTATTGGGGGTTTGTAAGTCACCAATTAGGTGACTAGTCCTTATAACTTGGAAAAAAAGTAAAAAGGGATTAGATGGAAAAGAATAGCGTTTCTTTTCATGCAACGGTTGAGATCCGTTATTGATTACTTGTATGCCTTTATGTAGGGCTTGATACTGAGGATTTTGGTGGTTGTGACCACAAGGCCGGGAGAGCCAATGTAGCACGTAGAGCAGGTAAGTTCTTTGTTCTTGGGAGTTTTCCCTTGACTGTGTTCCACCATACTCCAAGGGAGTGATGGTTATTATATGTCATGATGCATGTAGTATTGAAATTGTGTATTACTGCCTTTTAATTGAGAACATGTATATGATGTACACTGTGATGATATGTTGTATGATTGATGAGATTATCTGGCCAGTAGAATAGACTAAATATGGACTTCCCGTGGAGCCAAAGTAATGTGGAACAACTCCTCGTGGTTAATTGACATAAAAACCTGAGAAAATGTGCCCTTAAGTGGATGATCTTCCTCAGACAATGTTATATATGTTGTATATCTAAGAGAATGTGTCTTTAAGTAGATGATATTCTCTTGGTTGTGCAATGATATATATATATATATATATAATATATATATATATTCTATATCTATGTTGCATTCCCGATGTTGGTAGCGCCCAACGGAATGACACCTTGTTGTGATATACATGTGATGTATTTTATGAGAGCCATGATTACTAGAATGTGTGATGCCTATTATGATATATATGTCATGGAAGTGAATCAGGGGGAGGAGAGTCCTCCAAGAACCCTGAGTTTACTGAGATTGTATCTCACCCCGTTTGGGGATTATATTTTGCAGGTGATGCTCAGCGAGCGAATGGTGGATCCCAGGGCAAGGGGCCCGAGTAGGGATGTGGTTCTGTGTGAACCTTAGGCATATTATTTTGAGAGCATGTTGACTTATTGTTTTGTTATGCCTATATTTTGTATCCCTGAGGGGAAGGTGCACAATTGATGTACATTGTTGTACATGATTATGTTAAGAGGATAGAGTTTGAGATACCTTATTTTGTACAGTCATTGTTGAGTTACATTTATTAAGATATATGCATATGACTTATTTGGTCCTCTAGTTGTATGATGTGAGTGTTTACCATACATAATGCAAATATGGTATTGTTGATGACGTATGATGACATCAGTTTGTTATTTGCTTCCGAATTAATTAAATAATTAATTGTTACGTTTAACGACCATAATTGAATGTTAGTGAACCAGATGCATACGGAGACTTATAATAATTTACATCCCTAAATGTTTTTAATATTTTAATTTGAAGGTATTATTTATAGTCATCCCAGAGTAATTGCTTTCAAAAAAGGATAACTTTGACTTTTGTGATTTTAGAAGGAAAAAACTGCTTTATTGACTTTTGTGATTTTAGTAGGAAAAAAAAATCTTTAATCATTATTCCCAACCCGAGAAGTAGTTCTCTTTAACCATGTGAGAATAATTAGTCAAGGATCAAATTATATATTTCTTTATATATTAATTCCCTTATATTACTAAATAAGTCATAACTCAAGTTTCGTATTGCCATAATCGACTAATATAAATGTATGACTTTTTTTCCTCACCGGGATATTTGTAGGAAGTATTTATTGTTTAAAAATATTAATTAATCTTTATCAAAACCGTAAAGACACAGTTGATTTCTCATATATGAGAAATGATAAAATTATATTAGTATAATTTCAATAATTATTATTTTTATTTAATAATTTGATATAAGATATAATTTTTATTAATCTAACATTTTTATTATATCTATATATTATTAAGATTGTGTGTATTAAATTTTATCAAAATTAAACATCGATAAATAAATAATTAAATAATTCATATTTCATCATATTTTAAAAAGTTTAAATTATTATAATTTTAATTTATATGAATGAATTAGTAAATAATTTTGGATTAATATTAAATTTTATATATATAATCTATGCGAGAATAGATTTCATTCCAACGGTATAATTTATGAAAATAAAATCTAATTAAAAATTATTGATTAATATAATAATTTTTTAAGTTATATCAATATAATTTAATCATTTCTTCTTCATATATATATATATATTACTGAAATATTTTCTTTAAGCGAATTTGTTCAATTTTTTATTCGATCGAAACGTCCATCGATCATAATTTATGAATGTCAAAGGTCTAAGACTAAAATTAATACTAATATGCTTGAGTAGTGTTACAATTTAAATAGTTACATCAATATTAAATTTAAATTAATTTAATAAAAACATTTTTATTGCATTGCATTTCTTTTACATGTTAGTAATTGTTTTAAGTGCATAAACAATTTATTTTTAATTTCTTTTATGTTGCTACTTGCTAACAAAAATTATTTCAGTCTTTTCATCTCAGGCATTTGTCACGTGTGTTCCTTAACTTGGTGCTCACTTGCTCTTACTCTTAGGTCATCTTCAATGAAGAAAGATGTTTAATAAGTTTCTTAGAATAATTTTTTTAAAAAATAAGTCTAATTGACATTATATGGATTTTTTAAGTTTTGACATTAATTGATATCTTATATAAATAATATATCTCTAAAGTTTCTTAAAAACAAAAAACAATTTAATATATTATAAGATATTTAAAATAAATATCTTAAATTTTGACCATTAGAAATGCCTTAGGCTTTATCCTCTTAAATCTTAACAAGTAGGCATGGCAACGGGGCGGGGCGGGGG
>CM023949.1:24729298-24760561 GCA_013407115.1 Glycine latifolia | reverse complement strand
ATTCAATTTAAAAAAATTAGAAAATAATTTATTTTTTTTATTTTTTTAATATTATTTTTAACGGGGCGGGGACGGGGGCGGGGGCGGGGCGGGGAGCAGTAATCCCATACCCGCCCCCGCCCCCGCTTTTGGCTATCAGGGAAAACCCGAACCCGAACCCGAACCCGAAAAACTCGGTTTTTCCCCGTTAAAATCGGGGCGGATTCGGACGGGTACCCACGGGTTCGGGGCCCGCTGCCATGCCTAACAAGATAGTTATTATTTCTCTCTCTTCCCTCAATTTCTGACTCCTAGTCAACCTACGTATTTTTTTCAAGCTCTCATTTATTTAATGCATTGAATATTGTCAATGATCACTCGTAGGGTGTTTGTGATTGATTAACTTTTGGATCTTATCTGAGGTAAAAAATATTAGTATTTCAGTTGCTCATAAAAAAAGTTGCTTTGCTTTCGATAATTGGTATTACAAAATATCACATTTGAATTAATTTAATTTACTTTTAATGATTCAGATTGTATCTGTTGTTTTGGTTTTTATCTTACTTTTTACGTAGACAATCACTTATGTTTTGGTTAATAAAAAAATAATGAAGTAAATCTATAAAGAAGCGTCTTGGATTAATACATAAAATTATTAACCGACTCACTATTCTAGTCAAAGCTTTGGGTTTTCTTTGTTGTTTCCGAAAGTGGTTTGCCCTTGAGAGTTCTAAGAGGGATATCTTAGGTATTATAGGGTGTGTGATCTAGAGAGTAATTAGAGTGAACAATGAAAAACGTGTGACATCCTTTATCCAAACCATGTTATTAAATAAAATATTACAGAAATGGATAAAATTTTTGTTGCGAAATAAAATGATGAGTTTAACCAAGGAATTTAGGTTGATTGAGTATGTGAGTATTGTAACCCTTATATCATGTTCAATTCTTATATATAAAAAATTGATGAGTTTAAAAATTATTATTATTTAATTTGAAAAACATTAATAACACAAATTTTTTATCATTACATGAAATATCAAATGTGTATAAGTCAGACCTACTAAATCATTTGAATCTCACTCTTTATTTAATAGGATTTACATAAATTTTCTCTACATTAACAAAATTTTACATAAAATTTTACTTTTAAACTCTTATTTTTTTAATAATTAATTCTTAACATAGTTATAAATAAATTAAATTAAATTGTGATAATAATAATAATAATAATAGTAATAGTAATAAAAGTAACTTGGTGAATTGGATTTCACAAAAAAAGTCAGTTGAGAATTTTTTTTTATTTTTTTATTATATAAATATGTTTTAAGTTTCTCTATTTTCAGTTAAATTAATTTGGTCTTAGTCTTTTTATTTTGAAGTTGATAAATTTAGTTCTTGTATTTCTGAAATCAAAACAATACTATCGATATTATGACTTATGAGTGACATAGTGAGGAACTAATTTCACAAATTTCCATAAATATAAGGACAAGATTCATTAATTTAAATAAAAACAAAGGCTAAAACTAAATTTAAAAAATAGAAAAAATAAAAAATATAAATTTTCTTATTTGTTTTAGTTTCCAGTAATTCGAGTCACAAAGGGATGAACACATCATCAAACAAATTAATAGAATAAGAACACATTTTAAAACAAAAATACATTTTTCTCATTTTCTTAGTTTCCTGTAAATCGAGCCATGAAGAGATCACCACCATACAGACAACAACAAAATGATAGAATAAGAACACAGAAAAGTAGACGTCAGATTGATTGGGATTGGTACCATACGACGCAAACAAACAGCTCACCACTCACTCTCGTCTAATTAAACCCTTTAGCATGTAGTAACTCTTTCCCCCCTTTGCATTTCGTGAACCTGCTACCAAAAAAAAAGGAAAAAAAGAGTAAAATAATAATAATAAATAATTTAGAAGAGAGATGAAAAGAATGCGGAAAAGGAGAGAGGAAACTAGGAAGGTGATGCAGCCTGTTTTACCTTAAATGGGCAGGTATTTGTCAGACATAATTGATTTTTTTATTCATAAATATGTAATTGATTTTAATAAATTAGTGATGTTTATATAAAAAATGGTTTAGTTATCTTTTGGTTTCTATAGTCGCAACAATTTAGCATTTAAATCCTTATAGTTTAAAACATCACAATTTAATCTTTATAATTATAATTGTTTTTAATGCTTTGAGTTCTCATCATAAAAAATTATCTAATGTCATTAATGTTGAAAATCCTTCAACAACTTGTGATATAGTCAATTGAATTATAAAAATGGGGATAATTCTTACTTTATAAACCAAATTTGTAGAGTTGAATTAGATTTATAACTCACTTTCTAATATATTATTAAAGTCTATATTAATATGATCCATTAATAGGTCACCTAAAAATTATTATTAAACCAATTCCAAAAGTGTTGAGGGTGCGAGATGGTGTATACTTAAGGTCATAATATAATATATAAGTGAAAAAACTCTCATTTTACAAGCTGCTATTCCGCAGTACAAGATTTTAAGATGATTTTACACATCACTTACTATTGTGTTGTTATTAAATTACCAACAAATGTCCATCCATACAAGCTTCATGTTTGGGATGTCACTCCTAATGTGAGGAAAGTTTCTTAGAGATTTCACATAGACTAATAATATAATAAAAAAAATAGCATATAAGTGAAAAATAACCCGCATCTTACAAGTCAGTTTGTATGATTGAGTTAAACTTAAAATCATATTGTATGATGGTATCAAAGCCTATTATAAATTTATTAATGAGTCACTTATTATATTATCCACACACCAAGTCCAAAAAATTTATCAAACTGTTATGAGACTATTATTGGACCACTTGTAGATGTTCAACCTTACAAACTTTATGCTAAAGATGTTCATTCCTTGGCACGTGTGTGTTGGAGATCTTTCATCCACTAGTGATATAGTCAAATCAAAGTATAGGTAGGAGACAATCATCATCTCACAAGTCGATTTTGTATGATTAAATTAGGTCCAAACTTATATTCAAAAGTTAGATCCGAATCTTTTAAAAATATTACAAAATTGAATTTTGAATTTGTTAGAAGGAAATGAAAACCTTTGGCGACAAAGGGAAGATGGAAAAATAAACTTTATATGACCAAAAGAATCTAAACCTGATTTTCAATTTTTTAGTAGTTTTGAAGAATCTAAAAGTAACCGTATTGGATGACTTTAATTTAGACAAAAATGACCAAAAGAATTAAACAAAAAATTACAACTATAAAAGCTAAAAAGAAAATTTGTCTCAACTATAGAGATCAAAAGGCTAATTAAACCCGATTCATTTATATGCTTTTTTTTATTCTCTTAAAATAATATTTGTTTGTGCTGTTATTATTTTTTTATATTTTCATATTAGTTATTTGTATACAACTTGATTCATTTAATTAAGATTTAATGTCACTTTCGATCCATTATGTTTTTCAATTATTTTACTTTGGTAAATTAAATGTTTCATTCTAATCCTTTATGTTATTTAAATATATTGTTTTGATCTTTTTTACAATTTTTCCCTAGAAATTTTAGTGTTATGTTAGTTTTTAAATTTTAAAAAAGAGATCAAAATGATACATTTTGAAAACATAAAGAACTAGAATGAAACTTTTAAAACTTAAATGTACCAAAGCCAATCAACTATAAAATATAATAAATCAAAAGTGACATTAAACATTTTAAAATAATTAAATTTACAAAGTAACAGCTAAAAATCCTCACTATCTTTATTTTATTTTCTTAAAAAAAACAACTAAAAAAATATTATGTCCTCCTAACTCTTCCAAATTTGAAAAGGTAAAAAACACAACACCATATAGATTGAAAGACGTTAACACATAATCTCGCTGGAATCACCGAAAATTCTTATACTTGTCACCAAAAAACCAAAACCTTTCATACAACCATGTTATTTGAAATAGAAGCAGCACAGGAGATCAGAGTAAGAGTTCTCTCTTCGACAAAAGACAAAAGCATGATCCTAACTTGCCATTTAACTCAGATCTGAACGTGGAATTCACAGTGTGGCTCTTTGTGAGGTTTGCGAGCAAGACCTCCATTATCGCGCACGGTTGGGTCAGACAAGTAGAGAATTTTCTCTTTGACATCTACAACTGGGTCGGGCGAAGACGAGCAATACAAATAGGGTTGAATGACATGTTATATTGGAAGATGATTCTGATTGGCCCGACCGATCAAATTTCATCCAGGCATTGTCAGTCTTCTTTTTTGCCTTTGTCAACGCGTTGTCATTGGCGGCGACGATGAGATGGTTGTTGTTGTTGTTAGTTGCGACGACAAGTTCAGCCATGTAGGAAGGTTGTGGTGGAGACGAAAGTAGGGGCAGGGTAACGGTCTTTTTGGGTTGACGACAAGAGGTAGAGCGACAAAAGGAGAAGAGGACCTTACCCATTGTGATTGAGAATAATTGGTGAATGAAATTATTATCATTATTAAATGATTAAAATGAATAATAATAATAATATGAGAGTGAAGATTGTTGTTATTTATGGTTTCAAATCCATTTTTTTCTTCATTTACTTAGTGATTTTAAATTTTTTAAATAAAAAAGTATAGTGAACATTTTTACTATCACTATATTACTTAACTATTTTAAAATTTAAAACACAAACACTAATGTTTCTAACAAAAATTTGAGAAAAAAAGACTAAAAAAATGATGCATTTCGAAAATATAAATGACAAGAATAAAACGTACCAAAATAAAATAATTACAAAACATAGTAAATCATAAGTAACATTAAACCATTTTAAAATTTAAAAGTTAATATAACTCTAACTTTTGACAGAAAATTGAAAAAATGTCATTTATACATTTTGAAAACATAATGGACCATAATAAAAATTTTAAAACTTTAATATATAAAAAAATAAGAAACATAATGAACCAACAATGGTATTAAACCTTTAATTAATTGTACAAGTCACTATAAAATAATAGTTTTTTACATATATTTTTTTACATCGAAAGATTTCTATTTGAACAGATATATTAAAAATGTAATTAAATCTAAAATTAACAATATACAAAGAGAATGACATTTTATGAGAATTGGTTAGAATTATTAATAATATTTTTTTGAAGAAAAACAAATATTAATAATTACATCTAAAAAATGATTAAGACTAACTTAAATATTAATCATTCATTCATTATATTTTTTATCAGCCAGATAAATAATATATTAAAATAGAAGATAAAGGACACAAGGTACACCCAACGCTTACAACACATACATATACATGTACACAGCTGGAATTTTTGTAACTCAAATATATCCTCTATCCTACCGAAAACAAATGATAAAATAAAACCCACGATATAAATATATATAAAAAATAATTTGTTTGAAATTTAGGACTTTAGATGTTTGAAAACTTCAAATTTGAAGAAGATAAAATGCATATCTTATTTTTTTTTTGTTTGGATCGAACTTAGTTGACATATATTATAACTTTGGCACCTTTTGCAGTATTGCTGTCATATGCAGCATATTATCCTGTGCTTTGTGTTTTGGGGGCTTGTGTAGCTTGGAATTATTGTTAATTTTGTAAGATACTGATCTCGTGTATTTTTGCCTGGGTACACCTTGTACTCAAGCTTTATACTCAATAATATGATCTTTTAGCCTAAGAAAACCCTATGACACCTTTTCCAGCAAATTATCATCTAATAACCCCGTAAGTTTCTTTTGTACATAGATTATAACTAACAGAGGCGATTTCTTAAATTGGTACTTAAGAGTAAAATTTTAGCGATTAAATAGTTAAAGTCTCTAAATCGCTAGCATGTTTTTTTTTTAAACATGATTGTTGCATATGATTGTTCTCAATTGGACCTAAATTGACATACAAAGAATTGGGCACCCTCCCACGTTTGTGAAAATGATGTATGGTTGATTGGTCCAAATACGAAGCGGCCCACATTGAAGTTATTGTGTATTTTATTATTATGAATAGAAAAAGAAAGGCTTCCTTGTTTCGGTTCTCTATTATAAATGGAAAAGGACATTTGGACACTCAAATGCCTTTTGATACCTTGAGAGAAAATAAAAAAGAGAAAAAAATATAGGTATAATAGATAATATGAAGTGATAAAAAGAAAGAGATATAAAAAAAAGAAGTGTTGATGTAATATTTTAAAAAATGAGTATTCAAATATCATCACCCATTATAAATTAACGATTTCATTTCTCAATCACCAAGATATTTTATTGTTGAGTACATTTGGATATGTCTTAGATAATGAAAGTAAAGGAACCACTCTTAATGATTTGTTTATAATCTTTTTCACAACCATGAAATTTAAAATCAAACTCAAAATTTATAAAATACTTAAGTCTATAATAAGTTGGGTTGATTCGAACTAAATTATTTATTTTTGGCTTACCAAAAAATGTATTGGGTTGTATTAACCAGTGTTTGCAGACTCGGACCAACACGGCCGGTCCGATAAGGAATTGAGGACTGGACCGGGTCGAGTGCTCAATCAGATCGCCCATGCTAGTGACTCGTTTCCACCCGGATGACTAGACCGGGTTATTGGCGACCCGCCAACCTGCCAACCTGGGTCGGGTCAACATATTTTTTCTCCTAGAAGTGGAACGACGACGTTTGGCACTTGGGGTTTAGGTCTTCATTTTCATTCTTCTCCAACTCGCACAAACATAGCAGCACAGCAGTTCTAGCCTCCAACTCCAAGCGTCCAGGCCTCGTCGCGTATCCAGATTGCAGAGTTCGTCGTACCACAACAGCTCCAGCCTCCAACTCCAAGTGTTCAGGCCTCATGGCGACCTCCATCATTGCACTGTCATTACTCCATCGGCATCCAGCCTTCGTCTTCCACAGGTAGTTCGGTCTTCTAGTTTCGGCCAACCTTGAGGCTTGAGCAGTGGTAAAACTTAAATTATTCTATTTTGTTTCCTCCCTATTATAGTATTATTTAAGCTGAGAAAGGGAAAGTAAAGAAGTGATATGCATATCACTATCGTGTGTATATATATACATGACATATATATTATGAATTTAATTATTCTATTTTGTTTCCTCCCTATTATTTAAGTTGAGCAGCCTGAGCTATAGTCCATAACCTTTAATTATTTTGATACCGTATCCTTATTTCCTTTGTGGTTTTACTTTTGATTCTTGTCCAATTTTGTTGTGCCTTGGACTTTCCTTGTATTTATGTGCTGTATACTATTATAAGTATTTGAATGTTAACGAAACTCTGATAAAAATTTTCTTTAATTAAAGGTTTCTAAACATCTAAATAATAGACTATAGCTAATAGCTTGTTGTTCATGATAAAGTCATAAAGTGGATATTATTATCCATCATTCCTTGTGAATAGAATGTGAGGACTAGCTATTTTCCAAGCTAAAAGAATTTGAATCACGTCTCTATAATTCAATATTTAGGGCTTAGTTATATTCAATCACATACGACTGAAAAACATATTAGTGCTATGTAGCATCCCCATTTGTACAGAATAGTAACAGGTTGAGAAAGAAGGCTGCTCCCGAGCTCTGTTGTATGCTATTTTAGTGTGCCCTTTCTATTAATGTGATGGTTTTAGTTTGTGGTGATCACCAATGAATTATGTAGTTAGATGAACTAAACTTCCTTTTGATTCTAATTTTATCCAGCTTGGACATGCAATTAAGTGTAGTATGTGAGGACTATCAATTTTATCTCTTTACATTGATTCTAATTTTATCTCTGAATTTGTTAAGTGTATAATTGTATGAATATTAACCAAATTTTCAGTACTACTGTTGGAGCATGAATTTTTATCTCTTGTCATCATCCATCATTCCTTGTGAATAGAATGTGAGGACTAGCAATTTTATCTCTAGGCATTGATTCTAATTTTATCTTTGAATTTGTTAAGTGTATAATTGTATGAATCATAGATGACATCTGGTGGTGAAACATCAACATCCTAAGAAGCATCTACTCAAAATTCAAGGCCTAATATTAGAGCAAGGACTGACATAGCTTGGGCACATTGTAAGCTTATTCAAGATGGTGACAAGAATGGTTTGATGTGTATTTACTGTGATAAAATTGTTAGGGGAGGTGGAATTAATAGATTAAAGAGTCACTTGGCTGGTGAAAAGGGTCAAGTTTCTATGTGCACTAAGGTTCCTGTCGATGTTCGTTATCAAATCAAACAGAATATTGAAGACAATAAGAACAAGAATAAGAAGAGAAGAATTGATGAAGAACATGATTTTTATTCACCAAGTGAAGAAGGTGGTGAAATGCCAATAGAAATGGAACAACAAAGTGAGCAAGCACCAAGGACAATTGAAAAAGTGAAGACAACTGGTCGTATTGGGAATTATTTTCAACCTAGAACCACTCCTGGATCTCAACCTACCTTGAAAAGTGTGATGCAAAGTAAACAAGTGATACGAAGATGTGACCTTGCTATTGCTAAATGGTTCATTGATGCATCTATTCCATTTAATGCAGCTAATTTAGCATATTTTCAGCCGGTGATTGATGCTCTCTGTAGCATGAGTTCAGGATACAAGGCTCCAAGTATGCATTGTCTTTGTGGTGATTTGTTAAATAGTTGGGTTGATGACGTGCATAAACTTGTGGATGATTATCGTTCTATTTGAAAAAAAAACTAGTTGTACTTTTATGGCAGATGGGTGGACTGATAGGAAAAGGAAAACTCTTATCAATTTTTTGATTTATTGTCCTAAATGAACTATTTTTCTGAAATCTGTTGATGTCTCTTATGCTTCTAAATCTGCTGATTTATTGTTTAAGCTTTTCAAGGATGTTATGTTATGCATTGGTCCTGAAAATGTAGTTCACATAGTAACTAACAATGCTGCCAATTATGTTGTTGCTGGTAGGTTATTGGAAAAAGAGTTTTCTAAATTGTTTTGGTCTCCTTGTGCAGCACATTGCATCAATTTGATGTTGCAAGACATGGGAAAATTAGAGGAAGTTTGTGAGGCTATGTCACATGCTTCACAAATTACTAAATATATTTATAATCATTGTTTTACTTTTTTATTTATTTTATTATGAGAAAGCATACATGTGGAAGGGAAATACTCCGTCCTACTCCCACTCGCTTTGCCACTAATTTCATTGCTTTGTAGAGTATTTTGGCTCAAAAAGATGTATTAAGAGTCATGGTAACTTCTAAATAATGGACAAGCTTAGCTTATGCCAAAGAAGCCAAGACGAAACAATTTGTGGAACAAGTCTTAGACTCTGGGTTTTGGAGTAAATGTGCTGATGTAGTGAAACTGACTGAACCACCTGTACATATGTTGCGTACAGTTGATAGTGAAGACAAACCAGCTATGGGTTTTCTTTACCGAGCCATGTATAAAGCTAGAGAAGAGATGGTAAAGAGGTTTCGAAGAAATAAAACAAAAGTGGAGTCTTACCTGAAAATCTTAGATCATTGTTGGGATTCCAAATTCACAAAAATCTCCATGCTGCGGGTTATTGGTTAAATCCTGCATATCGGTTTAATGAGGAAGAATTTGAACAACACATGACTACAACAATTGGTTTGTTGGATGTCATTGAAAGGTATGCTCGTGGAGATAGTCAATTGCGAACAAAGATTTACAGTAATACTGAGCTCGATTTTGGAAGACAAACTGCTTTGGATGAACGAAATACAGTCATGCCAAGTAACTTTCAAAACTTGTAAATTATAATGCTTTTGAATATTTATTTGTTAGTTAAGCTGTCAATATATTTGTTATTAATTTATTTTATGACATGTAATATTTTAGATCAATGGTGGGCATCTTATGAATGTGGGGTATCACATTTGCAAAAGATGGCTATTCGTATTTTAAGCCAAACTTGTAGTGCTTCAGGCTGTGAGTGGAATTTGAGTGTATTTGAGCACATTCATTCAAAGAAAAGAAATAGGTTGGAGCATCATAAACTTCATGATTTAGTCTATGTTCGCTACAACTGAGGTTGCAAAATAGGTATTACTATATTTTTATTCTTTTTCATTGTTTATCTTTCTATATTACATATGGTTACATTTTTGTACATGTGCTTAGGAAAAAGAGACAACAAAGCTATGGTCCTATCAATTTGGAAATACTTGATGACCATGTTGATTGGGTAATGGAGGATTCACCACCATTCTTAACCGTAGAGGAGGTGGATGCATTACACAAAGACCTTGCAAATATGACCATTCAACCACTTTCAAATGATATTGGTATATTTTAATCATATTTTTATTTCAAATTTGTTTTATACTTATTATCTCTAAATATTAATTAGTAATTAATACTTTCTATCTAATTTTTTTGACATAAGTCCTTTAAATTTGGATGATGATGTTGATGAAGCACAAGACAATCCCATGAAAAATATGAATTTAAATAAAAACAATGTTGATCATGAAGTTACAATGGGAGATTCTTTTGAGTTTTTTAATGAAGATGAAGTTCCTTAAAATGACAATGACTTAGTTTATGCACCTTGACCGTAGAAAACAGTTGAAATGTTGAATTTGTTTAGGAACATATGTTGAACTTAAACTTATTTTATTTAGCTTATGTTTGTGATATTTGATACTTGTTTATTTGAACTTGGATAATGATACTTTTTTAACATTTTGGTATCTAATTATCTATGACTTTATGTTATGGAATAATATTAATTTATGATTTTTTTATAAATATTTTAAGACATTGTCATGCGGGTCAACCGGTTTGACCACCAACTAGGTCATTTGGGTCACTCAGTGACCCACCGATTCGACCACTAACTGGGTCATGCGGGTCAATCAGTGACCATCGGTTCGACCACTAACCTAGTGACCCAGTATCCTGACCGAGTCAGTCACTGGGTCGATTTTTAAAACACTAGTATTAACTCATTTTTAACTACAACTTATCCTTTAAAAAAAAAAACCTCAACTTAGATGAGTCAATATGAATGGATCAGGTTAGCTTATTTTGACATTTTTATGTAAGAGTATTTGACAACTAATCTGAATTTCTATATGTCAAAAGTCATAATTTAATGAAATTTGTATATATAATCCAATTTTGACTCTTTTGGGAGTTAACTTTTCTTAAATAATCTTTGGACTCAAAGTTTCAAGTTGAAATTTCAAAGTGAGGTCAATAAGTTTAATCTTTTCATCTAAACATCTAAGTATATACTGACAATGTTAAAAAAGTTGTTATCCATTATGATTAGAAAACACAATTTGGTCCTGTTCATGGTGTCCAATTTTGACAAGAATCGTAACCTTTCTTATTTTTCCAGTTTCTCTAATGCTTTTAAAAATATAGGATTATGTTAATAATTAGCAATATCATTAGTTATTGCAACTATTTTTAAAATTATATTTTTATAAAATAAGAATTAAAAAAAATATTATTTATTTAAATTTAGAGGGGCTTTTGATAAACTTAAATAAACTCAAACCAGTATATAAGATTAAAAAAATAATAAAATTGAAATATTAATGTAACTTCATCGATTGACTATTTTGTTTATTTGCAAGAATAATTAAATAAATATTATAATCTTCTACTATCTAAGTTAATATTTTAATATCTGTATTTGCAATTATATTTGAACCAAGTCAAAGTAATAAAAAAATCATATTAATTATTTTTTTAAATATCATAGATAGATAAATTAAAAATAAGTGTGTAAGAATTTAAAATAAAATTAGTAAGCTCAAATATTGAAAATGTCGTGTTATAAAAAAATCAGGAATTATAGTGTGTTTAAGAATATTTAGGTGAGAGTAATTTAAATAATTAGATAAATGTAAAGTCAAATTAGTAACTTGTGCATAAGAATACGAAAAACAGAAAGGATGGTTATATTATTGTTTTCGTTCTCTCACTGGACCTCTCGTTAGGGAAGCCGAAGTATGGTCCAACAAACAACTTTTTTGTGAATGGGAAGCTCGAAATCGGGGAGAGGCTTGCGGGAAACTGTAGTCCATAGGATTTGGGAGTTGGGAGTTACTATTAGCATATCTCAAATTATTATTGGCACTACCCATGTGTGTGCCTTTTAGTTGTATCCCAAAATTACCCCTTGGACGGAAACACAATAGAATTATATTCTTGTTGCTTATATGGGTTGAAAAAAATCAAATAACAATGGAAATATTATTTTGTTGTATAAGTGTACAACGAAATCATGTTTTCATTGTTATTTAGGGAAAAAAAATTAAAACAACAAAATTATGATTCGTTACACGATGTACAACATAATCATATTTTTGTTGTTGGTTGAACATCAACATAAATTCACCCCCATCCCAAACCCACCATCCCAATCACATAAAAATTCACTAGCAACCAAATTCAAAAAATCCCCAAAATGATACCTTTACCTAGATTCACACCCTTGTCCATATTTGTTTGTGAGCAAAAACAAGTGAAGGAATAGGGAGGCCTGAAGGACATTGCCTAGATCTGCGTAGAGGGTGTTTGCCCATATCTGTTTACATATCGATGGTGGGGTGAGTTGTGTGAGAGAATATGAGGAAGAAGGTGGGAGGGATGCACAAAGTAAGAAGCATGACGATGATGGGGCTTGGATCTAAGGAGGGAAGCGTGCAGGGGAGGGTGATTCTGGATCTGGGCTGGAGTGTGGGAGACGTTTTGGATCTATGGAGAAAGGAAGGGGGTGTAGGAATTTGGTGAGTAGGTAAAAGAGGGATTTCGGAAAGGATGGTAGTGCCAATAGCAAGTCTAGTAGTGAGAATAATTGTTCCATAGGATTTTTGTTCTTGGGCTTTGAACCCTTTTTTCTCATTCAAAAATAGTCTATATGATTTAATGGTCACTATATGATTTAGGGGTTGCTATTTTGAACCCTATGTGAAATGACCAACTTACCCTCCTCCCTTTCCTACCCCCTTTCTCTCTCCTTCCTCCCTCACACTTTCCTCTATCTGGTTGGACACCCCATCCCCTCTCCCTTGTTCTTTGTCCCTTCTGAGCTATAGGTTTTTTTATCCAGTGCATTCTGTGTTGAAGATTTGCATGATTTTTTGCATTTTATCGTAACGAAATTATAATTCTATCGTGTATTATGACACAATAAAATGATAGCCACTCCCATGATTTAATGGTCCTTAACGTACAATCTGCTGAAGTATTGTCTTAGACTCATAGACCAAAAATCTAAAACTTCTCCCCATTTTGCTTTACCTTACCTATCTACCCTTTTGAAAAAATAATAAGTGAAGACGATTGTTGACTCTCAACAATAAAGTCGACAAGTCAAAATGTACGCATCAGTAATTATAATGTTACGCTCTTCATTTTCGAGCTTTATGAGCCATTACAAGTAAACTTATTGCAACTGAACTAAGAATACGATGAATGAATTTATCACGTTTTGCTAGCTAACGTACAACCAAACATATTCAACAATTTATCTACTCATCACTATTGCTTATATTGATAAACTAATTCCAATTAATCATCGCAACTAGTTAAGCTCAAATATGACCTTATGCATTACTAGTTAATTTCTTTGCTATACCTAACTCACGTGTTGAAGGTATGGTGGTCCTTAAATACAAAGGCCTATGGCCATATAGCATATGGCGTGCTTCTCAGTTCTCACCTCAACTTTGACTCTCAAGTGCGTACGCATATAAAATATTGGACCTTGCACGAATACAAATAAATATAACTAACTAAAATGTTAATATTGTTAAAGCTGAATTTCTATGCATTTTTAGTGTAATTTTTTTAAACTATAAATCAATTAGAAATTGTTACTTTGACTTTTAAAATGTTTATTGTAAAAATCACCAGGCTTAATATGTATTTTAACAGGCTCTAATTGAGTGACAATGTATTTTTTTTATATATATTATTAACACGTAGACTATTTAATCACTCATATTATTAGGTGAGTTTTACATAAATTTTACTAATAAGAGGCGATAACTATATGATTTAATGGTCACTCCATAATGAAAAAAATAATACCTTTAAGGTGTGTTACTAAAGGTCTCCTTCATACAAATAGAAACGAGTCTTGTTATAATTAATACTTTTCAATTCTTATAAAATAATAGTAATATAAAAAAGGAATTATGGCGGTACTAGATTTCAACTTCCTTTCACAGCCATTACATGTATCTAATCTACATCGCATTCTTTTCCTTCTTATCCCCTTTAATCAATTCTCCACTCCCAACTCCTTCCCAACTAAGATTAAAAATAAACAAAATACTTGCATAAGAATGGAGGCTCCTCATTACGGCCAGCTTGTAACCAAATGACAATGATGTCATTTGTTCATTCATCAGTACAACTCAGTATTAATTGGTCCCACCTATGAGCTCACGTGGATACCCTTCTTACAATCAATCTAATCTTTCGACGATTGCTAGTTTTGCTTACCAATAAAGAAAGGGTTTGGTTCGGCTTCAGAGGGCATGCCAAATTAATTAGTGAAGAAATAAATAGGATGTTAGCTATACATTTTTTAAATATTATTTCTAATATATATATATATATATTAATTAAAAATTATTAAAAATTATAAAATTACTTATAAGATTTGTTAAATAATAAGGCAAACATAAAAAAATTTATGTAATTTTTTCACAAAATTTAGTCAACGACAAAGAATATGTTAAAAAATATATTAAAGATAATATTATTATCAACATGGTCTAATAAATAACTGAATTTCTTAAATATATTGATAATTATTTGACTACTTAATTATGGAAAGATAAGATGAAGATATTGTACATATTCTTATCTATTTTTATATTTAAATTTATAGCCAACAAACTACTGAGATATAATTTTATTACTGTATTAGAGTTCTTACACTCACTGCTTGACTATATGTATAAAGATAATTTTGTTATGAGAGGAACCCACTTAGATAATCTGTCTCTATCGATAAATTAGTATTACGACTTCTTCTGTTTATAAGGATACTTTGTTTTTTGGTTATTTTTCTTTTTTAAAAGACGGTGTTTTAATATTTTTTTAAAATGAGATGGGAATGGGAGAATAGATAGAGGGTCACAGGGAAAAGTTGAAAAGCACAGACACATACACACAATATGAACACATAATGCTTCACAGGGTTAAATGGGGGTCGGTTTGGCATTAAATGTAGCTACCAACAACTAGCTGCACAAATTAATTGCTTCCATATAGTAATGGCCTGAAACTTATTGCTTGCTGCTCTCTAAATATTTGCTTTGAGAATAGGGCTCTCCCAAACAACGAGTAGTATAGCATGTAGTAGCAGCAGCAGCATATGTTGTTGTTTGTGGTCATCCCTTACAGCAGTGTTGATCAGAAGAAGACTATATAATAGCCTTTGCTCCAATCACTTCGTCTTGTTCATGCCATAAACTAAACCCTATACAGTTACAAATCTATGCTACTCCACAAAGACTCTCTTTTTGCATGAGACATCCTCTCTCTTGAAAAACCCCTTCTTCAGTCAAACCTCCCCAATCATACTATTACCATTTCACCACTCACACTTTTTTGTCTCCCTCTTATAATAACAACAACTTCCTCATATATACACTTACTCTCCTTCAATAGGGTAACCTTTTCAATTTGGTTGCTTCCCTTTTGTTCTCTTTCGGACTATATATTGTATATTGAAGCCTAAAAGGTTTTGAAGAAAAAAAAAGTGATGAGAAACTCTGAAGCACCAACACATGGTGGCATGATGGAGATAGAAGCAACAACAAGGCCTTCAGGGAATGGTTCAACAACAACTCTACCAGGGTTGAGTCCTCTGAGTGAGACCCTTTGGAGGGAGAAGGCCAACAGTGCAGAGATCATTGGCGATGTCTCAGCAAGGCTCACATGGAAGGATCTGACTGTGATGGTAACTCTCAGCAACGGTGAGACACAAAATGTTTTGGAGGGTCTAACTGGTTATGCTGAACCAGGAACCTTCACTGCTCTCATGGGACCCTCTGGCTCAGGAAAATCTACTCTTCTTGATGCACTTTCTAGTCGTTTAGCTGCAAATGCCTTCCTTTCAGGCACCATCCTCCTCAATGGGCGCAAAGCAAAACTCTCTTTTGGAACTGCTGTGAGTCTTTTTTTCCTTTTTTGCCTTAACAAGTTACTATATGGTCTTTAGCAGCTAGATATGCGTTAAAATATATATAGGAACTTCATTTTATACCCTTAGATATATTTTTAAAAAAATATTTCGTTAATCAGTGGCCTAAAGGCAAAAAGATCATAGATAGTATAATTTCTTGTCTTTCAATTTTTTTTTACTTTAAATTTATTAACTGATGTCTTTAAAATACTGACTAACATTTACCCTTAAAAATGGAAACTTTATGTATCACGGGAAATTTGAGGATTTTGATGTTGTTGCTCAGAAAGTTTCTTTTTGTTGCTTTCTTTGTTTATTGACAGAAAGAACAACTAAATCTAAGCTCTTGGGATTTTCTGGGAACCATAACAACATAATTTTTAATAAAAAAATGATAGATTTCTAATTTCAAGAATGGAGCAAAATGTTTCATTCTCTTCTGGCTATGTACTAAATGCTCTATACTGATTAAATGCTACCTGTCTGTGTCTATGTTTGATTGGAAGAATATAAATTTAGTTGGTGATAACACTTAATATTACTTTCGTCATCTTTGTTCACTTTAGGATGTGTTTGGTTTTTGAACTTTTTGAGAGTAACTATTTGTCTTAATTATATATGCCTAATAGACTATTCCATATGTTAGGTTTGCACATTTAAGCATATTATTAACTTCTCATGCTAATTGGTTCATTATTTGTTCCTAACTTGGTTGATTATGTGATGTAAACATAATTAATTAGGCCTATGTGACACAAGATGACAACTTGATCGGTACCCTAACGGTGAGAGAAACGATATCATATTCAGCTCGTTTGCGTTTGCCGGATAGCATGCCATGGGCAGATAAACGTGCTTTGGTTGAGAGCACCATTGTGGCAATGGGGCTCCAAGATTGTGCTGACACAGTGATTGGAAATTGGCACTTGCGTGGGATCAGTGGTGGGGAGAAGAGAAGGGTCAGCATTGCCTTGGAAATCTTGATGAGGCCAAGGTTGCTTTTCCTTGATGAGCCAACCAGTGGACTTGACAGGTTGTTAGATATATATCACTTTATGTGCATTTAATTCCCTTGTCCTAAGTGATCCCACGTATACTATTTAGATTTAATTATATAACTACTAGTACCAAATATGTGTGTGTAATTGTGCTTCATAATTTTGCCTTTTATAGTGATTGATATTTATATAACAAAAAGCATAGTCATGTACGTTTAATCTTAATTTCTCCCCCTAACTGCAGCTTTTCCTTCTAATCTAATTTTAAATAGAAAATATTATGTAAAATGGTTTAATTTCAGTATACTGTTTGTGAAAAATATTTTTATTTGATTATCTGCGGTCATGTCATTTAATAAATTTTAAAATGTCAAATTTTGCATGTTAAATTTTTTATAAATATTATTTGGCCTTTAAGATTAATACATAGTATCTCTTTAAAAAAGTAATAAGTTTTTTTTGTTAAAAAAAATTACTACTATAAAATAATTTTTTTAAAATAAAGTTATCTTTATTAAAAGAGTTAGATTGTGGTAGTAAATTCATTTAAGTATGTAGGTGAGATACTAATAAATGAGAATAGTATTGGAAAACAATAATTCATATACTTTCTTAAGTTTTTAGAGGGATAAATATTTTGAAACAAATAAAAAATGAGATTTTTTATTTATTTATAATTTCTTACAACAAGAGAAAGATGTTTTAAACATGTCCTAAAATGCATAGTAAAATAAAAACCATTTTGATTGAAGGAGCGGTTCAGTAAGTAGATAGGTTAGCGAATTCTCTTTAGAAGTATTTTGTCTTTTCTGCTGTTACGTTTGGGTAGCTATTAATTGATGTATGCTTGTCTTGTAGGTGTTTCTAATTTCTATCTGCACATAATAATAAACTTTCTACTAGTATATATTTGGGGAAAGGAAAAACGTGCTGCAATAAATAACGGGCCATGCACTGTCTCTTTACATTATTCATCTTAGAAATTCTTATTATCTCTTAAAATAAAATGTACAGACAAATACATTTTTTTAAAAAATGAATTCGGAAGTTATGTCTTCGTCTTTTTGCTCTTGTACATAGTCACAACATCAATTTGTGTGCACTCTCTAACGGGAGATTACAATATTCTATAAATAATACTACCGCTTTTCATAAACAATATAGTATAACTTGTTTCTTATAATAATAAGGTACATAGGTACTAATTTTTGTGTTGAAGAATGTTTTGTTTGTTATGTCTCCAATTGATCAAATTTGTAAAGTGGAAACATGTCTTTTTCCTGAACTCATTTTTTTTGGAATTTTGTGTTTTGTGGCAGTGCTTCAGCTTTCTTTGTGACTCAGACACTACGTGCCTTGGCAAGGGATGGAAGAACCGTGATAGCCTCTATTCATCAGCCAAGCAGTGAAGTGTTTGAGCTATTTGACCAATTATACTTGCTCTCTAGTGGCAAAACTGTTTATTTTGGGCAAGCTTCAGAGGCATATGAGGTTCACTCACTTCTCACTTTTTTCTCTTTTTGCAATGTTTCTTAAATGTACTATGATTATAAAGAAATGGAGCCTTTTTTCTGATTCTTGTAAGTGACTTTGTCTGCAGTTCTTTGCACAAGCTGGCTTTCCATGTCCTGCTTTGAGGAACCCTTCTGATCACTTCCTCAGGTGCATCAATTCTGACTTTGACAAAGTCAAGGCCACCCTTAAAGGGTCCATGAAACTCAGGGTATTCACCGTTTCTGTTTTATGCTCTCAATTTTGCAGCACCATATATATAGTCATTAATTAGTAGTCATTTAGTCACCTTAAAAATGTTCCTTTTTTTTCAATTGTAAATTGTAAATGTCTTTCCAAATTTTTTTAAAAAGTAGGCTTTTTGCAAGGTGTTGGGGGGTTATTTATATTTTATTTTTAAATATTATTATTATTAGTTATGTTATGGCAACATAATTTCAATATTTTAGTTTGTGCTTTTCATCAATTTATTTTATAACTACATAAGGCTTTGCTAACATTTTGTTTGAACCTTGATTTCTAGTTTGAGGGAAGTGATGATCCTTTGGACAGGATCACTACTGCTGAAGCTATCAGAACCCTTATTGACTTCTACCGCACTTCTCAGCACTCTTATGCTGCAAGACAGAAAGTGGACGAGATATCCAGAGTTGTAAGTGTTTTTCAATGGTAACTCGTTAAAGAAAAATAACCAAACTTAAGAATGATGCAATTGAGTGCATTATATATATCCTCCTTCTTTGTTCATTTTCTGGAGTCAATTCTCCAATGTTGTGATCTTAAGAATGTTGCATTCTGCAGAAAGGAACTGTGCTTGAAGCTGGAGGAAGTGAGGCTAGTTTTCTGATGCAGTCATACACCTTAACCAAACGTTCCTTCATCAACATGTCAAGGGACTTTGGCTACTACTGGCTTAGGCTTGTTATCTACATTGTGGTCACTGTTTGTATTGGAACCATTTATTTGAATGTGGGGACAGGCTACAACTCTATTCTGGTACTTCTATTTATTAACTTGAAAGCAATTTGAAGTTGTTATAAATGGATCAGTTTGGCAATAAATTTGTCTTTCTTGGAGTTCATGTGTTTTCTTTGTTTTGGTTTTTCCAGGCTAGAGGTTCTTGTGCATCTTTTGTCTTTGGTTTTGTCACCTTCATGTCAATTGGTGGATTCCCTTCATTTGTTGAAGACATGAAGGTAAGTGTTTTGTGGCCCCTATGCAATCACTAATCACAATCCTCATTATACTCAGCAGTGTAGTAGAAAATCTGACATTTTGTATTTCAATCATAGGTTTTCCAAAGGGAGAGGCTTAATGGCCACTATGGTGTCACTTCATTTGTCATCAGCAACACATTATCTGCAATGCCCTTCCTGATTTTGATCACCTTTCTCTCAGGAACCATTTGTTACTTCATGGTTCGCCTACACCCTGGCTTCTGGCATTACCTCTTCTTTGTGTTGTGCCTTTATGCCAGTGTCACAGTGGTCGAAAGCTTAATGATGGCAATTGCTAGCATTGTCCCCAACTTCCTCATGGGCATCATTATTGGAGCAGGAATTCAGGTATGCATGTTCCTCCCCATAATCTAAGCACATGTACATTAAATTACGCACATCCAAAACATTAACATCTTTTAAACTGACAAAATTTCGATTCGGTTTCATACTTTCATTAGTGCTTTTAGTACTATTCTCGAAACCTCTAATTAGAATTAGAGTTCACCTCAGTAATCAGCCGTGACATTTATTGAAATCTTTCGTTACCCAGATTACTAAGGTAAAACTTCAATTCTGATTGCACAACAATACTAAAAACACTTGAACTACATCTAAGTTTTTTGTCTTTTATCAATTGTCAGAGTACTAATTGCATGGCATGTTGCATAATCAGTTCAAACTAAGGAATGAAAATTGTGTGTTTATCTCTAGATTTTCACAAATATTGATAACTCTTCACCTATTTAACACCTATGAATAGAGAGATAGACACAATTTTCATGTGACAATATCATTTGAAAATTCAACCCAAGAGGATTCATTTTGTAAAACCTTTGAGCTTAATTTGCTCATTAATATGTAAAATAGTCCACTTGATCATACATTCATACCTTACTAAATTGATTTTTCCCCCTTCTATTTTTCAAATTTCAGGGCATATTCATGTTGGTCTCAGGCTACTTTAGGCTCCCACATGATATTCCAAAGCCAGTGTGGCGCTACCCAATGTCATACATCAGTTTCCACTTCTGGGCACTACAGGTAATACGTACACACAGAACTAGCACACCTCAATTCTTGAAAGCCAAGCATGTGCTGCTATTGCATCTAACTTTGATGATTCAAAAACAAACAATGGAAAACTCTTTCAGGGTCAGTACCAGAACGATTTGCGTGGCTTGGTATTCGACAACCAGACACCGGACCTTCCAAAGATACCGGGGGAATACATCTTGGAGAAAGTGTTTCAAATTGATGTCAACAGATCAAAGTGGATAAACCTGAGTGTGATCTTCAGCATGATTGTGATCTACCGCATCATTTTCTTCATCATGATCAAAGTCAATGAGGATGTTACGCCTTGGGTGAGAGGGTACCTTGCTAGGAGGAGAATGCAGCAGAAGAGTGGAGCACAGAACACTACTATTGCACCTGATGTTCTCACTCAGTCACCATCTCTCAGAACCTATGTTTCCACTCAAACAAAATGAAGGCATCAAAGTTTGACTCAAATAATGAAGCTTTCATTATCAAGTAGGGATTAGATAAATATATATATATATAACTTAAAATTCTTCTTATTATTTTTATACATTCTTGGTCTCTAACAACTCCTAAGCTTCCCTAAGAATGGGATGAGTAATATGAGATTCTGGAGTGTTTTATTAGTAAGTCTTCAATGCCCACTGTTTATAATTTTTTCTTTTTCTTAATTCGAAACATGCTACATTGTCTTCAAAGACTCTTAAGTTCAATTAGTAACGAAAGAGTATTAAGATTCACGAAAATCAGAACAAATCTTAAAAGACTAAAAAATAGTTTCAAAGATAATTATATATTATTCATAAATAAAGTTATCACATCTACAAGAACAATTAAACTTATTTCCGTCTGAGATATGAATCAGTTATTTTTTAACTGAGTTTCTAAGAAGAAAAAAAAAAACTATTTTGTGCAAGGAAAAGATTAGGCTCTTCGTATGTCTAGAAGCACCATGATCTATGTGTTGGACACCAGTGAGCAAGGTTGTCATAGTCAAGCTTTTAATATTTAGTAAGGAATCACTAGCGAACTTAATAGCACATCTGACCTCAAAATGCTAAGACATTAAATATATGAGTATTTGTTACTTATACGTTACTCAATATATTTATTTCTGTCTTTTTCAAAAAAAAAAACATTCATTTCTATTTAATGTGAAATTTCTTATTTGCACGTGTACGGTGTACCCCAAACAATCTCTACGGCACATCGTGGGTAGTCATTATCATCAATGTAATCTTAGGCTACTCAAGGTTTTTTTCTTTATTTTTATGATACTATTAACACACTGCTTGACCTTTTCTAACATATTTATTTGTTATCTTTTATATGTACAAATTGAGATGGGAATTCTTAAGGTATCATCTAAACCTTTTGAACTTTTTATTAAGGTTTAATTATCCTTATAATTATCATATTTTTTCCCTTTAATTCGTATAATTTAAAACATTCCATTTTAGTTCTACGGTTACAATTTTTTACCCTTTTTGTTATTGTTGTTAAGTATGGACTAATGTTTAAAATGAATATGAGGTGATTGATTTAATTCATGTTAATCTAAAGTAACGTTAGGCAATTTTGGACTGCGAAGGCCAAAAGCACAAAAATAGGATTAAAAATAAAGTAAAAAACTTATAGGAACTAAAATTTTAAAAAAATGTGAATTTACATAAATCAAATTTATATTTAGAAAATTATAAGTAATACAATTTTACATATTTTTTAATAAAAAAATTCTGTTTTTAATTTCTTATCAGTGATCTAATAACACTGATTAGCATTTATCATTCATATTTTATTAGAGTATTTTCTTATAGGATTTTTAAACTTAAGATCTGATGGAGTCTCGCAATTAAAACAATTGCCATGACAATTTTTAATATCAGAACCCTTTGTTTATACAAGCATTACTTTTAACCTTATGGAGTAATAATTAATGAGATAATTGCAGGCCAACAAATGTAAGTTAAACAACCTTACCATAACTGCACCATTAAAGATGCCCTTAAAAAAGCTGAGTTGAC
Organism: Glycine latifolia; assembly: GCA_013407115.1. NCBI lineage: Eukaryota > Viridiplantae > Streptophyta > Magnoliopsida > Fabales > Fabaceae > Glycine > Glycine latifolia. The sequence goes on along the minus strand of CM023949.1, from coordinate 24,737,623 downwards.
TTATTAAATATTTAAGTGACATTCAACTAAACGCATGTGTTCAGAAGGACCAAATTAATTAATCAAAAATTGGATCTACCATTTTGCCCAAACTGAGCTAACACTTGATTCTACTTCCTTTCTTTGTCTTCATTCAACTAAATGTAAGCCAACTTGTCACTTACCGTTGCATTCCCCTCTGCCCATCCTCTGCTTGTCACTTGTTAAAATCACAACCACCATAATAATGGAAGCAACCACCCACCTTTAGCCACAACCACAACCACCATAATAATAATAATACCACGCATGTACCAATGTACATTTCTGTTCTCTCATATTCGCATTTTTTTTTCTTCGTTAATTTGTTTCATTTACTAGTTGTAGTTGGATCCGGCTCAGCTCAATCTTTTTGCTTCTCATTTACTGTTTTTTGTTTTTTTGAGTCTTGGACCTGTTTAAGGCTGAGCTCAGACTCCTCTGTTCCTCTGCTGGACTGGTGATATAAACTGGGCTGAACCCAGATTTTGCTTGCATCCTCATTGCAGGGCCTGAGCGATTTTGTTGTTGACGTTTTTAAGGATTTTGCTAGGGTCCATCTTTATACACCAGGCAAATATCTAATACACCCAGCGTGCACAGTGTTTTTCCGAAAATACCCTCGCGTTATTAAAGGCTTTTACGCATACGGATTACCCAATCCGTATGGACCATACGGATTGCCCAATCCGTAAGGTCCATACGGATTGCCCAATCCGTAAGGTTATTACGAATTGCGAATCCGTATGCGTAAAAGCCTTTAATAACGCGAGGGTATTTTCGGAAAAACACTGTACACGCTGGGTGTATTAGATATTTGCCTGGTATGGACCCATTTTGCTATATCGACCCTTTTTTTCCCAAGGATACTTTCATTTATTAGTTTTTCTAATTTTCATTATCATATATACAATTTATATCCTTAACGTTGGCATACATAAAAATTATTTAGGATGCAATTTCTGGAACAATGTTTCATTTTCAATATTCTAGAAAGTACTTTTCAGAATATATTTATTTTAATATTTTAGAAAATATTTTTCAGAATACTTTTTTTTCTTCTAGAAAGTACTTTTTAAATGTTAAAAAAAGTATTCAAAAAAATTCAAGCAAAACTAGGACCATTAAAACCCTATATATAAAGGAAAAATTGTACTATAGTGAAATGATTGAAGTGGAGAAAACATATAATTGATATCAATCCTTCAATTTGGACAACTCTAAAAGGTAATCCGCTACAGTAACATAAAACAAATTTAAGATCTAGTCATACAATACTACATATATAAAATAAGAGGCATTAATAGTGTTGCGTGAGTGAACAAAATATAAAACAAGGAAGAAAACTAGTTTGAGACGGAAATGTTAAGTAATTAGGTGTGTACTTAACAAAAAGAAGTGAATATAGTAATAGCCCTTTTATTATTGTTGCAGGGCTCGGACCTTTTTTCTCTCTTTCAAAAGTATAAGACAAATTTAATAATTTCAATGATAATTAATATGTTAAAAACTATTTATTCATTACAAATTTAACAGTATTTATTCATTATAAATTTTAGTTATAAATAAACATTTATTTTGTGTTCCTCTAAAAAAAACATTTATTTTGTGTAACCCACATTAAAAATAGTAGTTGATAATAATTTTTTAACTAAAAATCATGGTGAACATATAATATTAGAATATTAATAATGCATTACAATATATAGATTAATTTTATGTGACTAGTAATTCCACCCTTCGTTCAACTCAAAACATACACAAAGGGTTCGAGAGTAAAGCTGTTTGATAAAGATAACAAGTCAAAGGTAGGGATGACAAAGTGAATTAGTCTACCAAAAAATGAGTTGGACTGGTCCTAGTTCACAAAAAAAATAGGTCGGGTTGGACTAGCCTACTTTGTAAAGTGGACTAAAAATGCTAATACGTCTCACTTCTTTTTAATGGGTTAAACGGCTTAACCTGCTGGACCAGACCCATTTTGCATGACAAAGTGGACTAAGTCACCAAAAATGGACTAGGTTAGTCCTAACCCACAAAAAAATGGGGTGGGCCAGCAGTGCTAGCTTGTCTTACTCTTTTTTAACAGGCTAAATGGACTAATCCGCTGGACCAGACCTGTTTTACCATCTTTAGCCATAAGATAGTATCTTATTTCATTTCTATGAGTATATTTGTTTTTTATTTATTTATTTATCATCAATCAATGTTAATTATTAATTTTTGTTAGAATATTAATTAGTGGGAAGAATTCAAATCCAAATCTCTCCTCCGTTTTTTTCCTTTAACAACCAAGCCAACTTTATAGGTTATGTTTTACAAACCAGCTGAAAAGTTAATTGAAAATTAGAAGCTGAAAGTTCGGAAAAAAATTAACTTATTAAATTAAAAATGTTAAGTAAAATTAATTTTGAATTAGCTGAAACATATATATAGGAATCATTGGTTAATTTAATTTAATTTTTTATAAAAAGAAATTGAATTCATCAAGAAGTAAAGTAAGAGTGCTGAGCATATGTTTTTTTTAAGTAGCAATTCTTGCGCCTCCAACAATACTAATACAGATCCTTTCAAAAAATACAAATTTTCAATTGAGAAAGTACTTAATTATAGGTACGTGCTGAGCAAAATAATTATTTATGTAAAATAAAATATGAAAAAATTAAAATAATCTCATCTAGTCCAAAGATTTCGTTATGACCATAAAACAGGAACCAATTAATAGAATCAAGCAACAAAGATTTCTGTACAACCATTATAACAACAACCAATATTAATAGAACCAACCAACCATTAATCTGATAGAGTACATAACCACAAAATAATGTCACATTATAAATTCTGATAAACCAACCATTGCGGAGGATTACCATTACGTACAATAAGGCAAAGCCATTAAGGAGGACTTTTTTTTGTCAGCCAAATAAGAGAATTATATTAAAAACCCAACTTAAATACAAATGATAGTTCAGCTAGTTACAAGAAGAAAGAACCAATTTAGTTCATTTTCAATATAACTGGAGCCATGAACTTAACCAACACTATCTTCATTTCCAATATAATTAAGGAGGATCTTAATTACATTAATAAGGCAAAACCAGACTCGATCAGAACATAATCTGTAGAGTGCAACCAAACTTTTTTGAAGAGAATTTCTATATGCTCTACCCTATTATACAATATAAGTTCAGAACCTCTCTTCTTTGCCAGCAAGAGCACATCGTGGTTTTCAGATATCAACCATTGGTATTGCTGATAAAAAAGATCTGAAATCTGAAGTGACTCGCATCTAAAATTCAGCAACCGAGTCCAAGACTCCACAGCTCCCAACTCATTCATTTGCCAAAAAGAAAAACTGCTTCTCATGTGATAATAAGAAAGACTTGGGCATCCCCTCAAAACGCAAAGATCAAGGCTGAGAGGGTTGATTTTGTTAAGGTCAATAAGAAGCAACAAATATCTGTATGTCTCGTCCTTTAAATCAAATGAATAAATTTGATACTGATTGTGATTATCAGTGTCAAGGGTTGTTGCTATCCAGTAAAGTGTGACATTGACGTACAGTCCATCAATGGATAACCGTAGTATGGGAAAATAAAACCAACTTGCAAACTTTCTCCAACAATTGTCGCCTAAGCAGTGAACTCCCACTTCTGTTTTCCGTGATTGCGTATCCACAACCATAGCAACGACCTTGTAAATGTTTCTTGAATTATCATAGCCAAACCCTGTTGAATATATATGATATATATATTAAATAATAATATGTGCACATACAAGTCTAATAGGTTATTGTATGGTTATATGGATGCATATGGGTTGGAGCCCAATAACTTGTTATATTACTAGGATTTTCCCCAAGTTGGAGGTAATACTGTTGAACATTCTACATTTGATGCTTCTTGGTGTAATACTTCAAGCACCTAACACTAAACTCTTCTCTCTCTCAAACCCCTTACCTCCAACAATCTTGTAGTATTAGCTTCGAGTATCGGATTTGAGCGAGTAAGGTGTTGTTTCGAAGATCTCATCGAGAGGAACTCAAGGATGTGATCACTTTCATGTTTCGACAGAAGGAGGATTGACCGGGATCTGAGATTTAAAACACTATAGCCGCAACCCTTTGAGGCCAAATCCTGGAAATTTCAGCAAATTTCATGAGTTGAAACCTTGTGGGTTTTGTTCTACTCGTCGAAACGATCGTTTTGAGTGGTCATTTGCGTAAAACGGAGGTCAGACAAAGGAGATATAGCCGTTGAAAGTTTCTGCACTTTTCCGGTGAACTTTTCAGCGATTGGTTCGTCTTCTTCGGCGAACTCTCTGACGATTGGTTCATCTTCTCCGGCGAACTTTCCGGTGACTAGTTCATCTTCTCCGGTAAACTTTCAGGCGACTGGCAACTTTCCAACGAACTTTTTCGGCAATTTTTAAGCAAGTCTCCGACAACCAAAAATCATTGTTCCTAAGGTTTTTGGGCATTCTGGATTTATTTTTGGGGTCAAAATTGACAAATTTTACCTCTGTAGTGCTGTTTTGAAAAGTTAAAAGGTTTGATATACTTTGGAGGATTTTAAGGTGCACTCTTTCTAACTCTTTTACTTTGATTAAAATGACAAAACATAACTCCCATGATATCATAAAGATGAAATCCTTTGATGTCACTGAATTTCATGTTCAGTTTGGCATGAAGGAATGTGATATATTTTATATTGTATTAAGTGATTTTGCATCTACTGTTGAAAATGTGGATGAATATCAATGGATTAAAGATGAAGATTTTTGTAGAGATTACTTGTTAAACTATTTAAATCCTCGTTTAGCTATGACTTATAGTGAGTATAAGACTGCAAATGAGATATGAGATCACTTAAATAGTCAATTTCAAAAACAAGAGAGGCTTTTTAAGACTCTTCTAGCAGAAAAGTTTTTTGACTTTAAGTTCAATATGAACTCAAACATCACTTCTCAATTAATTGAACTTGAGAATATGAGGAAAACGCTAAAAGAGGACAATTCTGATTTGTCTGATAATCTTTTTGTTGGTTTTGTGTTGAGTAAGCTACCTGCTAAATGAAATTCTTTTAAAACTGACATGCACAAACTAAAAGAACAGATGAGGTTGGATGAATTGAAAAGGTATATTTATATTGAAGATCAAAACATTTGTAGGAAGAGTTTCAAACAAGTAGGACAATAAAAGTCAGTTGTCAACTTAGTTTCACATTCCTATAAATATTAGAAAAAGTCCAAGCCACCAAACGGTGAATCCTCTTCACAGTTAGAGGCCAAAAATACTATCTTCAAGAGAAGAAGAAGAGCAAGTGCCATAACTGTGGAAAGTGGGGTCACTGGGCAGCAGAGTGTATGCTACCAAAGATGTTAAAGAACAATACACCACAAAATGAGACTAATATGCTAATTAGTGAACTTGAGCCTCAAGCCTTCATTGGAATGATGAATAATGGAAAGACCAGTGTCTCTTCTGAGTGGTGGTTGGCTAATGGTGCTACATGTCATGCGACAAATGATGGGAATTTACTCACTAAGGTCATAGAAGTGAAAGACACTGTGGAAAATCGTAATAGTGGTGAGGCAGAGGTAACTCATGTTGGAACTGCTAATTTGGTGCTTTCTTCAGGTAAGTTACAAACTTTGAAACATGTTAAAGTAGTACCTTTACTTAAAAAGAATTTAATATCTATGAGTTTACTTGATAAAGCTGGTATGTCTTTTTCAACTATGAATGGTAGAGTAACTTTATCTGTTAACTCATGCTACTTCGGTTGTGCATTTATGATCAATGGCATGTATAGATTGAGTTTAGATACTGATAGCATAAACCATGTTAGTTTTTCTTTGATTGATTCAAAATTATTACATAATAGACTTGGACATGTGAATTATAGGAAAATGCAACATTTATGTAAAACTTACAACATTTCATTAGATACTTCTATTCAATTTGACAAGTGTGAAGTGTCTGCACAGACTAAGATCACTAGAAAACCTTTTAAGTCGATTTCTAAAAGCACAGGACTTCTTGAGCTTATACATTCTAATCTTTGTGACTTTAAAAACTATGTCACCAGAGGGGGTCAGAAGTACCTAATCACATTCATAGATGATTTCTCTAGATATTGTCATGTTTATTTGTTGAAATCGAAAGATAAGACTTTTGAGAAGTTTAAGGTTTTTAAATCTAGAGTTGAAAATCAACTTAATTTAAAAATTAAGAGGTTTAGGAGTAATAGAGGAGGAGAATATACAATGACTGGGTTCAAAGAATTTTTTGCTTTGGAAGACATAATACTTGAAACTACTGCTCCTTACTTACCCCAATCAAATGGTGGTGTAAAGCATAAGAATAAAACTTTAATTGAAATGCTAAATTCTATGTTACTTACAGCTGACATGTCTTCCTCCTATTGGGGAAAAGCTGTTTTAACTACTAATCACATCTTAAACAGGTTTTCGCACTCTAAATTGTTAAAGACACCTTATGAGATATGGCCCAAACATCCTTGTAGACATGATACCCTTAAAACTTGGGGTTGTGTTGCCTATGTAAGGATACAAGATCCTAAAAGGCCTAAGGTGGGACCTAGAACAACTACTTGTGTATATCTAGGTAGTGCAGAAGATAATGCTGCAAATAGATTTTTGGATCTATATACTAATATAGTGATAGAATCTAGAGATACAAAATTCTGAGTACAAGTTTGTTAGCGATCTTGACTTGAAGGTTTTTGGATCTACAAATATGATTTCAGAATCTCCTGTAGAATTTATAACTTGTCCTTCTGACACTAATCTCACACAACTGTCTATTGAACCAATCCCAGTTAAAAAATCTACAACAGATAAAGTTTCTAAGAGTTTTGGTGAGGACTTTGTCACTTACCATATAAAGGGTGATCCATTCTCCTATCAAGAAGCAGTGAGATCTAGGGAATCCTTATTGTGGACAGAAACCATAGATGATGAAATGAGTTCTTTGCTATAGAATCACACTTGGCAGCTAGTCAATTTGGCAAAAGGGGCTAAGGCTATAGGCTGTAAGTGAGTATTAAAGAAGAAACTGCATAGTGACGCATCAATAGCTAGATATAAAGTACATTTAGTAGCTAAAGGCTTTAAACAACAGAGTGGAATAAACTTTTTTGACATTTATTCACATGTATGTCATCTGTCAACTATAAGAATTCTTCTTGCTTTGAGATCTATTGAACACTTTGTAGTGCATCAAATGGATGTAAAGACAGCCTTCTTAAATGGAGAGTTAAATGAAGAAATCTACATGGAACAACCTGAAGAGTATGTCATGAAAGGCCTTGAGGAAAAAGTTTGTAAATTGAACAAATCTTTGTATGGTATTAAACAAGCACATAAGATGTGATATCTTAAGTTTGACAAGGTGGTAAAAAGCTAAGTTTTCAGTCCAGTTATTCAGATAAATGCCTTTACTATCGTTTCATGTCAAATAAGATAGTCATCATATGCTTGTATGTTGATGACATGTTAATTCTTGGCTTCGATCATTCTATAGTGAGTGATGTGAAAACCACTTTAGCTAGAAAATTTGACATGGAAGATCTTGGTATAGCTAATACCATTCTCGGTATGAAAATAAGCTTTGAAAGGAAAGTTATCTCCCTTAGTCAAGCTCATTATATTGAGCAGCTACTTTCTACCTGGGGATACAGTGAGTGTAAACCGAGTGAGACACATATGATTATAACAAAAGACTGAGTCCTAATGAAGGGACCAGTATGGATCAGTTAAAGTACTCAAAACTGATAGGTAATCTCATGTATGCTATGAGTTGCACTAGACCTGACATAGCCTTTGCAGTTGACATGTTGAGTTGTTTCACTAGTAATCCTAGTAAAGAGCATTGGGATGCCCTCAATAGGCTGATGAGATACCTTAAAGGTACTAAAGATTATGCCTCAATAGGCTGATGAGATACCTTATTCTGGTTATCATCCAACTGTGGATGAATATTCTAATGCCTCATGGTGTTCAGAAATTGGAAATAGTAAATCCACCAGTTGATATGTATTCACTTTGGGTGGAGCTGCTGTTACTTGGACATCCAAAAGATAGACTTGTATTGCATTGTCATCAATGGAATCAGAACTTTTTGCTTTAGCCTCAGCTGGTGAAGAGGCAGAGTGGATAAAGAATCTGATTATGGATATTCCTTTGACTAAACTAAAGATTAATTCTTTAAGTTTATTTTGTGATAATCAAGCAGCAGTCCAAGTCGTAAAAAAATGCTCTCTTTAATTCAAAGAGAAGACATGT
>CM023949.1:24717471-24729198 GCA_013407115.1 Glycine latifolia | reverse complement strand
TTAGCCTCAGCTGGTGAAGAGGCAGAGTGGATAAAGAATCTGATTATGGATATTCCTTTGACTAAACTAAAGATTAATTCTTTAAGTTTATTTTGTGATAATCAAGCAGCAGTCCAAGTCGTAAAAAATGCTCTCTTTAATTCAAAGAGAAGACATGTGAGACTGAGACATGCGTTGTTGAATTATCTGAGCGAACAAGGAGTTATCACTTTGCTTGATGTGAGATCGAAGGATAACATGGCCGATGCTCTCACAAAAGGTTTGCCTAAAGATCGATTATTCAAAACAGTGGGGGAAATGAGGTTAAAGACTATGTAGACAAGTCTTAATTATCATTTACTTACCTTAAATTGTGTGTTTTGAATTATCGAATCTTTTTTTGTTGGTCAAATGATAAGCACAATTTATATGTTTCATCGATGATCGTGGTTGCTAACCCTTTTGAAAAGGGTGAGTTATCTCATTCCAAACTTGATGAGATGATTTTAATCCAATTCAAAGTTCTATCTGAGAAGCTTGTGTCATTCCAAACTTGATGATACAATCCTACCAGGTTGGCCTATCCTTTTGGTTAAATGATCTCATTCCAAACTTGATGAGATGATTTTAATCCAATATCTGGGAAGCATGTGTCATTCCAAACTTGATGATACAATCCTACCAAGTTGGCCTATCCTTTTGGTTAAATAATCTCATTCCAAACTTGATGTTAGATTATTTGACTTTAAGGAATTAGTAACTGTGACATTCCAAATTGAAACATAGAAATAGTTAATTATATAATAAGCTTATTGGTCTTGTTCTTAATTGAAACTTGACATTACAAGACTAGGTTATTGTAAGTGACATGACTAATGTCTTATTATGTGAAATGAGACAATCGTTATTCTCTTACAAATAAACTTAAGTTGATGGGCTCTTTATAACTTAAACTATTTAGGCCTTGTTCATAATTTATGAAACTGGCTTGATGCTTATGAACATGATATTATGATGCTTTATGACATTGATATATGTTTTTCTTTGCCTGATGATAGATGCTAAGTTCTTTTAGTAGAATAGACATTTTTAGTAGTTTATTCAAATGATTGAATTCATGATAATATGAAATTCATATTTGACATTCTACAGGAGATGACATAGATGCAGGAGAGCTTACTGAGTGGGATCCTGAAGAGGAGGACCAACTTGATATATGAATCTATCATTTAGAGTTGTAGGGAACTTGATAGTTCACCTGTTATTGTCCATTATGTTGGAGTCCATTTACTAGAGACTTACATTTTGTTATTTCTATTTTGTGAACATTATGATTATTATGCTTATTTCTTATATTTGTAAGGCCTTAGACTATTTTGACTGACCTACTTATACTTGACTATTATGTATATGTTGGTTGTGAACTGATTTTGAGATGTTGGGATTTGGATGAGTTTAGATTTAATCTAAAACTCTTGGTATTTATATTGTTATATTGATCTCAGAACAGATTCATGAGACTGATGATTCACTTAGTTTGATTGCAAATGTTGTCTGAGTTTAATATTTTATTATTGAAACTCTTTGACCGATCCGAGTTGACTGTCTTGGACTGGATGTGGATGATTCATGTTGGTTTGAACATTACACTAACTACCTTATTGGATTGTGATGTATGGTGAACATAGGAGGAGATTGTTGAATATATATGATATATGATATATATATATATAAAATAATAATGTCTTCACATACAAGCCCAATAGGTTATTGTATGGTTATATGGGTCCATATGGGCTGGAGCCCAATAGTTTGCTATATTACTAGGGTTTTCCCTAAGCTGAAGGTAACACTGTTGAACATTTCACATCTGATGCCTCTTGATGTAATACTTGTTGGAATAAACTGTTAAATAAATATTGTTTACGTAATTTAAATTTTAAAAGGAGTATTATGTGGAAAGATATGGGTAGAAAAAATATGAGGAAAGATAAGATATGGAGAGAGATATTATAGAAAGATATTAGGAGAGATTTTGTTGCAATTTAAATTTTGAATTGTTTAGGTTTAGGTTATTTTTATTGCTTATAAATAGCATATTATGTAAAGAAGTCTGAGGTGGCTTTGGCAGACAATTATCAATAGAACGAGAGTTTTTGCCCCCAGTAAATTTGTGTGTGTGTGTTTGTGTTTGTGAGTGCAACAGTGTGTGAGAGAGGACCTGTGATATCAAATATTGTGATATCAAATTTATCAAATTGGTATCAGAGCTTGAGAGAATGGAGAGTGGTCCAAATAGTAGTTTGCCTTTATCCCGTCTTACAAAGACTAATTATGAGAACTGGAGTATCCAGATGAAAGCTCTGTTGGGAGCTAATGATAGTTGGGAGGTTGTCCATGATGGTTTCGAAGAACCACCATCCACGACAGGATACACGACGACGCAGAACAAGACATTGAAAGAGATGCGTTTGAAAGACAAATGAGCGTTGTATATGATGCTTCGGGCTGTTGATGATTCCGGATTTGAGAAGATCGCTGGCGCAACAACGTCAAAAGAGGCGTGAGACATTCTTGCAAATGTCTACAAGGGAGTTGATCGAGTCAGGTAGGTCAGACTTCAAACTCTCCGAGGAGAGTTGGAAGGAATGAAGATGAAAGAAGGAGAAAGGGTATCCGATTTTGTTACTCGGATCCAGACCGTGGTAAATCAACTAAAGAGAAGTGGAGAGATGCTGCCTGATACTAGAGTGGTGGAGAAAATTCTGAGGTCTCTCACTGACGACTTCGAGAATGTTGTATGTGCGATTGAGGAGTCAAAGGACCTAGCAACGTTCACCGTTGACGAACTTGCTGGTTCCTTGGAGGCGCATGAACAAAGAAAGAAAAAGAAGAAAGAAAAGTCACTGGAACAAGCACTCCAGACAAAAGTTTCAGTTAAGGATGAGAAAGCGCTCTATTCTCAGAATTTTTGAGGTAGAGGACGCGGCCGAGGTGGACGTGGATATGACCGAGGTGGTAGAGGACGTGGTCAAGAAGGATGGAATAAGGAGCAGGCTGAATCAAGTCAGCAGAATTGGCGAGGCCGAGGTCGTGGAAGAGGTCGACATTCAAATGTAGAATGTTTTAAATGTGGAAAGTACGGACACTACTCAAGAGATTGCAACTCAGAAAAATGTTACAACTGTGGCCGAGTTGGTCATTTTGCAAAGGATTGCCGAGGTGAAAGAAGAACGAATGAAACTGAGAATTATGCTGCAGAAGAAGTAAGAGATGAAGGAGTTCTGATGATGGCTGGAGGTGAAGTCAACCATGCATCCGAGATGGAATGGTTTATAGACACTGGTGCAAGCAATCATATGTGTGGGTATAAGCATTTGTTCAGTAATTTGAAACAAATAGAAGCCGTACATGTTTCCTTTGGAGACGCTTCAAAGGTCGGTGTAAAAGGCCGAGGTACGATTAGTTTCTTGCAGAAAGATGGACGAGTTGGGCGTATTCAAGATGTTTATTACGTGCCTGAACTCAAAAGTAATATTCTTAGTGTGGGACAACTGATGGAGAAAGGTTACTCGGTTATTATGACAGACTGAGTTCTCCTCTTGAAGGAGAAACAAGGACGACTGATAGCCCGAGTGCAGATGGAGAAGAATAGAATGTTTAAGTTAATCCTGAGAAGTGTGGAGGTCGGCTGTTTGCAAGCCGAGATGAGTGATGAAGCATCCTTATGGCATCGTCGGTTTGGGCATCTTCACTATGGAGGCCTGGCCGAGATGATGAATAAAAATATGGTGGACGGGTTGCCAAGATTGAACTGTGAGAAGAGATTCTGTGAAGATTGTGTGCTGAGAAAACATGCGAGAAGTCCATTTTAGAGGTCGGCCAAATACCGAGCACGGCAACCACTAGAGCTAATTCATACCGATGTGTGTGGACCTATTTCTCCTGGGTCCTTCAGTGGAAAGAGGTATTTTGTTACATTCATAGATGATTTCAGTCGTAAAACTTGGGTGTGTTTGCTGGAAGAAAAATCCAAGGTGTTTGAAGTGTTCAAGAGTTTTAAAATAATGATTGAAAATGCAACTGGAAGGAGGATCAAGTCGATACGTTCTGACCGAGGTGGCGAGTATACATCGAATGCATTTAGAAGATATTGCGAGGAGTATGACATCAGAAGATTCTTGACTGCACCACACTCACCACAACAAAATGGAGTAGCAGAGAGGAAGAATCGAACCATCCTTGACATGGTGAGATCAATGTTAAAGACGAAGAGAATGTCTAAGAAATTTTGGGGGGAGGCTGTTCTGTGTACTGTATATGTACAGAACTGCTGTTCGCATTCCATACTGAATGGAAAGATCCCACAGGAATTATGGACAGGTCAAAAGCCATCAGTGGGCCATTTCAGAGTTTTCGGGAGTGTAGCCTATGCACACGTTCCTGATCAGCAAAGAAGCAAGTTAGAAGACAAGAGCAGGAAGTTTATCTTGATTGGATATGACGAGAAGACAAAGAGATACAAGATGTTAGATCCTGGCACTAAGACAGTAATGATAAGCCGAGATGTGAAAATAAATGAAGATGATGAATAGGATTGGAGCAGTCCATCCGAGATCAAAACAGATCCCGGAAAGATGGTTATACAAGACGAGAAGGAAGACGGATCACCAAGTTGGATCCCGGCAAGGAGTGAGATAGCTGATGAAGATGAGATGAGACAACCCCGGATGAGGAGTTTGCAGGATTTGTATGATTCAACTAATGAAGCCCATCTTGTTTGTTTGTTAGATTCTGAAGAAATAAGGTTTGAAGAAGCAATCCGAGATGAGAAATGGCAAAGCGCCATGGATGAAGAAATCAAAGCAATTGAACGGAATGATACTTGGGAGTTGGCCGAGTTGCCAAAGGGAAGTCAACCCATTGGAGTTAAATGGGTTTATAAGAAGAAAATGAATGCTGATGGAGAGATAAAGCGATATAAAGCCCGGCTGGTAGCTAAGGGGTATGCGCAAAAGGCAGGAATAAATTATGATGAGGTGTTCGCACCTGTTGCTAGAATGGAGACAATCAGATTATTGATCTCGCAAGCAGCTCAGTTTGGGTGGCCGATTTACCAGATGGATGTCAAGTCGGCATTTCTGAATGTCGTACTTGAAGAAGAGGTGTATCTCGAACAACCTCCGGGATACTTGAAGGGCGGAGAAGAAAAGAAAGTGTTAAGATTGAAGAAAGCTTTGTACGGACTGAAATAGGCACCGAGAGCCTGGAATACCTGCATTGATGCATATTTCAAGGAGGATGGCTTTGAACAGTGTCCCTATGAGCATGCCCTATATGTTAATAAAAAAGGTGATGATTTATTGCTTGTAGCTTTATATGTTGACGACCTGATTTTCATGGGGAACAGTGAAGCAATGGCACGAGAGTTCAAGAAAAAGATGTCGAAAGAATTTGAGATGACTGATCTTGGCTTGATGAGATATTTTCTCGGTTTGGAAGTCAGACAGGACGAAGCTGGAATTTTTGTCTCTCAGGAGACTTATGCGAAGGTAATATTGAAGAGATTTAAGATGACAGATTGTAACCCGGTTTCAACACCAATGGAACCCGGTTCAAAACTTTCAAAGTATGATGGAAGAGAACGTGTTGATCCGAGAAACTATAGAAGTTTGGTGGGATGCTTAAGATACTTAACATGTACGAGGCCGGATTTGTGTTTAAGTGTTGGAATTATAAGTCGGTTTATGGAAGAGCCGAGTTACTCTCATTGGAAGGCGGCTAAAAGGATTCTAAGGTACATTGAAGGGACGATCTCACAAGGACTTTTCTATTCAAAGTCGGAAAATTACAAGTTAAAGGGCTACTCAGGCAGTGATTGGTGTGGAGACGTGGACGACAGGAAGAGCACGGCTGGATATGCATTTTTTATAGGAAACATAGCGTTTGCCTGGATGTCAAAGAAGGAACAAATTGTGACTCTATCAACATGTGAAGCTGAGTACGTTGCAGCATCCTGGTGTGTCTGCCATGCAGTCTGGTTGAGGAATTTGTTGGAAAAGCTGGTGCAAGTTCAGGTTGGTGCAACCGAGATCCGAGTTGATAACAAGTCGGCAATCGAGTTAGCAAAGAACCCGGTTAATCACGAGAGAAGCAAGCATATTGACGTTAGATTCCACTTCATTCGAGATCAAATAAAAGAGAAGAATGTGGAGTTGAGTTATGTGACGAGCCAAGAACAAGTCAGAGATATATTCACAAAGCCATTACCGACACTGCTGCTGGAGAATTTTAAGAAGATGTTGGGAATGAAAGATGGAAGAAGTATTTAAAGTTTATGGGGGGATTTTGTTGGAATAAACTGTTAAATAAATATTGTTTACGTAGTTTAAATTTTAAAAGGAGTATTATGTGGAAAGATATGGGTAGAAAAGATATGAAGAAAAATAAGATATGGAGAGAGATATTATAGAAAGATATTAGGAGAGATTTTGTTGCAATTTAAATTTTGAATTGTTTAGGTTTAGGTTATTTTCATTGCTTATAAATAGCATATTATGTAAAAAAGTCTGAGGTGACTTTGGCAGACAATTATCAATAGAACGAGAGTTTTTTGCCCCCAGTAAATTTGTGTGTGTGTGTTTGTGTTTGTGAGTGCAACAGTGTGTGAGAGAGGACCTTTGATATCAAATATTGTGATATCAAATTTATCAATACTTCAAGCACTCAACATTAAACTCTTCTGTCTCTCAAACCCCTTACCTCCAACAACTCCATCTTCACAAAAGTCATGGTAATCTTATTAATTTGTATACTTGGCGATTTTCGGAATTTCGACCTCTCAGCAGGGTTCAAAACTGGACCCATACGAGGTAGAAATCACGTTCATGAGCCATAGCTCTCAAACAGACCAAGCCATTGCAAACCCCAATGATGGTGTAATTGATATTCAATGGGAGGACACCAATACCATCAGTGGTGAACAATAGATTATTATTCTCCAGCAAACGTTGAATGGAGCAGCAATGTAGGGAATCTGATCCACCCTAGCCGAGTAATGTGTATAGGATGGAAGGATTTTCAGAAGATTTTGGAAGGTGTAGTTTCACAAATGTAGGATCAACAACGAGAGAATTCCATGATTTACATACACATCTGAATCACATGAGAGCCTTCACCGAAACCAACAACATGATTTTCTCTGGAAGTTCTTGAGAGAGAGATGGACAAGAATGAGGAGCATACATCTTTGTGAAAGAATATTGAATATTGAACTTCTTAATTTGAATACGGAATCAAAAGGGAGAAGAAGACACAATTTATAAAAATTTATGAACGTCTGTTAAAGGAAAAAACGATAACTGTTTTCATTTCTAAAAGAATAAAAATTGTTGAAAATTCAATTCTTTTAAAAGCTAGAGAAATAGAATGGTTGACTTGACTTTTTTTATAAGCCCAATAAATTTATTAAATAAAGCAGAGCATAAAAAATGGTTTGATTTTTTAATATAATATTATATAATAATATATTGTCTTTCACCTCATCTTACTTTATATACTAAACTTTTTAGCCGTATAATGCATGGTTAGTGTTGTGTATAAATTATACAAATTATAGTTACTTAAATTAAAATTTATATTCAATAGACACAAATAAAACAATAAAAATAATATCTTATAATTAGAAGAGAATGTACCAAAAGAATAATCTGTGAAATGAATGTTTGAAATTAAATATTATACTTAAGAAAACAGATAGACAATGAATTGTATCAATAATAATAAAATTATAATACAAAATATATTACTCAAAATTCTAAAAAATAAAAGAAAAGAAACGTAGATAATGAGTATATTGAAAATAAAACTGAAAAACGAAAAACACAATTGATTAAACAAAAAATGCACTATAAATAAGTCAAGAAATATTACATTACAATAACATATTTATAAAAGTGCGTAATTTTTTTATTAATAGTATAATGCTGTAAATAGTACACATTAAAAATATTACATTATAATTATATATTTCATATTAAATTGTAAATATTTTTATTAGTATTATAGTTTTAAATATGGCAACAGTCAAGTAATTTTTTAAAGATTAAATAATGCTTCAAAAGACTTTTTAATAATTTAAATATATTAATACAATAACAAATATTTTCATTGACCCATTGAAAATACTCCATTAATACATTAAATACAACATTAAATATTTCCATTGACCTATTAAATACATTAATAAAGATTTTCATTGACCCATTAAATACATTAAATACAATAATAAAGATTTTCATTGACCCATTAAATACAATAATAACATTTTATTGTATTTTGGCTTTAATTCAGTGCAAGAAATGCATAAAATACAGATTGAATTAGAGACTGAAATTTTTAGTCACAATAGAGACTATCTTGCAGTTTAGAAATATATTATTAGTCTCTGAACCCGTTTCTATGGATATTAAAAATAAAAATATAATTAGAGATAAATTTCTCTATTGCTAGAGGTTTTGAAATATTTAGAATTCTTTAAATAGAGTTTGGTTTTCCAGTCTCCAATTAATATATACTGATATCAAATGCAAGAAAAAAGAAACATGTCACGCTGTCTAAGAAAATTAATTAATCATATTTAATTGTATAAATTTCAATTAAAAAGTAACCTTTTATAACTTATTCTTTGAAATTTGGTATTAGGATAAGAAAGAATTATTAAAAATAATACCTAAATTAAATAAATAATATTTTAAAAATAATAATATCAAATAAGATAAAATTAATTAAATTTGTCTTATATTTAAGAAAATATATATATATATATATATATATATATATATATATATTTGTTTTTTTTTCTTTCTTTCTTATATTTGAGATAAGAGGAAATAACTACATATTACTTTTCTGGTTACAATCACCCATTTTAGATACTTAATTGAGTTAATTCTAAAGACTAGTGAGACTAGTGTTTAGACTCTTTTATTATATTTTTAAAAATTTTAAAAAATAACGTATTCTTATTCATATAATTTGTAAAATATATTTTAGTATAAAAATACAATTAAATAAAAAATCATAAATAATTAATAACATTTTAATATATTATATTCTTTAAATGTGATAATTGCTTATAATATATTTAATTTTGCATAATATCAAATATTTAAATGTTAATGTTTTAAAAGAAAGTTAATTATGCTTTGTTTCCGATTGTTTTTTATTTTTAATATTTTAATATAATTAATAATATAATATAATATGAAAATTTCAAAAATAACAACATAGGAGCCATATAACAACATATTAGGATAAATTTTAAATATCAAAATTAAAATATTTTTTAGAAAAATTTTAAAGTTTATATTAATTAATGGATAAAAGATTGTTGAAATTGTTATTAAGTTAATCTTGATCCAACCTCACTCTCTTCTCAAGTTCCCCAATAGAAACTTCAACCTCACCCTCTCCTCCTCCATTGTCGTCTCGTACCCTCAATGAAAACCCTAGTCGAAAGTAAAATTGACATTGACGGTGAAATCGACGTCTCCATTCTGATGGACAACAAATGCTTCTTTGATTTCACAAAAGACACGATAATCACTTTGGTTCGATACCTGACCTCTCTCAAATTCTCCTTCTCGCATATTCCTTTTCTCACTCTGCATTGCTTACTTTCCATTTTGAGTGATGATAATAAGGTTTTTAAGGTTATAAGGAATTAGAATGGAAGGAAGTTAGGGTTCCCTTCTTTGTTAGAAAGTTGTGATTCCTAATTTGACTTTTTTGATTGGAAATTTAATTCAGTATAATGGAGTATTGAAATGATGTGGATAAAACAATTATGTGTTAAATAGCTTGCCATGAAAATGACAAAGTTGGATGCTATCTGATTTCTTTCTAAAAGTTATCGGATAGTTGTAGTTTTTCATTCCTGATGGTCAAGATGATTTGAACAAGTCTTACATGAAAGCCGCCATCAAGAAACACCATGATAAAGGTGGCGATACTAAGAAGGTAACTTTTTACTTTGATTGCTTAGTTTTGTTCCCAATCAATCATCGTAGATTCCCGTGTTTTAATGTGTTACTGATCTTTTTAACCATTCGGATCAGTGATTCATATACACGTGTCCATGTTTTAATTTGATAATTTTGAAAGACAATGTTATGGTTTAATTTTTAATTAATTGATTTAATTAATTAAATTTCCAAATTGTGTCTTGTTTAGTTGTTGTCATTTTGGTAATGTTTTCTTAAAAAGATTCAAAATGATCAACCAACCGCTTTAGTGTCCATTTGACACCGAAGTTGGAATTGATGGAGAGTCAACGTCATTACTTCATCAAGGTCGGGGAGAGGTGATGGACATATGTAAAGACTTCAATGCCGAAATCAATAAGTTAGTAATTAATGACTATAGAAGAAATATATTTTTTTTATCAACAAAAACAAGTGTACTAATATAAAATGTAGATATAATCAGTGCCTTATTATATTATAGAATTAAAATAAAAAATTATGTAATGTAAAAATCACAAGAAAATACAAAAAATATCATGAAATAATTTTTTATCTCCCAATAAAAATATTTTTTACATATCTTAAATTTCTTAACCAGAACCTTAAAAGCACTAGATAACGTTTATCATATTTTATAACCACCTCCGAGAGCGTTCCCCATCCGACCTTAAAGTCAGGCCCCGTAAATACCATTGACCATAGCATATCCTTCTAACGATTAGCCTATCACAAAAAGTAACAAATTAAATCCCCCACTAATCATTAACATATAATAAAAACCATCCCCAATACATGCATCAAAATTCCGGATACGTACATGGAAAAGAGAATGTATAAGGGGAAGAGGAGGGAAGGTGTATATATAAGAATTTGAGAGCTGACATGTTAGCTGACTATTTGGCATCAGCATTTTGCTTATTGTTAGAGTGGTGGTTAGGGAGAAAATCACATCAAATGCTTCCTAAACGCAAGACTCATACCAATTTATTAAATGTTCTTATAAAGCATAAGAAAATTTAATTTTAGTTAGTTAAATATGTTGTGTGAATATTATAAATTCCTAATACCATATTCAATTTCTACAATAAAAAAATTGTGAAGAATGATGGCAGATTCGTAGGGAAGGGTTGTATCGGCTCCATTGTGAAACTTAACAAGTTTAAACCAATAACTTTGGTTGGATTTTCCGACCAAAAATTAATAAATTAATAGTTAATATTTATTGATAAAAAATAACATGATTGGATTTAGGCACATCTGACAGGCAATATATCATGTTCAAGAGAATGTTTGGATTAACTTTTCTATAAGTATTTTTAGAAAAACAAGGTAAGAACAATAAATTAAATTAATTTCTCAATAAGTTAAAATTAATTTATGTATTATATATAAATTAATTTGTAAAAATTTATATATTAATTTTTATAAAAATGATTTTTAATTTATACATAATTAAGTTAATTTTAATTTATGAAAAATATATATATAATTTTTTCCTTATTTTATTATTCTATAAATATTTACTAAAATTTTTATCTAAACATATCCTACTAACTAGTTAATAATAATAATAATAATAATAATAATAATAATAATAATAATAATAATAATAATAATAATAATAATAATAATAATAATAATAATAATAATAATAATAATAATAATAATAATAATAATAATAATAATAATAATAATAATAATAATAATAATAATAATAATAATA
>CM023949.1:24698083-24717371 GCA_013407115.1 Glycine latifolia | reverse complement strand
ATAATAATAATAATAATAATAATAATAATAATAATAATAATAATAATCTCCCTCATGCTATTTTAGGTCTGAGAAATCGTTTTCACCATTTCTAATTTGTTGATTTTGTCAATGGGTCACACGACAATAATGCGGAAGCTAATTATATTGCACATTTGTAAAATATGTATTTTAATATTCATACAATATAAACCCATTCATGCGCATTTTTACTCGAAAAACTATATTAAATCCTAAAGATACGTGTCACTCAATTTCTATTCCAAGTCTTCATCCAAATTAAATATCTCGTGATAGAAACCAAAACATTGTGGTTTCTAATATCCTTCACTTTCTTATAATTCAAATTTAGTTGTCAATATAATATCATTCCCGTAAAACAATGTGATAAGATATGTTAGTGGATCGCCTTTAAGATTAGTCATAATGTGGAATTATACTAAGTTGCCAATATTTACCGGTCACTTTGGTGCTCCACCATATTGGGGTGATTTCTTACAACTTTGGTTTGTCCTATTCTTTTATTAGAATATGAATGTTTATACTGTAATTGAAATGCTTTTGTAAAGTACTGCACCGCAGATCTAATGTTTCGTGTGATTCATGCGCCAATTCTCGTACTAAAATTGCACTATTGTTATCTGAAAATCTTGATTGCAGTTGTGCTGATCTCCATCATGCATGCACCTTAACTTAATATTCAATTTATTTATAAATTTATAGTGTACAGTGTACACCATTTTAAGAACATCCACATAACACAGTTAAATGAACTTTTCAGCGAAGAAATTTTCTTTCGAATCCAAGACTTTCCTTCAAGTGAAATTAAACACGTGTCACTTGAATTAATCAACCATATCTTGATGCGTATACCATTTCTATGTACATTATTTTCATAGATGTATTAATAACCCTATTATGAGAGTTGATATAACTATATATGCGCTCCACGTAATATATATGTTAATTGCCAGTTATTTGTAATTAATCAATTGATGTGAAAAAAGTAATGTTTGAAAAGCCTAACTGATATTATTATAAAAAAACAATAAAATGCCTATTAATGATTTCCCGTTTCATCCTTATTTTTTGCTCAAGACTTGATATAACATATACATCCGGAGTGATACAGAAAGAAAATAATCTGAACTAGACAGCGGAATTCTTACAACAATATATTATAATTTGTTTGGTTTGAAAATTTATTTTTAGTTTTGGAAATAATATATAATTTAATTTTTTCGTATATTAAAAATTAAAAATTTTTAGTTTGTTGAGCTCAAATATTTTGGTATACATAAAAAAATAATGAAAACATGTAGGAACTCAAAATTTAAAATTTCAGTTAATAATGGGTCAACCTAGAATTAGTCGCAGTCATTCGCAGCCATTCCATGGCTAATAAACTATTGAAGGGTGGAATGGAAAAGTCTGCAATCTTACCACCACTCATTAGTTTAATTGGCGCAGGAAGGGGCAGCTATATATACAATCATAGTGGAAATAACTTTCATCACCATTCTTCGACACGGCATTTACTGTGGACCAATTGACCATAATTTCTTGTGTAATGGGAGACTTAATCATAAGATTATGTGTTTAATTAATAATCATAAAATAAGAAATAAACAAAATTCATGCACATTTTACTGAAGGCCGTGACTGTAGCAATCATTCATATATAGTTCTTCATCTATATAACCACCTTCCTATAAATAAAACCAATTAAGCTTTGTAGTGTCAATATAACCAAAGCAAATCAGTTGTGGACAATCTAGCATATATTACGTAATATAGCATATCCATTAGGTAAAGCAAAACCCCACATATATGGGCTCTCTAACAATCTTCAATTCAGAATCTGATGAAGACTCTTGGGTCATCCAAATCAACCAATTGGTGAGTGAAACCAACCTCTCAATCTTGAACAAAATGCCTGTTTGCATATACCAAGTCCCTAAATCATTGAGTTGTGCCAAGCCAGAAGCCTTTTCTCCACAACTTATAGCCATTGGTCCATATAACCACTTTCGTCCTGAGCTCTATTCCATGGAAAGGTTTAAGATTTCTTCTGCCAAAAGGGTCCTTGACCACTTCAACAAACATAACCTAAAACAACTAGTTGAGCAACTCTACAACACCGGGCCATTCATACGTGCTTGTTACCACAAATACTTGGACCTCAAGGAAGATACCTTGCTATACACGATGACCCTTGATGGTTTGTTTCTATTGGATTTCTTCCACAATTATCTGGATGAGAAAGTATCTAGTTCTTTCATGACAGGACTAGAAGAAGAACAAATTCAGATAAGTAGTGTGAAGCTAACCAAGGATGGCATCATAAGGGACATGATCATGGTGGAGAACCAAATTCCAACCTATATGTTGTTGAGGATCTTGGTGCTTCAAAGCTCCAAACCTATTGATTCAGTTCAAGAGTATTTGGGTTCAATGCTCTTGTCATTCTGTGAAAAACACTCTCCACTCATGTTAACTCACACCCCCACATGTTCTGAAGCTGTCACCAAGCATTATCATATCTTGGATCTCATGTATCATTTGGTTGTCTCTGAACAAGAAAAACTAGAAACACCAACACCTGAGAGCGAAGGTATGTGCAAACCCCATAGTAATTGCTCTAACCCTCCTACAAGAAGTTCAAAATCTGGAGGCATAGTCATATTCTTAAAGAAAGTTAAAGGTCTATTAACATGGACACTTGTCACTCTCAAAAGGCTAAAGGTCATGAACATTCCTCTTCCACAACCCGTTAAACGACTCTTAGATGCAATACTCAACATGCCAACAACATTTCAAAAGTTTTCATCATCAGAAACACCTCCTTCTGAAACAGAAGCTCCTGCTGTGGTTGTTACCTTCCCTTCTGTGCGCGAGCTTCACTCAGTTGGGATCCATTTTCAACCCTCGAAAGGTGGCATCACGGCCATTGAATTCGACGAGAAAAAAGGCATATTTTACCTTCCTGTGCTGAAATTGGATGTCAACTCTGAAGTGATAATGAGAAACCTTGTGGCTCACGAGGCATTGACCAAACCAGATTTTCTTATCTTCACAAGGTACACAGAATTGATGAGAGGAATCATAGACACTGTGGAGGATGTGAAGCTGCTCAAGAATGAAGGGATCCTAGAGTCAAGTAGCTCTCTCAGTGTGGAAGAGACTGAGGAACTTTTCAATGGAATGAGCAAATCTATTGGACCTACCAAGACTGAGAAGTTGGATGAGACCGTTAAAAAGGTTAACAAGTACTTCCGTGATAAGCAGAAGGCCAAGCCCTACAGGATCTTAAACAATTATGTGTACTCTTCGTGGAGGTTCTTGACACTTCTTGCCACCTTTGTGCTCTTGGCCATGACAATTCTTCAGTCATTTTGCACTGTTTATGATTGTCCAAGTCATTTTAGAAACAGATAATTTTTCATACCATTTTTAGAGATTTAGGTTAAAAGATTAATTACGTAATGTATACTTTTAAGTGCATGGAAATTGGGATGAATTTGTTAAGAGCTAGTAAAGTTATATGCTTACCATTACATTTATTAAAATATATAAAAGCTGAGAAGTAAACTTTTAAAATGTCACATAAGCTTCTTGATTTTTTTATTATATAGCCATGTAAGAAAATTTTATACTTTCTCACTTTCTCATTGAGTGACTATATTACATTCTTTTTAACAACTCATAATCTTAATTAGCATGAATGTAAATTAATAACTTTAAATACTATTAACCTAGTTATATATATTTGTCACTTTTTTATAAGCTAGCTTCACTTTTGCCATTATATATTATTGCATTTATTTTTGGTAACCACCATATGTAATTATGATCTATGTTTTTTTTCATCTTGATGTATCATATAAGTTTCGATCACGTGGATTGAATATGAGACTAATTAAATCTTGGTTTGAAACTTAGTCAAATTTAAACTTTATTATCTCTCTCCAAAGATGTATTTCATGAAAATTAAACCTAAGTCATTTTTTTCAAATTTATTGCGTTGTCAATTAAGTTATATCCATTGAATATATTATTGCATATATTAAAACAGTATACTAAAATATAAATAATTATTATTGCATTAAAAAAATGCCAAATTGTACTCAAATGAAGGAAGATTTTGAGGTTGCAAGAAGATCAATTGTAATTTACTCCATAAAAAATTATAGCTTTTGTGATTTTCTTTAAAAGATTTGTAGCTCTTTCTATACATTTTGTTTTGAGTTGTACAAATACATTCATTTTTTTCTACTAATTTTGTAGGAATTACCATTTGTGCTTTGATTAATTCTAATGCCAAACATGAACTAAATCCCAATGAATAACTTTTTTTTACAATTTTTAAAATTTTATTTAAATTTCAACTTAATTATATATTTTCTATTTTATAGAGTATAATAACATTTGACCAAGAATATATATATATATATATATATATATATATATATATATATATTATTCAAGTTGACTTTTAGCTTTGAGTGAAAAAATATTTGTAGTTATTCACCAATGTATATGTGGTATTTAGTAAGTGGTAGAAATAATTACTTATTTATTTAATATTTCTAAAAATAAATTTCCTTTTATTGAAAAATTGTTGTGTTTTATAGTTTTGTATTTAATTTAATATTACGTACTTGTTGTCTTTCACTTAATCTAACTTTTTTATATACACTTACTAGTTGTTTTACCCGTACAACGCATGTGGGTTGTGCTAAGTATAAATTATAGTAGTTAGATAAATTAAAATCTATATTTAACACAAAAACATAATATGATAAGAATAAGAATAAATATTTTCAAATTAGAAGAGTGTACCCAAAAAACAATAATTTGTAAAAAAGAATGTTCAGTAAGTTTTAATGATATATATATATATATAGCGCATAAAATGAGGTGCAGCACATTATACTTAAGAAAACTCGTAGACAATAATGAATTATATCAATAATAATAAACTTAAAATACAAAATATATTACTTAAAAAATTATAAAAAAATTGAAGAAGCATATAAATAATGAGTATAAGAGATATATAAAAATTGTTAATATGTATTGGGCATACAACTTAAGAACGAAGAAAACTTGATTAAACATAATATATAACAAAAAATAAACCATAAATAAGTCAAGAAATATTACATTACAACAACATATTCAAAATAAATGTGTAAATATCTTTATTAGTACTATAATATTTTAAATAGTAAACATTTAAAATATTACAATACAATAATATATTTTAAATTAAATTGAAAATATTTTTATTAGTATTATAATATTTTAAATACTATGTATGTAAAAAATATATCAAATATGACAACAATCAAGTCACATTTTTTGGAAAAGATTAAATACGTGTTTGAAAACACTTTTTAATAATTTAAATACATTAATTAAAATAATAAAAAATTCATTGACCCATTAAAAAATAAAATTTATATTATAAAATTAATTTTATTTAATTATCTTCATATGATATAATAAATGAAGGCTCATATTAACCTTTTTTAAATTGTAAGAATATTGTTCTATTTTGACTTTAATTATTTTAAAAATACAAAAATAGTGAAAATAAAATATTGCATTTATTTCATTTTGTGTATGTGATATCTCTAGTTAAAAAATAAAATTCATAAATATAATAAATAAATGAATAATAGCCAATATTAATACATGAATTCAAAATAATAAAACAAATAAAATTTATAAATCAGTAATGCCCATTATCATTTTCCTAATACTTAATAATGAACAAATTGAAAAATAATTTATTTTATGAAATGTGCATTACAAATACATTTTATATTAAATGAATTAGTGATGGTAAAAAACATTGGTAATAAAATTTATTAAATAAAAAAGAAATACAATATTTAACAAAAAGAAAACAAGAAAATGTTTGAAAGTGCAACTAATTGGGTGTAATTTTTATTTTTAGATTTTATGATAAAAATAAATCTATTTTCTGAGAATCATATGACTTTCCACCAACCAGACCTCAAGATCACTGGATTAACTTACTCCCCCAACACACACCATATAAATGCGAAACCTTATAATTACCATCAGTAATTTTTTTTAATATATAAATAACCTTTATCGACATGTATGGTGTAAATGAGATCCAATTGATAGTTTTTTTGTTTTTTTTTTGTTTTTGCTTGAAGCTAAGGTAATGTATCTTCATATTCAACAGTCATGCATGATACTAATTTCCTTAAGAATAAGGAATGTTTGTTTCACGTAATGTTCTTTTATACTCCGAAATATAAGAATATGAATATATATAAAGAAAATTTCGTTTTAAGAATATAATAAATATAAATCTAAGTTATACAAATAAAGAATGATAAAATTTGAAACTAGTTATATCATCACTTAAAAAAAATTATAAGCATATTTATTTTAATCTTCATAATTTAAATATATTTAATTTTTGTATGCATAGTTATATTAATAATGAAATCTCTATTGTAATTTATTATTCATAATATATAATATTACTTAATGTTGTAATTAAAAAATTGTGAATTGATCATATCATATAAGGTTTATTTTTTCATGAATATAATATTTAATTTCAGAATAATATATTTATATTATAATTGATTATTTGTCTTATAATTTGTAACAACTTTTTTTTTGTGTGATTATTTGTAGTATTCAAATCAAGAGAATTTATTTTCATTCATTTTCATCCCCTTAATTGATAGTCTTACACCATTTAATAACTTTTTATTGGATAAATATTTTACAAAATCCACCGTTAGATTGAAAGTTTATATCATGTAGATCATATGTCTCAAATTTTCTAAAATTTAAGCATCAATAGAAATGTAATCAAATAGTCTAATTTTCACATATTTTAGAAGCACATATTACGTTAATTTTTATATATATCAATTACGTATCAAATGATTTCGGATTAATGTGAAATTTGAGACATGTGATCTACATGATATAAGCTTTCAATTTAACGGTGGATTTTGTAAAATACTTATCCAATAAAAAGTTATTAAATGGTATAAGACTATCAATTCTTATACCAGTGTAAACGGATCCCATCTATATATATATAGTCTTGGCACCCACATGAAACTGTTATCCCCCACATGTTTCCCATTTTTTGCCTTCCAACCTAACCCTTAATATAAAGAACTTCAATCAATACAGAGTGGGAAGGTTTGAAAATTCTTTGTCTACTTTACATTTGTTCCAATTTCTTTTCATGGATCTTTTCTTCTTTCTCTCTTGCTAAATCTTCCGACAATATGCTGTAGTTAATTATTCCCTCCACCCAATCGTTCCTTTTCCTCACTTCACTTGGCAATATCATGCACACATCTGAATCACGTTATCGTGCGATTTACTCCACAATAATTTGCTCTAATATCTTGCACTCAAATAAAACAGTTAGCGGGCCCCAATTACGACCTTATTGACGGAGATTGGGCCCTCTTTATTAGAGTTTATTGTAGATTTGTAGTTTTGTCTAAGCTCCTACCTTAAACGTGATATATCACATTGACTTATTAATTAGTTTTACTTATTATTATATAAACGGATGAGATTTAAAGTAGGATTTGATACTCATTCAGCTTTATTGTTTGCTGAAATGTCAGTCTTATGTTAGCAAGTTTTAATCATTATATTGCTCATTTTTTATTCCCTGAATTACAACTTCACTCTAGTCGTGGTTATATATTTTTACCAAATTAAACAAGACAAAGTTATGTTTTTTGTGATCTGGACTTTTTCCAACTATTTAATAACTTAGTTTTTATGTACTATATATCTTTTAGAAGTAAATTAAAAGAATTGAAGAAGAACAAATAAATCTGATACTGGTGTTTTGAAAACAGTCTAATAAGTTAGAAAACAAAAAATACACTCGGTAAATTGTTCTAAGAACAGGCTTTTCATGAAAAGAAACAAAATGACTTTCTTCTTCTTCTTCTTCTCTGTATAACCTTTTAAATTCTTTGTAACTTCGTTATATTTCGATTTATTTAATCACATGGTAAAATATAGAAGTTTTCTTACTTTTAGGATTACGTTGTTTTCAACTTTTTAAATTGATTTAAAAACGAAATAGATTAACCAATTAATATAAAAAATGAGTACTTTGTAGATTGATTATGAAATCAGTAGAAAACGTCAGTTCTTTCTAGATCGATTGTAGTATTGAGAACTGATAAAGGTTACAGCAATTCTCGCCACAACCGATTTAATTAAAAATGAAGTTTCTAAATTGGTTAGGATTATAATGTAGAAATTGAAATAACAAATATTTGGCAATCCAATTTCAGACTCAATTCAAACACAATTACCATATTGCCAAACTACATTTTGGCCGGCAGATCAATTCACATATATAACTAAAACCGGTTTAATCATTTTACATATTTTAATTACAAACATATAGTCAAACAAACAAAACCTTAATGGTGATTAACTTAATTATAGCCCTTAAGGTTGACTTCATAAACTGCAGTGCAATCATTCTTTAATGTTTTCCACTATTTTTTCAAAAGATATGTTGCAACATTTCATCGTAAACAAAAAAACTCTCTTCCTTCACAATACATAGTAAAGTGTATATGTTCGTACACCATAACCAGTGCACAATTAATGGCTTTTTGCTGTCTCCTATGGCCATGTTTACCACTTGGCTCAGACTGCTACTCAACAACCACATGGATTTTGCAGGCTTATTGTACATATGACTGTTAGTTTCTTCTAAGTGCCTTCTCAAATGGCTGGTAGATCCACTACAACTTCACTTCTTTGAAGTGATCCCAAATTGTAGAAGTTTTCTTTACTTTTATACTTTTGGTGCTCCTTCAATTCATTTGCAGGGTGTCCCATCATTTGCATTTGCATTTATATCAATCAAAGGAGTCTACTTATATACAAGCACCCCACCTCATCATCTTGTGGTGAATAGCTTCAAGATGAGTTGAGGAACTATTAGTCTGTAAAGTAATAAAATAATTGATCGTCCCAAAAGCAAATGACATGGGTGAATCTAAATTACCATGTTTTTATAATTGCATTTAAACTAACCAAATTAATAAAGTAATAAACAAATGCTTTGCAATGTTGAAAGTACAATAAAATATGTTTAAAAATAACAAAAGCCCTATTAAATAATTAACGTTTATACCTAAGTCCCACAAATTGACACGTACTTTCTTTAACCAAATAACATTATTGAGAAGTGGAAGTCAAAAGAAAGATATCTATATACTATTATTCTCTCTATTCGAAAAATATATGTTGTTTAAAGTTGTTGCATAAGAATATCTTTAATGATAGATTTTAAATTAAGATTTTAGATCATTTTATTGGTAGATTTTATAATATCATGTAAGATTGAAAATTTTTTAAGATTTTTTTCATTTTTTATTGGTAGATCTTATTTTGAAATTTTAGAAAAAAAGAGGAGAAAAAATTATTCTTTTTTAAACATTGTACAGATCTTAAGAGTTATTCTAAAAAACTCTATAAAAATCCATTCTCCATGTTGGAGATTTGTTCACATCATTTATTGAGGGATCTAGTGAAAATCAGATCTTGAGTTCAAGATTATTGCTAAGATCTTGTACTAAAGATGTTCTAAGTATTAAGAAATTAAAATAAATGACTTAGAAAAAATAAATGATTTTTGAAATTAATCAATGATATAAATACATAATTAAATACTAGTGATTTAACAAAAAGAATTCACGAAAATTAAAAAAAAAAGACTGTTATATCAATACATGAAATATTAATTGAGAATAATTTTGAAATAACTTATATTTTAGAATATTTTTTTCTCTTTAAAATAACTTATATTTTGGAATGGAAGAAATATTAATTTTTTTCCAAAAACATAAAAATTGTTCACATAATGGTTTAATGTGAAACCCGATATTTTTCCTTAAAAAGTTAAAACACGTAACAGAAAAATCAACTACCCATTAACATTTGTCATTAAAGTTAGAAAAATATTAAACAATCATTTGTTTCCTGTGGTCCAAATTAAAGAGATGGTAGGTAGTTTACCTAGCTAGTGTCGTCATTGCTCCTACCTTCAGGTATTTTTAGATGTTAATCTCCATTAATTTTTTGAAGAAGTGAGAAATCCCTCGTGATATTGAGAGAAATTACTCATAAACAAAGCAAAACATATTCTATAATTTTTTTTAAACTTCATCTCATTTAATTTAGTAATCAAGTCTATTAAACCAATTAACAAGTCAAATTTCAAACTAATTATAAGTTAATTAGTTCAGTTTACTTCTAATCCTAGTTTAGGGTTTCAGTTGCATAACATTCTATAATTGTTAGCAATGGCGAAAGACGTAGACATCATGTATCAAAAAGAGAGAAAATAGAAATCTCATATGATAGATGGCTTCAGTTGAATAACATGCATGCATATAATAGCATATGCTACGAAGGTATAAGTTAGACTATAATTTTACAGAAACATTATATACTTGAAACCATTAACAATATTCATCGTATGAAAACCTTATTTGGGTCTAAAATAACTGGGGCAATCATAAGCTGAGCAAAACGTTTGAAGACCCGTCATGGCCAAGAGAACAAAGGTGGCAAGAAGTGTGAAGAGCTTCCATGAATTGTACACATATTCAGTTAAGGTCCTATAGAGGTTGGCTTTCCTCTTATCATGGTAGTACTTGTTCACTTTCTTAATAGTCTCATCCAACTTCTCAGTCTTGGTTGGTCCAATAGATTTGCTCATTCCATTGAAAAGTTCCTCAGTTTCTTCCACACTGAGAGAGCTACTTGACTCTATGATCCCTGCATTCTTGAGAAGCTTCACATCCTCAACAGTGTCTATGATTCCCCTCATTAACTCTGTGTACCTTGTGAAGATTAGAAAATCTGGTTTTGTCAAGGCCTCGTGAGCCACAAGGTTTCTCATTATCACTTCTGAGTTCAGATCCAATTTGAGCACAGGGAGGTAAAATATTCCCTTCTTTTCGTCGAATTCGATGGCCATGCTGCCACCTTCCGCGGGTTGAAAATAGACTCCAACTGAGTGAAGCTCACGCACACAAGGAATGTTGACAACCACAGGAGCCTCTTCTTCTTCTGAAAGCTTTGGAAGTGATGAAAGACTTTCTAGCTGAGAGGACATGTGGAGTATTTTATCTATGTGTTGTTTAATGGGCTGCACAAGTGGAATATTCACGTCCTTCAGCTTTTTTACAGAGCCTAGTGTCCATGATAACACATTTTTAACTTTCTTAAAGTGATTAGATGCTGCTGTGGCTTCAGATTTTGAGCTTTTCTTAAGTGTAGAAGTACCTGTGGTAGAGTCATCATGACCAAGAAAAATGATTTAACCAGATAGTTTCTATGGCTTTGACTAATCTCACCATGTGATATATATTCAAGTTTTTCAATTTTACAAGAAAGAATAATTACAATTGTGTCATGATGTGAAGATTAGTGAAGATATATAACGGTCTCAGATTATATATCTAATGATTTCTCTATTATTATGGAGTTGAGAAATGTTAGAAATACACTTTCTCCAATTGATTAAATTTATTGAAATTAAACTACAAAATAAGGAAAGAAAATCATTAAATATGATGTGGGCTGACTTACAAAATTTTCTCATTTATAATATATTTCAACCAATGAAAAAATGTGTGCAAAAGAGTGTAACAAATATTGTGTTCTTAGCATTGCTCCTAAGGAGTGTACACATACCTTCGCGTTGATCAGCTGTTGGTGTTTCAGAAGACTTTTCAGTGTGAGACACCACCAAATGGTACATGAGATCCAAGATATGGTAATGCTTAGAGACAGCCTCAGAACATGTGGGGATGTGAGTTAGCTTGAGTGGAGAGTGTTTCTTGCAGAATGACAAGAGCATCGAACCCAAGTACTCAAGAACTGAGTCAGCATGTTTGGAGCTTTCAAGTACCAAGATCCTCACTAAGATGTAGGTTGGAATTTGGTTCTCCACCATGATGATGTCCCTTATGATGGCATCCTTGGTTAGCTTCACACCACTTAGCTGAACTTGGTCTTGTAGTCCTGTCATGAAAGAACCAGACACTTCCTCGTTGAGATAATTGTGGAAGAAATCCAATAAGAACAAACCATCAATGGCTATGACGTATAACAAGGTATCTTCCTTGAAGTCCAAGTATTTGTGGTAACTAGCACGGATGAATTGCCCTGTGCTACGGAGTAGCTCAACTAGTTGCTTGAAGTCATGTTTTTTGAAGTGATCTAGGACCCCTTTGGCTGCAAAAACTTTGAACCTTTCCATGGGATAGAGCTCAGGGTGAAAGTGAGTATATGGACCAATGGCTACAAGTTGTGGGGAAAAGGCTTCTGGCTTGGCACAACTCAATGATTTAGGGACTTGGTATATGCAAACAGGCATTTTGTTCAAGATTGAGAGGTTGGTTTCACTCACCAACTGGTTGATTTGGATGACCCAAGAGTCTTCATCAGATTCTGAATTGAAGATTGAGAGAGACGCCATGAGGGATTTTGCTTTGCCTAAAATATGCTATGCAATATAATAATAGTATGTTAGAATGTATCACAAATGGTTCATGGCTTATTAACACCCCAAAGCTTTGGTTTATTTATATAGAGAAATTGTATTTATTCAATTTTTTAATTTACACGTGACATTATATTTACATAAAGTAGAAAGTTAAAAAAAAGAAATAAAGAAAAAAGTGTCTGAAAGAAAGATTAATGAAGATAATGAAAAAAAATATTGAGAAGATGTTTCATGTGAATAATATAAAATAATGTTTTCAATAAGTTATAACTCTTTTAAAAGGTTGGTAGGATGAACAACGTACTCTGAGCGATTGTGACAGACACCCAATTTAAAGCCACCAGTAAAACGTGGATGGATTTCTAGGATTATTAATTATGATTAAAAGGGGACAAAACTCATGGTTTTTTAATTATTTTTTGTGTTATATTTTTTTTAATTGGATTTGAAATTTCCCTTTGATTAATTTATATTGACCTGTCATATAAACTTTTATTACTAAGTGGATTAGCAAGATAAAACTCAATTTTAATTTTAATTAAAAAAACAGTACCAGAAATCTCTAAGAAAGTCCTCAATTCACTATACTTTTAAGTCTTTCACATTATGGTTATGTGGGCATGTGGCCCACAGTAAATGCAATTGATGTCATGATTTGTCTCTCTAATCTTGTGCCAATAAACTAATGGAAGGTGACAGATTATTTCAGGCTCTTCAATTCCATCCTAGGCCTTCATTAATTAGTTAATTTATAAAGGTAAAATACAATTTTATTACTATTTGTAAATTCAATTTAATGACTGCCTTCCAAAAATAAAACAATTTAATGTAATTTTATTCTTTTAAATTTTTTGTTACTATATTTTTTTATAAAAATGTTAATTTATGGCCATCAGAAATAATGTGCATAAATTTCTAAAACACGTGATTTACACTACAGTTTTTAAGTCTTCGACGTAACCCAAGTCTTCCACATTATGATCATGCGGCTCACAAATATATGCAACTAATATGATGAGAGTGATTTGTCTCTCCAACGAACTAATGTGAACCAGTTAAAGCTGGCAAAGATCGGGATATTCAATCTCATATATCTTTAATCTTTGTAAATATAATTAATGCGATTTTATTTCTTTGAAAAAGATGTTACTGTACAATTTTAATTCTTGTATATTTAACGTTTTTAAAAATAATTTCTATTGTTAATGATGTAATAAAGTACAATCTAATCATTTTATCTCAAAATAGATAACATGTAAGGCTGTAACAGGAATAGATACATAACATATTATCATTAATTAATAATAGAAATTAAAAAAATTTATGAATATTAAAAATAATAGAAGAATTTTAAAAATAAAATCGTACATAGAGAGATTAATTGATATTATAAACTATAATTGGACATGTTATTACAGAGAGACTAATAACATGTTTTATAATATATATCAATTAGGCTTTTCATAATTCTTTTGTCCCTCTCTTCCTTTTTTTCCTCTTTTGATAGCCCTCTCTTCCTTTTAAGCTCTTCCTTTACTTCCTTTGCAAATTCATTTAATCAGATTCACAATCTTTAATTTAAATTATGGCTTTCATATATACGCCCCTCTCACTATTTAATTTCTATTTTCCTTTACTCGTACTCTCTTCTTTAGGTTTATATCTGTAGCGCGAAATTAAGCCACTATATTTGATTTTTCTCACAATTTCTCCCAATTACGATTGGATAAATTTTTATAAGAATTTTAATTAGTTTTCGAAAGAGTTAACATATTAAGTACAAGGGTCCTCAACCCCAAATACTCCAATTAGTAAATACCTAAACACAAAAACCAATTAAATGGACTCGCTAATAGTTACCTGTGGGTTCAGATAAGACCAGATGGGGTGGTGCGGGATTGATGACTTTTTTTTGTGTGTGAAGTAAAGTGAAGTGATGAGGAAAGGACGTGACGTAGTGCATGTGTGGTGGGTGAAGAAAGTGTTGGAATGGCAACAGGAATTGGATAAGAAGATAAGAAATGTGTGAAGGTAATTTCAAAAAAGATTTTTTCATACTTTGGGAGGTTGCATGTAATCATGTATACAAATTTAATTGCGCAGTGTGTAAAAACACTCACAAACATATATATTGGTTAGTTGACAACCTTAATGCCTATCGAATTAATAACTTGTTAATTAGTAGAGTTGTTTGTGTATTGGGGTGATTACGGCCTCTGGAGTGTACATGAAATATTATCCGTTACTAATATTATTATGAAAGTTTAACCATCAGATTTTCTTTTTTCTCAAACTAAAAATATCTTATCAAGAAATTTTTGTTTAAATTGATAGTTAAGAAATACTATTACTGATTTTTTTTTTAATTTTAAATATTTATAGTTGCATATCTAAACTGATCAACTTAAATAATTAATTAATTAATATAAGTTCGTTTAGTATATCCACATTAATTTATAATTAAATATCAAGATTTAGTATTTTTGTATCATGTTTTTGTAATTTTATTTAATTCTTATTTATCAAAATCTGTAATTGATAAATATAATAACTAAAGTAATTATATTTATAGGTATTCAAAATCAATTGAAATCATTAAACAATCCAAAAAAAAATAGAATATACTCTTATCTAAACAAAATAAAAACTGAAAAAGTCACATTTTTTTATTCCGGTCAATTTGATTTCCAATTCCAATTTTCTTTTACAGTGTTTCAACTTCCCCCACCCCACCCAGGAGTTTGAAGACCTTAAGATTATAATCTGTTTTGTGCCCTGTTTAACTATTTTACCACTGATAATTCTTTTTGCAATAATTAATATACTAAACTTATGTTAGTTTTCTATTCTTTTTTAAATTAAAATTTAACCTAAAAGTTATAACATTATTTAATTTATTGCGAACATATATTTGTATTTCTAGAAAACTTGAGATTATTTTAATTTGTATTTTTAATTTTGCTTAGTCCGCTTGTTACAAACTAAAAAAAGAAGTGTTTCTAATGTGAAATAATCTAGTAATTATTTTAGTATGTGTTTGCTTTCACATTACATAATTGGTTCCAAGTCCAAAATTATTTTTAAAAATATTTTTACATTTTTGGTTCAAGAATTGATTCTAAATTGAAATAAATTTTAGTAGCTTTGGGTTGGATAAAAAAATTTATATTGAATTTTATTCCTAATTTAATTTTATAATAAAAATATCTAAACATAAATCATATTACTTAAAAATCAATTTTAACCAAAAATGAATTTCATTCAAACATGTATGCACTTTGAGTTTTTTTTATTAAAAAAAAAACTGCAAAAGCTAATTTATGTTTGTTTAAAATTATAAAATATTCACTTAGCTAGAAAAATAACTAATTTTATAAGAAGTTTTTGAAAGTAACTTCTAATATCGTATTATAGATTCTTTTGACTTATGATTAATTTGAAAGGTAAAACAAATATTAATATGTTAAAAACTTTTAAGAAGATTTTTTTATATAAAAAAGTCATTTTTAATGAAAAATGTTGTAACAAATGGCCCTAAGTTATTATTTATGTTGAAATTTAATACTTCAAACATAATTTTTAGATTTAATATGTACGTTGTCTATGAAATAAAAATTGATCACTAGAAGAATTCATTCATGTATTACAAAATTGATAATTTCATACATTAATAGTGTCTGTATAACTATATGTACATCCCTAATATATGTGTATGACATTTGAGGATGAAAAAAGACATACAATCGTAGTCCACTGTGTGGAATTCAATTTTTTTGGGATAAATTTATGTAGATATCCTCTGTTGGAGGAATGAAAAAGGATACTTACAAAAGAGACTCTAACGTTAAGTAAGTTGTGAGTGAATTAAAAATGAATGAAAAATGAGTGTAAAACTTGATTATTTATAACATTGGACGGAAGCTTTGGTGGAAAGTTTTGATTTACTCAGATTTTGAGGTTGATTGAAGTCGTGTTGTAGGTTTATGCTTTCAGCTGGGATATAAAAGGTTGGAGAAGATAAATCTCTTTTTCTTCTGATAAGAGAAGTATTTATTGTAAGAGAAGTGAAATGATACGTAGGTCACAAACATTCTTTTGTTTCCGGTTGGGATATAAAAGGTGAGAGTAAAAGATAAATCTCTTTTCTCCTCCTGATAAAATATGAATTTGTTGCTTTTAAGTTTTTTAGTGTTTCTCTTCAGAATTTGAGTCTCATCTCAATAATCCATGCAATAAAAGTTAACGGAAAAAGTTTTAATTTCCAGTTGAAATAAGTATTTACTGCAAGTGGAATTATAATAAGTAGGGTGCGCTCCCTTTTTTCCTTCAACACACGAGTACAAGACTAAAAATAAGGACAAATTTTGGGTTCAGTTAGTTTTTGTTTTTTTTGTTTTCTGTCGTAATTCTTCTACCAATCTGAATTTTAAATATGTTTATACTTTGCTTATATTCGTTCTCTCATACTTTTGAGTTTGCAGTACTTGGAATGCTGAGGCAGATAAGAAGCCATGACAGCTACTAGATATCCTAATTAAGAATCGCTCAAAAGAAAATTATAATGTGAGATACACATTGATAATTAATGATGTGTTTTGTGCAGTAGAAGAAGAGTATTTGTCCGCGATAGATTGTCTTACTCAACATCATTTTGACTCTAATGCAGATATTTCATAACTTGTGCATGCTTAATTATTGGGGAGCTAAGGCAGCAAAGAAACCTAGCACATTAGAGGATTTCTGGATCACCAGCACACATGATATAGACAACGTTCAGTCACACAGGGAAGCAA
Source organism: Glycine latifolia (assembly GCA_013407115.1). Lineage (NCBI taxonomy): Eukaryota > Viridiplantae > Streptophyta > Magnoliopsida > Fabales > Fabaceae > Glycine > Glycine latifolia. The sequence goes on along the minus strand of CM023949.1, from coordinate 24,700,001 downwards.
AGGAGAGGATTGCTGCAGTGGAGATCTGTTAACACTTTAGAAAGTATACTAATTTGTTCAAATAATAATAAAAAGGTAAGTCCGAATGTCAAGTTTACATGAATTTGACTTTGATTATATTCAAAGTTTGTATTTTTCTAATTTTAAAAGAGCAATGAATTAAATTTGATATTTGTCTAATACTAATACGGAAACATAAAATTCAACATAAATAAAGATAATTAAGCAGAACACATTAAATTGGGAAACAACATTTGAATTATGTGTCTAGCACTTCAAATTCACAGGAATCAGCAAGCTTTATTGACTGCTCCAATGACCAAGGTAAAATGTCTTTTGTGTTTCCTCTCCCCCTTCTTGCTCAATTTAGTTATGCTTCTATCAATATTATTTGTGTGTTAAATATGTTTGAATATTTTTGTTTTGCGTATTTTTTGTTGTTCTGAATCTCTTGTTTTGGGTCTCTTGTCATCAATTAATTGATGATGTGGGACATCTCAACGACTCTTCTAATATATATCAATTATTGGAATGTTATCACATCATCACTAACGACAAAATCCTAGAAACTTAACTCAAAACAAAAATGGCACTACTACAAAAGCCTTATTCTACGACATGCAGTCAACGTCGGTTGTTAAAAACCCGTCGTTGTAGCTCAACCGGTGGCAATTTTGTAATTTTTTGATCATTAATACAAGAACAACGTCGGTTAATAGGATGACCGTCGTTGTTTTCCATGATTCAAAGTCGGTTTTGATAACAACCGACTTTGATGCTTTTTAAAATAAAACAAATTAAATTTGGGAACCCTTTCTCTGCGCCCCTTTTCACAAAAAGCCCTAACTCCATTGCAGAGCTCCCGCACGAAGAATGCGTTTGTCTGTGAGGAAGAAAGTATAGCCAACATTGCAAACCTGTCGTAAAGCCGAGGATGGTCGCCGATTTCACGAGGCCGGTGGGGCGTGTCCGAGCGGTGATGAGTGACGACGAGTGGGGCCCGGAGAAGGAGGAGGCGTACGACGGAGGAGTGGCGGTTGAGGAGAAATCAATGGAGACGAAAACGGAAAAGCTGAAGAAGGCTTTGGTGGATTCGTTTTATGGCACGGATCGTGGACTGAAAGCAACGAGTGAAACGAGAGTAGACATTGTTGAACTCATCACTGAGCTCGAGGCCAAGAACCCTAACCCTGCTCCCACTGACACGTTGACTCTCCTCAACGGAAATTGGATTCTCGCGTAAGCTACCAACTGCTCAAAATCGCTTTTTTTAACTTGCTTCTTTTTTTCTATGCGCTTTCTTAATTCCAATTAATTTGCATGGGCTGTTATTGAATAGAATTGTACAAGGTTTCTTCTATGGTTTGCGTTCAATTGGATATTTTAGTGACACCTTTTAGTTCTTCAATTTGTGTTGTAGAACGTGTTGGGGGCTTGGGGCTGAAGTGGTGGAATGTGCTTGTGTCATTGGTGTGCCTGATGTCAAGGTAATGATCACTTATTAGCTTTTGTAAGTTAGCTTGTTTTGCTACTTAGTCTCTCTCGAAAATTTCTTTGCTGTTCAAGGTAAAATCCCAAAGTTAAAAATTCTTAACCGAAAATGTGTGAGGTGACTGTTTTCCAGAAAGAATTATATGTCTAGTTTTACTTGGTTGATATATATAAGTCTATTTATTGAAGAAATATATCACATTTCTTGTTTAATATCCATATTTGCAGAATTTTTTGTGTGGTGAAATTAGATACTTGGATGGAGAAGAGGCTGTGCTAACTCAGGCAATTATATCTATCAAATCAATTATAAAATTAGAACCATCCAGTTATGAGAAGGTATTCTTATAAAATCATCTCCCATGGTACTGTTATTCCTTTTTTTATATTGAATTAAAACTTGTTTCAAGATACTATATGGAGTATG
>CM023949.1:24653336-24693083 GCA_013407115.1 Glycine latifolia | reverse complement strand
ATGAAAGCTTGATTGGTATGAATGGAAGGACAAGACTAAAATGTAACCCCGAAACCTTGTGAATGACTGTTGTGATAGTGATTCCGTAACAAAAAGGCTTATGCTAGCACTTTTAAAATCCAAAACCCTGTGAAATATGACAAAAACCCAAAACCCTAACCCAAAACAGAACACATACGAAATAATGTTACCCCAAAACCCTCTCTGATTGGAAGAATAAAAACTGTTGGGCAAATAAAATACCCTCACCTTACAGGAATTCGAAAAGGAGACGAAACAGGAGGGAAGGGGCTCCAATCACTAACAGGGTACCTGTTCAGAACATAAGACGGAAGTGGACAACCAAAATTTCAAACCATGGAAGCCAAGTTCCTAGCAAATCAACGAAGAAGATTGCGAGTTAAAAGGGTACCTGTATGTGACTTCAATGGAGTACGCGCGAAACATGCTTCAAAGGATGCCGTAGCCGTGACGGAGGTCGGGGAGGTTGGGCCGCGATGATGCTGGAGTCGCAGACTGCATGAGTGACTGAGATGGAGAACGAGAGTAGGAGAGAGGTAAGGGAAACTTTCGGCATGGGACGATGGCTAGGGTTCAGTATTAGCTTTTGGGGAAAATGTAATTTTCTGACGGACTAAGTATCCATGGGAATATGTCCATCTGGAAAGCGCTTTATTTTTGTAGTGGTAGGGATTACAGTGAAGCAAGTATGAAAATTGAGTCCATAGCATCCATAAAGATTAAGAAGTAGAAGCAGGTTTTGAAACTAAGAAGAACCAGTTCAGCAAAGCTATGGCCTTGGAAAATGAGCTGCACCAAAAATTAACCAGGATAAAGAAAATGAAAGAGGATTTAGGTGAGCAACTCAGTGCTATTAAAGCTAACATGTCTTCCATCAAAGCTATTATCTCTGGTCTTCGGTCAGAAAAGAACATCCATTGTTAAAGAAAGAGAAAAATCATTTAGGAAAGAAATAAACTCGAAGAGATGAATTGAGAGGAAAAGCACCTCTCCTGTTACAGGTACATGATTTGGCAAAGCAAACACATGAATCAAACCTGAATGTCAAAACATGGAGAATTTAAGAAAGTTGCTACGGAGTGAGAGGTAGAGTAATTCAGGTAGAATTTCTATGCACCTAGTCTATGATCCATGAAATTAAATTATTTGCAATTGAAATCGTTGTTTTATTAGGTCTCATTTTCAGTATATATATGGTGTTACTACAATGCCAATACAGTGGAAATTAAAATTTTATTGAAAATCACGTGTGAATACACATATATAACTGAAGTAATTGAGCATTTCAAGACTTGATTTTAAGTTATTGGATCCCATTTTCCAATTTAAACAAGTATCATTAAGTAAACAGCATGCATTACGACAGAGAATTCCAAAACAAATTTGGTCAGTTAGATATATGACCAATATATATATTTTTATTTTCTCTCTACTACTCCATTGGGGTGTCTGCATGCAAGATAATGAAGATATTTGGTGTATATTATGCCCTTTTGTCAAAGTAGAAGAAATCCTCCACGTACTATTTTCCATTATCAGACCTAATCACTAAAAAAACACTTAATGACAAATCAATTTATGGAGATATAAGGTGTGTTGAATGATTAAGGTGAAAGAAAAGTGGGAAAAGATCATGAGTTAAATCCCTTTTCTAACAAAAACTAAAAATACTAATAATTAATATTTATTGAATAAAAAAAAAGTGATAAATTAAATCAATTTACACGTAATTTTTTAAAAAGTGTCACTAAAATTTTAGTGACACAAGTATTAGTGAAATTTTTTGTCACTAATGATCTGTATATATTTAAATTTTTTGGCTTAAATGCTAAGTATAAAGGAAGAAAGCAAATAGAAGGTAAAATCAACCAAAAGAAAATAAAAGATTCCAAAAAATTTAAAAGGCAAGCCAGAATAATGTACGTTGTTAACGCCTGATTTCTCATTCTAAATGGCCGTGCTAAGACGACTGAATACAAAAAAGGACTTAATCATGTCTTCTGGAATGTTTGAATAAAATTAAAGTGATGGAAAGATGAAAGAGTTAGGTTAGTGGAAGGAATTAAATGCAAACAAGTGTAACAGAAATTTCCAAACATTACTTGACGAGAAAAATAAAATAAAGACTCGTAAGTCTTCTCTTGAAATACAGCGTCTACTCTCCATATCAGTTTCACATATCCTTTTGTGTCTATCGATAGAATTTAGAGTTTTTCATTATGTCAAAACAAGCATCATCCTCTTCTCGTTTCATATCGAGATACACTTATGATGTATTTCTTAGTTTTCGTGGGGAAGATACCCGTTATGGCTTCACTGGTAACCTATATAGTGCTTTGAGTCAAAGGGGAATCTTTACCTTCATTGATGAAGAGGCTCTACAAAAGGGCCAAGAGATAACGCCTTCTCTTCGCAAAGCAATACAGGAATCCAGGATGTCTATCATTATTTTCTCCAAAAATTATGCTTCCTCAACGTTTTGTTTGGATGAACTTGTCCAAATCCTTGAGTGTTATACGAAACAGAATATGCGGATTTTGCCTGTGTTTTATGATATAGATCCATCACACGTGCGACATCAAAAAGGAAGTTACGCAGAAGCACTTGCAATGCACGAACGCGGAAGATTCAAAGATAATATTGAGAAGCTGCAAAAATGGAGGCTGGCTTTGCGTCAAGCAGCTAATTTGTCTGGTTGGGATTTCAAAATTCGGTAACACATTTCTCTTAATTGTTTGCGGTGTAATTTATGAGTAAATAGCCAACATAGGAACAATGTAAACATTGCTATCCAATCCCAAGTTGTCAAGTATGATTAGTTTCTTAATAACTATCTCCAAATTCATTTTAGGATAAAATTTTGAGAAAATATAGTAGATGTACAAACATTGTAAAGTTGTTTTCATATTTTCATTCAATCACAATTTATATTATACAATAATAATGAAATTATGTGCATCTTAATAGGAAATAAAGTATAAAACTAAATGTTTTCATTATTAACAATGAGCACTCTATTTTGTAAGATATAAATAAATTGCAGATACAAAAACTTTGAAATTAAAGAAAAAACAATAAAAAAAATATTTAAATTAACACACATCTCCGTTGTGTTTTTATAATCTGATATGGTGTGTAAAAAATTAAATAAGAAAGTATTTTTAATTTAATATGATCTATCAGGATTTGTAATTTAATTTAAACTAAAATTAGAATTGAAAAAAAATAAGATAATAGAACTTGAGAGTATCCGGACATAGTGATAAAGTTGTGTCTTGGTGACTTGTTGATCATGAGTTAAAATCCAGACAATGGAGTACGAAGTTTTTTAGCTTTTTTTTTAGAACTTGAGAGAAAAAATCTAAAAAAAAAAGTTGACATACTTTATTAAGGAAAAAGATACATGCATGATAGATTAATAACTCTTAGAAAATACTCTGGTATAAGAGCGATTATTGAAATTTGTAATATAGCTGTTAATTGTAAGGTGGAAACTAGCCATAAATTGGGTGCATTAATTTAATTTTATGTTTATTGATGACAGGGAAGAATATGAGTCTGAGTTCATTAAAAAGATCACAGAATATGTTTCCAATAAGCTTAACCGACCTCCCTTGCATATTGCTGATTATCCTGTTGGATTGCAAGCTCGGATGGAGCAAATAGAATGGCTTAGGGGTGCTGAGTTTGATAACAAAGTGACCATGTTTGGGATTCATGGGATGGGTGGAATTGGAAAATCAACTCTTGCACGTGCCATATATAATTTGATAGTACTTAAATTCGAAGATTCATGCTTTCTAGCTGATGTTAGAGAAAAGTCATCAACTAGGCACGGCCTTGTTCAGATCCAAGAAACAATGCTTTCTGAATTAGTTGGGGAGAAAAATATTAAGTTAGGAGATGTGTATCAAGGAATTCCAATACTAAAACAAAGACTTAGTCGGAAAAAAGTCCTGGTTGTTCTTGATGACATTGACAAAAAGGAACAATTACAAGCAACTGCTGGTGGACTTGATTGGTTTGGCCCTGGCAGCATCGTCATTATAACAACAAGGGATAAGCATTTGTTAGATATTCATGGAGTTGAAAAACAATACAAGGTTAATGAACTTAACGATGTTGAAGCCCTGGAATTGTTTAGGTGGAATGCTTTCAAAAACAAACAAGTTGATCCACATTACATGGAAATCACAAAGTGTGCAATATATTATGCTGGTGGCCTTCCACTGGCTTTGGCAATCATAGGCTCAAACTTATTGGGTAAGACATTAGATGAATGGGAATCTGCATTAGAAGCATATGAGAGAATTCCAAATAGAGATTTACACGAAATTCTCAGAGTTAGCTATGATAGTTTGGATTCTAATGAGAAGGAAATATTTCTTGACATAGCTTGCTTCTTCAGAGGATGCCATGTCTGCTATGTTACAGATATGCTTGAGACAAGAGGTTTTCATCCAAAGTTTGGTATTGGAGTGCTGGAGAAAAAATCTCTCATTAAAATTGACAAATATTCTCCTGATTGTAACGCTGAAGGATATGACTATGGAATTGTGAAAATGCATGACATGATTCAATCTATGGGAAGAGAAATAGTTAGACAACAATCAACTTGGCCTCAGAAAAGGAGTAGGTTGTGGTTTTATGAGGACATTGTTTGCGTTTTGGAGAAAAACAAGGTATGTAAGAGTCACATACCTGTGCCTTTCCATCTCATTCATTATATTTGAATTAGTACTATATTTCATGATTCTTAATCCTTATTATCAAGATCCAACATAACAATAATAATTGGTAACTTATAAATTTTGTGGTTTCTTGCTTTTGGCTGAAAAGGAAAATGATAAAATTGAAGCCATGATGTTGGACATGCAAGAATATCAAGAAGTGCAATGGAATCAAAAGGTGTTCGGAAAAATGAAAAACCTACGGATGCTAATCATAAGAATGAAGGTTGGCTTTTCTAGAAGCTATATGGATCTCCCGAACAGTCTGAGAGTGCTTGAATGGCAGGGATATCCTGGAGCTTCTTTACCTTCTAATTTTCATACCAAGAATCTTGGCAAACTCAACTTGTCCTATAGTTACTTTCAATGGGATGAACCTCTTCAGGTATGCGCAATTAATTATAACTTATAAGTGATGTAACATCTTTTTTTTTTTTTTAATAAAATTTTTGGTTATTAAAAAAACTACGATTGACTCTTCAAACTATTAATTTAGACTTATTATTTTTCAGAATTCAAAGGTTTTGAGAAGCTTGATACTCAGAGGTTGTAAGAACATGAGACGAATACCAGACATGTCTGGTCTTCCAAACTTGAAAGAATTGTGTGTTTGTGAATGCACAAATTTGATTGAGATTCATGATTCTGTTGGATCTTTATACAATCTTCAAAAATTTTGTGCCGCAGGATGTTCCAAGTTAAAGATTGGTCCATGTGACATAAAATTGACATCTCTGGAGTATCTTAACCTTCGGGACTGCAGCAGTCTTGTTTTTTTCCCAGAAATATTGGCACCAATGCAGAAACTAAGATTTGTTGACTTGGGAGGAACTGCCATAAAAAATTTGCCACATTCAATGCAAAATCTTGAGGGCCTCCAACGCTTAAGGCTGGAGCGATGCAAAATGCTTGAAAGTAATGGACCTTCCAATTTCTTTCAAATGCTTCCAAAGCTTTTTGGCAATTTGAAAAAAGTAAGATTAAGAGGCTCAAATTTCACAGTACTTCCCACGTGCATTGAAGAACTCCACTACTTGAAATCTTTAGACGTGTCTAATTGCCAGAAGCTTCAAGAAATTAAAGGGCTACCAGCAAGCACAATTCACTTATGGGCACTGAACACTTCTTTGGAAGTTGATTCTGTGACTTCAAACCTGGTATTCAAGGTTGGTTTCTCTTCTGTATTTGTCTTTATAATTAGTTACTTTGTTTTGCAAACTCACCTTGACAATGACATGTTTAGCAGGCAATTGGTTCTACCAGGTATTTAGAACCACATTACTATGCTCTGCCGGGTGAACGGATCCCAGAATGGTTTGACCATTGTAGCAGGGGAAACTCTGTATGTTTCTGGTTTCGTAATCAATTGCCCTCTCTCACTCTTTGTTGTGTTTCTGAATCTTGGGATAATATCAAGCCTCCTTTCCATGTAAAATTCAAATTCTTGGTTACCATCAATGGTATTGATTTATGTGTTTCTTGTAAATATTGGCGTGATTTAGAATACATTCGTAACATTCCTAAGCATGATCATATATGTGTGATAAATCTTCTAAAATGTTATCTGCATCCAATGAAGTCCGGTATTGAAAGAGCACTTAAGACAAATCAGTGGATTCGTGGGAGTGTTTCTAATGCGTTTGAAGCGCCCAACGAAGATTCACTTAGGTTGGAAGTAATCAAATGGACCGGAGTTTATGCAAACAGGGCATTTAAAAGAATGGAGGATATTCGGTTCACAGATCCTCATCCTCCCAATAATACAAGTGATGTCGGAAATAAGCTTGGTAAGGCACCTGATTCACAACAACAACACCATCAACAATTTTTGAATAATGTGTCAAGAAGTTCAGATTCACAGGAACCGGCATGCACTGTTGACTGCTCCAATGACCAAGGTAAAATCTCTTTGTCCTTCCCCTCTGTCTTTTTTTCTCAATTTAGTTCTGCTTGCTTGTATCAATATTATTCTTTGGTCCATATGAAGCATTTCTTGATAATCAAGTAATGGCTCCAAGTTTTGCTGAGACTCAAAATGCTAAAGCCCAAAGAGAAATGGGAACACTGATGTCAAGGGAGCTCATTCATCAGAGTAGGGATTACAGTGAAGCAAGTATGAAAATTGAGTCCACAGCTGAAGCATGCGAGTCGCATAAAGTTGATCAAGTTGAAGCATGTTTGGAAACTAAGAAGAACCAGTTCAGCAAATCTATGGCCTTGGAAAATGAGGTGCACCAAAAGCTATCCAGGATTAAGAAAATGCTAAAGGAATTAGGAGGGCAACTCAGTGCTATTAAAGCTAACATCTCTGCCATTGAGGATAACAACTCTTCAATTAAAGATAACATCTCTTCCATTAAAGCTAGTATCTTTGCTTCTCAAACAGAAAGGAACATTAATTGTTTGTTGGAGAAAGAGGAATATCATTGAGGAAGGAAATAAAGTTGAGGAAAAGCACCTCACTTGCAACAGGAACATGATTCAGCAAAGGAAACAAGACATGAATCAAAGCTGATTGTCAAAGCTCGGAGATTTAAAAAGATTGCTGCAGAGGGAGAGGTAGAGCAATTTCAGGTGGAATTTCTGTACACCTAGTCAATGATACATGAAAGTAAAATGATTTCCAATTCCATTTATTGATGCATTAGGTGTAACATCCAAGTTTTGAGTATTAAGAATATATCATAAAGATAAATCTTATTTGGATCATACTGTTAAATCTTATTTGGATCATATTATTAAATCTTCTATAAATATTGATTATTATTATTTGTATATTATTGATTTTGTCTTAAACATGTACTTTTTTGTGATAATGTGTGCTCCTAAACACATGTGTCTTTTTGTGTATATTATTATTGTTTTCGTCGTCTTTATTATATTATATTATAGTTGGTATTAAAAGAGTATTAGATTAATTTTTTATAGTTAAAATGCTTGAAAAGTTATTTAAGTTTAGTATTAATTTTATAATGACAACCTTAGAAAGACTAACTTTTTTTACATAATTAATATAAATAAATAAATTATTTATCCAAATAATGCATCCCACAAATTATTTACCACAACGATGAAAAATATTGTTCAGGTGAGTTGGTCTCCGTTAAACCGATTTCTCACTTGTAGTTTATTTTTTTTTTACATCTATATAAATCCATTCTACAGGAACTGATCTCTAACGTATGTTTTTTTTTTTCCTATGAGGAACCGATTTCTAAGCTAGTTTTTTTATTTATAAAAAAACTCAATTAGAAATAAAACTGATTTTTTTTTAATTTTTATTTATTTATTTGTTATTTCTTTTGTTTTATAATTTTTGTTATAGTTTTTTTAAAAAAAATTAACTGTTTTTTGTTTTATTTTTATTTTATTGATTTATATATATTAATTTATAAAATTGTAATTTATCTAGAATAATATTTAAAAAATAATTAATCCTTAATTGCTAAAAAATATTATATGGACTATCATATGATTTATGTTGTATTTAAATTTAGTTAAATATTTTTCTTGTTATGATTTATAACTATCATATGAAAAAATATTTTTGTTTAACTAATGTTTAAGAAAGAAACTCAACATAAATATCAAAATACTTATAAAATATGAAGATATATATCAACATTATTACTTGTATGGACTATGGATATGCATTTCTAGGAATTTTTTTTAAAAAAATATTGTATAATATCTTACCTATTAAATAATATACTTATAAAGAAACAAATATGGTTAATGAAATAAAAAAGAATCATTTTAAATTTTCTTATATCATATTTTATAATTTTCTTACTTATTAAATAAATTTTAAGAAAAATGCATATATTTTTAAGTGATCTAATTCTTTTACCTAAACAAATTAAATATATAAAACATGTTTAATTTTAATAGTATGCATTGATGGTTGATGTAAAACTATGAGTACTTAAATATAATTTATCTAGAATAGTATTTAAAAAATGATTAATCCTTAAATCAAACCAAGTTTATCTAGATTGAAGAAGGTGAAAAAAAGAAAAAGACTTAGATAAGTAAAGCCTAGGTAAAGATTATAATCCTCTAGGACTAACATGATTAAAGTAGAGAATAATATTTATTAATATTTATTATATTCAACACAACCACCACTTGCGTAGATTGGTTGATGATAAAAAAACATTTATTAAAATTCTGGAATCTCTGTTGGCATAAAAAATTGTTTTCCTTAAGACGGCAAGTGATATGTCCTCACTAATTGTGATGACTTTAGGATCACTAAGGTTTTCAAACACTATCATTTCATTTGATGGAATGATGTCAGCATCGCAATACACAAGAGTGGATACACTTTTCATATTTTAAGCAATAGCCTGAATATCAGACAAAGGTATTGAGTTGCATGAAATCCCTACTGCTATATATATATATATATATATATATATATATATATATATATATTAGATTATCTACTATTCTCCCGTGACTCATACCAATGGTCGAGATTGCACCAACAATATAAACAATTTAGATTAATTCTTAATTATTTACGTCTAGTTTGTGCAATTTGAAAATAATAGTGTTTAATCAAATCATCTAGTAGAAAGCGTTGTCTAGTCACATCGTCTCGAAACAAACAATGTGAGGTTAAATCATATTGGGAAAAGCAACGTGGGATCAAATCGTCTCGAAGAAATGAATGTTCAATCAATTCGTATAAAAAATGCAGTGTTCGACCAATTAATACATTGTTCATTCAATTAACAAGGACAAACTGACAATCATCATAATAAGACATAATTAACAAGGCAAAACAATTAATGTAGTCTGTGTTTACTAATTACACATCTGGGAGGATACTTGTTTCTTGTCGGCTGTCGACCTACTCGTCCATGTTCTTGTGGTTCAAGTTATGCATTAAGAACAACAGGTTGTTCTTCCTAGACAAAGTCATTAGTGGAAGAACTATTGAAAATACTTTGGTGAAAGGATGCAAACGAAGGTATGGGCATACTTTCCATGTACGCATAAGTAGACTCCGGTGTTTAAAGATCTATACCTATGAGGTTGCTCACAAAGTCTTCTCTGCTAACACTGAAGAACTGTGGATTGTACCCATAATCTTCTTAATGATGATGGATGTTGTGGCGTGAATTCATATGATTGAGCATGTGGTTGTAGTCCTTCATCTTCATTATGCATGCTGGTAGTGACTGGTGGGCTTTGTTGTGGAGGATGTGGTTCAATTTTCATGTCTAGAGCTAAACAAGATGTGGGGACAACGTTTTGATGAGTAGCAAACAGTGTTAGGAAAATTTTTGAATTTGTTTGGTACCAATTCATGTTGTGACTTATATGTTCAACCTCTCATAGAATTGATTGGTCGATTAACACATATTTGTGTCTTTCTTTCCAAATTGATGTTCCTCTGCCCAATTTGTGTCATTATATCCTCTTATGTCAGTATGATGGACTTTGTCAACATTATGCTATGGATTTGGATTTGAAATGTGTTAAAAATAAGATACGGATAAATTGGAATAATAATTCGTCTTTCATTCATTCATTCACTCCATTCTCTTTCATATATATTCCCTCAACGTGAGGTTCTTATATATAAGAGCAGTTCAACAACCTCCTAATAATACGGAATAATAACAAATTGATCTAATGTTGATTCCTATTTAAATATAATAATAGGAAACTGTAATAGCCTAACAAATCCTAACAATAATTTGAACTTTAAATTGCACAATTCAACACTCCCCCTCAAGTTGGTGCATGAATATCGGTCATGCCCGACTTGCCAATTGCTTCTTCAAACACTCTTCCAGGAATGACTTTGATCAGCAATAGGTTCAAGAGGTGCTTCAGGATAGTCCACAACATGTGCTTCAGTTATGTGAGGTAGAAAGAGAATTGAGATACGGGAAGGGATTCAAGAACAATCATATGTTCCAGTCAATAGACTTCAAGGCTGGTCTATGAAGGATTCAGAACAGTTCAACGAACTTCACATCAATGACCTTCAAATGGAATGTGTGCATGGAGAATTGAGATACGAGAAAGGATTCGGAACAATCATATGTTCATGTCAATAGACTTCAGGGTTGGTCTGTGAAGGATTCAGAACAATGCAACGAGTTTCACATCAATGACCTTCAAATGAAATACGTGCATGGAGGCTTTAATACTGAGGTACAAGAAGGATTCAAAACGGATTTATGTTATGCCGTTTGTGTTGTTTTTGGAAGAAGATTAAGATACAGGCAAGGATTCAAGCTGGAATCGAAGATGCAAAGGTTATGTGAAGCAAATATGAAGTTTATGATAATAATAATCATACTTTGTGGAGGAATCAAAGAAGGTGAAGGTTAAGGAGGAGAAATAAAAGTGAAATATAGATATTGATACGGAAAGAAAAAAGATATGTAAGTTTGAGAATGTGAAGAAGAAAGATTCTTATGAAAGGAGAAGATAATTTTTTTAATGGAGGATACCATGACTCTGATTCATGGAGGGAACCATGGCTCTGATACCATGTTAAAAATCAGATACGGATAAATTGGAATAATAATTCATCTTTCATTCATTCATTCACTCTATTCTCTTTCATATATATTCCCTCAACGTGAGGTTCTTATATATAAGAGCAGTTCAACAACCTCCTAATAATACGGAATAATAACAAACTGATCTAATATTGATTCCTATTGAAATATAATAATAGGAAACTGTAACAGCCTAACAAATTCTAACAATAATTTGAAATTTAAATTACACAATTCAAAAAAATGTCTTCACAAAGTCCAAATTGGAGTATGACCCTGTCAGTTTGCTGCCAAACTACCATTGGATAACATATTAAAGCGACACAAAACTTCATATTTTGGAATCCTTGTATGCATGTTTTGGCATAAATGACTGCAACGCTATGTAAGACACCCAATGGAATTCAAAAAATAACTTGCATTAATAATTTTTAAAATAATGTAAGTGATGTTTGAATAAATAAAACAAAAAATTTGATTCAAACTTCTCATTATGCATGTTGTCAAATCTTGACCTATAGCCTGTGACATCACCGTGTGGGATTCTAGAAAGTCGTAGCCCTCTGCCACTCCTTCTAGTGAAATGTAATATGTTGGTGTCAAATACATTACCAAAAAAGGACTTTGTTTGAGTGAAAATTTTTTGTTTACCTAGTTGCAAGTGGATATGATAGCTGGCGCTTGACCCATGGTTGAATGAATGACATGCGATATCAAGCCCAAGACTGCAACAACACTATACATTCTTTCATTTTTCTGGATGTGGTATAAATTGCGTTACACATTTTCTTTGAAAATGTGCTAAACATGTCAAACCCCAACTATACCGGCCAGGCCGATCAAGATCCGGTAACAAAGGTAGATAGATCAGGTGAACTCTAAAATGTATGCTCTACAATGAGATGCTAATTATTGTGGTGTGGGTTCTGTTGGGAGAGACAACATGTTTTCTTTTAACCATTTTAGTTTAAGTTTTGATCCCACTAGTGGATTCTTTGGGGAACAACACCTATATATTTTATGCACATTTGTTCCCAATCATAATATGTTGGGCCAATAACTGGTCTTCCGTCAACGTGTAAACCCAATTGAAGAGCAACATCTTCCAGGGTAATTATGCATTCACCAATAGGAAGATCAAAAGTGTGTGATTCAAGTCTCCACCTTTCAACCAAGGAAATAACCAAAGTGTTGTCGGTTTTAATCTGTTCGAGCTTTGCAACATCTGAAAACCCCGCTTGAACCAAATAGATTCAATTATGGGATTTGGACAAGGCATAGCTTTAGCATATGACTGGATTAAATTGTTTGTTAACTATAGATTCTATAGTTTAGGATTTGATACTAATGTCAAGAAGAAGTCAACGAGGGATATATGAGAACGAGAGAAAGTGAGTCTATAAGTTAGTGAATATGGTGGAAATACATGCATTGTATTTATAAAAAAAATCTAACAGTAACATAAATCATTTAGTGGGATCTAGACCGTTGATTTTGTCGATGGGATCTTGATCGTTCAATGTGCACTGCTCCAATCAGTGACATCTAGGCAGTTCATTTTGTTGGTGGGATCTTGGTCGTTCAACGTGTGTTGCTCCAATTGGTGATATCTAGGTCGTTCATTTTGTCGGTGAGATCTTGTTCATTTTTTTTGAAGTGTATGTGACAAAAGAAAAGTTTGAATGATGATGGATTTTTTAAAAAATATTAAAGAAAAATATATAAATAAAAAGACTTTTAAAAGATTAAAGAAAAGAAATGTAAAATGTGGTGAACAAAGACGGAAACTTTCTCACTTTGTCGAGACAAAAGAAAAAAAAAATATAGCTTGGATGACGATTGATGATGTTATTTTTATTTATTTAACTGAAGAAAAAAAAAACTTTTAAAAGCATCTCTTATCAGATCATTTGAATATAAAAAAACTAACTATTCTCATTAATCAGAGCATAGCATTTAGTGCGTTTTTCATCATTATGGCGCTATCGCAACAAGCATCATCATCCTCTTCTAGTTTCATATCGAGATCACTTATGAGGTATTTCTTAGTTTTCATGGTAAAGATACCCGTTTTGGTTTCACCGATCATCTTTATAGTGCTTTGAGTCAAAGGGGAATCTTAACCTTCTTTGATGAAGAGGCTCTGCGAATAGGCAAAGAGATCACGTACACCACCTCTTCGCAAAGCAATTAAAGAATCGAGGATGTCCATCATTATTTTCTCCAAACATTATGCATCTTCAACATTTTGTTTGGATGAACTAGTCCAAATCCTTGAGTGTCATACAAAACAAAACATGTGGATTTTGCCAGTGTTTTATAATATAGACCCATCACATGTGCGGCATCAAACAGGGAGTTACCAAAAAGCATTTGCAAAACATGAAGGTGGAAGATTCCAAGATGATATTGTAAAGGTGCAAAATTGGAGAATGGCTTTGAATCAAGTTGCTAATTTGTCTGGTTGCCAATTCAAAATTGGGTATAACACACCCCTCTTCTATTGTTTCCAGTTTAATTTATGAGTGTATTTTTTTCTGAATTTAATTTATGAGTGTGATATATTATGTTTCCAACCAGAAATGATTATTATTAGATAAATACTTTTTTAACAGAATTAGAGAATTGTCAAGAACACATTATTTTTAAAACAGATTCTCATTTTTTTATTAGTTAAAATTTATTAAAAAAATAATATTTTATGGATTTCATATCACATAATGATTCTTTATCCTCATTGTGTAATTTTTAATAAATTTTGTTATTATTATTAGTTGAGGGCATCATTTTTTATATTTACAATATATAAAAGTTAAATTCTTAATTTATTATTTAACTAAGAAGATGCCTTGATTTGCAAGGTTTAGGTTTAAATAAAATTATATATATATATATATATAGACACACACACATACTAGTAAGTAACCCGTGCGGATGCACAGGTCGCTTCGCTACGCTCCGCTACATTTTTTACAATTAATTTTAATTTTTATATCTATTATAACTAAGAATATTTTTATTTGTGATATTATTGATAAAATAGTTTAAATTAATTTTCTTATAACAAAGAATCAAACTATTTTTTTAATAAATATATTAACTAAATATTATTATGCTAGTTATCGTAACAATTGAATTAAATAAAAGAGTTTAAAATTTTCAAATCTTGATTAAATTTAAATAATAAAACTATAAATATTTTTATTTTTTTAAAATGTCATTATTTCATTTTACTTTTATTTAGCAATTATTATATATGACAAAAATTTAAGAATAAATAATAAATGTAATAAAAATAAATATTGTTAATTGTTTGATATGTAACTGTGCTAAATATTTTTTTTTTTAAATTTGTTGCCCTTAACGGTTCACTCATGATGGTCTAGAGAATAATTATTTTTCGTAAATGATAATTGTAGTTTCTATGATAAAAAATGAAATTAAAACTAATTTACATTATGGTATAGTGAATAAGTAATTTAAAATTTTCTTGTAACAAAAATCATTTTATAAATTAATTATAATTTTTATCTCTATCATAACTAAAAATATTTTTACTTTTGAAATTATTGAAAAAGTAATTTAAATTAATTAATTTTGATTATCTTATAATAAAGATTCAAACCATTATTTTCTAATAAATATATTAACTAAATGTTATTATGTTGGTTATCGTAACAATTGAATTAAATAAAAATTATAAAAAAATTCAAAACCTTGATTAAATTTAAATAACAAAACAAAAAATACTTATCTCTATCATAACTAAAAATATTTTTATTTATGATATTATTGATAAAGTAATTTAAATTAATTAATTTTGGTTGTCTTATAACAAAGAATTAACCTATTATTTTCTAATAAATTATTATTTTATAATAAATATATTAACTAAATGTTTTTATGCTGGTTATTGTAACAATTAAATTAAATAAAAAGAGTTTAAAATTTTCAAATCTTGATTAAATTTAAATAATAAAACTATAAATATTTTTATTTTTTTAAAATGTCATCATTTCATTTTACTATTATTTACCCATTATTTTATATGATAAAAATTTTAAAAAAATATATTTAATAAAAATTCCAAATCTTGATTAAATTTAAATAACAAAACTATAAATATTTTTATTTTTTAAAATTGTCACCATTTCATTTTACTTCAAGTATTTATTGGGTGAAATTATGACCTACCTTAGCATATATCTCTCCAAACATGAGATATTAGCAAAATATTTATAGCAAAAAATCAAATTAAATTTTATAAAGTAGAGAAAATAAGAACATAGGAAACCATGCTCTAAAGCATAAAATACTTGAAGCCAAAATGCCCAAATCAATTATTTTCTTGGAGACAAAATGACAACTGGGTGACATTAGGAACTTGACTTATTCAAATTGTTATCGTAAGCAACTTTAGAATACCAAGGTCACAATATTTTAGTTGCTCCTTGTAGTTATTGAAATTGTTCTACAATCCAACTTTTATTTTGTCAAGAACTATTGAAACACTCCTGAAAAGGATAAGCATTTCCATTCCATTTACACCTAGCAAACTAAATATCTAAAATTCACATCATGTTCTGCTTCAAAAGAAAATCAAAAACTAAATTGTCATGTCATTTGCTATACAAAAAACTGTTGTATTATTTACAAAAAATGTTGAAATCTCGGGTTAATCTGGATAATCCATCTATGCTTACATCCACACTTAAATCCCATTTGGGCAGCAGTCTCCTATATGGGCAATATAAGACATAGAGGTTTATATTCAAGAATAGGGTATCAGACAAAACACAATACAACACTCCTTTCTTCAGCTAACACATTATTATTTTTCATTCCATTGAGCCAAAAAGAAGGCACTCTTTTCTTCTTGATCTATGTTGATCATCTTAATCTTTACTTTCTATTGACTTGAACGTAGAGTACACAGGCAAAGCAACTCCCACAGTACAGCTACAGAAGATCAATAGCTAAACCAAAAATTTAACCACAAACCTCTTTAAAACCATAACTGTTAATACTAAGATCACATTTCCTTATTGGAAACTGGTCTTTATGAAATTAATGTGGATGGTTGGAAAAAGTAGCTTTGGAAAAAGTTATTATCATCATATCAGTTCTAGAAGTTGGTGAAAGAAAATAAAAGGTTCCGAGAGCCATAATAAATATTATTTATTTTGAAAAAACATAATAATTAAAGAAAAGCATCATGATTACTTAGCTTTATTGTACAGAATCAATACAATCTGACATAATAGAAATTGAACATTCCCTTTATTTCTTCGTCAATTTAGGACTAATTTAATTTGACTAAATTTATCAACAAACACTTGTGAGAAATATATAAAATGATTTAAGGAGGTAAAATACATCAATCTTCTCTTATAATTCAACTTATGTACCTCACTGGAGAATAAAATTTTAACTTAAAAAAAAGAGTATGATTTGCTTACCCTTTTAATTTATTTTATTTTATTTTATTGTAAGTATTTGTTAATAAACTCATCTAACTTTGGCCTTAGTAATTTAAGAAAAATTGGTCTTCTTTTTTAAGTTCTCTTCTCACATATGAAATCAAAATTAAAACAACAAAATCTTAATAGAAGTAGGAAGAAAATTACAAACCTCAGTCTGAAGTTTTTGGTTTTGAGCTTGAAGTGCATCTTTATTTGCCTTGATAGCATCATATTGTATTTTAAGAAGATCATAGTCCTTCTCCAACTGCTTGGTCTTCCACCTAGCCCTCATGTTCTGGAACCATATAGCAAATTTTCTAGGTTGCAAGCCAAGAGCCCTTGCCAACTGCATTTTACTCTCAGGTTCAAGCTTGTTTCCCAACTCAAAGCTCTTCTCAGCCACTAGCTAGAATACTAATGATATCAGAAAAACAATTATCAGCAATTGCATTTGGAAAAACCAAATGATCAAATTTCATGCTGAAGAAACCCTGGAATCAGATGCAATCGGATGTTGTTTGATCTAGGACACTTGATATATATGAATGAGAAAAGTCTACAAGGCATTTTCCAGTTAAAACTGGTTCATATCTAGCATAATTCCTCTCAAACATAATGTGTCAAGAAGGGCAAAAAAAAAAGAGATGTAGTGACGTTAATGGGAACCAAAAGATGGAGACTTCATCTACATCTTATCTAATTTAATCACGGTTCATGTAATTTTCTTTTTGGTCATGTGAATTTGCCAATTTTCAGAAGTAGACTTTTAAATTTCAAGTAAAATAAGAAATGATTGCACTATTATCATCTCTTCCAAAATCTCACACACTACACTTTAATATAGGTAGAGATAGACAGTCAACAACATATAAATGGGGAGACAATGAAAAACTGACTAAAAATATCCACAAAGCTTATTCAGTTACAAAACAACATATATCCTATCCATGTTAGATAAGAAAGATTGGAGAAAAGCATATATTACTATATCAGTGGCAAACAAATAAAGAGGTGACCACCTACAAAGTTAAAAACATATGAATGTCACATGACCAAAAAGAAAATCACATGAAGTGTGATCTTCAATCCTAGAAAAAGATTTTTTTTTTAAATCAAATATAACAATGTGTCATGTAGGAATCAAATTTCTCAAAAAGGTAGCAAGTAGCAATCAAGTCACCTCAATAAAGTGAGACAGTAGGTGAAAGTTGGATTGAATCATTGCTACACTCAAACCACATTTCATATATTATCTCAACATGCATCAGGTACATTTTGCCAGACAAACATATGCTTTCATTTTAAAACAAAAATTAGTATAGAATTTCCTAGAAGAACATTGTATTATATCAATGCATTAATGTATTATGTTGCCTAAACCTTGCACTTTTGGTCAACATTGGTTTTTCAGCTAAGTAAATACACATATTTGGTGCTACTTAAGAAATTAATCATATTGGGAGTTACTTTATCAGCATCAATTCCGTCAAGCAAAGCTAGAATCAATTAGAACAAAAAAAATGAGAAATGATATTATTGTAACATCATAAAGATTATTGTAAAATCAATAAATTGAATACAACACTGAATTGAAAATCATGATGCCCTTCATTTCAGCCTATATTATTATTGTAAAGAACACTATATTGTGGCAATAAATAATATCACAAAAAATAGGACAAATATTTCAATTGATATTTCTCCAGTGGAATTTGGCAAACCTACTATCTTGAAGACCTTCGTGAAATCATCTGACAAAAACTCCTGAACATGCAATACTTAAGAAGTAAACATATGTATCAATAAATAACTTTATAAATAATTCAAGAAACAAATGTAATGTAAATGACCATGCTACTGTCATTTCCTCTGCCTAAATAAGAAAATAAGTTATATGATCTCTAAAGTCCAAACTTCGTAAGAGATGCATAGAGAAGAGACAAAGATAGGTAAATGCTAAGGATTGCTGACTATGCTACATAGACTTCATTGAACTACATTCTTAGTTTCATACTATCAATGCTAGTTGATTTCAGTTCAAAACTTCATATACCATTATTCCAAACCAAAATTCATCACTTAATTCATACTAATGTACAACAATTAGAATGGAGGAGAGTGATAAACTACCAATCACTAAAATTGTGAACAAATTACAGCCCGTGTACACATACGTATGATGACAATATAAACACCTCATTAATTTCTAAGGATATCACTTATCACTAAAATGAAAAACAATACTCAATGAATTTTTATGATTAGGATTTCACTTATGATATCATCCATATCCTCATACTTTCGAACAAATGAGCATGATATTTCTTTCCCAACCTTTGAAACCACCTAGACATATCAGGTAAAATCATAAAGATTAAATTATCAAAACATAAAAATCACGGTTGAAAAAAACACACTTACATCTAAACTAATTAAAGATAAGGTTGTACCTCAACATCATTAAGTTTTTTCTGGTTTTCCACTGTTATTACTTAGTGTAGCTTATGTTGTAGTAACATTGGTATTTGAGGAATATGCCTCTAAGAAAACTGCAACAATAACATCTTGTACCTCAATAGGATTCTTAAAACATTAAATAATGATTAAATTATTAAAACATAAAAATTACCTCCGAACAAAACACACTTACATCTAAACTAATTAAAGATAAGGCTATAACTCAGCAGCAATAAGAAGGTTAGAAGATAAAATTGTTGATATCATATTGTTTTCAAACCATAGTGAAACTGAACATATTGTTCTCTCAATTGAGTTGAAATCAACATGAATGGAATTTAATTGGTTTAACATTCAGGAAAATAAATTCAAAGAGCAAGGACTATCCAATTATAAAATTATTTTACATTCACAGAGAAAGGATTATCACATTAAATAATGACAACTTTAGTGTTCAAAGTAAGCAAATAAAATTCTTAGCCATTAAGGGTGGGGGCAAGAATAATTTTTGGACCATCATTTACAGCTCAAACTAAAAGGGCATTATATAGTTTCAGAGAAAATGGTTCAATATAACTACCTACTATTATAGTTCAAACTCATTATAAATATATTTGAAGATCTATTGCACCTCGTCGTCCATGATCGTGTGTGTGTGAGAAGATGGAGGAAGAGAAAGAAAAAAACGGACGAAAAAGATTTGGTGGAGAAGAGAACTATATCTCAGATGTTGGAGGAAGAGAAAGACCAAATTTCAAATTTCAAAATTTGAAATTTTGAAAGAAGGTAATGACTTTTTGTTCATACGTATTGCTATCTGTCAACAACTTTTAGAATTTATAAAATTCCCATTTTATAAGATAATAAGGACAGCTTTCAACAAATTAAATAAGGGCAAAAATGAAATTTCCATGGCCTAAAGTTATTTTAAATAGATATTAGACTACTGGACCTAAAATCAGTTGGTAAGCAAGACCATGATAATTATTTCAATTAAATAAATATAATCCCGTATGTGGAGCTCATAATGTTCAAGCATAGACAAAATAAATTATGATAACTATCTTGTTCTTAAGCTAGTTGCTAAAGAACCGAGAAAGGGAGAGACCAAATACACGATGGTCCAATAACTTACTTGCTAGAGCTAGCTGTCTCCAACTTAAGAAACTTCCTAATAAGAATGAGATTGATGATCCAATAACAATCATAAGTTGCAGAACAAATAGTGTCAAGGTCAAAATGCATCTCAATGATACTTAACTTTTAGTTAAAGAAACAAACATGATAATCACTTTTAGTCCAATAATTCTTGTTAGTCAAAGAAACAAACATGATAATTCTTCCTAATATGGTTATAAGATAACTCCAATTCCATATCCTGTGAAAAATTTTCTCAGGTCAAGTGAGTAAGGATCCTGTAGTTTATAGAATAACACAACTCAAACCTCTTTTCCATATTTAAACATTTTTCTAAAGAAGAATTTGTTTTGTGCTTTATTGTATCTTTTTAATCAACTCAATTAGCTATTGGACTATATCTCCACTTGTTGAGTTTTCAATAACAGGGAATACAAAGTGCTTTGAAAATGAAATGCTTATGTTACATTAGTGCATATAAAGAGTGGGATAAAGCACTTTAGTTTCCAAGATACCAACACAAAATTGGTGTCATAGTCAACATCCTGCATTATGAATTATATCATGAGAAAAGCATGAAGGTGTGTCTTTTGAGTAAATAGTGTAGCTGAAGAGGCTAGTATCATTTCAATTATAGTTAGATATCTAGAAAATATGTGTCTTATTAGAAGATAAATGAATTTAATTGATACACTCTCATTTTTTTCACAATCTAAAACACACTGAATTTGTATATTAGTGGACCACTTTAGTTAGAATTTATATTTAAAATATATTAAATATATCACACACTTAAAACGGTCACTCTAAATAAGGTTATAACAACATCTATAGATATAACAACAATTTTTTTATTGAAAAAAAAGAAGAAATGACCAACCCAGCCAGAGCATCCTTTAGTTTTCCTTTGTCCTGTAAATAGAAAAAGAGTGAGAGAAGAAACACGACCTTGTTAATGCAATGACCAGAGCCATGAATCAAAGGTGAGGAAAATTGAGCATCCTTTAATTGCAATGACCAGAGCCATGAAAATAAAGAGAATGAAAGTATAAAACATCAAGCAAAAACAAATTTATAACATAAAACACATGACATATCTTGGGTGAAATCATGTGTCCATATAATTTCATTCAGATCACAAAATCAAAATATCTTACCTTAACAGTAGATGACTGCAACAATGTTACAGATGAAATTGACAACACAGTGTTTAATTGCAATCAATATTAAGAAGTACAAATTGAAAAGTAGAATTTGGTTGATGCTACCTAATAATTTTTCCTATTTTGAGTGAATATTTATATCATTCTCTTGTGAATTCCATTCACAATTGAAATTCTTTGTACTACTCACAAACATTTAAATCACTACCATTATAATAACATTACCTGCAAGTTGCAACATAGTGCACATAAGAAATGGACCTTCATTACTACCTAACAACCTTGCCTTAGTCATATTGCAACCAAAATGTTAAAACACAAAGGCAATAATCAATTGACCATTAAAGAGGTTGGTTTCCCAATCATCCATAGATTGACATTGTGATCATCCCCTCATGTAATGAAAAGGTGGTTTGCCTTCCAAGTTTTAAACAATTTACATTCCCTGAATGAGCTGCAAATTCCTCTATAATTGATTGGCTTAGGAAAGCACATTATCAAAACAACCAAACATCTACACTCCAATGTCAATAACAGACTAATATTAAAATAAAAAAAATCAAAGACCCAAATAAATTACAAAATGACTTCTTAAAATATCCTCTCTTTTTTCCTAGCAGAATACTTCAGCTTATCAAAAGAAGACAAAGACAATCAAGTAATACAAATATAAAACACAGCAACTTGAAAGTTTACATCAACCTCTAACAATTCCTCAGCCACTAAACAGAGAGAAAAGGCCTAAAAAATCTGAATTTTTCATCAGAACTTCCAATTTAATAATGAGCTTTTGTAAATAGGATAATTTTTACAGAAAACGAAAATTTACTTGGACCACCTCGTGATCTCTTCTTCAGCCATGGATGTCCTCGTGGTAGTGCTCTCCATCGCCACCACCATCAATTCCATCTGAAGAAAAGAAAATACCCAAATAACAAAAACACAAACAAAACATTAGCTTACAGGACGTTAAAGCGCTGGCTTTTTGTTGTTGGTAAAGTGTGGTTGCATGTCTGAATTGTCATGCTTGTGTCATGAGTTGCAAGCCGGTGGCATTACGGTGAGGAAGCGGTGGTATGGTGAGGAAGAAAAACGGAGATAATAGAAAAAAGAAAAAGAAAGGAGGAGATGGAAGAAAAGAAAGAGAAAAACGAAGGAGATGAATTTGGCGGAGAAGAGAAAGATGGAGAGACAGAGCGGAAGCACAGAGGTCACACACCAAATTTCAAATTTCAAATTTCAAAATTTGAAATTTTGAAAGAAGGTAAGAGAGGAAGAAGCTGGAAGAAAAGAAAAGTGAAGGTCATGTGTGCCTTTGAAGCTGTCAACAACTTTTAGAATTTATGAAATTCCCATTTTATCAACTAATAAGAACAGCTGTCAACAAATGAAATATGAACAAAAATGAAAATTTCATGGCCTAGAGTTATTTTAAATAGATAGTAGATACATTATTCTTATTTAATATTACTTAAATTATATGCATCTTAAACGGAAAAAAGCATAAAACTACGTACATGTTTTTGTTATTAACGACTATTCTATTTTATAAGATATAAACAAGTTACAGATATAAGAATTTTGCTGAAATCCTTGAGCAAAGTAACTTTTTGAATCCGCGAATAACACTTTCATGTGCCAAAATCAGGTGCATTAATTTAATTTCACTTTTATTATTGACAGGAAAGAACATGAGGCAGAGTTGATTAAAAAGATCACAGAATCTGTCTCCAGTAAGCTAAATCGACCTACCATGCATATTGCCGAATATCCTGTTGGATTGGAAGTTCGGATCGAACAAATACGATGACTTATGAGTGATGAATTTGATGACAAAGTGTCCGTGCTTGGGATTCATGGGATGGGTGGAATAGGAAAATTGACTCTTGCACGTGCCATATATATATAATTTGAAAGCACATCTGGAAGGTTCATGCTTTATTGCTAATGTTAGAGAAAATCATCAACTAGTCATGGCCTTGTACAGATTCAAGAGACAATGCTTTCAGAATTAGTTGGAGAGAGAAACATCAAGTTGGGAGATGTGTATCAAGGAATTCCAATACTACGACAAAGACTCTGTCGAAAAAAAGTCCTTGTTGTTCTTGATGATATTGACCAAAAGGAACAATTACAAGCAACTGCTGGAGGACTTGATTGGTTTGGCCCTAGCAGCATCATCATTATAACAACAAGGGATAAACATTTGTTAGCTATTTATGAATTTGAAAGACTATACCGGGTCCAGGTTAATCAATTGAATGATATTGAAGCTCATAAATTGTTTAGGTGGAATGCTAACAATCAAGTTGATTCAAATTACATGGATCTCATAAAGCGTGCAATACATTATGCCGCTGGCCTTCCACTGGCTTTGGAAACAATAGGATCAAACTTGTGTTTGGCTAAAACATTAGATGAATGGGAATCTGCATTACAAGCATATGAGGGAATTTCAAATAGAGATGTACATGAAATTCTTAGAGTTAGCTATGATAGTCTGGATGCTAATGAGAAGGAAATATTTCTTGACATAGCTTCTTCTTCAAAGGATACACTATGAGATATGTTACCAATATGCTTGAGGCAAGAGGTTTTCATCCAAAATTTGGTATTGGAGTGCTGGAAAAAAATCTCATTAAAATTGACAAATATTCTCCCGATTATAACATTGAAGGATATGACTATAAAATTGTGAGGATGCATGACTTGATTCAATCTATGGGAAGAGAAATAGTTAGACAACAATCAACTTGGCCTCAGAAAAGTAGGTTGTGGTTTTATAAGGACATTGTTTGCGTTTTGGAGAAAAACACGGTATGTAAGAGTCATATACCTGTGCCTTTCCATCTCATTCATTATATTTGAATTTGTACTATATTCCATTATGCTTAATCCTTATTATCAAGATCCAACATAATAATAATAATAATTTGTAACATAAATTTTGTGGTTTCTTGCTTTTGGCTGAAAAGGAAAATGATAAAATTGAAGCCCTGATGTTGTACATGCAAGAAGATCAAGAAGTGCTATGGAATCAAAAGGTGTTTGGAAAAATGAAAAACCTACGGATGCTGATTAATTATAAGAATGAAGGTTGGCTTTTCTAGAAGCTCTATGGATCTCCCGAACAGTCTGAGAGTGCTGGAATGGCAGGGATATACTGGAGCTTCTTTACCTTCTAATTTTCATACCAAGAATCTTGTCATACTCAACTTGTCATATAGTTACTTTCAATGGGATGAACCTCTTCAGGTATGAGCAATTAATTATAACTTATAAGTGATGTAGCATGTTTTTTTTTTTTTTGGTTATTAAATAAACTATAATTGACTCTTCAAACTATTAATTTAGACTTATTATTTTCCAGAATTCAAAGGTTTTGAGACGCTTGATTCTCAGGGGTTGTAAGAACATGAGACGAATACCAGACATGTCTGGTTTTCCAAACTTGACAAAATTATTTGTTTGTGAATGCACAAATTTGATTGAGATTCATGATTCTGTTGGATCTTTATAGAATTTTCAAAGGTTTTGTGCCGAATGATGTACCAATCTATCTCATGACTGTTTCACGTGGCATAAAGTTGACATCTTCAGAACATCTTAAGCCTTAGGGACTGAAGCAGTCTTAATATATTTCCAGAAATATTAGCACCAAAGCACAAACTGCATTATTTTGACTTGGAAGGAACTTCCATCAGAAATCTGACACCTTCAAAGAAAAATCTTGAAGGCCTTCAATTATATTCTCTGGATAGATGCAAAATGGTCGAGAGTAATTTCGTTCATAAGATGCCAGAGTTGTTTCCGAATTTGACATATTTGTTTTTACAAGACCCAAATTTGTCAATCCTTCCCATGTGCATGGCAGAATGTCACTCCTTGAAACTTCTATCCGTGTTAAATTGTAAGAAGCTTCACGAAATTAGAAGTCTTCCACCAAACATGACTATTTTCACAGCAGCAAACACTGCAGTTGATGCCAATTCTGAAACTTTAAACATGTTAGTCAGACAGGTCAGTCTCCGTTCTGCAATTGTCTTCATAATTAGTTATCTCATAAATGTTAGCAATAAATACACTTTCTAACAATCTCTTATCAAAATTTCTTTTGTTGGGGAAAACTTCCTATGAATTCCCCTAAGTATGGAGTCATATTTCTCATTTAGTAAGTGTCATTTTCAAGTTAGTGAGATTTACATGAATTTTAATTTTTTCCTCTTTTCCAAACTCATGATGACATGTTTGACAGGCAATTTGTTCTACCACAATAAAATATTATATTCTGCCAGGTGAATGGATCCCAGAATGGTTTGACCACTCTTGTAGGGGAAAAACTCTATGTTTCTGGTTTCGTAGTATTGCCCTCTCTCACTGTGTGCGCTGTTTCTGGATTTTGGGATAATATCAATCTTCCTGTCCATGTGTACTTAACTTTCATTGTTAGAATCAATGATACTTACGTGTTTCTCGTTTCTATTTCGTCATGAAGCCACCATTTCTAAGAATGACCATATATTCATGGTCAATCTTCAAAACTTTTTTCATCATCCATGGAATTCGAAGTTTGGAAGAGCACTTGCTACAAATGAGTGGATTCAAGGGAAAGTTTCGTTTGTGATTGCATCTATTATTACTAAAAAAATAGGTTTTTAACATTAATTTTTTGGGACTTTTAACATCGATTTTTATTCGATGTTGAAACCACTTACATTAAAAATATAAATATTAACATCGATTTTAAAAAATTGATGTTAACAAAAAACCAATGTCGCTTAATAAGAAAAAAACAAAAAATAAAATGTAAAATATTCATTAAACAACATCGATTTTTACTAAAAATTAATATTGATTTATGTAATAACATTGATTTTTATTAAAAATTGATGTTGATATACAAAAATAACATCAATTTTGAGTAAAAATTGATGTATATGTGCATTAAACAATATTGATTTTTATTAAAAACTATCAGTTTTACTAAAAATTGATATTGTTGTGCATTAAACTAAAAATTGATGTTGTTTTTTATATCAACTCGGTTTTTACTAAAAACTAATGTTATTTTTTAATAATTAAAAATAAAACTTTCAAAAACATAAAAAAAATAAAAATAAAACATTCTATGACATCCTTACATATAACACAATATTTAAAATAAAAAACACAGCAAATAAATTAGAATGAATAGAAAACATAAAAGATCAGTAAAAAAAACAAAAGAAAATACCATCAAATATAATCAAACACATTAGAATAGTAATGACTCTGGTAGGGTTAAATCTAGTATAAAAAATTTAAAACCAATAAATCCAACAAATATATTAAACCAAACATAAAAGGTGAATAAAGAAGTTAAAAAATAACTATATGATAAAAAAACTATATTAAACTAGATGTACTATCTAAACTTTTTGAAATATAATTTTTTTAACTATTGTTATTAAAAATTAAAATATAATTTATATATAATTTATTAATTATAAAGAATATGTTGTAAATAATATTTATTAATATCTCAGAGGGTCCATATTGCATATTCACTTAATGTTAATAAAAAGTACTATTTAGATGGATCAATCTTAAAACTAAAAAACAAGTAACAATTAATTAATTAATTAATGTTTGTAGAGTTTGTAAAGCCAAGTAGAAAGTGTGGTATGGAAGGAATCGGTTACTCCTTTAGGAACCGGGATGGGCGTGGGAAAATACTAGTAATACAGTAACAATAATTAAGTCTAGAACCCTTCAAGAAATCATATATTAATTGTTGATGATCATGGCCATAGTATTGAATCGTGTTTAAGTTTAGAGATTCCTTGCCAACTCATGAAAACAAGAGCAGATTATATGACCCAAATTTTCAATCTGTGTGGAAAGGCAAACCCAAGAAGGCCAGAATGAAAAAACGGAGGAAAGATACAAACTTTATGCATCACCAACACAGACGAGACACAAAATCGCAAAACCCAGATCAACATGCAGCTTGAGACCATATCATTGATCCGAAAGAAGAGAAACACAGAAAATTAAAAGAGTAAAAAAAAGAACTTTTTAAAATCAAAATGTGTTATTGTTGCAAAGAGAAAGTGCTAACAAGTCACCAGGTATTGTTGAAGTTGAACACAGAACAACCAGGGTGACGATATTAAAAAACATAAAACTCTTGACATGAACAAATACCGAAAAACCAAACAGCAATATCATGGTTTTACATCAAAAGCACGTGCATGAGTCCCCAATATTTTCCTTGTTCAAAACACACAGTAGCACTAGGCAGAAAACAATGGCTCGTCCTTTTAGAGATAGAAATGGGAAGAAACATCACAAGAGGAGAAAAAAAAAACAAAAAATCAACAAACCAAAAAACCAGCTAGCCAAAATGTATGTTATCTATATCTACCCCGTTAATTAACTCATTAGCTTGATTCCAACCAGCTAGCAAATTAAACGCCGTTCAACTTAACTAACTAGCTAGATTCTTAACTTTGAAGCTCCCAGAAACAATGTCATCTCTCATCATTACAGAGAATGCTGAACATTAGAGGTTATAGAGGCAGAGAATGCAAAACAGAACCACATTCTAACAACAAACACAGATTAGGCATTTTATCAAACAATTAGTGGGCAAGAACAGAGAAATCACATAGCAACACATTCAACCTATACATTACCTTAAAATGTTAATGTAACAACAGAGACAAAGGTTTAGTTGCAAGATAGGCTCATTGGGTGCAAGAACGCTACCAACCTGGGATCGAGAGACGAGGATTTGAATTCGCAAGGTACGCGTTCAGTGAGAGCGAGAATGAGGTAGCAGGAAGATCGCGAGAGTGAGAGTGACGAAAGCATGAGAGAGTCGCGTGAAGACCATGAGAGGTACCAGAATCATGAGAGGGAGGTAGTAGGAGGATCGCGAGAGTGAGTGACAAAAGCGTGAGAGAGCCGCGTGAAAATCACGAGATGGAGGTAGCAGCAAGATGGCGAGAGTGAGAGTGAGAGTGAGAAATGAGGTTTCTATCCAAATAGCCGTGTGAAGGGTCTTTAATTTGGGCGCCAGGTAGCCATCTTTTATAAAAACAACAACTAACATCAATTTCATTGAAAAATCGATGTAAACTAGTGCGTGTTAACATCATTTCATTTTTTATGAAAATCGATGTTAACAAGATCTTGTTAATTGCAAATTTGTCACAATATTTTTATTAACATCAATTTTTGCAATAATCGATATTAACATAATAATGTTAAAACTAATCTTCGTAGCAATGTATAGAAGATTCTCCTATCTTGGAATTAGTCAAATGGACCAAAGTTCATGTAAACCGGGCATTTAGTAGAATAGAGGATGTTCGGTTCACTGATCCTTATCATCCCAATGATGTTAGATGTTTGAAGGGAGTACACTCATCAGTGTAAGGATTACATTGAAGCAAGTATGAAAATTGAGTCCTCAACATCCAAGTCGCATAAAGTTGATGAAGTAGAAGATGGTATGGTGATAATTTGATTACCTATTTTTTTTCCTATTAAGAAATGAACAATTTATTCTCACTCAAACTAAATCTAGGAGGAGAAGCATCTAACTTGGTCTAACTAGTCCAAGTTGACTAAGTGCCTAATCTGGAGCAAGCTAAGACTTTAATAAGGTATTTTGTGTAATTGGATCTTTTTAGTAGGATTTTTGTTTATTTTCTTATATTTATCTTTATATTAAGAAAAATGTGGTGGGGTGACAATAGCAATAACGATGGTCTTAGTGGCAGAATTGGTGACGGGCGGTGGTGGTAGCCATGATTATAGTAATAACACTACAATTATAGTCATAGCAGTAGCAAAGGTGGTGAGAGTCGACGATGGCAATGATAGTCACGATGATCATGATAATAATGATAATGAACTAATTGAGATATTTTAGAATGTAATAATTGTGATATTGATTTTTGTGTTTTTTTATCAGAAGGGAAGTGCATAGAAAAGATAAGGGGGCAGGGATAATCTAGCAAAGTCCCTATGGCACACGCCCTTGGAGATGATATTTATGGCACTAAGGGAATCGGACTCACAAATGATGTCTCTATAACCCAATTGCCAAGTCAACTTGAGAGCAAAACAGATTGCATGGAGCTCCGCTGCTAGGTGGGGATTGAAGCCACAATATCCCATGAAACCCGCCAGCCACTGACCAGAGGAATCACGAAGAAGACCACCAAAGCCTGCTCCGTCGGGGTGGGGTTACCATGAGAACTAACATCTGTGCTTAACTTGACACACAAACCTCGAGGAGCGTTCTATTTAATGATGCGGTACTGAGTAGGAGTATGTTCAGAAGGAAAAGCTCGTTGGACGTCAAACAAGAAGGAATTCATTATGTTGATGCTGAGTCAGGTGGACTAACTTTTGTGGTTGAAGATGAGAAACAAGTCTTCGTGCTCCTTCACATTATATCTTGATTTTTGTTTGATTAATTTTTTAAAGATTTAAGGGTTATATTAAATTTTAATGTGAATTTATAAGTATTTTAATTTTAACTATTTATTTTATCTTGATTTCATTATTTTCACAAGAGTCATATTTTCTATTTTTTGACGTGTAGTCTCTATATATATAAATGGTCTCGTACACAAAAAAATGAATTCTACCGTTTGAAAAAAATAAATGGAATCTTAAATAAATATAATTCAATAATCTTTACTCGTTAATTAATAACTGAATCTATTACAATAAGTATGACTCAATAGATAATATAACTAAACGTGTGAAAAAAATATTTGAGTTCAATTCTGAATAGATAAATTTTAAGTGTGTCAAATTTTTTCAAACAGAAAAACTAATCCTATAATTAATCCAAATAATAAAAAATTATAAGAATATTTCTAAAAACTATAGATCTTAATTATGATGTGACAAAGTTAAGAACACAATGACATTTGTTATAATTATAATTATAAACATCGGATTGGTCTGAACAATCAACTTGTTTGACTAGGACTTGATGTCTTTAACGGTTCAATTAAAGCATATAACTAAAAATGCAAGCAACCTGATTTTCTCTAGTTTGTTCTTGTTGGGTTTCCTTAAATCTAGTGATCCAGATCAAGTTGTTTCGATTCCTAAAGCATGGTAAATTGTTAATAATTAATTATTAAATAATATATAATATGTTTTTAAAATATTATTTTTTATCTTTTTTAGAAATATATTTTTATAGTAATATTATTATTATAAAATTATTGACCATGATATTATTTAATATTTATGTTTTTTTATACATTTTTATCACTTTATGATCATCTGATAAATTTGCATTAGTCTTAAAAAATAAGAATTTTCTTAATAATTTATACTAAAGTAGTTTAACTCAATTGATTGAATAAGGCGTGTAAATATTATTAATCTTTAATATCGTCTTTGATTTCTACATATAAAAGGAATACCCAACAAAATAATTTATTATAGTAAATGATTATAAAATATTTATATGTGATCATGATAATAAATTTAATTTTGAAATAGAAATTAATTATATTTTATTAAAACATTATATCATATATTATTTTTTAATATATATATATATATATATATATTGGATCCATCAAATTAATAAATGACTAACTGATATTAAATAACATACTCAATTAGGTCAATGAGTAGATTGGTTATCGTAATACTAATTCTACGAATGTTTTCAGTGTAAGATTTTGAGTTCAAAACTTGACTTCATTAGATCTTCCAATAAATAAGATGAACAGATCTACAACATGGAGAATGAATTCTTACGAAAAAGCCCTTAAGATATTTACAATGTTAAAAAAAGAATATATTTTTTCCTTTTTCTTTTCCTAATATATCAAAATGAGATTTATCACTAGAAAAAATGGAAGAAATATTCAATCCTACAATATACTATAAGTTCTATCAAAAAGTAATTTAAAATATATACTAAAGATGCTCAATATCTCTTTATTTTAAAATAAAAATAAATTATTCTCACCATCCACACATTCTAATAAGAAAATCATTATTTAACTTTAGACATATATTTTAATTTTATTTTACAATTAAAAAAGAATTCAATTAATACTAATTTTAATAAACTTTTAAATAAAATATAATACTTTTAGACTTTTTGTCACTTCAATCTTTTCTTTCTCTTTCTCCCTTGTTGATGCCATTTTATAGTTCATGATTTCATGCAGGCAGCTTTTGTCCCATTTCTCTTTTCTCTGTTCAAGGTTGAACTGAACGTCAGATCATTTTGAAAGCATTTTATTTTATGTGTAGCGTAAAACATATATATAGACACGCTAAGAGATAATTAATTTCTCTTTGCTTACGTACCTATGACACATGACTGCTGCACATGCTACACATCAGGAATCATTTTGGGAGACTCAAAATGTACATCATAAGCATAGATAATAATTGTTTGGTCCACTTTGGACGGCCACCATGTACAAAAAGTTCAACATGTGCATGCGAGCATTTTGTTTTTGCACATGGACATGGACAGTGCGCAAATAAATGTGTCTTTCCAACAGGTGAAAACCATATATATTTCACTTTTATATCTTGATATACATTGATCACCTCGTTAACACTGTTCCATTGTGATGAGAAAGAGAAAAAATGTAAGAAATTAAAAAAAAAGAGTGAAAAATAAAATTATTCAATAGAAGTGAAAGAAAAAAAATGATGTAATATGTAAGAAAATATAAAAATATATAAAAAAACATTTATCTAATTATGTTCTTATTCATGTGTTGTTGTTTTTTATTTATTTTTTTTTTAAAACGACTTTACTTTTTTGGAAAGCTTCATATTCTCTTCCTAGTTGGGTGTTTTTGTGTCTACCATATTCGAATATGGTTTGTGCATATTTGAATATGATGTGTTCTCTGGGTGTGTCATATTCGAATACGGTAGGAGCATGCATATTCGAGATTCAACTCTCTCGACGTGTTTCGTGTTTCTCACATAAGGATAATTTTGTAAACATTTCAATTTCTGTCATCTTTTTTCACAAATTCTCTTAGTTTTGGGTGAAATTTTATTTGGGTCAATCGTTTTGTATCAAATTGATTGTTACTTTTTATACTCAAACTAACAGTGAAAATGGACACTTTTTTTTCTTTTCATCTTAACCTCCACTTTTTTCGCCTTTCTTTTAATAGAAATGAACAAGGCCTAAGTATAACGGTTCGGCCAATATAATTTTGAATAATGTGATTTCCTATACACTCCATTTTTTAAGGGAGAAACAAATAAAGAGATAAAGGAAAAAAAAAGTAAAAGATGGTGATAAAATATGCGAGATTTAATTTAAAAAAGTAGAAAATAAAAGTAATATACAAATAAATAAATATTATTTGTTTTGGTATATCATACTCAATTTTGTTCACTCTCATCAGTCACATTATTCTTCATCACAAAATGTGGTTGTTTTTCGTATCATGCTCAATTGGTCAAAGAAAATGACAATAATATGATATGAACGGACTACCTGTTCAAAATTTTGATTCTGTGATACTTGGCCTGGCTATATGCTGGCATCTTATCTTGGTCTCCACGCCAATTAGGCTGCATTATTCACACGTACACTCACTTACTATATGTTAAACAATGTATATAAACGACGTGTTTCACGCCAAAGAAAAGTGATACAGCATATATTACTGTAACCAAAAAAATGTTTTTTTTATATGAAAGAATCAAAGATAGATAAAAAAAAACTTATAGTAATTCAAATACTTTATTCAATCAAATTTAATTATATCTCTTGATAAAAGGAAGAAATATAAAATCATGTAAATTTTTTAAAATTAAAAATTAAATGAGTAATGATATATATATATATATGTCAAAACACACACCTCTATGACTCCATGATACTTCTTGTTACTTCTATTTTTTTATCTTTTTTATTTGTATATATGTTTCTCAACGAAATAAATTTAAACTTCTGAGTTCAACTTGACCAAAAGTAAGGGACATTTAACATATTCAAACTTTCATAAGCACCAAGTTTGGTTACTTACCCAAAAACAATATAATCGGTAATTTGGACCTCATTATGCAAGTGAAGGGGTTTCTGATGATCCAACAGTTGGTCCTAGTTGGCACTTACATGAGAAGAAGAGAGCTCAACATAGCCAAACACAACTTGCCGGCAAGGAAACCAGTGAGCATGAACATGAGCAAATAATAACGCCGGCAAGTCATCCTTGGCTGCATCACTCTCTCTACCTCTTCATGTAAGTCCCTCTTAGGGTAGAGATAATATTATATCCTGCATTTATTTCTTGCATCATGTCATGTGATAGTTATATGTATTTATAAGGTGATAATAGCTAGGCCTTCTAATTTCATAGCTTTTATATATATATGAATTATATTAAATATTGTGGCGCATTCACCAAAATTCCAAAAGTAGCAAGTGGCCTTACATGCCAACCGAAAGCCACACTGCGAAAGTCACACCGCCGGACTGCCACATTGCCAAACTCAGCTCCCAAAATCTTACTTGATTGGGCATACCACATAGTGGACCAATCCAAGAACTATTGGCCCCACTTTCTTTTTTCCATCGAGGTTATGAAAAAATGATAGGAATTTTTAAGAGAAATTACACAAATTTATACACATACTGAAATTATATATATAGATTTCGGTGTATCATGTCACAAGTTTAGTTAATTAGCATCACATATTGTTATTTGATTATTTTCTATTATTAAAATATTTTATTAAATATTAAATTGATAATATATTAAAAAATAATTTCAGAAAATTTTCCACAAAAGGTAAATTAATTAATTTAGTTATAAATGAGATAAACAAATCAAACTCAAACTTTAGTGTTATTTCAAATCAGTCACTCATTTTTAAGATATCTACTCTAACTAAGTATAAATATGGATACTAGTGTTATTTCAAATTTTTAGAATGGGAACCGAAACGGAATGGGTATCCACCTATCCAGTATCTATCACTTACATATTTTTTACAATTTCCGTTATATATATATATATATAAGATGGGATCCTTTTACACCGGTGTAAAACTTGATAGTTTTACACCATTTAATAACTTTTTACTGGATAAGTATTTTACAAAATCTACCGTTAGATTGAAAGCTTATATCATGTAGATCATATGTCTCAAATTTCACAAAATTTAAACATCAATATGAATGTAATCAAATAGTCTAATTTTCACATATTTTAGAAGTACATATACCGTTAATTTTTATATATATCAATTAGGTTTCAAATGATTTCGGATTAATATGAAATTTGAGATATGTGATCTACATGATATAAGCTTTCAATCTAACGGTGGATTTTGTAAAATACTTATCCAGTAAAAAGTTATTAAATGGTGTAAAACTATCAAGTTTTACACCGGTGTAAAAGGATCCCATCTATATATATATATATATATATATATATATATATATATATATATAATTTTATTGTTATTATTTTTATAATTTTTAAAGCTATAAATTAATTAGTTAAATAATTCAAGTTATACTGATAAAAAAATTAATTTATAATAATAATTAAATAACAAACTTCAAATTACTATAAATTTAATAAGTTAAAATTGATATTTATCTTTAAAACAAACAAGCAAAAAGAGAGAAAAAAAATATTTTCATCCATTTAGCAATAAATTTAATTTTAAAAACGTTGATTAAATGACAATAAGTCGACTTTAAATCTAATATTCTGCAAAATCACTGAAATGAAACTCCGTCGAGTGTTGACACGCCTAGACTATTAATGACTTTTGGACTTTTCCCTTTTAAATATTGATAATCATGGTCAACAATTGTTAGCGATTTGTCTAACTAATATTTGCGTCGGCAGGTTTTTGCTGCAACTCCTCTCACTAATGATTTTCCAAGGAGATCTAACTTTATTATTATGATACAAAATTACAAATCTACTTTTATAAACTTTATAATATTCTTAAATTATTTTAATATAAAAACTAAAATCTTTATTTTATGAATAGCATTATTGCAATAACGTAGTCTCTTTACACACATCTATTTTATCAGCATTTCTTTTATCCCATCTTAAAAGTTGACTTTTGACTTAAGGTAACTGAAATTATAAATTTACACTTGAATATGGAGGATTTCTTTGATAAATTACTACGCTGACAACTCGAGGTAAAAATTTGAGGAAGCTCTAACACTTACAAATTCTTATACTCAGGTCAGAAAAGTTTTCAACATAGTAACAATATATAAGAAGAATAAGATACCTACATGTGTGATAGGTATAATTTGGTGTATATAAGGGTCATTGGAAGATAAATAAAGGCGATCACTAATAAGTTATTATCAATGGACAAGTCGTTGTTGGAGTGGTATTATATGAATTCAGTTTCTTTAAGAAATATAGACAAAAAATATATTGTTGAAATTGAAAATTTATTAAAGATAATTAGTCAAATTTTTTTGATAAAAATTAATCATTGATAAAATCAAAAAATACTTTTGTACCAATAACATATGAAAACAAAATATAAGCAATTATCACTAACTATTTCAACTCAGCCAAAACACTCATAGAGGCGATTATCGCTAGCTGTGATCTCATCTCAGCCTGAAACACAAGAAGTCCTTAAATATCTATAAGTCAGGTCTTGGACCAACAATTAATAAGGATTGATCTTGATAAATTTACTGATAATGTGTTTAGAAAACATGGAGAATTGACTCAATCCCACAAATCATGGTTATAAAATACAAAAAATAGAAACAATTATTTATTGTTTTGGTTTTAATGAGAGAATAGAGATAGAACACGGTTTTTTTTAACGTGCTGCAACTATAGTTAAGTATGTTCAAGACCATCATCTTAGTTACAAGTTGCGTTGCCCCAAAAGCTTAATTTATGTGGATTGATGAAATTTAATTAAGTCCCTCTTAGAGTCATTCCAAAACAATTTTCATTAAAAGTACAT
Organism: Glycine latifolia; assembly: GCA_013407115.1. Taxonomy (NCBI): domain Eukaryota; kingdom Viridiplantae; phylum Streptophyta; class Magnoliopsida; order Fabales; family Fabaceae; genus Glycine; species Glycine latifolia. The sequence continues at coordinate 24,656,601 of CM023949.1, read as the reverse complement.
AAGATTTAATATCACGTCAAATCAATTCTTTCAAAAGTTTGGCTATCTACAGGTTGCGGTAGCATGAGGTGACGATCCCTTTTGACCTTTTTGAAAGCTAACGATGATGCATTGCACAAGATTTGATATAGAAACCTATAAAGTTGAAAAATGAGAATACCCGCGGGCCTAAATTTTACACGTCAACTACATCCACACCGATGCATAAAACACTTGCATTAACATAGTACATGGACATGAAAATCTTGATTTGAGAGCAAAATCACCTAGGAATTAATGGGAAAGATAGATGGAATATATATTATAGCACATGAGCCAAGGTTTTGAAATTTGACGATGTTTTAGAAAACAAGGGACCCATAAGGCTGGATTTTGATCCTTGTGTTGAGTGAATCCATGATGGGGCATTGTGGGGCTTATGTTCCCTTTTTTTTAGCCCTTATGGACCGTCTACGGTTCCTAGTTTGCTTTATGACAAATTGCTTTCACGCTTTCTTCGTAGTGCTTGAAAAAGCCTGAGATTGCACACCATACCTCACACAAACATTAACATAGGACCATATGTCACATGATACCTTTCGCCCCCAGAAAATATCTCTAGCCCATATGTTTTGCTTTCCAACAGGGACCACAACTTGTTCGGCTAAAAGTTTATAAATTCAATTTCACACTGTTTTCATAAAGTGAAATATAATTCAATTACATAAAACTGAAGCAATTATGTTTACTAACATAAAAATGTATTTTTAAAATTTAAATTAATTTAATTTTTTTAATTGAGCATAATTATTTCATTTAAAATCAAATAAAAATTGTGGCTTGTTAGTTAAGAAAGTACTATATATAACATAAAGCCTCACGAAACAATTATCGAAGGTATAAATCAATTAATATAAAAATAATAATTTAATTAATGATCTTAATTAAGTTCAAATCTTAAATATTCAATTATTTTTGTTTTGGATCAAAGATCACAAGTGTTTTTTAATTTATTAGATTAGAAATTAATTTTCCTTACCGTTTGTAACTATAATTGATAGAAAAATTTTAAACATAATAAAAATTAAATCCAAAATTTTTCACTAAATAAATCAATTTTATTCATATATTAAATGCTTGGAGCCAAATTTTTATCTCCTATAGTAATTATTTCAAACTTACTTTAACAAGAATGTCTTTTATGAAAGATACCTCTCATCGCGAAACATGATCACCACCGTATCAAGTTTGGATCTGTGCTGGAACACTTTCCAAAACATTAATTTGTATATCAACTTATCAAGTAGTCTCGGTACTGTGTATTTCATGCTTTCGGTGGTTTTGTTTGGTTTAGAAGATGTTAACAAGGAAATGGGATGGGGAATGACATGTGAACTTCCTTTTGATTATGGGGTGGGCAGAGTGTTCGGTAGACCACGTGTTAGGCAACATCTGATCGATATCTCAGTGAAGATGGCTGCAATTTTAAGTGCAGGATATATATATAATAGGTAATTTAGTATATATATATATATATATATATATATATATATAGATAGTTTTTTTATTGGTAAAAATTAAAGAGGATATTAAAAAATTTACAACACTGAAATATATATCCTTCTTAATCAACTAAATTATATCTCTTTGATAAAGTAATATATAATTTAATACATTCCATTCCATTGGGGGAAAAATTGTGGTATATATGTGAAAGAATAATATGAAATGATGCATCCCATTGTATTGTATTTTAGACAATTTTAATATATGTTTTATTTTTTGAAATTCTACTAATTCAAACATGATTGAAAATTTAGGCACTACAAATGGTTTTTAAAAAATTAAAATTGTACCCATGGTGCTATTAAGGAACCATATGGATCGATGTTTACTATAAAAAAAATGTTAAATATAGGATAAATTAATCAGAGGCTCCAAAATTATTTAGCTATTTTTAATTAAGACATTGAAATATATTTTTTATTCAATTGGATTCTTGAACTTGTATTCATATTTTAATTAATTATGTCTTTTTTTCTCTAACCGTTTTTAATGAAAATTAATCATAAAGACCTAGTTAGTATATGAATCTAATTAATATTATTATCACATTTGCAAGTCTTTACTTAGTACTCTTACCTCTTTAAATTAGTATTATTACATTTGCAAGCCTGTATTTTTACTTCTTTAGGCTCTAAACCTAGTGCTAGATACGCAAACAGTTAGTACGCAACCAAGTAATAAGTGTTCTTACCTTTGGAAGTTCACTCAGCCCATGCATTTTTTCATAAGTCTTTCTAAGTTTCAAATTATACAACAATCTTACTGCAAACTCATACAACTAACTCAAATTTTTTGTAACAACAATTAAAAAAAAGATTCAACTAAAAAAATATAAATTAAAAAACCCAATTGAAAAAATTAATAATTTAAAAACCTAATTAAAAATGATTAAATAATTCAAAAACCTACAAATAATTTAATCTAAAGAATAATTACTTGTTGCAATAAATTTGACTTTTAATGACAAACAAAATTATTCACTAGTGTTAAAAATTGCATAAATTGGAAAGATCAGATACATATCAAATTGAAGTATATTTATACAAGTAATATTAAAAACCTAAACACAATATTATAAAACAATAATTTAAACTTTTTCTTGTCTAAACAATTTTAACAACTTGTTCCTATGTAAGAGAAATAATAATTCAAATTCAAATTATATCTTCAACAACTAGTTAATAATCTATAAGTAAATTATAATAAATTTTGGGATTAATTAAGTTTTTAGTTCATTAATTTTTTTAAGGTGATGATTTTTCGTTCTTTGTTGATTTTTCATAACATTTTCAGTTCCTTTAAAATAATTGTCCAATTGTATTTCGTGTTTAATTTTGTTGTTCAAAATTAATCCATGCTTTATTTATTTATAGACTCTTTTCACCATCAAATCAACTTTATAACTCCTTAATAATAAAAATGCGTACCATGCTCTAATACGAAAATGTTAGGAAACAAATATCATATAATAATGGAAATAAAAGCACATTACAAAGGATATATAACAAATTTCTATCAAATTAAAGAACCTGAGGACTATGTTGGAATCACTAACGATTCTTCCATCAACTGTTAATGACACACTAATTAATATGACAAACAGCCATTCAGATGATACATCCAATGCTGGTAGCTAGTGAGCAATAAGCATATAGCACTTGATAATGGGCCACTTGAGTCATGAAAGTGGAGTGAGATTTGATTTGAGGCAGAAATCTCT
>CM023949.1:24641355-24653326 GCA_013407115.1 Glycine latifolia | reverse complement strand
TATATATATATATATATATATATATATATATATATATATATATATATATCTTGTAAAGAAAACTGAAATTGCTATCTTTTGAGCAAAATTAATAAACGAATAAGATAGCAGTTTGTATAGAAATCAACAAGTCAATAAATATACTATATGACAATTTTCTCATTATATAATGATACTTGCGTGACTAAACACTTCGTTCTGTTTTGTTACTATGCATGGCTTATTAAAGACATCTGTGATTTCTTAAGAAGACAATTGTAAGTAATGTTTAATTTCTAACTTTATATAAATTCTTGTGTTGCACAAATTTATTTGAGCATAGAATATATAATTTAAAAAAGTGAACAATATTATTTGTCTGTTAAAAATAATTTTCCAACTTCATGTTACCCACAAACATATATATGTTGTCCCAAGTGTAGGAATCCACAACATAAATGGCAAGAATTGTCCATATTTAACATAAATTAATTTCAACAATTAACCAAAACCACTTTGGGAGTTTCAATTTACAAGCCACTTGTCATGATTCTCATCTGTGTACATATTATAACACATGCACAAAACATATATGCTCCATCTAACTCATCACAATTTCAACTGGCTGGTAACCTTTCTCAATGGATTCTTTCACTGCATCCAAAACTACCTGAGTCTTCCTACTCAAAACTGGCCAAGTCTTCTCAGGCTTCATTTCACACCCCTTAACCTTTCGAACCAAATCAACAAACTCCTTAACCATCAAAACATCTTGAGAAAATCCAGTATCAACAACATGCTCATTTGGCTTTGGACACCACATTCCCGGTTCAATCTTCCCATAATCCAACTCTGAGGCCTCCAAAAATTTCCCAAACCCTAAACTTTCCTCAAATGGAAGAGCAAAATCATTGAGACGAAGACACCCTTTTGTTCCCAAAACCGTTACATCAAAAGTTACATAGGATAAGAAAGAACAGTGGAATGTAGCAGATCTTCCATCTTCCCAATGCAAAGAAGAGCCACAAGAGATTATTACACCTTCTTCATTGAGAATTGCTCCTGGGAATGCAAGCACTGATTTTGGAAGTTCATAGTTCACAGCCCATAAGATGGCTCTTATGCAATACCAACCAGTGTCACCTAGGGCACCAAGACCATCTAAATCTGGCTTCACACGAATGCTGTTTTTGAGAAATTCAGGACCAGGGTTGTATGTGAGGCACGTGTGTATCTGATGAAGAACACATGCAAAAAAAGATGATTGAAATTATAAGAACATATCAAGTTACGTGAAATTGTACATTAACATATACAAAAATATTATATCACATGTTTTATAACATAAAAATTATATTATGGAATAAATTAAAAATAAATTAAGTTAAGGGACTATAACACTCCTTTTTATATACCCAAAATATATTAAATATTTATTAATTATGTAGTTTTGTAATAAATATTTTAAATTTATTAAATACTATAACTAGTTGTTTGTAATTATTCATTTAATAACTAACTAACTTTTTTTACTGTAATAACTAACTAACTTAAATATTCATTATTAAATAATGAGATCTGAATCTTTTTTAACATTGGATATCTTCCTTTTAGTGAAGAGTTGGCAAACGTTTTTTGGGCCATGTTCAGTTTAATTCTTGCCCAATATGCCCAATATGCTAAAACACCAGAGCGTCCAGACGTTGTGGATCGAAGAAAAAGTGGAAGTTTTCTTATAAAAAGAGAGAGAGAGAGAGAGAGAACAATCAATTTCATCTGTCAAAAAGTTATTTGACTTAATTTAGTTCATTAAAATAAGTCATTCAATAGTCTTTTATTTTGTTTTGATCATAGATAATAGGTGTTTTTTAATCCATTAGATTAAAAATTAATTTCTCTTGCCATGCGTGATATCGTTGAACCAAAGAATTTAATTTTGTATATGGTAAAAATTCATTAAATAGTCATTTAAAATTACAAGTGTGAGATATTTTAGTTCTTCCGTTTTAGATAAATATTTATTTTTTAGGAACTAAATCCTAGAAAATAGAAAGAAAATTACTGTACTAAAGTATTTTACATTTATAATCTTGAAAGCCTATATTAATCGATATTTTTCTTTAAAAACCAAATTGGGTCAAATGAACTTTTTTAAAGTATGAAATTAAATGTTTATTAGAGAGAGAGATATTTAAAAGGTTAAACCCACAGTTGTTTCCACCCAGCAGAAGTCCCACTGCTCTAGACCCTGTCCCTATTTCCTAGTTACAGAAAACCTACACTACGTTAGGTTAATTTGTTTTTAGTTGAGAGTTTAGTAGTGTGTTAGATTATGAGACTAAAATTTCATAACGTTAAAAAGTTATTATTTATATTCTTTGGTTAAATATTATAGGGCATAATATTATTTTGAATTAAGTGTTGCGCAGTAAAAAAAAAACTAACAAATAATTTTAATTTAACATAAATAAAATGTTATATTAAATGCTTGTGCGTGTATACGTATTAGATAAGAAAGTATGAAGAATAATTAATGTATTAGAAAGAAAAGAGTAATATCTAAAATAAAATAAAAAGTAGTTATCTAGCCTCAGGTTGTTTAGATATGTGAGAACACAAGACATATAAAAGTCCAAACAAGAAAAGTAGATCAAATAAAGGACAGATAGCTCTATATAGTACCACTAGAGGTAGAGAATAAAATAATATGACATCGTTTTATTATATTATAGATATAATTCACAATAAAATAATCTGACATCGTTGATCCACGTAATTGACCTAATTAATGGGATAAAAACACTTGATTTGGGGTTGTGTTTCTTAGAAGCCATATAAAGTACTATTACAAAAGTATTACTATAGGAAAAAAAAAGTATTCTTTACATTTATATTTTTATGTGTATATTAATGATCTCTTATCGACAATTAGAAAATAATATCTATTGAGGGGTTGAAATTATATAAAGTGATTTTTACTATTTTTTTATATAAAAAAAGGTTGTTTTCATATAGAACATTATAGGAATATGGTGTATGATAATATATATATATATATATATATATATATATATATATTATCAACAATTAATAGAGTAAAATATCCATGATGGAATGTGTTTAGTTTAACTTATTTAAAGAAATAATTACTTATTTTTATTAGTTTTTTTATGAGGAACTTTAAAAAGATAAATAATTATTTCTCCAAAATATTATTCAACTCGTTAGATGAGTGAGAGTCATCCATAAACAAGAAGGCAGATCAAATACTAAACGATTGTCAAAAAGAGCAGAATCATTATGTTTTATGAATATATTCGAGAATAACAAGACACATATTTGCACTCATCAAATGATAAACAAAAATTAATCACATGTCATAGTAACATAAAAATATCAGATAATTCTGGATCCACATATCGACCAGAATGCATATTATTTTAACTTCTGAATCTTCCATAATCATGTTTATGACGAAAAATGTAATGCTGATTACACGTCACAACATTTTCATATTAACGCATCGACAATATACAAATCACCGATATTGACCCAAATAAAATCTTATAACCATTCTATTTCGAACCAAACTTGGTTACCAATAAAAAGCCACAATAGATATATTTTTATTTAATCAAAACAGTGTTATCACGTGTAAAATTTGGGAACTATAATAAATATTCGGCATTCTTATCGATCTACTAAAGCTCAATAGCATTTTGTCTAATAAAGTACTGACAAACTTTTGACACCAAAAGACAAATCGTGTTCAGTTTAATTTAGCTTTTTAATCTTATGGAATTAAATAAATAAACGAGGACCTACTTACTAGATTTATCTTTCCATTTGCTTCGAGCATCACAATTTAGCTTGGTATAAATTATAAACGTCTAGTTGTGTCTCATAAAAAAAAACTAGCTAGCTAGACAAAAGACAAACATATACGCGTGTATACAATTTTAAAATAATAAAAAAGTTGTGAAAGAAGACGGAAGAAAGTATTGAGTTTTTTAAATTGAAGAAAAATACGAAAGAAAGTAGATAAGTAAAACATAAAATTTATTTTTTTCATTTAATTAAAAGAAAAAGATAATTTCCATAATTAAATTGTAAAAAAAAACTTATAGAATACAAACAGAAGTTTTGGTTGTTAGTATAGTTCATATATAATTAATATATAAATTTGATAGCTTATTTAAATGATAGTAACGTTAGTAATGTGACATTTTGTTATAAGTTTTACGAATAAATATTTGAACTAATCAATTATAAAATGTATAGTCACTTTTTTTTGCTGTATATAAAATGTAAAGTCACTTGGGTATATATATCAGGTGATGATCGGACCACAGTGAATCATTTTGATAGAATGTGAGTTTTCCACTCAACAGTTTATACTCTGTATAAAACACAGCCATACTCTAATTAATCAAGTGATTGTCAAATTGCTTAATATTTTGCAGCCTATCAATTTTAATTTTAAAATATATTCTGCATTTTAAAGACTAATAGTTAGGAAAAGAAAATAGTTATATATATATATATATATATATATAATAAAAAGCTAAAAATATGTATAATTAAGAAAGAAATGTACACATTGTTTTGACTTTTTTTTTCCTCTTGATGTTATAGCAAAATACATTTTTTTTTGTTTCTACGTGCATTTTTTTTAAGTCAATCTTGTTTGAGACACTAAATATATATACATAATTTTTTGCAAGAGGTTCAAATCTTGACATTATATTTTTCACGAGACTCAATCCTAGTTGGTGTTATTCTAACCTTTTTTTTGTCAAAGACGTACAAATCATAATAAATTTTTTTTTCAAAGGGTCTGCCTAAACTTTTAATTTTTCCTAGAAATAAAACATTTTTATTTTCGCAGAAAAGGAGAGGAAAGTGGTGCAGCCATTTTTGGCTATTATTCTAATTTTAATAATAATTTTTGCCTTTGTCCGCTAATTAATATTTAGACCGATTAATAAAAATTATTCCATTTTAATAAATGATCTTGAGTTTAAGTCTTTAAAATGAAATTACTTTGTTTTTACAGACAAAAATGAAATTATGTTAAAACTTTGATACATATGGAAGGAATTCATCAAATCCCCAAAATGAAAAAACTTCAAAACCTTTCATCTAATTCGGCAAGTTCACAAATCCTATGAGGCTAGGAGCCCTTAAAATACGAGTAATTCTATTCAAATTTAACTGTCTTTACTAAGTGCACACACACACATATATATATTCGCGTGCATGAGTGCATTATCTAGGGTAATTCAATTCTAAGTTGAAGCTATATCCGTCACAAGAAAAAGAACAAAAAATGAACAACTATACGACGATCCAACATATATATGAATTAATTAATTAATATGCACATACCCATTTGAGTTGACCAAAACGTTGGGCATCAGACAAAGCCTCCTTCATTTTAGCCGTTCGAGGGTGGTGCAGCCACATGGTGCCATCCATGAACTGCACCCCATGAGCCTCGCAAGCCTCAAGAATCCGGTCAAGCTCCGCCACGTTCATCGCCACCGGCTTCTCCAGCAGCACGTGCTTCCGCCTCTCCGCGGCCCTCACCGCCCATGTCACGTGCAAACCCGTCGGAAGAGGGATGTACACGGCGTCCACCTCCTCATCTTCCAACACACCCTCATAGCTCCCGTAAACCCTAACAGCCTCGGGCAGGCCGTGCTCAGCCGCGAAAGCCGTCGCCTTATCGAGGGAACGGCTGCCTATGGCATGGAGCTTGGCATTTGGTGCTTTGCTTATGGCTTTGCATAGCTTGATGGAGATGTTAGCACAGCCAAGAATACCAAAACGCACCGGCGTTTGATTATCACTCATCTTTGTGACACTATAAATTGTAGATAATAGTGTTTAGTACTGTCTTAGTGATTTGTGGTGAGGAGTACTAGTTAACAAGTATTTATCTAGGGAGACCAAAGGAAGATTGGTTGTATATGGTTTTAAAATATCATTAATTTAGCATTATAATTGCAGGTGGTTGGATCCCAAGATGTTATTATATGTAACAAATCGACCTTATGAAATTATGGTACATTTTTTTCTTTCTTTTCTGATAGAGATCGCATTTTACTTTTAAAAGATTTCCATGTCTTCAGGAGATAGAAAAGGAATCATTAGTTTATTTTATTTATCTCTTACCTACTATATTGCTATATATTTCCAATAGAACTGAGCCTGCTTTTGATTAGTTGTCTTTTGTGGATTAATATTCAAATTAAAGACCAATTATTGAAATAAACTAGTGAGTTTTGGTTTAGTGGAGATTAAGAAATTTAACCATAGTTGACCTTCAAATAATTTATTCTTTTCTCGATTTATTTAAAGGCAAAAGCTTCTAGAATAGGAATAATAATTTTAGTTACAAAAGTAGGTGCATTTATTTGACTCTAGTGAATTTTTAAATCTAGGGTTTATTTTATTCTGATTTTTACATTAAAAATGAATGAGGTATATTTCAACTCATGTTTGTTCGATATAAGAAAATCACATTGTTTTAGTTTTAAGCCGGGTTGAATTTTCTAGTTAAACGGAATATGCATGGCGGTTTTTTTTCTATTTTTTTCTTGTAATATATATATCATGTTATACGTTGAAATGATAGCTAGGGATTAAAGAAGGAAAATAGAATAGAGAGACTCTAGTCAAAATTATATTTGCACTATGTATAAAACTCCTTTTTATAGGCAAAAGTAGGAAAGTAGGAAAATCACACAGTCTTTCTCTCTTTATAACTATAGCCTCGAAGGCTTTTTGGTTGTAATATGGTACCGCTGGTGCCGTTAATTTTAATTGTACAAAGTATCATCAGTTTTGGCTCGATATGTTAATCCATTGGTTTGAGTGAAACAGCTTTATTAGCCTGTGCGTATAGCTAGTAAGCCTTGCATTGTTTAGTGTACATGTTAGATTATACTTTCGCTTTTCTAATTAGCTTACACTACTAGAAACATTAAAATTAGTGAGGGAAAGCAGTGAAGGACTATATTTCCTCGCTAACAGTGACAAACTTTTGTGACGGATAATAGACTTATATGACTATAATTATGAATAAAAAAATATTTGGTTATATCCAAAAGATGTTAAACTTTAGATTAAAATGTAATTTTTTTTAAAATATATAATTTTAATTCTTTATTTTTTAATTGGTACATTTTGTTCTCTATTTTTAATACTTACAATTTTTATTTTTTTTATTTTTTAATTTAGACATTTATTGGCACTTTTGAAAAAAGTTACAATTTTAGTCATTTTTTTAAATTTTAGACTTGTCTATATATATATATATATATATATTTAATAAATTAAATTAACAATAAAATAATTTTTTTAAAAATTGTCATATATGAATAATAAATAAATAAATAAATATCAGTCAAGATTTATAAAATATATAAATTAACTTTTGAAATTGATTACATGAATTAAAATTTACTAAAAAAGTAAACAATTTATGAAGACTAAAATTTTTCACAAATTACATTTCTAACGTTCCGCCATCAGAAACTATTTGTAGCGGAATCGAGGTTTATATTGAAGGGGTCAGCGGACCAAGTGAAGAAAGGGTACACGTCTAAGAAGAAAATTAAAGGATTTTGTTCGGTTGAGGAATTTTAGCATGGGTTTCATGACAGGGGCACTTAGGTCTTTTCGAAAGGCATCGGTTGAGTTGAGGGAGGGAACGAGACTAATCTTTAGTGGTAGATTTTAAAATGGAGCACTTTTTGGTGAATCCATAGCGTCACGTAGGATTGAAGATCTTTTAAAATGTGATATTTTTTCCTTTATTTGTAGATCCCAAATTAAGATCTTAGATAATTTTAATGAGTCTCACATGGACTCCACTTTTAAATATTTTAAATTTAATTAAATTAATTAAATAATTAATTTTAATTAATAAAACATGGAAAAAATATATGAATATTAATAAAACATATAATTAATTTTAAGTAATTAATTTTAACTTTTAATTTCATTTTATTTATTTATTTTTATTTTTTTTCGTCCTGTCACTTAAAAAATTATTTTTTTTGAACTTCGTGAAAATCTTCAGGATTTTTGGGGAAGATCCAGATCTCCACGTGGAGATCTATTTTTCCTTTTTAGTGGTGGATATGGGAAAAAAAAGATTTTCCATTGAAGATCTCTTCCTAAGATCTTCCACTAAAGTTGCTCAACCTCTATTGTGGAGGAAGTTCCGACTTTGACTTTACGAATCCCGAGGGGTTTGAGAGAGTGCTTTATTCGGTGCATGGCGGGGACGAGGTAAGGCCAAATGGCGTTGGGGGCGGTGGTGCTGGTGACTTTGTTGTCGACAAGGAGGTAGCAGATGAGGGTGCGGGGATGGTAGGTACAACGTTGTCGGAGACCCATTTGTAGGAGAAGGTTTGGTTTGTGGAGATCTTGACGATGAGGTCGTTGAGGACCATGATGGAGACTTGCACGCACGTGTCATGTAGCGCGTGGAGGATTGTTGGGTTTGCGTCGTAGAGCTTCACGCGCTTCGCGTGGAGGAAGGTGATGAGGGAGACTGATTTTTGCGACGGTGGAAGGTTGTCTCCGAGTTGGCCGTAGCAGATTCTGGGATGGATTGAAAACGTTGTCGCCCTGTAAAAGAAAAAAATGCATTTAGTGCATGCACATATCTTGAACAAGATTGTCTTCCAAACAAGAAACATGTAAACAACATGAAAAGAATAGTTATAATCAAAAGAGTCGTTAGAATAGTTATAATCAAAAGAGTGAACAACCACTCCAATAAAGAGGAAAAAAAGTATTTTTTTCACACGGGAATTTTGACTATATATACATAAATTCAATCGATAATTAATTGAAATTGGTTATAATCAAAAGAATAGTGAGACTAAGTCAAGTGAAAATTGAGAGGCATTGAGACCTAATAGTTTTCCCATCGTTGTTTCAACCAGTATGTGTACTTGGTGTCCTGTGTTTGCATTTTATTCTTCTTATTGCAAGCTTTGCATTATATTCATTTATTATAGGTTAAAGGAATCTAGTTTAATTAATTAAACAAGTGAATTATTATAATCCTCTCATAATATTTTCTAGCCTCATAGATAAAATAAAATCATTTATTGTACTTGTTTCTAGTTTTGAAATCTCTATTATGCGTCCAAATAACATTATTGTGGGTATGGGTATAGTAGTTGTTAGTACTTGGCTATAATTCTCATGGAAGCAATACGTTCCTCTCTATTTTATTACTTCTCTATTTTATTACTTGGGCGATCAATATAGTTGTTGAAAGTCATAAAAAATTGTCATCAGAAAAATATCATGTTATTTTTATTAGTTTGCTTGCACATATTTTGAAGTTTTATGGTTTTCAATTATTAGAAAAGTTTTAATATAAACATTGCACGCTTTAAACTTTAATAAATACAAAGTGAACAACATTGAAATTAGAATACGTTATCTCATTAGTCTCAAAAACTAAGAAAAGGTCAAATGAATCCTGAAATGTCAAATAAGTTTATAAGCTTAATTATTTACTATTATTTTGTTCTCTAACATTTGTTAATACTATCACTTCAATCAAGCGTTTTTTGAATTTTGAACTAATTTAATTGTCAGTTTGCGCTTTCATTGACTTTTTTAATATAATTTTCTTCTATTAATAATTAATATGATAGACAGTGTCTTCCAAATTTAGAGACTAAAGTGATTGTTTATTCAACAAAATTTTATAGACATCGTCATATTTTTTTTGGCAATTTTTTTATATAAGCAATTTATTATTTGATACATACATAAAAAACATAATATTGACCATATACAATTTTGGGTGGGATATATTACAGACAATATAATATTCTAATTATGAATTGAGAATAGAACGCGCAAAGGAGTTTCATTTGATACATATATGTTGAAATTTGTTATTCTACATTAAAATTTGCAAAAACACTTAATTTCCAAACTTTAATGCAAACATAACCTTAATCTCAAAGGTTATTTGGGATACAATTCTCTACCCTGTTGTTGCCATTCCCAGCCAGAAAATCGAGGTTGTATAATATAATTACCATTGCCATCGAAGAAAAGAAAGTTAGCACAGGTCCAAAGATCCAAAGTAAAAGGCGAAGTGTTGAATAGAAAAGCCGTTTTCCCACCGTGTTCAATATGATGTCCAAAAGTTGAGTTATATATATTCTGAGGTTACTAAAGACTTGACATCTTGTGGAGTGCAAATAAGGATATTCACTTGATTGAGAAACCCGATAGAGAAAGTGTGACATATAAACAAGCATAAGAATATGGCTAGGAGGGTGGCATATTGCAGTCCTACTATAAAGTCACCGTGTGCTCCAAAAATTGTGTTGTTGATTACATTTTTAACACTGTAAGTGCTGCTTATGACTGCTCCTAGGCCTGCACAGATGAGTGTAGCTGTTGTGGCCATAAGGGTTGACCCCATGATTAGGTTTCGAAGAGACTGAACTGCCACGACATTCTTTTTGTCAATATCCTGCTATGATATTCTTTTTGTAAGTAATTAATGCCGAAATCAAAGCTCATTAATGCCATTGCAGCGTGACACCGGTGCAATAATTAATATATGTGATGAAAATTAAAAATAATTTCACATTCATATGAGAAAAACTAACGAGTTTAATATTCATATGTCGGTTTTCATATTAAATTTGACAAAAACCGTTACAAATGGATAAGGATTCAGATTACTCAACACAGAGATCCCAATAAGAACATTTCTTTATGCATAACTGATTTTGTCTCGGAGAAAATAAAACTATTGGGCGTGGAAAAGTATTTGATGTGCAGTTATTTGGTCTATTTGGGTGTTTTAGAATATGAATTTGGATTTAACTTAACTTCAAAAGTTAACTCATAAAGTGAAAAATATTCTAATTTATATATTTTATCTTGGTATTATCTTTAATCGATGTGAAATTTGAATTTTTTTTAATACATCTTCTCATATTTAATATTTTTTTTGTAGATTTAGTGTATAGATAATATAATAGATAATTTGTTAATGGATCTAGGATAACGTGAGATTTGAGGTTTTTTTTTTCACAGAAATAAAATTATTTTTGAAGGGGAACAAATGGATTTTGATGCAACAGTGAAATTAATACGGTTTAGAACATGGTCATGACTTTCTGCGAAAGTAAACTTTAATTTGTAAACTTTTCCTACTCATTTTATGATTGGTACATGGATCCTAGTTATTGTATCCAAACTCTGACTTCTTGATGTTGGCTTGGTAATAGCTACAGCTTACAAGATAAACATCATATATGATATATAGCTTGTATGTAATTTCGGATTAGCACTAAGTAGTTGGAGGGAGCATTGGGTTTGTTGGAACAACTATTGGATACACGTGTTTTATTTATTAAGAATGAATTATATTGTAGTATGTTTAGGTACCACTTGGTACCAAGTAATGGTTAAACAAAATCCCTTTTGGTTGTTAAAAAAAATAACAAGTTTAATTTCTTTCAATTATTGTTAGTATCAAAACTTTTGTTAATTAATTGGAAACTTTGGAAGATATAATTTTAAACTAATTATTGTAAGAATCAATAAAATTGTAGCATATTAGTATAACAAATTGTTACTAAATATTACCGTAAAAATTCTGTACACAATCATGAACTATTTTAAAAAAAATTACGCTCCTAAAATTTTGGAAGAATTAATATATCAAATACCAAAATACCTTCAGAGAATGATGTCGCATAATGGTTAGCTATTATGTAATTTTGCTTGATTATTATGTGGAAAATGTTTCAGTTTCTCTTTATTGTAAGTCAATAGTAAAAAGCTTAAGTGATAGGGATCGAAAGGATTTTACATAATAATTTTAAAATAAAAATAAAACACAAAAACTTGCATGTTAAAAATTTCTCTCTCTATCTTGCTGTAAATATATATATATATATATATATATATATATATATATATATAT
>CM023949.1:24595985-24641255 GCA_013407115.1 Glycine latifolia | reverse complement strand
TATATATATATATATATATATATATATATATATATATATATATTCATATCTTGTAAATATTTGATTATGATCATTTAATTAGAGCATGCCTTGTATATGACAATTAAATATTAAACATTTATTTTTTAAACTATTTGCTGAGATGGAGACCAACTTCAATTGTGATTTCTATATTAAATTTGGCACAATATATACTTTGGTTCATGACAAAAAGAATACACACATTGTCAGATACAATAGTCAGGCTAAGAAGGGATGCTAAAATAAGCTAAGGGGTTGAAAAAATTATCATTGAACAATGATTTTAAACACTATGGTGAAATAATTTTTTGCGGATAATGGATATGGATATGTGTATTTAGATACTCATAGATTAAGGGCATATCTGATACGGATATGAGTATTGATACAAAGATTTTTTAAAAAATTGCGAGCATAAAAAATTAATTTTTTTTGTTTTATTTTTATGATGTAAATATTTTTATATATTTTTATATAAAAATTAATAATAAGGAAATTGAGATAATTAAGTTAGAGTAAGTTATTATGCATTTGCTATAAATATCTATTATACAAAAAAATTATAATTAAAAGAATCTTTGAATGAGATATTAATTTAATTAGTATCATTTCTATAATTACTATTATTTATTTATCAATTTTTTATATTAATTAAAATGCGGGCAATGGACACAGGTATATGCATTTAGCTACTCGCAGGATAAGGACACAATTTGCTAGCATGAGTATGGATACATGGATTTTTTTTTAAATGAGATAGAGTATAAAAATTTAGTTATTATTCATTTTATTTATAAGATGTGAAATTTTTTTAGTACATTATTTATACGAGGATTTCTTTTATAGATTTTTATACGTTGTTCATTTTATGGATACATTTTTTTTATTTAAAAGTGAGATCATAAAAAGTTTAATTCTATTATACTAAAAATATTATAAGTAAAAAATCATATTAATTAAAATATGCTTAATGGACATGTGTATGTGCATTTAAGTACTCATAACATAACTCACACAAATATGAATATGGATACAAATGTTTTTTTTTTTAAGTTTCACTACTACAAAAGCCGTACGACGGTTAGAAAATGTATTCTACGTTGGTCGTCTGACTGTCATGGAATTATATGTCATTGTATTGGATATGATATCAACGACGGTCCCCGAGACCGTCTTTGTTAATTACATATCCACGACCGTCCTTTTAAAGCCAACCGTCTTTGAATTGTTAATTTGTTTTTTAAAAGAAAAATTAAAAACTATATATCCCCGATGGTCCCCCCAATTCAAACCGTCTTTGATATATATATATATATATATATATATATATATATATATTTTTTTTCTTAAGTTAACCACGATGGTCATTTAGGCCCGTCTTTGATTTGGGCATATATTTTCCGCATGTAACTACGACGGTCCATTTGGAACCGTCTTTGATATCATTTTTTTTTCAGCTTCCATTTTTTTTCCTGTAATTTTTTTGTTTCATGTAATTGACATAATTTATTGCAGTTTAACTCACTGACTGCTGTAAGCTCAAGGAGCTTCCAATACTTCCACTGAATACAAGCTATATAAACACAAATAATTGCAATAATGAATAGTAATTTAGGATTTAGTTTAATATGGCTCGTAAAGATGGATACAAGTCATTGGATTTGATATGGCCGCCTAAGATAAAAAAGCACTTGTGATAGAAAGTGGTATTTATAGTATGCAAGTCCTATAGTGGCCTATGAAAAAAGGTAATTTCACTTGTATTCATCATACCAGATAGCACATAAGTTTAAAGTTCAGAACCATGATCATTAGGATTTGGGATACATTTAGATTTTTTTTTTTAATTTGGTGAAAATACATTCAGCTTGAGAAACAATTTCAAGGGGAACACACATCATAATGTATGGAAAAGGGAAGGAAGACATCATAACAGACATCATGACCAGCACATAAACAACTAGCTTATCAAAATACTCACACTAGATTTCTCAGTAACACTTATTTTCTCAATTTCATCAACAAAGATCTCATCCCTCTTCGTTCCACCAGGTTCATTAGCAACCACAGACTTTGTAATAGCTGTACCTGCCATTCGTTCCACCAGGTTCAGTATCTTGAATTACTGATATCATGTGCAAAGTGCATATATACACATCATTACTTTAGTACCCTTTTGAATAGAAATGGAGCATACCTTTAGCAAGAAAGCCTGTGGCTGCAGTGATAAAAATGTACATTTCCGGAAGAAAATGGAGTATGCTTCCCACCAATCAAAGAGAAGGGGAGACATTGACTCTAGTAGTAGCAACAAATAGCAATCCAGCAACCTTCACGTGGAATTCTTCCTTTAGATAAGTTCTTCCAAGAAACAATCTGCCCTCCATAAAGAAGAACCTGAAATCATATTTCAAACATTTAAGAACTTTAAGTGAAATTGCAGAGAAACACAAAAGGTTAAACGAACCTCAGCTGATGAACCCTTTGGCTTATTCAATATAATCCGTGGCATCGGTTGCAAATGATTTTACCGTCACCTTGCTCCAATGCAGCTGTAACTAACCAAAACAAGAAACATACAAATATTAGTTTTCATTTGCACTAGTCACCATAACAACAAATGACAGATAGGAAGCTGACCACCAAAATTAATAACTCAATCGGTGACGTATCAGCATCCATCCCTTCAAGTTTCTTATCCCCTTTCCTGTAAGGGTTGGTCTTTGGACAAGCAGCAAGCTTATCCCACTGACCTTCAAAATGTGCATGTGAAAATGTTGTTACAAGTACATCAATTCCATAGCCTTTACCCCCTCTCCTATCAAATATGCCATTAAGGGTAGTCCTTAGTGGCTTTCTTAAAACATCATAAAACCCAATTTCAGTGTGATTAAGGCATATACATTAAAAGGTACTGCGTATTTTTAAAATGATGTAACATATACGAGTTATCCAAACTACTTACCCCTTTGTTGCCAAAAGTAAGTGAAGCTGACAAAAAACTATTAGATGCTATCCCAGGACAATGACCTGCAAAGTAATGTTCAACCAAGCCCAAAATACATGGCTTTTTTTTATGTACACAACCGTTTAACATATAAAAATATTGCAGTAAAAGAAAAAAATTGTCAACCATTACTACAAATTTGTGGCCATTGTCTACAACTTAATATATTGAACTACATGCCTCAGTTTAACATTGTTGTAAAACATATGAAAACATCAAGTAGTGTATAATTTTATAGGTCCCACAGTTGTATCATATATGCTTCCCATTTCTTCCGAATTGATGTCATGGTGTCCAAGTCTAACGGTGATCTATCAGCAAAGAACTAGACACAGTTAATGGACACAAGTTAGTGACGTTCATCATAGACAACAATAATCTAACCAATAATAAAGGGTAAATAGATTAGTATAGAAGTAAACATACTGTGTTCCAATCACTTGTCAGACCCCCGCTTACTATGTTCCACATCCATTGCATTACATAGTAGCCACACTCATAATCGCCACTTTGGACATGACTCTAAAATTAACACCTGATTATTAAAGTAACTTTCGTAAATATGAAAAAAAAACTATGTCACCAAGTAATGCACAGTTTATTTTCTGGCATATATACCAACACACCTTTACTTTAATCCAGTTCGGTGGAGTATTCTTCAAATTCTTCATTACACTGATGTAGTTAACACATTTTGAATGATTAATGAGTATCACATATCCGTACAAATATTTATTGAATTTATGTCGCGTGGTTAAGAAAGCTACACTTAACTTGTTAATTGCTGATTTGATGTATGTATCATGCCTTTTACGCAATGAACAGAACCACACAACAGTGTTGGTCCTAGGACACAAAACGACAAGCTGCCAATGGGCCCTGCATAATAAGTAATCAATGTATAATGGTGAACATGATGCACAAAAAAAATATTGAATAATAATACAAATGAGGTCTTACTGGTTCAAGTAAGCTCCAAGGTAGACCTCTTTTTGTGATTCGATCAACCATGCTTCAATATATTGTTGACATTGGTCTCGTTTGTCCTTTATGTTGCGTATACTTTGTGGTTCAAGAAATCTATAGACTAGACCATAGCCAATTGATCTACTATACTCTTCCAAAAACCTATTTCAACGATACAATAACAAGCAGTTAAAGTAACATATTATCACGCAGTTTTATTACGTTACAGTTAATGTAAACAAAATAATAAATGTTCCCTACAGACTTACATCATCCTCAATTGAAGTATCGCTAAGTTCAAACATTTTTGACCATCTACTATTTCATTTATGTCAAAAAATGTTACAAACAAAGAGGCTCCTACATCAGTAACCTCAAATTTACTGGCATTCCAAACTAACTCAATCGGCCTCTGGTAAACCTGATACATCCTCTTAATCAACTCACCCAAAGGGTCATCTCCAACACGTTTGTTTGCATTGTCAACAGATTTCACAACTTGTTTTGGGCACACCTGTTTAAGAATTGTTAGTGTTTATTAAAAATTAATAACATAACCCGGATAAGCGAAACCCTTAAGCATTTAGCTCATTCTACACATCATTAACCAGTACTTCATACCTCTTTTGATACAGCTTTCACAAGCTGTGTAGGCCATGCAACAAATGTGCCTAGGGACTGTCTTACATGCTTGCACTCTGACGAGGCATATGGGACTTCAGCGTCACCATCAATCACCTTTGTAACACTAACTCTGACCACATCGTCTGCATAGGAAACATTGTGTATGGTCGATGCACCTTGACAAACTTTTCCCAATGCGACTAGCCTTGTCGAATGACCCGAATACACGTGCAACCCCATACTAGGGTCCGCATCAGTGCCTAGCTCTTCCCCTGATGCATTGCCTACAGGCTCAGCACAACTTTCCTTTGTACTGACGCGTTCAGCTAATACAGGCACAACATGCATTTCTAGGGGTGAAGCGTCTGAAGGCATTTGAGATCTCTCCATCTTTAGGGCTTCATGTACCTCTTTTTTTATCATCTCCAAGCTAATTTTTTTATCCTACTGTGCTTCTCTCTTCCACTCTTCCCTAAGGTGAGTTATGATGTCGGCCAATTGTTTTGGAGTTATTGATGCATTGGAACTACTGGAGCGTCTAGAACATCAGGAACAAATTCACCTTGTGACATCTGCTCTTCTAATAAGTCCAGCAGTTACCACACTACCCCAACTTCAGTTGTCAACCTTAATACTTTTTTCAGATATACAATGAATTAATAAATATACAATTTACTAACAATTTTATCTGAAATTTCTTTTGCCACCTTCGATGTCATTTGGCCATATAACTTTGTGCGGGCCATCTTCCACTTGACATGCCTTGCAATTGGGCACGGAGGATGCACAATCGGTGATGGTGACTCAGTGTACATTGCATATTGTTGAAGTTTCCTCCATTTTTCATCCAGCAGTTTCTTGTCAAGTAAAGCATACCCTCCGCGGGACAACAAGTGTGGGCAATCATTGTATTTTTGTATTGCCTTAGCCTTCGATCTTATTCCCTATGATGTATTAAAAATTAGTTACATTGCTCTAAGTAAACAACTAGTGTGAATACATTGTTGTTATGTAATGAAAGCAAAGACATATAACCTCCCAACTAGGATTTTTGCTTGATGCAACAAACTCATTCCAGGTTTGTGGATCCAAGTCATATTTCACAAAAATGTCTTGCATATGTTGCCCTTCAAGGTCGCCATAAATGTATTTACTGGTTAACGCCGACTTAAACTGCCTCCAACTAGTAGCAACTGATGACAACACTTTGTTCTTCGCCTTTTCTGCTTTTGGGACGTCAAATGTGGCCTGAAAAAATGAATACATCGACGGTTAGAAAATACAACTCTTAAAAGCTGAAACCAAAATACAATTATGTCATGCGTAACTTACCATTATGTCATCCCAGACAAGGTTCTTCAAAGATTTTGGAACATCTTTCCAACTACAGTAAGCAATGGATATCTTTTCCCTTGCAACAACTCCTAAGTAGCTGTGAAACTTCTCTTTATGTGGCCCAGAACCTCTACCAGTTGCTGGGTCGATGTTGACTATTGGTCTAGGCTGATCTACGTCTCGTATTGTCAACGTTGTCAACCTTGTGGATCATCTACTTCTCCTAGACGTGGACGCTGAAACATCAAGTACTTCAGAAGGGGACCGTGGAGGTGTAGTCATTAGGCTGTACATGAACAACAAATTATTATTAGAATAAACCAATTCACAAATCCCATCACAGTTATAATAACAAGTCAAAAGTAATAGTAATACAATTAATAGTTGTTTATGAGGAAGTTGATTACATGTTAATAACACAATCACGTATCAATGTTCTCCCATAATCCTTCATCATGATCCTCACGATTTGCATGTTCCTCATCCAGTACGAGAGGCATATGTGGAATGGCTGCATTTAGCTTATGAACATCTAGTGCACTTTGGTCACTATATCATTATTTGTTGGTTTTTTTCCATATAAAACCACTGAAAATCGGGAGTCCATAGGATCTTGTACGTAAAACACCTGTATCGCTTGTTCAGCCAAGATGAAAGGCTCGTCTTTGTAACCCACCTTTTTTAAGTCCACCAAAGTGAATCCCATACGATCTTGGTGGACACCAGTGTTCCATTAACCCAATCACACTTAAAAACAGGGACCCTAAATTCTCTGTAATCAAGCTCCCAAATTTGTTCAATCACACCAACGTATGGCATTTTAGCTCGAATCGGGTTCTTATCTAATGCATTGCAAAAGTGATCTGAATTTGCCTCAACACTTACTCCACTGTTCTGCACACTGCTTACATCATCTTGTGCCTTTGTGTAGAATGAATAGTTGTTTATGTCATACCCCTTCCAAGTTGGAACATTGAGATTAGGTCCCATAGCTAATTGTCTTAATGTTTTAGAAGCACTACCATCGTCAAATATAACTTTTTAAAACCAAGTAATGAATGTCTTGTTATGCTCTTGCAACACCTTCATGATGTTCATCTTCGGGTTTGTCTCAGCAACAAGTTGTTTGTGCCTTTCCAAGTAAGGAATAACCTCTTGCGTATTATTCAAAACATACAAATGAGGAACTAAAACTTCACTTCGTCTCATACTTACAACATTGAATCCTTGTGTCCCCTTACCTGTGCGTGTTTGACAATGTCTATTTTCAGGGAGGCCAACTGATTTAAGTGTGTTAATGTACTCTGAACAAAATTCTATACACTCCTCGGCAACGTACCTTTCCACAATGGACGCTTCTGGGCAGTATTGCTTCTTTGAATACCCCTTTAACACCTTCATGTATCGCTCAATAGGATACATCCACCTTAAGAAAACCGGACCACACAATCTGATCTCTCTCACTAAATGAACAATAAGGTGTATCATAATGTCGAAAAAAGAAGGAGGAAAATACATCTCTAGCTCACAAAGGACAACGACAGCCTCATTTTCCAAGTCATCCAACTTTTTTGAATCAATGACTTTGCTACAAATTGCATTAAAGAAAAAGCACAATCGGTTGATTGCAACCCGAACTTTGTCTGGCAATGTTCCACGAATCGCTACCGGCAGTAACTGTTGCGTTAGCACATGACAATCGTGGGACTTCAACCCAACCAATTTGAGATTTTTCACGGAAACAAGACTCTTAATATTTGAAGAGTATCCTTGTGGGACTTTCATATTGCGCAATGTATGACAAAATGATTTTTTTTTCCTTTGTTGACATTGTGTAACATGCTGGGGCAAATATGTTTGCCGATCATGAGCCATCGGATGCAGTTGCTGTCTTATACCCATTTCAACCAAATCCTGACGACACTTCAACCCATCTTTTGTTTTGCCTTTGATGTTAAGCAGGGTGCCAATCAAACTATCACAAACATTCTTCTCCACATGCATTACGTCTAAACAGTGCCGAACATGTAGATTTGATCAGTAGGGTAACTCAAAGAATATGGATCTTTTCTTCCATATGTTCTTATCTGAACAGTCTTTTTTTTGTGTCTTCCCAAACAAAGGTACAATGTCTTTCACCAAGTCATACACTTCAAATCCATGTAACGGTTCAGGGGCTTTGTCATTTTCTTGCATTCCATTAAAAACTTTTTTCATTCACTGGTACGGGTGATAAGACTTTAGAAATCGACGATGCCTATTATATAGTCTTCTTTCCATGTTTTAGCTGCATGTAGCTTGTGTGTTTCTCACAAGTAGGACATGCATGGTATCCTTTGACACTATATCCGCTCAAATTCCCATAGGCAAGAAAGTCATTAATTGTACAAAATATCATTGCTCGCAACCTAAAGGTTTGTTGCAGATTCCCATCAAACACATCCACCCCGTCAGTCCACAATGTTTTCAAGTCTTCTATCAATAGAGTTAGATACACATCAATATCATTTCCCGGTTGTCTTGGACCTGCTATCATCATAGACAACATTATGTACTTGCGTTTCATGCACAACCAAGGCGGGAGGTTGTAAGTCATTAACAAAATCGGCCATGAACTGTGGTTAGTGCTTAAATTACCGAAAGGATTCATTCCGTCTGAAGCAAGAGCTAACCTTAGGTTTCTTGGATCGTCCCCAAAAGTAGGATACAAACAATCAATTGTCTTCCATTGCGGAGAATCAGCAGGATGTTGGAGCATGGCATCCTTATTTCGGCCATATGAATGCCATGTAAGGTTTTTGGCATCAGTAGGATTAGCAAACAATCGCTTAAACCTTAGGATAATTGGAAGATACTAGCACACTTTTGTTGGCCTACTGGTGTTTGTGCTACTGTTTTGACTACAATCATCATTTTTTTCTATGTACCTTGATGCGCTACATGAGGGGCAATTGGCCATTTGAGCATATGCATTTCTGTACAAAATACAGTCATTGGGGCAAGCATGTATCTTTTGGTACTCCATTCCCACTGGACATAAGATCTTTTTGGCTTCATAGTGATTCTTTGGCAACTTGTTGCCTTTTGGTAGCATCTCCTAATAAGCTCAGCAACTCAGTAAAGCTTTTGTCACTCCACCCATATCTTGCTTTCACGTTCACCAAAGCTAACACCGTCGACAATCGTGTGAAGCTTGTGCAATCAGCATACAGTTCATCCTTTGAATCCTGTTTTATTTGTTCAAACAAAGGTGAATGTACACTTCTGAAAGTATCTTGTCCAAGGTCGCGTATCATATCCTCTATGTGATCTCCGCTGTCAACAGCAACAGGCGCAGTCGTTGAACTTGTTGGGACCTGTGGCGATTCACCATGCCATATCCATTTGATGTAGTTTGGATTTATCTCGTGACATATAAGATGTGATTTTATGTCATTAGGTGTATGTCATCTCCCATTCACACATTTTACACATGGGCAGAAAAATTTTCCACCCACACTTGTTGCATTAAGTTCGGTAAACTTAATGAAATCATCTACCCCAACTTCATATTCATCACTCATGCGTGATGCTTTCATCCAACTTCGATCCATGATGAAATAAATAAGCTGCCATTCTAATAATGTAAATGTTATATGCATGAAAATGTATATGATTTTATTAATAAGGTGGGGCCCTATCCCATTTAGGAAGTTACATATTGTATACATGAGTTGTAAATATATGTTATGCATGGTTTGTTAAATTTAATGAAATTTCGGCAGCATTTCGCATTGGTCTCCAAGTACACAATATCAAAGAGGTGATTTGAATTCACCCCAATGTAGTATGCACTCGGAGATCAATGCGAAATGCAATTATACCGTAATTTCATTAAATTTAACAAACCATACATAACATATATCATGTACAACTCATGTATGCAATGTATAACCTCCCAAACTGTCCAAACAGACAATTCAAGGTTCAATTCAACGAATAATTCAAACTATCCGTATTACTCACTGAATTGATCCTTGAACGGGAAACTAAGGTTGACTAAGAATGCATTGCATGCTGTGACAAAGCAATAGTGACATATCACCAAAGGCGGTGTAATGCTTCAATATATTGAGAAACAAGGGACATACCAAAAAATATGGACACTATGAAGCAAAGGAGAATCCGGTGACGTCGATGGTAGCAATGCACAGTTCTTTCGTGAACGACAACTCAGTTTAGAAAGACGCCTTTTGCATGTAACTGACTAAAAATCAACAACCTAAAACAATGATGAAAAATTTATTAATACAATGTATTCAATATTTTTCTGTGTTCTATGTGTTTCACTTAAGATAAGCAACATTCTACATTGCAAAACTTTTCACAAGTAAATTGTAAAATGCAACAACAAAGATTTCATCATTTTTTCAGGTACTTATTTTTCTTTCGTGGGTTTGTTTTTAAACCAAATGAGCTGTTTTTATCTCTGCCTAGTCGACCAAAGAGTTTAGGAATTATCTTATTGTAAAGTATCCTGGAGATATCTCATGTTCATGTTGTCATTTCTATGTGTAAATGGGTGAGACGTGGGAGCACCATTTACAAATTCCTGCTAAACGCATAAGAATTTGTATATGGAAATGGCATTCTAACAATTTGGCTCTTATAGAAACTCATAATGGTCTAAAAACAAATGGTCTCAAAAGCCCACATGCACAGTAAATATACAAAATATAACCATATACAAAGAAGCAGCCTCACCTGTTTTCAAATAGCTAGTAGCCCTAAACCCTTAACGAACTGGACAGAGCATCATATCCTCAGACCTAAACCCCTAAATCTGTTGACCAAAAACACCTACATAACATTAGGAAAATCGCATACAATGTATATAATAGTCGCATTAGTGAGAGCATCATAGGTGAGGGGAGAACTACCTGTGATATTGTGACTTTATGCATGCACATTCATTTTGGTGCGACCCTTCCACTGCAGACCTCGACGGTCAAAGCGAGCTTCGGATGTTAGAATGAAGGGGCTGCGATTGCAGAGACGACCTTCGTTTTGGTTCACCTTTCTTCCAACGACGACTACGTGCGGCGGCGCTGATGGTGTAACAACGACGAGGAGTGTGGGTGCGGTGGTTCTACAACGAGGGGGAACTGAGGCTACCTAGGTCACAACGGTGGTTCTACTTCGTTTTAGTTTTTAACTAAGGCAAAACCACGACGATTAAAACGACAGCGTTTCGATTTTTTACTTCAAAAACAAAGATGGTCACTATTGAACTGTCGTCATATTGAGACAAAGCTTCAAGGTATTTACAAAAATGCCACCGCGTTCAATATCACGACGGGTCTTTCATAACCGTCGTGAATTTGGCGTCATAAAACGTGACTTTTGTAGTAGTGTTTGAGTATAAAAACCCCTACTATAATATATTACTTACATCTTAATTACTTATTATTTGAAGTTAAGTTTTAATTAAAATATATAATTAAAAACATTATTTCATGAATTTTTTTAAACTAGAAACTCTTACATATATATAATTTTTATTTACCTTACTTAACACATAACTAATTATTATTTCTATCATTCATCACATTTTGAAAGACATAATCTATTAAATATATAATCAACTATATATCTATTATATGTACAACAACAATTAATAATTAGAAATATTATATTTTATAAATATTTCATAATATAAGTTTTAAAAAATATTAATATATTTAAAATATTTTATAAAATAAAATATTTATCTATGTATTATACGGGTCACCCAATCTAATATATTTATATAAGGGAATGGATTCTCTCCATTGTATTTTAACATGAGAGAGTAATTATATGGAAAGAAATTAAGAGAGAAATATCTTAACGGCTTCTTTGAGATATGTACGGAATTTGGAATCGTACTATATTTTAACGAACGCCTGAACTAAGAGAACACATATGCTAGAATTTCAGAAAGAACTATTTTTTTTTTCTTAAAAAGGAAAAAAGGTTAGGTACTTGAAAAGACTGGAAACGTACACTTGGCGTTTGCAAGATTACATTTTAATATTTTATAAACATGAAATCTTAATTGCTGTTTTGCAGTAAGCTCTACTGTTATGCATGTTCGGTATGGAACAAATAATGTTGAGTAATTCACTCTGATCAGCTTAATGTCACGATGTGAGAGTCATTTCATGTCGGAGTTTATTCTTTTTTAATTTAGTAAGAAAATGCCACGAAGCATATCTATCTAATGGTGAACTTTCATGTGGAAGTTTCTTTTTATTTTTTCGAATTTAATGAGAAATTGCCTTAAAGCATTTTTAATGATGCCCTTAAAGTGGATGCTAAGGTTCTTTTACTTTTCAAAAAGAGAAAAATGTGGAAAGATTCTTAATTTATTTTTAATTGAGCTTATTATGTTATATTAAATATAAGAATATCAATAAAGTGTGATATGATATGATTGATAAGTAATTTGATCTTTAAACATATAGTTATCATGGATTCAATTCCTCATGCATATGTTTGTTATATTTATGTCACATTTCACAAGTATTATGCCTCAAAATATTTTTTTAATCATAAAAATTGATTACTTGTATGAAAATCAATTTTTACTTGTAGAAAGCATTTTACACGATGACTAGCTAATAAACCACTATGCATAAATTGTTTTGCTTTAGAAAAGTGCTAGTTACGTACTGCTATAATTAAGATTTTGTGTGTGTTTTTTTGTAAAATCTGCTATATGCAGATCGAGATTTGCCTGGTGTGTACGCAATGCACGCTGGGTTTCTTAATTTGTAACTTACGTAATTTGTTACCCCTGTCACTTTTATATATATATATATATATATATATATATATATATATATATATATTCAAATAATTAAAAAGGAAACATGCAGAAAGTCATGCCAACTTTCTATAATGGTGATCAGTAAGAACCATTTTTTCATTTTAAGAACCATGTATAATAACTACCATTGGAAATACTCTTAAAACACGTATATAGTAGTCAAGGTGTATTCTAAAATTAAAACTCATCTTCAAGTCAAGTTTTATTGCTCTCTTTCACGTCATATATATAGAGCAAAACGCATAAATTAATTACTTTTTTTCGCTTTTGTCGTTAACAATACAAAATACTCGTAGTTAGAAGACAATTAGCAATGACCAGGAGATCGTCGCAATTACCCACGACCAAGCCATTGGTAGTTAAGTTTACATTTTTTAGAAAAATATACATTTTTGTTGTCAACAAGTTAGCCAACATTAATGAATATTAAAAAAAAAAAACAAATTTGACTGTAAGTAATGACAAAGTCAACGTTGTTTATTAGTCTTTTTAAAGAGATTATTGTAAGTGACAACTAGGTCATCGCTAATTTTGAACTTAGTATCAAACATAAACCCTCTCCCGCCTCCTTCTCTCTTGCCTCTCCCTCCCAACCTTCTCTATCCTTACCATTTATCTAATTTCTTCATACTAACATATTGTTCTTTGTTTCAACTATAATGGATGGCTATAAGTTGTGTGGTGTTTCAACTATAATAGAGCAAAGGCTTGTAGGTTCTTGTGGAGGCATCAAGAAGGATGGTGTGGAGCCAGCAACAAATTGAGGATGAGCTTCTTGTGGGTGATGGAGATTATTTTTGAGTGGTGATGAGGGAGAAGGAAGACTAAAACTTGTTGGTAGGGGAGAAGAAAATGGTGGACCAAAACTTGTTATTACTATCTTCGGCTAAAGAAGACCAAAACAACGAAGTTGAATCTAAAATCGAAGGATGAACAGAAAAAGAGTATTTTTTTTTTCTTCTTTCTCTCTAAAATAGGAGAAGGGTAAACAAAGAAGACAATGTATGCAAATTGGCAACAACTTAACTTTCGTATCAGCCAAGTTAAAGCCATGATATATGCAACAACATTTGCACAACAACATTGGTTGACACATAAAAGTTAGTTAGTGAGGACTCTCTTAGCAGTGATCGCGAGATCATTGCTTGACTGTCAATAAAATTGACGTAAGCAAAAACTTTTGGCCACAACTAATCTGAAAATTTTCTTGTAGCTAGTGCGTCTAGATCATGGATCCAATATTTGCAAACATGTTTCGAAACACACCCCCAAACACGCACCCACACATAGATCTATTTATAAAAAAATAAATATTGGCTCTTTAGTAGTATACATAATTATTTTTTAGTTAGTTTGTGTTAGAAAATTTTACCATGGATGAATTTTAAGATAATTCCCAGGTATAACTTTTTAATGTACTAAGTACGTAATTGTATTTAGCAAGCTAGATCATGGGATTGGCTAACATACACTTTTTTTTAGTTATAGTATGTTAGCAAACATTATCATTAATGTATTTTTAGATAATTTCTAATTATATTTACTTTAATAATCCACCATTTTCACAATTTTTTCTATCTTTCATTTTATTTTCCATTACATCATCTATTATATCTCTCTTATCACCCAAGTTAATTAGATGCACTTCCCAAAATTTACACAACCATCATCATTTTTCATAATTTTTTAAGGCATGTCTATATTTCTTCAATTGTTTTTTTTAAGAAACGAAATTAAAAAACATTATTTTATTGTGGTATCTTATTTTTAAGTAGAAAATGAATTAGTTTTAAAATTTAATTTAAATATATCAACAATATAAATATTTTTATATTATTATCCAATCATATTATATTGTGTATGTTAAATTGTTAACTTTTTTAGTAACTATTTTAAAAATAATATCCAGCTAAGATGATTTCTAATTGGTTGACACTAATAGTGTATAAAAATTAAATTCTTATTCTTATATTTCTCATATTAAAAATCAAAATATATTTTTAAAGGATTAATTATGCTTAAAAAATTAAAATATGATTTCAAAATATAATAAAGTTTCCTATAATTAAAATTGTTTGCTTGTTTTTTTTCTTTCTTAAATTGAATATCTTTTCTCCTTTTATAGTCTTACAATATTGTATTTTTTGTTTAATTAATATAAGTTTTTTTCCTAAATACAAGGTTAATTATTATGAATATTTTAGTTACTGGACGGTTAAAGTTAATATATTAGTTTTAAAATTATAACTTTATTACATAGAGAGAGATAGTGTGGTTTTGATTGGAATCCTAGTTCTGTTATTTATGCTCTGGTATATTTCCCGGGCCAGATGCCTTTCTAGCTACGACATAGCAAGTCAACGAAGGCGAACAATAATATTTTTGTTGTGGTAAAGGACATTACTTGAGTCATTATTATACAGTTTATTTTATAGTTTTAAAATCCGTAAATGGTAGGTAGACGAGAATCATGCTATATATGCAATTTAACAAGTATCTTTTCAAGATTGGACTAGAACCTGCAGCTAGCTAGCTATTTTAAAACGAGTATCATAGCCGAATGTGAAAATCACATCGGATGTGGGATTTACAAATTACAATAGAGAGGAATATATAGGAGATATCATCGTCCATTGAAAATAGCAACAAAGAAAAGAAATTAAGATTTCATATATGTAATCTACCTAATTAAACACTTCTCTACTAAATTTTATTCATTCAATATTAGCTTCTACAAGATATTTATAATTTTTTATTAAAACAATGTCATTAATCAAACAAATTTGCAGGTTGGGAACTCTATAAAGCAGAACAAATATTAAAATAGAATTTCCCTTAACTACATCGGTTAACTCCAAAAACCGATGTAGTAAAGTATATTTCTATATCTTATGAGGAATAAAATCAATGTGGAAAATGTTATCGAATCGATGTAAAAAATATTTTCTACATCAATTGGAAGTTCGAGGTAAAAAATCTCATTTTCTATTTTGGAAGGATTTACATCAATTCAACATAGATTCTCCAAACAACCAATGAATAAAAAACTTGACGTAGTGTACACTACTACAGGGTTTTGTAATTAACGTTTTACTAGATTATCTAATTAATTATTTCTGATTTTTCAAAATTACACCCTAATTAATTAAATAGCTAAAACATCATCAAATTCCAGAGATTGAAGTTTGTAAAAATTAGTGCAAAAATTGTCTTTTAATGTTGCATGAATGGATATTTGTCACACAATCCCTGGGTCTGCACATTTAATTTTCACACTGATATTAAGGTCATAAACAAGTTTGGAAATGTATATAGATGGTTAAAATGTTTGCACAAAGTTTCAGTCCAAAGAACCAACTGATTCTTAAGGGATTAGACTGGATGCTGTCATTTTCTGTATAATTGTGAGTTACATGATGCCTAAGGTTGATTTTTCGACTAGTTAGAATAATGTTGTTGGATAAAAACTGGCCTATGAAAATTTATATCATTTACAGTTACCCTTTCCAAATACAACTTAGCAAACTTACTAATGTGCTTTAATTAGCTTCACAAATTCTGTTATGTGCATTATGAAAGACGTACTACTAATTTTCAGCAAGCTAGCTATAGATACCCTCTTAGATAAAGTCTTTCAAAAGTAGAAGTTAGCTTCTTAAGAGTGGAACATGATAAAACTATGATTATGGCACAGTGCAAGAAAACTGATAAAACCTAAAATTCTGATCATTAAATCTATAAGTGAAGTGTTTGCAAAAGTATAACTCAATGCATTTTCATGTCAAATATGAAACTCTAGCTCAAATCTCAGGCTGTGTGCCACTTTCTTCGGTAATTCCAACCTTTATCTTTTCTTTCCTAGCCACAAAGTCCAGCTTATGAAGCACCAACAACATGGCAACTGAACACAAGAATGCCATCACTGGTCCACAGATCCAAAGCAGAAGGGCAAGTCCTGTGTGTAAAATCCTGTTTCCCACAATATTAAAAAATGTGGCCTTTCTTAATAGCTCAGTCAAATACTCTGGGGTAACCAAGGTCATGATGGCATCTTGTGGTGTGCATATGAGAATGCTTAACTGGGTGAGAAACCTAACTGAGAGAGAGTGAAAGAGAAATGAGAATAAGAATATTGTAAAGAGGGTTGCATATTTTAGTGCCACTACAAATTCCCCATGTGCTCCATAAATTGAGTCAATGAGAGGCTTCTTCACACTGTAGGTGCTGCTTATCACTGCTCCAAGGCCACAGCAGAGAAGGATGCTTGTGCTGGCCATAAAGATTGATCCCATGATCATGTTCCGAATACTTTGGATAGCTACGATGTTATTCTTTTCAATATCCTTCAATAAAATTCATACATCAAATTTGAAAAATACTGAAGGGTAGAAATAAATTTTCTGAAAATAAACAAAAGTAAATTTTTCTCTTTTCTTAATACATATTTCTCACTTTTCAAACCCTCAAATTAATTATTGTCCTCTTTTTGGATAAAAATCTCCTAACATTTTCACTAATGATTTCTAACACTTTTACTCCAAAAATAAAATAAAAAAATCTATGATATACCAAGAAAAAAATAATAGATGCATTAAAAGTCATGATTGAGTGACAATGTTTTTTATGGAAAGCAGATTGAGTGACAATGTAAAGACTTTTATACTCATAAGTCAATTAAACTTTAATAATTTTTTTATTTATAAAAATCAAAAACATATATCATAAAATTTACAACAACTCAAAAACGTATTCTATTAAACTAACTAAGTTTGATAAACTCTGATATATATATAAATAGCATATTCATTATATGAAATTTAAGGAGGCGTACCTTGATCATGGCAGGAACCCACGAACACCGGCCATCGGCATCTATTCCGAAGATGGTTAAGGAAGCCTGTGTCCTGACCTTATAACATAACCAAACATGGTAAGCAATGTTTATGAGTAACCCTAAAGGTATCAGTGTCACATCCAGATAACATGTCCTCCACTCCATATGTATCTTGCTACCTCTTTCAATTGCGTCTTTATATTTTTTTTGGGTAATGAACAAAGCTTCTTTATATATGTCTATGACTTTTTGCAGTTCCCTTCCCACCAATTGAGTGAAAGAGGTTCGCATATATACAAGCGTATTTCAATCACAATATTCCATTCCATTGGTTAAAGTTTAAAAAACCAGTTATATTCTATTCCGTAGTATCATCAATTTTGAGTCACATCGTATGAATTACTAACTTATATTCTTTGCTATATATATATATATATGTATTTCATAATTTTTTCTATATATATGTTCTCTCTTCGTATATGTATGTACAAGTTTTGATTCAATTAGTTAATGAATCAACGCCCCAAAAGAAGTTAAAGCGTGAATGTGGATCTTAGCATTCTGCTACATAATACCAAAAATACTAATTATTTAGCGTTTGAAGCAATAGGATGAGATGGAGATCGCGCATGAAACCACGATTTTAACTCTTCCAGAATATGCTTCCTACCAATATGTTCCTAATCCGAGCGCATTCTTTTATTAATAAAAAATAATATATGGGTCTAAGATGAACCCAGACCTCATTTGAGGTAAAATTAAAAAGATTATAAGTTTGGCATAGACTCTAAGAGCTATAAGAATTGAGATTCAGATTCTGAAAAGGAAATAATAATAAAATATAGATTACAACGTATCCACAATCCAAATTTCTTACATCGATCCAACTGCTATATTATATTTACTTATAAATTAAGGTTATCTGTCAAATTTGACCGAAACTGAACAACAATTAAAAAATAATTTTAGTATATTTTAAAAAGTATATATATATATATATATATATATATATATATATAAATTCTTAGACAGTAAATATAGATTATATCTGTATTAGATATGTTAACTTGTTTATTGTAATGATGGGGGATTTTCAATTTGTCCCCGGCCGTGATGTTAGTTATTGTTCCTCGGGCGTCTCTCCTACATATTCTTCATTTGCAAATTTGTCGCACGCACACACATGACATATATGTACATGATGCCACTAAGTTTATTTGGTGGATGGAATTTGGTTCCGTCAATTCAATTTGTATGCGTGATTTTCGAATTCTAAGAGTGTGTTTGGATAGAGACTTTTAATTGGGAAAAATAATTTATCAGAGAATTTAAAATTCTTTAATTAAAAATTAATTATTTGGATATATTTATATGAAATTTAAATTTTTGAAATTTTAAAACAAAATTTTAAACAACTAAAAATATAGAATTTGAATTTCATTCTAAAAAGTGAGAAATTGAAATTCTCTTCTTTTATAGAAGCTCTGCACCACTTTTTGCTCCGTCTCCATCGCCAATGAGTACTCCGACCTCCGTTACTCTCACGACACCCACCTCCGTGCATGAGATTCAAAATTTTAAAAATGAAGAAATTCAATTTTTTTTATTCAAACACAAAATTTTGAAAATGAAGAAATTTAATTTTTTTATCCAAATACAAAATTTTGAAAATAAAAAAATTTTAATTGATCATTTTAATTTCTCTAAATTTTAAATTTCTTGAAATTTTAAAATATTTCATCCAAACATACTCTAAGAAAAAAAAGAATCCCAGTGTTTATGTGGAAGCGAACAAAATTGAAGAATTATCCGACCAACACTTGAAGAATATGCAGCCATGTTATATCTTTATCTAAATTCTTAATTTTTTTTCAGGTAGCCTAATTCCAGTTAAAAAATGAATCTTTAGTTTTATTGGATTTGCTCTGTCGAATCTTCACCATATTTTGCTTTAAAATGTTGCTTTAGCTTTTGGTATGCACTTACGTAAAGAAATCGGGTGAAGCTGCGACATTGGGTCCTCCTGGGCTTTTAATTACTTTATAGTTTATATATACTTTCAGAGAACGAAACAATAAGAATTTTTCTTTTAAAAGACCGAGTAGAGTTAGAACTGAAAATAGATGATTTGCGTGAGAGCAAAAATAAGTAAATAATTAATGCTTGGCCTAATTAATTTTGTTCATTTTTATTTTAAACCAGGAAAGCGAGCACAAGAGCTATGAGGTTGATGTCATCTAGCCATGCTGGCACCACAGTAACCACAAGCAGCCTAATTAAATCCATCAAATATATCAAGATGAAAAAATATAACCAAAACGAGGGGGGGACATGAACTCCTGGTGGGACTATGTAAACCTATATTAAGGTAAGACCTGTCTATCCTACATAAAAAGATTTGTAACAAAGGTGGGGTAAAGTTTCACCAACAAAAAGAGTCAATATGGAAGAACCGTGAGAAACTAACCAACCTGTACAACTATTTCCCTCACGGTAAATATGACTTACCACAAAATCAAAGTTTTGAGTTGCATTTTTGCTATGCTCATTTTTTTTATCCCTTTAAATTACCTAGTTTTTGTTTTAGTCCTCTGGTTATATTTTATGCTTATGCTGATATGGCATGTGTTGTATGGCATGCCAAGTGGATTGTTGACTTGTCATAAGTGTTGGCATAACAAGCTAAGTGGATTGTTAATGTGACGCTTTCGTTACACTTAATCGAATTTTAGGATGGAAATCTTTTGTCCTCGACTCTTATCCCCTATCCTGTACCTCCAATAAAAAATATGACGGCAGATTGTGTTATGTAGTTGAGGCATGAGGGGCGACAAATTGAGGTTTATGAGGCAAAAGAGGTTTGTGTTAATAAATGAAGACACACCATTATTTGTGTTAAAGGTAAATGAAGTTTGTGTTATGTAGTTTGAGGAATAAGGGATGTCAGATTGAGGTTTATGAGGCAAAAGAGAGCATGGCGAGACTAGTGAGGGTGCTCGACCATGTGTAAAATATGTATTCGCAAAGGGTAAGTATACCTTATGTAGTAGTAATTTAACACCTAGAATTTTGAGTACTATGAATATACCATAAGAAGAATTCTTATTAGGACACTTTTGTTATATTTTTTGTAAATATTTGTTATTATTTGTGTATTATTGGTTTTGTCCTAAGCATGTATTTGCATTGTGATACTGTGTGTTCTTATACATGTGTGAATTTTGTGTATATTGTTATTATTGTTGTTATTGTCTTTGTTATATTATAGTTGGTGTTAGAAGAGTATTAGATTAACTTCTTATAGTTAAAATGCTTGAAAAATTGTTTTAGTGATAGTTTTATGATGACAACCCTAGATAGAGTATGTCATATATTGAGTTATAGTTGTCTGTTTGAGGTATTTTTGTGTCGTTGAAAAAGAAATAATTCATTCTTTGCCTTAGAAATCAAAATCAGCTTCCATCTTAGAGAAAATCAGTTCCAAAGTAGATCACTTGATCATGAAAAATGCTCTAAGTCTCACATTGGGCAAAATAACTCATAAACTCCTTTCTTCCCTTATATATAGAGAAGACCAACAAGTCTTATATGCGCCAAAGAATTAAGTGGGTTTAGCATTAGGCGCAGAGCCCCTCAATCAATATTTTTATATTTCCCTTTGAGTTTTCAAACTTGGGGAATTTAGACAGCTTGAAATTGTGTATTAAACCACAACCAAATTTTTTCCATAGTAAGAGTTGTCATGGAGATCATGGTGGAGGAAGTCATTGGGTTAATGCGTTCTAGGGAGTTCTCGCTTTTTCTATTGTTGGGTAAATTACAACTAAGTTTTTCCTTGTTGAGGAATTTCTTCATTTGAGGTTAGGGGGAGGGAGTTCTCTCTTTTTCTTTTGTTGTATAAGTGGTAATGAACCACAGGTAGATTGAATGATCTTAGGTTTATGCTTATACCAAATTTATTTTCTTGGATGGGTTGTGAATACCCTAAAACACTTTGTTTTGTTATGATTTTGGTGAATTTGATTGTTGGATGTTTTAATTTTTTGCCATTTTGATTTTCTTGAAACTGAATTTGATATTTGATGTTGGATGCACATGCTGATTTTTTGATAGAAAATGTTACTTAGAACACCAAAATGTGTACCCAATGATAGAATTAGACTTTTTGTTTTGCATAGTATTTGTAGCCCTAGATGTTATCTAGGTAAGGGGTTTGATTTCACTCAAAAAATATTTATATAACTCCAGATATTGCAATTTTAGTGAGTAAAAGTTAAGCTATTAGGATTATGCGATCAATTTGTATATTTTCTAATTTTAGGTTCTTAAATGATTGAAAGAGATGTTGAGATCAACATAGAAGTTTTAGATAACTGTCTTATATTTCTAAGGAGAGAAAAAACTTGATAGTGTTAGTACAAATCTAGACATGATTATTATAGTCTATGAAGGTCATAGTGACGTAGGAGGAAAAATGAGTATGTAATATTGATATCATAATTAGTGGTAGTACGATGCACGACGTTTATACTTATGATTTGACAAATGAAGTGACGTGATTATATTGTTGTGTAATTGAGTGAATGTACTCATGATTGATATTGTGACCGAATGCATGATGTCCACAAGTATATGTGAAAGTAATATGCCACGGTATGCATACGTGTTGCAAAAATGTTAGGAGAACTTAATCCATGCGGGATAGGAATCTCCAAGGGAATTCAAAAATAAACAATGTGCATATTGTCTATGAACCTTGCATCATGTTGTGCATATGTGTTTTGAAGTGAAGGACCTTTATGAACCTAACCGGGGAGGTTATGAATGAGTTGACGTATGACTTTGACCATGGAGGTGCAACAATTTGAAATCTCCTTTAAGCTCATGCTTATTACACGTGTTAGAGTATCCTTGCAAGGCAGAAACACCCAAACACGCAACCGATGGTGTCATCTCGATGAGAGTGATAGTGTCGGGTTGCCATTGTGTGGCAATTCGATGGACCCTCAGACTACGCTCACAATGTTTTCCAATATGGTAGCACATGCATACAGGTCCACATATCTAATGTGCATCGCATTGTGTGTGTGACGTTGTGTATGGAATGTTTGCTTTGGATGAGACATGCTTTTGTTGTGGAATGTAATTGTTTATAAATATATCTTATACCTTTATGGATTTCCTAATATTTTAAATTTATTGTGAGATATATCTCACTCCCCGTCTGTTAGTCTTGTTTGTGTTTGGGCTGAATGTCACCCTTGCAGGTGAGTCTCTGTAAGGTTATGATGATGATGCTATATGAGAGGCTTAGGTCTGCACTTTATATTACTGTTAATTTTAGGATTATGGATGCTTTGAGACATTGTAACATTAGGACACAGGCTTTATTCATTTATCTATAGATTAAATTAATAGTAGTTTTTCATCATATTATATTTAATATGGTTTGTATGGCCTTTGGAGCGTCAAGATTTGTTTAACATGAAGTTACATTTTTTATTGATCTTTAAGTTTACAAATATTTGACATGTAATACTCTTACCATGAAATAAGTTTTTTTTTTAAAAAAAAGTCGATACATCATTTTAATTAAATTTCACTGCGAACATATTTAGAAAATATTACAAGTATTTGAGTCTTAGGGTAAAAAGGTGTTACAAGTAACAGTGGACTTAAAGTCCAGATATCAAACCCAAAGGATCAATTGTGTTCCCAACTAATTAATTTTGTGAAACTAAACATTTAAGGTTAAATTAAGTGAAAGATAGTTGTGGTCAATTGTTGAATTTAGCAAATAAGAATCAAATATAGAAGAGTTGATGTAAAAATAATTATAATAAGAAACCTAGGATTGTGATTCACACTTACTCCAATTTTTCCCGATTCTAATTCTAACAAAACCCAAAATATTGTTAATTACTGGTATTCTCAAATTCTATTATTTACCTTTGGTCATGGTTTAATAATCCTCTTTGCCCTAATCAATACTTAATTGGTCATAGAACTATTATATTAGGCAAATGATTAAGATCAAAACAAGGGTGATCAATTAATTAATCGATTGGGATTTGTCATAACTAGTTTGATCATGTAAGTTACGTGGAAACAATCTCTTCCTAGGTCAATCAAGAATAAAGAAGAGATTTAATTGACTGAAAAATATCAAGGGTTTTATTAAAATCAGAAAAGGGGTACAAAATGTGGCTACATCATAATCCCAAACTAGAGAGACTAGTTGCGCGCTTATGGCCATGGAAAAACTACAAATCCCAATAAAGAACACAAACATACCAAAGAGAAGGAGACTTGGCTAGAATCAATCACAATTGTGTTCTCTACGCTCCTCCACAGCTAAGAGACTCACATACGACCATTTTCTCTCTTAGAACTCTCAAGAATGTATAGAACGAACAAAATAGAGGTTGTCATTCCTTATTTATAATATTCTTTGGAGACCCTCATTCTATCTTTCCTTAATTAAAGAATCAATTATTTTTTAATCTTACCAACTACTTAGGATTTAAAATCTAACATGTGATCCTTGCAATCTTTAAGTGACAAGTGATGTAAGCAGGCCACGAGCTTCCAAAATTACTACAATTGTACAAAATTATTATGATTGTGGTTATCTGATTGGTTCCAAAATTTCAAGATTTTTAGCTATTTTCCACATAAACCTCTTAAGCACCTGTCTTTCACAAATTTATACTAAAATGTGACTTTCTTCAAATAAAGAATATCAAAATGCATGAATATGACATGAAAATTTACATCAAAATATAGTCAAATATGGATTTATCACTTCATGAGAAATAATGAAGGAGGAAATGACAATTAAGGGTTCAATTTTTTAAAGAAACAAACATGAGATTTGAGTGATGATGCACATTTAGATGTGGTAAAGAGGTGGGGTTCACATAGGGACAATTGAAGCAACTGATGTGAAAGAGGACAATGTGACAAAGACGATGAGAAAATATGGTGATGGGGTTCGAACAAAGACAAAATTTTTCATATGCAAGAAAGATAGCAATTTTAGGATGTTGTATTTGCAAGGAGGAGGAGGATTGAGGCAACCAAAATGGAACAGGTCAATGTGTTATTTTGTAGATGCCAAAAGCTTCTAGCAACAACAACACTGCAAGAATGAGAATGAAGCTATAAGTGTGTGTAGGAGAGATGGAAGGTGTTGTTGATGTTGTGTGTGTTAATATATTTTTTTTGGTTAAATTGTGTGTGTCAATATTAATGCATCGTTCAGCACACACTATATATTATTAACTTAAATATCTTTTTTATATTTTCTAAATATATTGTTTTAGTCATATCTTTTAATTCTTATTCACTACTATAACGATGGAATTTACTCTGTCACATCATTTAAATTTTTTGTCACAAATTGACTTAAATACATATTCATCAAAA
This sequence comes from Glycine latifolia, assembly GCA_013407115.1. Taxonomy (NCBI): domain Eukaryota; kingdom Viridiplantae; phylum Streptophyta; class Magnoliopsida; order Fabales; family Fabaceae; genus Glycine; species Glycine latifolia. The sequence continues at coordinate 24,616,190 of CM023949.1, read as the reverse complement.
ATTTTATAAATCCCTCAAAAAGGTCGACAATAATTGTGAAGGATTATATTCCATCACAAAACTTTGTCACTAATTTTGATTTTTCTAGTAATGTTTGTTAATTTCCATTAAAAAACAATGACATGACTAACAATGTCTTACATGACTTTGTCAAGTAACACAAGATTGTGACATAAATAATGACACATTATTAAGAATAGTACATCGTCATTTGTCATGTTATTATTTTATTTTTCAATTATTTTCTTGAATACTATATAATAAAATATTACTTAACGTTAAATAAAAAATTAAAAGAAAATATGACATATTTATAATCACAAATATATATTTAACTCTTAAATTAAATAATAAAATGAAATAACAATTTAAGGTTGTGTTTGGAATGAATGAGAGAAATTATGTACTTTTTTTTGTAGAATTATACTCTATTTTAAGGCCTAGGCTAACATGAACCAATTCATATAAGTGGTTTTGTGCACCACTAATTTTAGCCTTGTGATTAAACTGAACTAGACATTATTATCATACACCCTCCACATTGTATTTTTTTCTCTTTCACTACCATATCCTCCTAAGTTCAACGCTGGTTGCGATCCAACCTCCATATTGAACATCCTTTGCCACCTCCTCCTCTCCTCCCTCCTTATCGCAGTCACCATGCCACTTGACCACTTGCATCATTTTCACACTTGGCTTGAAGGACACTTGTTTTTTTTGTCACAATTATTTGGCATACGGAGAGCTTATATTGTCTCCACGCTGAATTCTTTGGGTGAAGGTTGAATGTAATTATCTATGTACTTGGGAGGTAGGGGGTTGGTTTGGAGATTTTGTGTAATTTGATACTCTAGAATAGACATGCCTTGTGAATTTTTTTATTATTTAAAAAACACCCTCATGAACCCATAGAGAATCCTCAAGAAACTCCATTGCAACATCACAACAAAGTGCCTCAACATTGTTGACCCTCCCTCTAACTGGCCACCACCTGCCATCCCTCTTGAAGATTTTTCCATTTACCTCATTGCCTAAGGCACAACACTAAGAAATTGTTCGTACGAGTTCTTCTTGAAGCACTCGATGACGGTGGGGTGGTTTGTGGGGGTGGAAAAGAGTCGTGGCAGGTATGACCTACTCGTAAATCATGGAGCTTCTTCTTTCTACGAAAAGAGAAATATTTCTTCGGTTAAGGTGTGACATCAATTTCATGCTAGGGTTTCGACGACTTGGTGGTGTGTCGTAGTTGGAAAGTGGCAGAACAAGAGAGGGGAGACACAATGATGGTAAAACCCTGATTGAGATGGAGGAGCCGACAATTAAGATTAATTTGTGGAAGCAATGATATAGTGTAGAGGTTGTAAATTTGACCTATGATGAGATTAATCTAATAGCTTAGAATTATGATCCATTTTGGACCATTTAAAAAATATTGGTCTACCGAAGCAATACCCCTTCTTTAATTAAAAAAATTCTTTTATTTTCATCTTCTAAATTAATCACACCCTGAGTAATGTTAAGATACTCTTTTAGTCCCGATAAAAAAATAGTCCTTATAATAAAATTACAAACTTTTGATATTTGTCCATCTTATATTAAAATTTATTTATTTTAGTTCCTATAATTTAAGATATGTAAAGTCTATTCTCCAATAGATTAGTGAGACATCATTAATAAATAGTGACAGAGACTAAAATCGTAAAATAAAATTTAACAAGGTCCAAAATTATAAAAAAGTTTAGAAAGTAAATAAATAAATAAATTATAAAACTAAAAACATATTTAAGTCACTTAAAATTTATAATAATGAAAGATAATTTTTTTCTTGTAATGAATAAAAACGAAAAGAATGCATATTTACAATTATAATACCATGATGAACCAGATATGTCAATCTCTTTATTATAATAGAAAACTTCCTCATGCAAATAAATCGGTTAAATATTTGAAACACGTTACATGATCTCCTATTTCATTCAGCAAAGATAATAACTTTTTAGTGCTACAATAAAAAGGCTATGGCATGGAGACACATAAAAGGCTAATGGTAATCATAATCAAAGCCACTTAGCAAAAGCCATTTTGAATTATTTCGGTAAAGCGCTTCGACATGCATGCACTTATTTTCGTGCGAGTAAAATACCACTACCTTTACAACATAAAAGTTGTAAACAAGTAAACGACACATACGCATGATGACGCAAACCCAATATATACTAATCTTATCTATTTCATGTTCTTAGTCTTCGCTGAATAATAATAATAATATTAATACATCAAGCAAAGTCACTTTTATCATTGATCACCACCATCTTTGGTTTTACTCTCCCACAAACAAAGTCAAGGTTGTAAAACACTAGCAACATTGCAATGGAGCACAAGAAAACCAGCACTGGCCCAAAGATCCAAAGCAAAAGAGGAAGTGCTGAGTAGAAGATCCTGTTCCCAACAGTGTTCAAAAAAGTTCCTTTCTCCAAAATCTCGGTTAAGTACTCTGGGGTCACCAGTGACATTGCATCTTGTGGTGCGCATATGAGGATGGCCAATTGGTTGAGAAACCTAATTGAGAGAGTGTGACAGAAAAATGAGAACAATAATATGGTGAGGAGTGTCACGTATTTTAGTGCTACCATGAATTCGCTGTGAGCACCATAGACAGCATCATCTAGAGGCTTTTTCACACTGTAAGTGCTGCTTATTACTGCTGCCAAGCCAGCTGAGAGGAGAATGGCCGTGGTGGCCATTAGGGTTGATCCCATGATCAAATTTCGAAGACTTTGTGCTACCAAAATGTTCTTCTTTTCAATGTCCTGCCATGGATATAAATATTAATGTTTGAGTTTCTTTATTTAAATTCAACGTGAAAATTGACATGAATGTAATTATTCTCACTTTTTTTCGCGTATATATATGTTTCGACCTCAAGTCTGTTATCTCGTTAATTAAGATTGCTGCATTTAAGGTATCGTTTGTTTTGGTGTTGCTTTGAATCTCATACTTTTATCCTTAAAAGGCTTATTTTAAAGGCAAAATTGTGAGATTTTGATCAGCGCCAAAATGAATAACACTTTCAATTGAGTGATCCTCATTAGACTTGAGGTGGGAAGAATACATGCCTATCAAAATACATTTCAAAATCAAAAGGATTGTTCCAATTTGATGTTTTTGAAACATTTTTCATAGTGTTTTAGGTTAACACTCTACAAGCGTTTATATGATTATGGACATTAAGTTAAATATCTAGCTAGTCTTTTCGGAAGCACTAGCTTATTATATGACTCAATGAATTAAGTGAATAGACTCTTCAAAATTGGGGGAAAAGAAACAATGACCCACTTGGCTAAATTAGCATTGAGACAAAAAAGATAAAGTTATGCATTGTGAAGGGGAAACATTTTCAAAGTGGAGCTTTTTTACTTTTTATTTATTTTTTTCTTGTGAAATTACCAACCCACTTTTAAATGAAAGTGGTGGGATGGTTCATATTTTGCAAAAGGCCCCACTTTACGTAGTCAAAAGTTCCTAAACCTGGGCCAGCCATTGTATGTTGATTCTCAAAATATTTAAGATCCTAAAATGACAAACATCACAGCAATGATAGGCCCCTGAATTCATGAATACTATACAGTATACACGATTTTTAAATGAACGGAACTCTTGAAAGCTCTTTTTCTTTTTCAGAGTCCAGAACCCTGATAAACAAAAGATTTCAAAATACACCGCGTTTAATTTATGAAGTTGCTTTCTCACATTCCAAGCATCACTATAGCGAGACAACATCAAATTTGGTGCATGAATAGAAAAATTAAAGAGGGCCGGCAAACAAATCAAAATCGTTTCATAATCAACCATTAGATTTATTCAACTAATTAACACACGCCTTGCTAGTTAATTTGATCGACAAAAGCATAGTTAAGTAACAAATGAGAGAGCTTAACAAAGTGTCTACTTTGTTGAAATATTGGAAGTAACAAAAAAAGAGGTGGAAATTGATATAATATATATGAAAAACTAAGTCTATTGGTATGGAATTGAAAAGTTGGATTAATCTATGTTCAGAATTTTAAATTAGTGCTAGCTCTATCATATGCATGTTTTCACTGAGAGTGATAAGCTAGGATGAACTAAAGGAATCAAAAACAAAATTACAAAATACATAGTTGTTGAGGTTTTCATGGAGATATGATTAGTTATTTACCTTCAACATGGCAGGCACCCAGAAGCGTCGTGCATGAGCATTTATTCCGATAGTGGTGGAAAAAGGCTCTGTACGAGTTTTATGCCACAACCAAACATGATAAGCAACAGTTACCATATATGCTAATGGTACAAGCACCATATCCAGATAATATGACCTCCATTCCATTTTAAAATTTTCTGCTAGCTAGGCTTTGTCTCTAGCTCTTCTCTATCTCCTATTCTTTAGAGGGTTATATATGTGTTGTGAGTGTAGTACTACTTCTCTATATATGCCGTGATCCTTTTCGATTCTTTCTCAAAGCAAGGAAGTTCTATATATAATGGAAAATCATGTGAGTGGAACAAAATGAAAAGCAAAAGATATGTTGGCAACTATGCTTTACTAATGGGAGTGGTTATGGAAAATCTAATGGTACACGGAAATTCTTGTTTTGTTTTTAAAAAAGCAATACTTAAATATTAGTAACTAAATGTGATTAATTCACTCTTTTAAATACAATTATAATTAATTGAAATTCATCAAAATTATACATATTTTTACCAATATTTTTTTTATAGAGACCCCTTTAGAAATAAGTTATGTTATTTTATACTAATGTCTTTTTATAACTTATTTATTTTATTTATCTTTCTCATATTACTTATTTTATTTTATAGAACAAATTATCCTAATATTTCCTTAGTTTAACACGGTATCACACGGATATTCTTAAAATTGTATTTATTTTGTCTCTTTTTGTATCATTACCATTATTAATGGTGTCAAAGTTTTTTTAATGGGTCAAATTAGCCTTATCACATCGAAAATAGCAAAACAATTTAAAAAAATTCGACACTTCACTTAACTTTCCTCAGATGGGGACGGATATGTTGATCCGAAGGAAGAAGAAACGAGCCTGAATGGGTTCCTCAAAGATAAGAGTATTTTGTTGCAGAAAATCTGGAGCGGGGAGTTACATGGAAATGCGCAAATCGTGCTTTCTGGGCCTTCCAACGGTTAGAACTGAAAATGACTTCTTTTTTATGTCGGAATGCTGTAGAGTGATTTTTGTGGTGGTACAGGCACGGCGTCGATGGTGGCTTCCATTGGTTTTTACACGCGCACACACAAAATAGTTAAGATAATATGAAGTAAAAAATTCAATTTGTAATTCTTTTAAAATTACTGTTCTAGTAACTTGATTGGATGACATTGAAAATTTAGTAAATATAATCTTATTGGTGGTTACACATTTTTATTATTCTTAATTTATTTAATTAGTAATTATAATTGTGTGTCTCTTAATTAGGGGTGTAAGCTGATGCATGTTACTTACAAATCCAAATTGATTCCAATTAATTTAAATAGTTTGGGTTGAATAATTTTTTTTTGAGTTAGACTTGAATCAAATTAACTCAAATAGTTTGGATTGGATAATTTTTGTATTTGAGTCGGAATTAATCAAACCCATTAATTTTTAGGTCGTGTCATGAGTTTTAATATTTGAATTCGTCAACTTGTTGACCCATTAATTTATATTATATTATATTATTATTATTATTATTATTATATGTAACATATACTATATATATTTTTAAATTTAAAAAAAAATATTATTAGCTATTAATTACATAAATTGATCGACTTGAATTGAGTAAGTATTAACATATTATTAACCTTCAAGATCAAAGTGACAGAGGTTTCATTGATTAAAGTCATTTCAGGTGGACTTTAAAATGTTTTTGATCTATTTGCAAATAGTAAGCCTAGTAATATCCTATTGATTTTGGTAGAAAAAAGTATTTGAAATTTATTGTCACCATTTTTATTAACACTTCTTATCTCGAATATAGTATGCTTAATTTTTCATTAGAAATAGGAGTCGGTGAAGTAGAATGGGGTATGACAGTATCACAAAATTTTCTTTTTAATAAAAAATCTAACAACAAAAAAGTTTTATTTAATTCATTTAATAAAAAATTTAGCTTATAAAAAATATTGTGTTAAGAAAATAAACAAAATTAAATGTTTTGATCGATTGACCTAACCCAATTCAAACCATTTACAAAGAAATTGATTTAGATTGAATTTTATTCTTTTCTTAAAAAATAACCTAAATCAATCCGTTCAAATTTGATTGGATTGGATCACATATTTGATCAAATCTAATCCAAACCAACCCGCTTACACCCCTACTCTTATATATATATATATATATATATATATATATATGTATGTATATAACTATTTTTATTGATGAGCTTAAAAAAAATTATAAACATGACTGTAAACACGATAATGGCGTGATTCAATTATTTATTTATTAAATTTTTGGGTAATAATATTTGACTATAACAAAAATCTGTTTTCTCCTAAATGTAATTGAAATGTCTTATCAATTTCCATAATTTTTATATTTTTATATTTCTTCTAGGTTAAAAGATGCCTAAGAAGAAAAGTATTGAATTCATTTTTAAAGAGATAACCAAGAGCACAATTTACTATATATGATAATCGATTATTTTTACTCTTTAAAACAACAATGAGCACAACTTCAAATTCTCTTTTTTTTTTTTTTTTTACCTTTTTTACTTGCAATATACTCTTTGGTCTGGCCCCCCTTAAATCAAAATTACTTCCATATATTCATCAAAATATAGAAAAGAATACATTGGCCTCCCTTGCTAAATTCTTTTTGCTACATTGAGCAAAATTAATTTCATATATTCATCAAATTATAGATAAAAATATATTGTACGTACATAGACATATATTCTCTTTACATCTTTTAGAGTTAGGAGATATGGAGATAGGTGTTCCTATCGAGAATCGGGGCAAATTCCAACCTTTCAATGAGCACATATATAAAATAATTTACAAATAACACTAATATAACTCTCTATAACAAGGGAATATTTCGAAAAGCTTATATGAAACTTTTTTTTATATAAGTTCACAAAATTATTTATATTTCTAATAAGTTCATTTTAACTTAACTCTAACAATTTTCATAACAAAATTTAAAACATAAATCATTATGTGATAAGAAATTATTACGAAAACACTTAATTGAGATATTTATTTAAATACATCCTCAATTATAATGCATTTAATAACATGTATCGATAAAATAAATTATAATACATTTGGTTAGAATTTCTCCTCGATGGATCTTAATTACAATTCAATTCAGTGCATACGTTTACGTTTTATATGCCTTGTATCTATAATGATAGCATAAAATTAAAATATTATTCTTTCGTGCACACTTACTATTAAATTAGCTAGGTTCATTGGGTAGTTGAAAGAAGCTGGCCACTGTGCCTGTGGGAGTCTGCAAAAGTGCATTATTCGCATGGAATATGTTCTTCTGCCTCAAATATCTTTTGTAGTTCTGGAATTTTGTCCACACATTTATAACAAGTCCGAATACCAAACTCTTGGATACAATATTATTTATTAGCTTCAGTGTGACTTTCGCTTGGTTGCTTCTTGAACTTTGCCATTTCACAGTCTCGGAGAGTTCACAAGAAAAACAATTAAACTAATTAAAGAATCAATTAAAAGAAACTTACAAGTCAACTTCTTATACCATCAAAAGTAAAATTAATTAAATTATTTTTTATTTTAATTAGGTTTAAATCTGATTTTATTAATTTCTTCAAAAAAAATTGGTTGTTCTGTCCCTAACATTTTTTTAATTTTTAATGGCTTATATTATTACTTAACTGTGACGTGTCATGCATTAACTCATTACATTTACCATAACTATTTTAGGGTAACATTTTATGTGATATAATTGGATGTAAATCATGTTATCGCAAGTAACAGTTTTCTTTTTACAAAGCAATTTCAAATTCTGATCTATACACCAATGATATATTTTGAAAACATATTTTGGCCTTGATTTAAAGGATCTAAATATTTTAAATTATAGATCTAAAAAATATTAAGAATGATATTAGCATATATATATATATATATGGGAAGTAAGTTTCATGGAATCTAATAAGATTTTTGAGAAAGTGATGACAATATAATATGTTTATTAGGTTTCTTTTCCCATTGGAGTTTTTTTTCATTATTTACCAAATGAGGGTACTCAGCAAAAAAATTATCATTTGGGGGTAAGTCGTGCCACGTGGTCGGACTCCTATTTTTTTTTTTTAAAACAAATTGGTTACTAAAATTTGATCGCTAATTTCGATTTTTATTTCAGTCGCTAACACTTTTGCGACAGAATCTTGTGGTTTTTTGTTTTTTACGGTTGCGACCACAATATTCTGTCGCAAAAGTGTTAGCGACCAAATTTTAGCGACTGATTATTTTTTAAAAACAAAAAAAATAGGAGTCATGCCACGTGACACGACTTACCTCCAAATAGTAATTTTTTTGTTGAGTACCCCCATTTGGTAAATAATGGAAAAGAAAGTCCCGTAATGGGGAAAAGGCCATGTTTATTACAAATTTTGAAAGAATATTTTTAGGTATTATTGATTTCTGAGAATTAATGTTATAGTTCTTTTTATCATGTTTTTCAACATTTATATTCCCATTAGGAGAGGTGATAAAGTGATATTTTCATGGGAATGTGAGAATTTATTGTTTAATACATTTGAAACTTCTTTTTATTTATTTTTATTTAAATTATTTTAAATTTTAAATATTATTCTCAATAATATAAAATTTTAACCAAATATTTTTTTTAAATACAGGGAAATGATATTCTCTTGTTATATTCTCTTGAGGTATGTATTCTCTCCTCTAAATCATGCTTTTACTTTGTTAAACCTAAAATTTACTTGAGTGTCAAAGTGTTTGCATGTGATCATCTATCATATTCTCAACTACAAGCAATTATGAGTATAGAGAAAAACTTATTAGAAGAAACAATACCTACCAATAATTGTTATGTTTTAATGAAATTAATCTTTCACTTTTGAATAAAATGCTACTAAAAAATAGGTTTTAACATCTCCTTGTTAACATTGATTCACTACTAGAACAAATAGTTTTAATATTGCTACATTAACATCAATTTTTTGAAAAAACATGGTGACATATTTGTAAATAACATGAGTTTGTTAACATCGATTTTTTGAAAAAATCGATGTTGAGTTTCTCTTGAATAAAAAATCGATGTTGTTGGGTATTTTATAAAAGAAGGTCTGGCACCCAAACCCTTTGTCTCTCTCACTCTTGTTCTCGCTTTGTCACTCTCACTCTCCTCGTGGCACTAAAATGACTCTTGGTCTCACTCTCTCATTGTTGCTCTCGGTGTCACTTGGAGCTCCGAGCTCACTATCGGCCAGCACTGTAGTGCAAAGTGCAGTTCCTTTCCCTGCCTGCAGCGGAGGTAGCGGAGGAGCTCTAGCAGATGATGTTACGACGATAGGAGGACTTGAAAGCGAACACATTCTTATATAAATACGCATATTGATATCACATTATGAACTCTCTCACCTTCATTCTTTCTCTGTATTTTGTTTCTTCACTAACAAAAAATAAAGCGATTTTTTTTATATTTCAATTTTTATATTCTTTTCTCAAAATTGAGAAGAAGAAAAAACTCTATTGCTAAATTTTCTGTTTTCGCTCTTATCATCATCTGAAAGGTTGCAATTGTTCTCTTTTCTGTTAACTTGAATATTTTTTTTTTTGTTTTTTCCTATTTGTATGTTCTTATCTTTCTATCGTTTCGTGTGCTTTGTGTATTTGTTGAAAGGCTTGTTCTGCAGTTCCTGCACTTCACAATCACTTTGTAATTTTTTTTCGTGTTTAAACCCTCTTTTTGTGCTCGCGTTTCATGCCTTTGTGAATTCCCTGTGGTTAGATATGCTTCCTGTGTGTTTCTTTTGTTTGAATGTAAAAGTTGGGTTTCTTGGATTTTTAATTGTGTTTGAGTTTGAAAAGAATGTTTGTTTTATTTTTTGTTTATTGATTTTTAATTTTTTGGTTGTTGTTGTTATTGTTAGGAATGAAGAGGTCAAGGGATGATGTTTACATGAGTTCACAACTCAAACGACCTATGGTGTCTTCTATTGGAGAATCATAAGTTCATTTTTAAAAATAAAAAAAATTGTCTTCAATTTTTTGTTTTGTGGATTTTATTTTTGTTTCTTCTAAATTTTTATTTTCTGCATTGATGAAATAGTTGCATCTTCTGTTTTAATGCACTACTATAGTTGTTTGTTGTTTCTCATTTGTGCAAGTTTAGTGTCTAATGAAGGTTCAATTGCTTTGTTTTATGTTTTTGTATAGGTTTGACTTAGTGAGATAGTCTTTGTTAGAAGATTATTTTGTAATGTATGGATTTATATGCATTATTCGGAAAGTTAATTTTGTTATAATTATATGATGCCACCATTATCTCTATTCTAGCAATTTTAGATTGTTAATATGCTCTTTAATATCTAATTATATGCAATATTCTTGGCTCTCTCTTTAAATTATATTTCTTACAACTAACACTGTTTCTTATCAACTATTTTATAGACTTGCCTACTCAATGAAAAAATGATGGAAAATAAAGCTTTGGTATGCCAATTTTTGTTTGTGCTTTAGGATTTTGGCATATCTATTTGAGAAATGTTGTTTAATATACTACCAGCATCTAATTTGTTCTACTACTAAGATATCTCAAAAGTAAAAAAATCAAAACAAAACATAATATATTCTTAAATTTAAATAAAAGTATTTCAAGGATAAAGCAACAATTATGTCTAACTATAATGTGATTTTTAGCTAATGTATTTTAAACATTTTAAAAACTATAAGGATAACGAAGACACAAAATTTTGCAATGATAAGTATTTTTTAACATTTATGATTTTTTAACATAAAATGAAAAAATCACATACGTTGAGATTTTCAATATATAAGAATGCCTACTCAAATTTAGTGGATTTTGGGCAATATGCGTAGTTTTTAAAATCACTTCAGTACCAACATTTTAATTTATGAATGTCAAGAATGAGAATTAATTGTTGTGGTTAAAAGTTCAGACATGAAGAGAAGTATCATCAATCTCATGTTCAAAATATGATCGATTCTAGTTATGAACCATGTTTGAGGAATTATAAAATAACAAATGCAATTGCAAATGTATGTGGTATATTCTTTCAATAAATAATTTAGTTATAGATGTGTTTATTTAGTCTTACATAATGATTTCTTAACTAATTGGGTTGACACCCTTGTTTGTTAAGCTAAATGTTGTCATAGTAGATCCATCATGTCAACTACTTAGTCATGAAATGTTCATACTAGAAGATTTTAAAATAAATAGAATAAGCAAAAAAAATTTAAAAAAATATGGCATTTTACATCGGCTATGTAATAAACAATGTAGAAAGTGACTATACAACATCGGCCCTAGGAAAAATCGATGTGGAAAAAACACTTTCTACATCGATTTTATAAAAAGACTGATGTTGTAAGTACTATACAACATCGATTTTGGCAAAACCAATGTAGAAAATGTCTTTTCTACACTGATTTTGTTAAAATCGATGTTGTGAATACACCACAAAATATATTTTTCTAAAAATCGATATTATGATACACCTGACAACGTCGATTTTCTTAAAAACCAATGTTGTCATGTGCAATGCAACATCGATTTTTAGGAAAACTGATATTGATTTTTGCATATTTTATATTTTTTGATTTATTTCTTATTATACGACATTGATTTTCTTAAAAATCGATGTTGTGTTGTGTATGTTAACATCAGTTTTTGAAAATCGATGATTACATTGATACTTTTAACATTGGTGGTTTCGACATCAGTTAAAAATCGATGTTGAAAGTAAAAAACAACTGATATTAAAAGCCTATTTTCTAGTAGTGATTTTGATGAAAATCGATGTTACAAAATGTGTGGTGACATTTTTGTAAATAAAATGTCATCATTAACTTCAATTTAAAAAAAAAACAATGTTAACAAGACAATTGTAACATTGATTTTTAATAATCGATATTAAGATTCACATTTTAACATTGATTTTTTAAAATCCGATGTTGTGAGTGTTTAGATAACATCTATTTTAAAAAATCGATGTTGTGAGTTTTTAAAAAAGACCCCCTTTCTCTATCTCGCTATCCACTTCGAACCCCCTTTCTCTCTCGAAACCCCTTTTCTCTTTCTAAACCCCCCTCGAACCCAATTCGCTGTTGTGCCTCAAGCCACTTCAATGGCCACTTTCTGCCAATGCGCTGCTCGCTGTCTACCTCGTGCCCCTTGTTTCACGATAGCTATTTGAGGCTCCCATTGCTGTTGAAGTGCTTAGTTAAAGGTATTAAGAAGTAATTAATTAAAGTGCTTGTTTTGATTCTAAGTTTGAAGTAGACTCTAAGTTCAAAGTATTATTATATTTCTGTGAAACATCAATGAGACTCTCTTGTTTTAATTTGCATACATGCTTATTTTGCCTCTAAATGATTGCAAGTTGTCGCTATGTTGTCATTGTGTTGTTTCTAACTTATAAGAATTTGGTACTAGGCACTCCATATTGTTTTTGAGATCATTGAGTGTGGAAGCTTTGCGCCTTAAGCTGAAGGCTTTAGGCATCACATAATCATCTTTACATATTAGTATAGAGGAGAAAAAGATGGTGGTGTTTATGGACTACAAAAGTGAAAATGTGAGTTAAGAGGAAAGGTAGAAGGTGACAAGGATATAGAAAGGTTATGATAGCAGAATAGCAAAAATCTTTTCTCACTAAGTTTTATATTGTATTAACTTTAATACATACACACACATATTTCATTAAAGCTAGGACGACATTAGGACACTTTAGTATACTACGATGAAAAAGGCTTTCTACATTGATTATTGGACACTTTTCACGACGATTTCCAACTATCTTTATAGCCGACAATAACACTTTTCACGATGGTTTTCAAACCGTCTTAGAAACTTGGTTTCTACATCGGTTTGTGTAAAAATCGTCTTAAAATGTATTTTTATAAAAATAACTTAAAAAAATTGAAGATTCTAAGACAGTTTTTCCAAAATCATTTGAAAAAGTAGACTCTCTAAGACGATTCTCTGAAAAATCGTCTTAGAATGTCTTTTTTTAAAAAAAATTAATTAAAAATTGAGAATTCTAAGATGATTTTCCTAAAAATAGTCTAACGGTTCTCTAAAAAATCGTGTTAGAATTTTTTTTAAAAAATTGAGGATTCTAAGATAGTTTTCCCAAAAACTGTCTTAGAAAGTAAACTTTGTAAGACGGTTTTCAAAAAATAGTTGTAGAATGGTTGTATTTATTTACAAAAATATCACTGCATTTTATTCCACGGTAGTTTTTGTTAACCGATGTTAAATCAACATTGTAAAAACACATTTTTTTAGTAGTGAGTAAAGGCACATATCGAGAGATACCTCTAAATTTTCTTTGTTATGGTCAAAAGGATGATTGGTTAAAACTATACTAACTTACTTAAATAGTTTTAATTAGCTTTCAAAGTACTTTATTATCATGTAGTAGGAGATATTCCATGACCAAAGTAAGATATTTTATAAAACATATGGGCTAAGTTTCATTAACTACTTGATGTGGGAATACAAACTAATCTGCAATAGATATGTGGATCTGTAGCCAACTTCATTAAGTTGGACAATAATCAACGAGTATAATGGACAGAGCATGGCTATTCATAGAATGTTGGATCAATTGTCAGAATTTGGGTGCTTTAGGCTGGTTTGTTGTTGTGTTTAAGTTGCATTTGATCTCTAACTAAGGCAATGTTTTAAATTTTCATGGTGTTTTGAAACATGACTTTGTCTTAATGCTTTTCAAAATGTTCAAGTTAAGCATTAAAATTCAACACATACATAGTGAGTTGTATAGGTGACTCTTATATTAGTGCTATTTATCTCTAATTTAGAAGATTCCTCTGATAATCAATTAATATTGTACATAATATATAAGTATATACATGTACTTGTATACTTAGTATAAATTTAGTCATGTTATTGCTATATTTATATGAACTAAAGAAAATTTTTAAACTAAAAGCTATAGATTCTTGTTTGCCTTAGTTTGTAGATTTGTCATGATTATTTTTCAATCCCCTTGGACAGGAGACAATTGGGGGTGGAACTAAGTTATTATGCATTCTCCTTATCTTTATATTCACTTCTTCATGGGTGAATATTTTTTTACTATTCCATCGATTGTGTGTGTAATTTTATTTTAATTCATTTCACACTACTTTGTCCCATTCTATCCATCATTAGATATGCAAACATTGCATTTGTGATTCGTTATGCATTTTGTAGCATTTGCATATCAATTATGACAAAAGAATAAAATGTGAGTAGTCAATGAAACTCTTTGCAAACATCCAACTTATTGGCTTGCATATCATGTAAGACTTTGATTGAAAAGTCAAATTCTGTGAGTAGTTATCAACGGAATAAGAGTCTCTTGTTTCAAGAATACACAAAAGACTCTCAAACCATTGGCCTCTTAGTATCCAAGAGTAATATGAGATCATTCATATAAAGAGTACTGATATCACTCAATAATGTATCATTATAATGTTGTAAGTACTATACAATATTGGTTATCAAAATCGATATTTTATAGTACTTACAATATTGATTTTGACAAAATCAATGTTATTTTTGTATGTTTTTATTTTGTTTATTTGTTATTATATGACATTGATTTTTTGGAGAATTGATATTGTACGGTTAATTTTGATATCGATTTTTATAATCAATGTTAAAATGACTTTTAATGATGGTCATTTTAACTTTGATTTAAAATTTGATGTTGAGTGTTTATAATAATAATCGATGTTAATAACCTATTTTTTAGCTGTGAAAAATATATTTGTATAAAGAAAAATCATCATCAAGGTGTTAAAGAGCCCTCGAATCAACACACTTGCCTAAATATACAACACTACAACGTTCAACTTAAACAATTAATAATAATAATAATAATTTTTGCTGGGCCGATATCTCGATGTCAATATGCATGTGTATAACTTTTCAAGGAAAAAATATTAACGATGTTTATCTCATTACCTTTCCAAATTACTTGCGAGATTAAAAAGGAAGATATGATCCAAAGGATACAAAGTGGAAGAAGATTAAGTCTCAGTCCCTCTCGCATTTAAATTATGAGTCCAAAAAAAGGTTATTGGGCATGCTTTTATAATATACATCAATCACGTCATCCTCAACACTGGACGAATTTTGTCGTTTCTACTTAAAGTAAAGGCGAGGAATACATAATTCTGATCATATGTTGAAGGTTTGAATACTGTTCGTCAAAATATTTTTGATTCTCAGTAACAAAAATGCAAATAAAATTTATTTGAGAATTAATTTCTTTCTATTTATTTATTTTGAAAGCATTTTAATTTGTTATTTAATTTTAGAGCTTAAAATTTAAAAAAAAAATTAATTTTGTTTTCTTTAACTTGTTGTCCCTACAAAAACAAGGAGAATACTAGAATAGTGGTGAACTAAATATTTTTTTAGATAAAAGTACGAAAGTGATCAAGAAGAGAGAAGAAATTTTCATAAAACATCTTGGTAATTGACACAAAAGTTTGAAGAGAAAATAAGGAGAAATATAGAAGTAAAAAATATTTTGTTTTTCTTTTTATCTCCACTCGAGAGATATAATTAAATATATGAAATTAAACATCCTTAAATTTTATAAATTATTATCTTTATAACTTATAAAGCTTAATGGTATTATTTTCATTATAAGGCTTTATATAACAATGAATTAATTTATTCTCTTCTTTCTTTTTACAATCAAGCAATGTTCCATTTCCTCTAATATTAATAAGACCGTAACACACACACATATATACTTTGAGGCTTGAACATGTTAAACATACTACCAGTGACAATTACCATGATGTTTTATGAAAAATTCTTCTCTCTTCTTGATCACTTTTGTATTTTTATTCTTCAAAATTAATTATTATTTTATCTATTTTTAGTTTTTTCACCACTAATCAAGAACGCAATACATACTAAAATTGTATTATTCAAGAAGGAACTTGCTGCAAATTAATCAAATGCGCTCTAACTGTGCCCACTAAAAGAGATAGACTAGAAAATCATGACGTGTGAATTCTAAAATGCAATTACTCACAATACGAACGAGGGTTAACAAATAAATACTAAGAAATTAGCTGTGACCAATTATCAAGTAAAAATACTACAGCTTGGAAGCATATGTAGCCACAGTTCTGTATCTATATACAACATTGAGAAAATTTGTTGCTCCAACGAAAAAATTATTATCAACGGAACGCACAATGATTTTTATTTATTTATATTCAAATTCATATAATTTATTATAACATAAAAAATTACTATTAGTGAAGTAATGATAAAAAAATCAAAATTAAATAAAATAATTTTCTCTTTTTTGCTTATATAAACAAAATTCGTGAAACAAGGCTAAATCAATCATGAATATGTTTCCGTAAGCAAGGGAACAATTATAGTATCATTGTATTATAGTGATAGAAAAAGCAATTTAAATGCTTTTTTCTAGCTAGGACCACCCATTATTGTTGAGACAACACATTAGGTAATAAGCTCGTCATTTTGAAATTATATACTTGCTAATATATTCTTCGTTTTAGGAGAAAATTTATATTTATATAAACTTTGAAAGATTAAAACAACTCACTTAATATCTTTATGAAATTAAATTATATATTTATTTGAATTTCTGCGGGTGAACGAAAGAGACTGCATGCATGCGTGTATCTCTGCACTAAACAAGTATAGACCGACAACCCAATTGATCATACCAATCTCCACAATCAAATTCATAATTACATATATTTGTATCAATGTAAGAAAGAAAAAGTTATTTTTATAAATTTAGAGCTTCACATAGTTAATGTTTAAATTAGTGATCGGGTAGATGTCCAGAGATGATATGTTTGTCAAAATCCCCTGATACTACATACTACTATGTGTCTAGTCAATACTCAATATAATCGTGAACGTCTTGTTTCTTGTTTCTTTTAGCCTTTTTTTTATCATTCCAAAGTACTTGTAAGAGAAAAAGAAGATAATAACCCTTTATTGGAAAGTTAACTCCCACTTACTAAAGGAACTAGCTGGGAAGGTCTTCAGTTCAAATTTCATAAAATAAGATTAATTTATGTGTAAATTTTGTATTTATTTTTTATAAAAAAAATATGATAAAAGATTGTGTTCGAATAAGTGGATCTTCTTATTATGGTCAAATATCATATAGGATTGTGTATAAATTTTGTATCAATCTTATCTCATAATAGAAATTAAATAAATGAAGTTCCGTAAAAATTAATAAAAGGAAACACATACATACCTATCATTTGAGAGAAACCTTTCCCATAAGAACTTATTTCCAAACAAGGAAGTAGTTATCATGCAAAAGCACATAAATCATATTTGGCTATGAACACTTTATTACATGCATTCCTTTCACGATAAACTGGTGCAAACAATATCCCAGCCCAAGATGCAACCTTTTTTAAAAAAAAAGCAAAATGCACCAAAAACCATCATAATTGCAGCATACATATGATGCCTCACATCAAATAGCCTCATCATAAACCATATGGTCCTAGCATTAGGCGAGTTCCTTTTTAATGACAATAACTTCTTCGTGCTTGCATTATTAATGGAGTCTCCTCATTCTAGAGGGAACCAGAAAAATCAACACGCCATGTAGCATGAAAATAGTGTTGACATCCATGCCAGTATTAATTACCTGAACTTTTTTTTTCTCTTCTTAATATTTTCTCTTATTTTATTCATTGTATTATTTATTCTATATTCATTTTATTGTTTACTTTTTTTTTAACTTTTGTTAGTATTTCCTTGTAAAATCATACAATATTTTTCTACCTTGTATAATTAAGCCTTTTTTTTCATTTCTACCGGGGGAAGGTTACTTGTTCGGGTTTTTCTTAGAATGAAAAATGGAGGAAAGTTGAGATAGAGGAGTGTTTTCTGCATTTGAGAGTATGGAAATGGAAGGAAGTCAATTTGTATTTGGTAGTTCAGATTGGACACTACCTATACAGAAGGTGTTTGTATAATTAAGGAACTCTTGTTCCAATAAAAAAAAGTTAAGCAACATTATTTAAATTAATTAAACAGCTCATATAAGTGCTTCCACTGAAAATGTTTTTAGTTACTATTTGACACTTACAATAGAACAAGACTGAAGAAAGATTCAATTTTTTTGTTCAAATGCTTCAATTAAATTTTTAGATTTTTACTAAAAAAATTAATGAAAATCTGATTTTCCAATAATATTTCCTTAATTATAGCATCTTCTTTTTAAAAAAAAATAGTAGGCATATATAAGTTCAAAAACACTCAAATAAAAAAAGGTAAAGGGTGCAAGAATAATGTTAAAAAATAAAAAAAGTGACAAAATATTATTGTTGATTTTTTCCTATTAAAGAATACGTTGCACGTAAAAATGATTGAAAGATATATAATTAAAAAATGCTAATCAAAAGTTATATGTAAAAAGTTGATGTAAAAAGTATGAGTCGTCCGAGGAAAATTTTCTTAACTTATAGATTTTTTTATTTATAAATGCTGAAATCATAGAACCAAATGCAAACCAAAAACTATAAAATTGGCCAAATCAACATTCGAATAAGGAAGACCCAGATTTGCAGAAAGCAAATTATGGGCCACGAAAAGAGGAACTTTTATTCCAAGTTTATTTAGTCATTCCTTACATAAGAAACAAAGCCTAAAGGGTGCTTTGCCCATTGGAGAGAGAGCTTAAATGCATAACACTTGTTCATTAGTAGTTTTCCTTGTCATCCTCACTGGGCTTGCAAGGTTCATAGCAGAAATCGGTTGTGTCAACACAAAAACACTGCAGGATGCGATAATGTGCAGCTACAAGATTTGCAAGCTGAATGGCACGAATTCAGCCTTATATCTGAACAGCGGCATTGAGGAGGGTTTGGCTTTGTGCATGCGCATTGATCACAGCATGGTTTTGAAGACTCATCATCACTTGAGTGGTGATGATGATCACTTTTCATGAGCAGGCCAAGCTCACTGAGCTTCAAGCTGGCACTAGTAGTCCCCAAAGGAAAAGTAGCACCAAACACACACCTTTAGCACCACCATGTTGTTCTTCTTCAAACCCATCTTTTCTTTCTTCTTCTGTGAAGAGATTAATTAAAAGAGCCACTGAAGCGGGTTATTTATATTAAGAGGATCATTTGCATGCAGATGGAAACGTGATGACTTGGTTCTTTTCTGCATTGCCTTTGAAAGGTGGCACACATGAAGGATATCATGGCTGAGTTTGCTCCCACGTTGGGCTAGGCGTGTCTATTAAGCTATTAGCATATTATACAGGCAAAACTGGATAAGTGGTTCAGGTGTTAGCCAAGTATTGTCATTATATATATTAATTGAAAGTTTAAAATTTCTTTAAAATATAACACCTGTGAAGCATTGCGTTGTAAGATAATGCTCTTACAACATGTGTAATACATGAGTTTGGGGGTTTGGAATTGATACTTCTTTTATAAGTATTTATATATATAAGTATTGAAGCTTACAAACTGTAAAAGTCTAGTTTATATTAGTTGAAATTCTACGCAAATCTTTTAGAACCGAATCGATTATATTTTTAACATATTTTAGCAGAGGCAAAATACTGGTACACTGGCAATGACTGCATGTAGTTTGTGTATCAATAATAATCTTGCTAATATCAAACTAATACAATGAAAATATAAGCTTCACTGCCGGTTTAATTGTTGAAGGTGCAAGATTCCATCGAAAGATCATGATGCAACAAAAGTGTGTCAGTAAGTATAGACACAACTACAGTCAGCACACACAAAAGCAACAAAAATAAAGGTCTGACATTTTGTACTCATACCATCTTAATATAACAATTAATTCATGATAACCAAGTATCATTAATACAAAATTTGGGTTGTCTGCAAGAACATTACGCATAGAACAAATGGATAGAGACACACATGGAAGTATC
>CM023949.1:24572323-24585985 GCA_013407115.1 Glycine latifolia | reverse complement strand
AAAAAAAAAACGCCATTTGCAATGGACAGCTTCCCACCAATGAGCTTCCGTCGAAATTTCATTTATTTCCCACAGAATTTTTCCATTGATTATGATTCAGTCGGAAAATTTCATTTATCCCAAAACTTCTAAGACCAACCCTAGCCGTCGTGTGAGAAGATATTGGTTCCCCTTACTGTGCGAACTGTGCCAACTATGCGACTCTAGCGTGTATGCGGCCCAGGCTCCGTCACGAGTACAGCTTCCTCTGTCACAGGTACAGGCACCCCTTTCTAGCACAACTCTTGTTCGTTTATCCCTTTCCTTCGTCATCGTGACTTCCATTGTTTGAAATTTCAAGTACGGCGTGTGTGCAAACTTTTGTTGTCAACTGGTACCGTGAGTGGAGCTTGTTCCGTCGTGTCTGGTGTCGTCTTCAATTTCCCGTTAGGTGAGTGTATTCCTTTGTTAATTTAGCTTGTTTTGGGTTAGGGATTTTGGGTTTTTGTTGCATTTGACAAGGTTTGGGTTTTTTTTTATCTTGTGAACTGGGTTTTCCAAGTTGCATTGTGTGATCTGGTCTGCCCTGAATGCATTTTAGCTTTTCATTTCCCCTTAAATCGGTGTATTCTCCTCCATTCTCACGCAGCCCACCTCATTCTATCTGCTGCTTTGAATCATTCATTATCTCTCCCTCTTGTCTCTCTCAATCCCTTGTTTTTGATTTCTGAATTTGTTTTTTGATGTGCACTCAAACTTGTTGTGACTATGAGCACAATCACTGTCTTGCACTCTGATTTCTGAATCTCTCAAGTCTCGATCCTCTCTGCTGTGAGAATGAGTGCTAGTAGACCAATAGTGGATGTTATGGAGTTATGTTTATGAAATTTCAGTTTTAACTTTACTTTTAGGTAGGATCTTATGATCCTATGTTTTACCAACCTGTTAAGTAGAACCACAATCTTGACAACATTGATTAAAATTGCTATTTTTTATATTGCACAAAAAAATAGGCAAATGTTGGTGATAGTGAAGATGAGGCTCATTTGACATGCATAGTTGCACAATAAGCATGTGAGCTTTTTACAGGCAGGAATGATAAAGTTAGAAATACAGCATATGTGTAATTTAATCCTGTTGTGTGGCTTGGTGTTATGAAGAAGAGAAATATACCTTGACAATGCATATGAAACACTGACTCCCATTTGTGTTGGGACCTGCATTTGCCATGCTGACAACTCCCGATCCAATGTAAGCCACTAAAGATATTGTATTGTAGCTATCACCATAATAGGAGAACTCCACATTTTGTATATAAAATAGGAGAACTCCAGTGTGAGCCACTAGAGTTTGTGCAGGTGCACCATAAGAAGAGAACTCCACAACATCCACAACATCCACATCACACCAAACACCTCCCTACCCTGTTTTGAAATTAGACATAACTTCAGCATCTTTAATTAGAAATTATAACAAACTTAAGATACTAAATAATAGTGTTTTAGTTCCATTGTTTTTTTAAGATGGTACTTCTAGAGAAATTTGTATGTTTCCTATTGATCCATAAAATATGTGTAATTAAATTACCAAACAAATCTAAACAGAAAAAAAAAAACACATTGTAGTGTGATATAATATATTCTATCAGCAATTTTGGTTCAAAATGGAAGGATTGGAGCTTTGTTGGTGAGTTTGGTGGTTTTTTTTGGATCCTGAAGAAAGCTTATATTTTTTTTACATATTTTGATAAGCATGGAATTGAAGGCACAAGTTCCATACGTGTATTTCTGATGGATTTTTCCGACAGAAATTTCCCATGAGTCAATATCTGTTGGTAATTACTAATGGATGAAAAAAATTTGTCAGTTAAAACTTCCTACAACCATTTTATCGACAGATTTTTGTTTGTCGAAATTCTATCGGAAATTCCATTTTTTCGACGAATTTTCTAACTTAGTGACGGATTTTGTCTGTCAAAAAATTCGATTCTTTTTTGTAGTGATGAGATGAAAGTAGGTTTGGTACAGGTTGAATTTGTAAGATTTCACTTTCTCTTTCACCATGTAATTTGATAACTGACATGAATTGATAAATAAGATTTTGAGTAATTGGTTATATGGCAAAATGGGCTTAAAAAGGCCAAATTCAATTAAAAGTTATAAACTACGATCTATGCTCTTAATTACTAGATTTTTACCAACTTATTTAACTATATATTATTCTTTTTTAATTATGGCTAAATCTCCTAAAGTAGCAGTTTAACATATAGGAACTATCAAGTAACAATATTAATTAAGACAACAAAAGGTAAAAAAATATATAAAATATATGGGAAAGGTAGGTCAAAATTACAATGGCTGAAAACATGTAACTTGGTTTGCTCACCCTGCAAACATACGTACTAAGTCGGGAGAGAACATTGTTACAAATTAAGCTTAGGCCAATACATATTTTGATTCAATGTAGCCCTAGCATCGGATTAGGTTAGAGTCACAAGTGTTAATTGAGGTCAACATTAATAGGAATAGGAGCCTTAATTAGCATACACTAATAGACAATATATCACACGTTAACCAGAAGTAGGGTTACTTTATCGTTACACTAAGACGACATGTTATTAGTTATTACCTATAAGAATGCTTAAAAAGTTCCTTTATTGAGTCCCATATCATATCAATGCTTAAATAGTTGGTACCCATACTATTGAGTCCCACATTGACAAAGATGATGCAGATTACTATGTCTGAGTCTTGTAGCATGGTTACATTGTTTACTGAGTCCCATATTGTTGGTGCATGTAACAAACATAGCGGTTTTGAGTGTGATTTGGACCAGATGACAGGCCGGTTCAAAGTCCTGTTCAGTAGCTAAACCCAGGCCCAAGAGGGGGTTTGGAAATAGTTTTCAACCAGCAATAGACGCGCATCGGTTACAACCTCACTAGCTGCGTCATTGCATCAAGCGCAAAGATGTTTTATTATACTGTCTGACAAGTCATTTTATAGTACCTTCTGTCAGTCTCATCTAGTGATATAGTCAATCTGGGACTTCAGCAGATGTCCCTGTTGAATGTTTCTTTATGTTCTAACTTCTAATTAAGACACACAAATGGTAGATCAAATCTGTCCTTCTTGGCAATCTCTATGGACCCGTGTTGGCTTCTTAACGTTTACACTTTGATTCACACACTTAATCAACCTTTACATGATGACGTGTATATTTTTCAGGACTTCAAATCTTGGATTAAGATAAACTAAAAAAGATGAAAAGGTTTAAGTATATATATTAATTCATGATGTGGTGGAAAGACTGAGAAGTTTTCAATGGCCTCTCCCCTTTCTCTCACTAAAAAAACTTCTTAAAACCTTTTTCCACCCCACCATCTTAAAGAATGCGAGCCCCTTATCTCAACTTTCTCTTATCCATCAGTTTCAAATTTGAATTTAAAATGTTTTTTCAATTTAATATTATAACTGATTTTGCTGATAATTGGATGTATGATTGTTTGTGCTGTATTATTTGAATTTGTATATAGGCTACATATTAGTGTTGTGGCGAGTAGTATGTACATTTTTTAAAAAGAAAACTATCTATATTAACTCCATCTAATAATTTTGGTTAAATATAAAGCTAATTTTCATGTATTTTAGTAATGTATATTGATGAAAAAGGGGAGGGAAGAAATTAACACAAAAACTCACCACTTCTTTTTTATTCCACATATTCTTCAAGAACGACCAGAACGAGTTGATGAAAATGAAACAAATGACATCAATAAAGGATCAAAAATACGATAATTAGGATTCACCTTCACGTGGTAATTCTACTCTTTCCTTTCCATTGATCTAAGCTACATTTTTCTTCGTTGAGATATATGTGAGACTTATTTAATTTATCTTCGTGCTACATGATTCATCATCATATCACAAATTAATCCTTGCAATTCATTACCCTCACTGAAACAGTAGTCAGGATTGTTATTAGAGTAAATTTGTTGGAATTTATTTTATTATATTATTGTTAATTTGTCATTATTATCATTTGTTTTGTTTTCATAATTGTTCTTACCAAAATCTGGAGATTACACATACGGTGATGAACGGGTCCAGTTCAAGTAAGTACATCAATTATAGGAGAATAACTCAGTAAGAAAGTGTGTATGAGTTTTCTGAGGGTGTCTCGGTGGAATCAGTTTATATCCAGGTCTGTCTATGCATGAGTAGAGGTTTAGAGAGAATCTATATTTATAGTGTGCAGTGTGAACTTTGCGTCTTTGTTTGTTAGTCATCTGTTGATAAGATAATAACAAATAATAGCAGACAGTTATCTAATTTAAACAGAAGATAATATGTACCTTATTGATATACTGTTACTTGTGGATAAGTAACAGCTTGTAGATAACTTGTAAAGATATCAGGGGATAAGATAGTTACACCAATTTGAATGACCAATTATAGTTGATATGTTGTTAATAAGAAGATATGCATTGTAGGTGTTTGTGCTCTTGTAGAAGGTTGACGTCCACGCTCCTGTTGCAAGGCTGACAAAGAGGGCGGACAAGTGTGTCCGGATTGACACTTGAAGAATAAATAAGTACCATTAAGGTAGCAATGCTGATGTGGAGGGTGCCCACATATATAGTGACCTTTCTATGATATTCATGTGTCATTTTACCATTTTGGACTGTACAATAATGTGTTTTTAGTTTAGAATCCTAATTAAAGATAACATTAATAAATTGAGAATCTGAATTAGAGTTGAAATAAGGAAGGCTTACAATTCTTTATACTGTTGTTATGTTAGATATATAATTTAGTTTCCAATATTTATTAAATTCAGAATGTCTTTTTATTGCTCTACTTAACCTGTTTATAGTTTTTATTTGCTTTAGTTGGTACTAAAAAAATAGTTACTTTTAGTAGTTATTACATGTTGAATTCTAACAATCATGGTCGGAAAATTAGTTTTTATGGAGATTTTGAGTTCCATTAAATGCAAATGATAATTAAATTTAAATGTACATAGATCATGCAATATCCGAACAAGTTTACCCACTCAAAAAAAAAATGAACAAGTTTATTAAAAATGTCAATAAGAATAAGTTTGACAACACTTTTCCTTTAACATCTCACTTTTTTTAGCACAAACTTGTGTTTTAAAAAGTGAAGGAGAATGTTTTTGCCAAACTTATCGGTGTTAAGATTCATCATATGGTACCACATTTTATGAATACCATAGTAAACAAATGTGTTAAAATTAAAGACTTAAAGCATTATTTTTGGATGGTAATCTTCTGTGTGTGTTTTTTAGGCTAAGAATAGGATTGAGAAATAAGAATAAAACATGTGTAAAGTGTTTGATTACTCTTCATGCTACATAGTACATCACCACTTCGCAAATTCATCCTTGCGATTTCCTGTTTTAAAAAAATCGAAGGCAAACAAATAGATAGTGAGGAGATGCATGCAACAACTTTTGCGTTTAGAAAAACCAAAACTCACTCGATGATTTAACAATCACTCTTTGAATGAATAGAGAAAACAACAAATAACGTCTGTTTTTCAAGAATATTAGAAGGTGGCTTTGGTCTTGTTCATAAAGGTGGCCTACGAGATGTAGCAATGAAGATTCTCAAAAAGATGACCAGCATGGTGACCGTGAATTCTTGGTAGAAATTGTGATGCTTTGCCACTTGCACCATAGAAGTTAGTTAAAAGTATAAGCACACCAACGGAGGTTGGATTTAGCAGAAAGAGCTGGTCTCTTATAATGTGATCAACCAAGGTTTGAATTTCCATTAAAAAAGTATTTCACATTTAGTGCCAAATGGTGTTTCAAACAGAATTACTCATAAAGGAGAAGGAAGGGAAAACAAAAAACAAAAAGTATAAGCACAAAGAAACAGAGTTGTTACATGAGTTTACATTTCGGGTCAAAGCCCACATCGAGTGCTACTATAATAGCAAGTGAACTGTTTGCACCATAAAATGAAAGGGCTGTCACACAATTACTAACGTAACCCTGTGATAAACACAAAGCGAATTATTCTTTCGCCTTTTACTAAAGAATACCGTGTGTTCATCATTCAAAGCGGTGTACGCCTATTTTTGGAAGAGCCTTCGATTATTGAGGGCTCTGCAATTTCATTACAAACTTTTATATATTCGGCCTTCGCTTGTATTATCCAAAGCCTCATCTAGAACTTTTGCTATTGAAGCCAATGCTTGAAAAGTTGAAGCTTGATGCACTTTAGGCATGGTTAGTACTAATAATTTGAAAATTAGGAATTACACCTGAATAATCTGTAAATGACAAATCTAAAAACACAAGGCCAATCAACCCGAAGCAATCGGAGGGAGAGCTAAAAGAACCTTTTCGGGAAGAAAGGTTTATTTGAATAGGGGGAATAAATTAGGAAAGATATATTTTTGGAAAATTTATTGAAAAAAAATGAAAGTGTAGCAAAACATGAACTAAAAGTTTCTTACTAAGTTCAGCGTTGAAAGTGTAGCAAAACATGATTTAATTATTGTTTTTTACTTATTTCAGTTGGTTTTAGACTTATGGCAGCGTGATGTTTGATTAATTAAACTTAAGTTTTGTTGATGTTATTGATCTATATGGGATTTAGCTTGGATATATCCAGATGGGTTGTGAAACGTGTGCACTTGTAATGTCTTGTGTTCCTCATTCTTCAATTATAAAAACTCTCTTCATACTGGGATTTGAGAAGGGGGGCAAAAAAGAGTTAGTAAATTTCGATTCAGGAGCATTCATGAATTTCTGTATTGAAAAATTCAAGATTCAACACATTATACAGGACAACTACTTTGTGGAATTATTGTTTCTCTTTTTCATGCAGAGCAAAGACATGCAATCTCAACCACTTGTTATTGTTGTTTCTTTTCAATTCACTCATTTGTCAAAATTACTAGTTTATGCCCTAACATACATAAAAAGATAGTCCAATATTGACCACTTGAACTACTCATTAAATATTGACCACTTGAACTACTCATTACTAAGTCCCACATCGGTGAGAAGAGATAACAATCACTTTATGTTTTATCATAAAATACACATTATTTTTGGCCTTTTGGTTTTGATCAAGTTTAGTATTTGTTTAAATCCGTTTAATATCTGGTATGTAGCTTACAACTGTGGGTCTGGCACTATAGCATGAGTTGACACACTTTATTCTAGGTGTTGATATTGATCTAAAAATAAAAATAAAAAATTATATAAAATAATACAAATTGACTTTTTTGGGATGATTTTTTAAAGTAAATTGGTTTGGTGTTTGGTTTGTGATTTCTGTTTTTAAAGCTAAACTTCCAACACTTATATTAACACATATAATTACTTTAATGTTGTCTGTTTTATGTGTATACCATTTGAGTTATATTACATTTATAATTACTTTAATGTTATATGTATATTATATAAGTTTCACATATTTTATTATGTTATGTAATTGAAACTTATAAAATATATATTATTTTTTATTGAGTATTTTCTTAAAGTATGATTGATTTAAAATAGATGAAAATTTGATAAATTTGTATTATACAAGATCAAACATATTAATAAGTTTTGTAGATTGATATAACCAATTTTTTTAATGTAATATAATTTAAAAGATGAAAAGAAATTATATAAATTTTTAGTAAAAATTACAAAAATTTAATCGAACCAAATCATAAAATATTAATTTGATTTGATTTTGATTTTATTTTAAATTAAAACTAAATTACATATATTTTATAATTAAGTTTGTGTCAGGTGATTTTTTTCATGAAAAATCTTTTCATCTAATCTAACAAAGTGATAAAAATGACCAAAATTTGCTAAAAGCAAATTACTGGCCATTGCGAGCTTTTTATTCATTTTTTTATTTGTCTCCCCTTACATAAAAAACAAAGAAAGCCTAAAGGGCTTTGTCCATTTGAGAGAGCTTTTGTTGATTAATTCCTAGTTATCATCTTCATCACTGGACTTGCAAGGTTTGTAGCAGAAATCGGTGGTGTCAAGGCAACGACACTGGCCTGGCTCTGAACGTGTACACATACAGCGATCACAAGCTGAGTGGCATGAATTCAACCTAATATCTGCACAGTGGCATTGAGGTGGTATTGAGGCTGTGCACATGCAGATATCACAGCATGGTTTTGAAGACTCATCACTTGATGAGTGATCACTTTCGAAGAGGCTCAGTTCCACGCGTGCAGTTGTAACCCCCACAAGGAAAAGTACCAAGAAACACACCTTTAGCACCACCATGTTGTTCTTCAAACCCATCTTTATTGTATTGCTGTGAAGAGAAAAGAACCCGTGAAGTCAGTTATTTATATAAGAGGATTTGCAGATATGGAATGTGATAATGCTGAGAAGTTTACTTTGTCGTGCAGTGATGATTCATGTCGTGCCTTTTCTCTGGGTTACATTTGAAATGTGGCACACATGCAGGATGTGGAGATTGAGGTTGCTTCCACGATTGCTAGGTGCTATCTATCTGCATGAGAAAAGAGATTCAAGTAATATTAAAAAATTAATCTAATTAAGTATAATGAAAATTTGAAAATGGAATAGAGGAATTAGTTCATTCATATATAATTTAGCGGGTCTTACTAATTAGTATTCTAAGAAAATTAGGTACACGAGTTAAATTAGTTTTCGATCCAATGAGTTAGGAGATATTCATAATCTTTGACTTAGAAAAAAAAAATACACTTCGATTAATTATCTAATATTTTGAACTTCTTAATTCCATTAAGAACATGCAAATAGACAACGCGCCTAGCTATCGTGGAAGCAACCTCAACTTTCATATGGTGCATGTGTGCCACCTTTCCAAGTATCCAGACAAGGCATGACATTACTGCTCCACGACAAAGTAAAACTCACTGTGTCACATTCCATATATGCAAATCCTCTTATATAAATAACTCACTTCACGGCTTATTTTCTCTTCAAATTAAGAAGAAAAAAATGGGTTCACACAACAACATGATGGTGCTAAAGGTGTGTTTATTGCTACTTTTCCTTGTAGGAGTTACTACTGCTCGCATGAACCTCCTCAAAAGTGATGAGCCTTCTTCTGAGTCTTCAAAGCCATGCTGTGATTCCTGCAAATGCACAGCCTCAGCACATAATCCCGAATGCCACTGTACAGATATGAGGCTGAATTCATGTCACTCAGCTTGTGACTTATGTCTTTGCACATTATCGT
The DNA here is from genome assembly GCA_013407115.1 of Glycine latifolia. Classification (NCBI taxonomy): domain Eukaryota; kingdom Viridiplantae; phylum Streptophyta; class Magnoliopsida; order Fabales; family Fabaceae; genus Glycine; species Glycine latifolia. Next base: position 24,576,777 of record CM023949.1, on the reverse strand, counting down.
ATCCTGCACAGTGTCGTTGCGTTGACACCACTGATTTCTGCTATCAACCTTGCCAACACGATGATGATGAGAAGGACTTAGTGAAGAAGTCTTGAGTAAGCTCTCTCAAATGAACAAAGCCCCTTTAGGCTTTGTTTGTTATGTGTGTAAGGGACTGAATAAAACATGGAATATAATAAAACCTAGCAGTGGCCCATATATAATTTGCTTTCAGCAATTTTGGGTCATTTTTAATCTTATGCTTGTGTGTTCGGAAAAAACTAACGTAAATTAATGTTTTGGTTGATTACTTGCATTTAGGATTTTTAATTAAATTAAGCATATTTTCCTCTGGAGTATCTTCAAAATAACAAACTTCCTTTTTATATATACTACATTTATAAAGTGAATAATTGTTTATTAAAATGAGAATTACTTTATAAAATTAAATATTAAAATGAATAAATTTCCAGAAAAATAAATTTCAAGCACATAAAGATTTATTCAAAGGCAGCCAATCTGAACTAATTTCTTATTAATGTAGTATTATTTTAACTCGAACTTTATAGAGTTTACTGTTTAGTGACCAAAAAAGTATAGAATATCATATAAATTAAGAAAATATGAAACTACACAGTAGAGATAAAGTTAATACGCATAAGTCGTGTTATATATAAATACACTTATAAAAATATTTTTAACACGTGTTGTTCATTAAGTTGTTTAATATTTAAAATAAGAATAGAAACTTCTAAATAGTAAGAGTGAGGAAATATTATTTATTAAAAAAAAATTGTCATCAAATATTATGTATTATGAAATATGACTAAACTCTTTCACAAAATTTACTGTCAAAAGATCAGAATCACTACAAAAGGAACTTTTTTTCCTTACATCGGTTAAAACAAACCTTCTATGTCAATTCCGCATTTTATGTAAAAGTTGGCATCTTAGAATGCAACTTTTTTGCATGAGTATGTTATATTAAACTTGGAAGTACACTTTTTACACGGGTTATAATATAACCGGTGTAATTGAAGCCCATAAACCCAGAAACGCAACCAAATTCCAAAAATACCACACGCATCAAACGTTGTCGCCTATCAAACACCCTCCCAAAACGGAACCCAAAAATGGACCGTATCAAACACTGCTGCGTTGCAGCCAAGACGAGGCTCTCGTAGTTGTCGCCACCAGTCACTCCGACAACCAGTACTCGCGTAATCACAACATTGTGCACAACCGCCACCACATCCACATATATTTCATTGGACAATGGGACAATAAACCAAAATAAGTGGCTCTCATGTTGAGGAATGAACGGTAACTATTTCATTTTTTGCTCTTTTAATGGTGGATCATAAGTGATTAACAAAATAAAACTTTATATATATTCATGAGTTGTTTATTGATCTTTTGGTGCCATCAAGGGTAACACTATTACATGTACACTGTGGGAAGGCTTTGCATTGTAGCTGAAAAGTTTTTTGAACAAACATGAACATGGTTCAGTCATCTTGGCACTGGAGCAAGCAAAGATTAAAGAGAGCAAAGATGAAACCAAATATGCAGTTACTGTTGAAAACTCAATGTATGGTTCTAAACTATAAATTAATGTAAAGCATCCTGAGCGTGAGGAATTTATTAAAAGGTATCTTTTTACACTATCAAAAGCTAGCATATGGAAATTACCACCATGGTCAGGTTTAATTTATAACATGTTATATATGTTTTCAGGATTGATTTTGGCAGGCTTAGTCAGATTGATCTCAGTAACACTACAACAAAAAAGCGATTTTCCGACGGAAGAAATCCGTCACTAAATTAGAAAATCCAAAATTCGTCGATAAAATGGTTGTAGGATATTTTAGCCACGAATTTTTTTTGGCTGTCGGTAATGACTCGTGGAAAATTTCCGACAGATTTTATTTGTTGGAAATTTCCCATGGAAATATGCGTGAAAAAATATACATATGGACATTAGTGACGGATATTTCTATCGGAAATTTCTATCAGTAACTAAATTTTTTTGTCATTTATTTTTATATTTATTTCCTGCACCATTTGTTATTGATGATTATTTAATTCTCATTTCTATTATTTAACGACAATACTAAAACAATATTCATAAAAGCAAATAATAAAATATTCAAATTCATTAATCACAAACTAATTAACTAAATTTTAAAGTAAAGGGGGTCATAAAAGCATCATGTCTAATAAGTCAATACTAATAATAAAATGGACAAAAGTCAGTAATCAAAATAGTCATTTCTAAAGTCCCTCTGTTGATCATGTTGTTGTTGCTGGTGATGTGGTTGATCATTATGTTGTTGTTGCTGCTGGTCATGTGACTGGTGATGTGGTTGGTCATTATGTTGTTGTTTCGGATGCTGCTGATCAAGTTGTTGTGGGTTGGGCAGTTGCTGGTCATGTTGTTTTTGTTGCTGAATAATGTTTCACGCTTCAGGAGGTAGAAACTGAAGTACAATTAACTGCAACACACGTAACTCCTCATTCGTTTGACGAAGCTCCTCCCTTAGTCGAATAACTTCTGCTGAATCAATTGGTTGATTGGAAGATCCTTGCATATGTTTCATAAACGTGTTATCTGCACATTTATAAGTATGTGCAAGATATCCAATACCATAAACATGTCCCTTATGCTTTAGTCCCGCAGCAACAACCCAACACTGAGTCCTAAGTCTTTGTTCTTCAGCAAGGTCTAAAGAAGTCAATTCTGATTCACCAATACTTGAGGCCACATCGGATTTGGATTGAGATAGTCTAGCCTCAAAGTCTTCCTGTCAATGATAAACAATTATTAGTAAATAAATGTATTAAACATTGTAAAAAATTAGAGTGCGTGGCAAATAATGTTCTCACATGTGTCTGCCTAGATCTATCATCCACAAATTCACCAGTATCCTTCCGTAAATGAGTTTGCTGAAAAATTTCATCAACATATGCAGATCGACCAAGCTCCTGAGACTATTTTCAAAGTAAAAAAATAGATATGTTTGGTACAAAATAATTATACAAGTACAAAAAAGTGACTTAACCAACTGTTAACATAATCTTACCAAACGAATGGCGTGATCCTGCAAGGAAATGGAACCACTTATGTGCATACACCCACCCTTTTCAAATGCCCTTTTTTTTTTTGTCTGTATACACCTGGAACGATACTCAGGGGCATTCCAATGTGATAACAGATCATTCCATACATGATCTCCAATCCAATATGGCCTTTTATTTTCATTCCGGGCATCCCTAAACATCTCAGAAAGTCTATGAGAGGCTTTGGAGTTAAAAGCTTTCTTAATTTCATCCTCTTCCTCTGGTCTCCATACCAATTTTCTCTAAAGTATCACACATTTATCAAATGTTTTGTAGTTAGGAAAATACCAATTGGTCTAAATTAAATCAAATAAAACAAAAGCAGCTTTAACAAAGACTAACCTAAACACTACTACAAAATTTATCTTCCACGACGCGCATTCAAGGTTGGTTGTAACAAAACCGTCCTCAAAATTAAAGCGGTGGCAATTTTGTAAATAATTACAATATTTCAAAATCGTTTATATCAAAACCGTCCTTGAAGAGTCACACGATTTGCATTTTTTTATTTCAAGTTTTAATTCTCTCTCTCCCGTTCATTTTAAACTTTTCATTCTCTCTCGTGGTCGTTCGTCTCCTGGTCCTCACATACCCAAACCCCTTCTCCAACCCTTCCCCGTCTCCATCGTGGTTGAGCTCGTTGCGGTAGGGGCAGTGAGAGGCGCCGGTGGGAGATCTGGGAGAAGAAGGAGTGGAGGACGAGGATTTGAGTCCAACCGAGGGTGGTGCGGTGAGGGATAACGATAGGGTTTGGGGTTTGCGGAGGGGTGCGTGGTTGATGGAGGGGTGGGAGAGGTAGATGCATATTTTTTATGACGATAACGATGAGGAAGATGAAGACGAGGAGGATGGGAGGAGCAACGGGGAGAGGGCTTTAGAAGGTATGTAGGAAGCATAATAGAAGGTATGTGGGGTTAGGGCTTTAGAGTGTTTTCTCTTATTTCTTCTTCTTCGTTGTATCGCGACTGTTCTGTGTGAGAGCAAGAAGAGAGAGATCAAAAATAGCGTTGGCTTTCGGCGAGTTCGGAAGGCCGTTCATAATCCTGAAGGAGCAGCAGCAGAAGAGCATACTCCGAGGTTTCGACGCTCAGAAAGCCAACATCTCCGCCGGCAAAGCTGTGGCTCACATCCTCGAACCTCCGTCAGCCCCAAAGGCATGGACCAAATGCTCCAGAGCCCCGACGGCGATGTCACCATCAGTAAGTAACGTCTCACTTCCCTCCCTCACACGTGCCTCACTTCCTTCCTGTAAATAACGTTCGAAATGGCATCCAGGATCGTCGTCGAGCATCTCGAGCGCGTCGTTCAATGTCACCGTCATCATCGTCTATTTTGTGGATCTTCCAGGTTCCTGT
>CM023949.1:24558801-24572313 GCA_013407115.1 Glycine latifolia | reverse complement strand
TTCTTCTTCTTCTTCTTCTTCTTCTTCTTCTTCTTCTTCTTCTTCTTCTTCTATTTTCAATTTCGAAATAATCACCAATTCGCCTTTGTTTTCTAATTCACGAGATTTGTTTTTCTATTTACATTGATAATTTGTGTGATGTCATGGATTTTGTTAGATTCCGTTGTTACTATGCTCTACATTGATGCTTTGTGTGTAATGAAATAGTCCTAGTGTGGTTTCAGAATAAAACTTTGCTATCAATGGAAGTTTCTTGATTTACATATGATTTAATTGTTATAATAATTATAATTTTATAATCTCAGCCCTTTAATGTGCTAATTTTTATTGTGTAGAGCTATATCAAGATTTAAGATTATGGCAAAACTTTGCTTCAGATTATGGCTTAGAAAAGTATTAAATCATGACCTAATGCACTGTCCTTTACTAGATAACTTATGACTGTTATTCAACAATTAAAGCATTATAATTTAATTATTGATACTATAAGAATAGTTGCAATTAATAATCAGTAGATTTGGCTTGAAGTTTCAGCACAGAAACTATTTATATTAATATACAGTCTACACCTGGACAATAATCTACCTCCCTCCTTGAAATGCACATTAGGTGTTAATAGAGATTCCACCCTGTGATACATTTCACGTGTTGTCCTTATCTTTAAACATCCTGTGGTCAGCTGGCATATATATGGTTTTTTTTAACCCGTCATGCTTGTGAGTATAATGCCAAAACCTTGGTCTTTACATTACTATCTAATATTTTATTTATATATTTATGCATATAACCGGTCGCCCAGTGCGTGTTGGCACCACTAGTGTTGAGCAGAGTGATTCATTATCAGAGCAATTGAAAGAAGCTGGAATTCTGCACGAGGTAAGGTCCCTCTTGTCTTCCTATACTAGCATCGCGAAAACATATTAAGATGCATCATTAATAAAAAAATATAAACAAATTCCATTTTATAAGTCAAGCTAAAGATTTGGTTTAGACACTGCTTTTTTTGTTTGCAAAGGTTTTCATAATGGATATGAGTTCCCTGCTTTTGTTGTGGTTATTGGTAAATATAGCAGCCACATTCACGGCTGAACTTTTGTTGTGGATATGAGTTAAACCATTATGTGGTTCGTTATTACTTGAAGTGAATTCTAATGGAAAGTTTCTGGTGTTCAATGCCGTGGCAGAACTTAGCTGGATCCATAGATAATGAACATACTATGTTGTAGCTATGAAATGAAAATACTAACATATTAAGAGTTGCTCTAGTCCATGATCAGCCGTTGAGGGTTTCAATCCATAGCATCTATTTTAAGTTCTCAAGCATAACTAATTTCTAGTTTCTAGCTTTCTAGGGATATTAACTACTTAATTGTTACCAAGTCCATGGTGTGTTGTAAACAACAATAAGATGCTCAAGGTTCCACCTTTGCCAAAAGAAAGTCAAAGTTCTGGTAAAATTTCTCTCAGTCCCTATTTTTTTTTACCACTAGGTACTCGTTCTTGTAATTTTATAAGGATGGGACAACATGAAATGAAATCATACCATAAAGGCTTCTCGGTTACTTATTCACAATGGATGATGGACCCTGATGTGTGCTTCATATATTTCATTATACCTGTGATTGGTTTTTATTTTTGTGTGTGTTCGGCTTTGTAGAGTTGTATCTTTGCTTATGCATCAGCTGTATATATAGGTTAAGATTCATGATCTCATCTCTTTTGCATTTCCAGGCAACTTGTTCCTCCTTATACTGACAAATTTCTCTTCTTTTCCTTTTCTCACCCTCTCCAAAATCTCACACACCGTTGCTTATTCTAATTTTCTCTAATAGCATTTATATTTTATAAGCATGTAATTAGTTATTATGCACTACAAGCTAGTTATAATCTTACACACCGTTTGAGGAGAGGAAGCAAGCTAATCAAAGAAGGGTAATGCTGCTGGTTTTCGTGTGGTTATGCACTACAGGAATGCATGTTGAAGGGAAGGTATGACAAGGAATTTTTATTTTACAGTTACAATGGAATTGAGTGGGATGGTGTTGTATTTTGTTAGTTTACATTAAAATAATTTACTAATTCTAATTTTAATTCTTATTAAAGAGAAGAAATAGCAGGATGAAGAAGAAAGTTTACATGTTTGGTTTGAGAACATGTTTCTTGTTTTCATTTTTTATTTTTTAAATGTAATTATAAAAATGCCACTTTTATTTTCACTTTGTTGCTGTTTTCAAAGATTTATCCTTTTCAAATATTTGTAGATGGGAGAAAATGAAAACAAATTCTTTTTTTTAATACTTATTTGTGAATGGAAAAAAATGAAAACTGAAATTTTTTTTTCAAATATTTCTATATAGGAAACAAAGTGAAAACAGTTTATTTGTCACTTGTGAGAAAAAAAAACTGAATGTTTACTCATGGGCTTGATGTGACTGAACTTCCAGGCATTGTTGGGTGGCTAGTAAGTATACCTTGATTTTAGGCAAAATCTGTGTTCATTCTTATTTGCTCATGCTGTAAGTAATTTGTGTTATCTTATCTTTTATCAGGATAAGCTGCTGTTTATTGCTTTTAAACAGACCCTTGTTGAGGTGAAGTTTGTTCTCTGTTTTATTCCCATCTTGTTAGTTTTGTATATTTTACTAAAGTTGCCTTCTTGGGGTATTGAAATGATGTGACAAAAATATCTAATGTGTTAGAAATCTTCTAATCTTTTAGTTGTTTCTGCTATTAGAAACTGTTGTAGCCTTTTAATAATTTTCCTATATTCACATGTTTGGAATTTTTGCAGCCCCATATGCTGGTTGTTGATGTTGAGAAATTTGTTTCACCACAGCAAGGTAAATATATGTCATGCTTGTCATGATTATGGTTGTCAGACTCACAGATGATTTAATCTCCCTTTGTTCCTACTCTTTATGTTTTGGTAGTGGTAATATTGTGATTTTGTTTTCTTATGATTTCTTAGTGAAAATTAGCTGCAGGTTCATTTTTTAGTAGATTAAGATATCATAGGACATTCTGCCATGAGCCAACCAGCGATGTAGATCATAGAAGAGGCCATTGATACTGAGTGGGTGTACATGTGGGACAAGTTTGGTGGTTATTTGCTTTTGTTGCTTGGTTTGACATCTAAGGCAAAACAAGCACAGGTAATGGATATCCTGTTTTTACGCTAATTCATAATACCTGATATCAATCCTTGCTTGATTTTGATGACTATTTCAATTGTATTTGTGTTTCCCTAGATAATTTGTAACCTTCACCCTTTTGGACAGTAGGATAATGATTGTTAAATTACCCATGTCTTAATTACCTGATTGGTGATCTTTTGGTTCTTTATGTGTTAGAAAGTAGCAAGTTATAAAATATGTCTGTCAAGTAACTATTAATTTGGTTTCTCTGTTGACCAAGGGTCCCAATTGGTGAATGTTGTTAGCCTGATTCCTATCCATTTATGGCTTGCAAGCAATTATGAAAAGTTATGTTGCAACGGGTTCAAATCCTGGTAATCCTGAGAAGTTTTTGGGCTTATATGGCCCCAGCACCAGGAGAGGTATGCATTAAATTTAAGTTCTTCAGGATTTCAACTTTGAAACATTAGTTGTTGTACATAATTCTGTGTTAACTTCTGGATTAATGAAAATGAAGATGTCTCATACTCTTGGTTTTTCGTTTTTTGCTATTAAAGGTGTGATAATACTTTTTGGCTCTTGTCGCCTATTTTATCAATGCAATATGCTATTTTCCAGTTGCACTTATAGGATACTGGGCTTTTGGCCAAGCTGTTGATGATAATGTGCTTATGGCACTTGAAAGGCCTGCATGGCTCATTGCCTCTGCTAACTTGATGGTATTCATCCATGTTGTTGGTAGCTACCAGGTATGAATGCAAAACCAAGAGCTTCTACCCCATGTTAAGCTATTTATGTTTATTAACTGATTGGTGTGGAAAATACCAATTGTAGGTTTATGCTATGCCTGTTTTTGAAATGGGGGGTGTTGTGTTGGTGTAGGTAGAGAAGTGAAGAAGTGAACATAGGGGGGTTGAGAATTCTTTCATATCAGATGATGATTTGTTGGTCCACATGTATTTTCTGCTAAAAAACACCAAATGGTGTCTCCAAACATTTTATTTCATTTTTTTGAATTGTAGCATCATGCTTGAGTCCAGTTGAAGTATATAAGCCTTGAGAATTTTTGGTTTTGGTTTTGTTCTACTTTTATTATGTTTTGTCTGAATTCTTGTGCTACCCTACGCAAGGGTGTGTTTGCTGCTGGAGCTGCCTTGCCCTTGTTGTCTATGTTGACTGCCATTTTGTACTATTGGGCACGCTCCAAGGCTGACACTGGTTTCTTGAATTAATGGATGAATATATAGTATTTATGCTATAATTGGAGAATGCTTGAAATTTAGATAAATTGTGATCGATGGATGATAGTAGTATGGTGGTGAAATCCTTTCCATGTATCATGACTTTCTCTTTTATGCAGATTGGTATATGGGAAGAGAGGAAAGTTTTTGGTTCTGGCGATCAAATTCTTAAGGAAGAGTTTGTTGAGAGTCATGTGGAAAATAATAGCCGAGATGTGAAACCTACAAACATGAAACTGGTAATAGTTTGTCTTCATTTAGATGATTTAGTTTAATTATGTTGCTGTCCATGGTGATTGTGTTTCTTATGCTTTATTTTTAACTATCACAGAGGCCGTCTGTAGGGAATGCACTGGAGAAAATATCTTAAGGTTTTCATGTTGTTTATGGAGGGCAAACAGGTGAAGATGCCGTTAAGAGACAAATAGTATTGCTTTAGATTAGGTTGGAGTACAGACTTAAGTATGTTTGTTTTTATGTCACGTTTCTTGTTGACAATTTTTGCACTTTTAAACATTTTTTGATTTGATTATTAGTATATCATCTGTGTTTCACGCTCTTAATATGTGACGTGACTATAAAAATATGCCAATATGATATGTTCATAAATAATTACAAATAAAATTGTGATTACAATCCAAACTGTCTTCAGAATAAATATAAATTACACCTTTAATTTGTCTGCAAATGTGATATTATTTAACGAAACAAATGTCATATTTAAATACTGTGATTTGTATTAATGAAAATATATCAATGTATTTAAAAAAAATAAAAATAAATGCGAAAAATATGTCAATTATTTAAAAAAAATTAATTTATTTTGCGAAACGATGACGGTTATTTGGAAAAAACCGTCCTTGTATGTGTACATACAAGGACAGTTCTTCCCAAAAACCGTCCTTGTATCCTTTTTATTTAAAAAAAAAGTTAATTTACATTCGAGGACGGTTTTTGGGCAAAAACTGTCCTTGTATGTACACATACAAGGACGGTTTTTATCCAAAAACCGTCCTTGTATCCTATTTATTTAAAAATAATTAAATAAATATACATTCGAGGACGGTTTTTGTGTAAAAACTGTCCTTGTATGTACACATACAAGGACGATTTTTCACCCAAAAACCGTCCTTGTATCTCAATTCAAAAAAAAAAATTAAAAATACAAACAAGGACAGTTTTCCGGAACCGTCCTCGAAAGTGGTCATTTACAATGACAGGCGCTACAAGGACGGTTCAACAACCGTCCTCGTATGGCCCATAGAACCGACCTCGTAGGCCATTTCTATAGTAGTGAAAGTCCCAATATGATGAAGTAATAAATATTCCACACAATTGAATGCCTTATTTTCCCTAAAATAGATTTAAGCCAGTAATCAATTTACCTAATGAAGGTATAATTCTTGAATCATAATGTATCCATTTAAGCCATTGAAGTAATTGATAAACATGTGAATTAGTTACCTTAAAACGCTAGAAAAAAAGATCTTGTTGATTTTTTGGAATTGCTCCCCATGTTGGCTATGGGTTGACAAATTGTTGTCTAATGAATAATGTCACAGCCTTTGCCGCAACCTTTGATGGATAAAACCTTAATTAAAAAAAATCATGACATCATGAGAACGTATGAATTGCAAAGCTTTATAGGAGAATTTTAATGTAAATTTTAAATACTTACGCTCCGTTCATCAGTGTAATCGTAGGACGATCATTCAGGGGGGTCTTCTATGGCCAAATTAACACGGTCTTCATCAGTAGCCATGTTCCCTACAGCCGTGGATGGGGGTGGTGTGGATGTAGCCACCAGAGACAGTGGAAATGGTGTAGGTACAACATTAATTTGCAGGTCTATTTGGCATAGATACAGAAGAAGGGGATGAGGTACTTGATGGGAGACTTACTCTAGGTGGTCGTAGTCTAACCACATATGATTTTTTCTTCACACTTGTTTGTTTTCCACTTTCGTCAGTAAATAGGGGTCGGGCAGGATCAGCACCACCTAATGACATTTCTATATATATACAAAAAAATTTAACAAGCTACAGATTCAAATAGTGTGAATTCAATCAAAATTACTAAAGTCACATAATTCTCTGTTACACACAAAATACCAATTGTCCCCTAATAAAGTCATCACTACATTACAACAAAAGAAGCATACATTCATAAAAGTGGAATATAAATCTTTAACATGTCCAAAATTTCTTTCGAAACTTTTATCTCTTTGGTCTCTGATTTAACAAACATAGCTTCATGATTAGCTTTTTCATTTTGCAATTCTTCTATCTCTAAAGAGTCTTCAACTCTCTCAGCATCGATACAATGTTCATAAAGAAGAACATAATTTTTAACATGTCTCTAACTACTTTTTGAAGTTCCCTCTATTGCCTCTCTGGTCTAACAAACAAAGGTTCCGTATTAACTTTTCCATCTATGTCTTCTAACTCTAAATTGTCTTCAACTATCTTATCATCCATAGAGTGTTCTAAATCTAAAGAGTCTTCAACTCTCTCAGCATCCACACATTTTGCTAAATCTATTGAGTCTTCAACTATTTCTAAATCAAAAAAGTCTTCAACTCTATCAGTATCCACAGAGTCGTTTAAATCTATTGAGTCTTTAACTCTCTCTATATCACAATAGTGACGCACTATGTCATCATCCATAAACTCCTCTAAATCTATAGAATCTTCAACTCTCTCTAAATCTAATGAGTCTTCAACTCTCTCAGCATCCATAAATTCTTCTAAATCTAAAGAGTCATCAACTATGAGTCTTCAACGATTATTGAATGTAAAGACTCCTCAACTCTTTTAGCATCCATATACTCTTCAATTATGGATTGTTCCTAAAAATAATCATTCAAAATTGCAGACGAATTAAAATACAAGGAGTAAATGGATGGCAAACTGTATCAATAATCAACAACATAAAAGATAAGTAAATGATAGGAGTATATGCAAAGCAACATTCTGCAATTAGGCTTAAGTTAATGACAATCGTGTTCAACAAGTTGCTACGCATATAATGATCAATGAATATGATATAAAGCTATTTAAAACATATGTTGTCGTAAGGTTTACATACCAAAACTAGATAAAATAGAGTGGTATGATACAAGTTAACACTATGCAGAATAAAGTCCATATCATGGGTTATCCTCTTCAGAATTGTAAACCTCAAAGTCATCTTCTAAATCCCCTTCGTTGTCAACTTCAAAACTATGGTGTTCGACATCCAAATTATGTGATGGACCTTCGTCTATGAATCCATTACCAGGGTCCACTTCTTCAACCCCGCCTCCTTAATCTTGCAATCCTAAAATATTTTCAACTTCAATAACTTCATTAACATGTGACATTTCATCTAGTTGGTAAGGCACATCATTTGCAACATTATTGAATTCTATGTAACCCCTTGGCTTTGTTTTAATTGCAACACACCAACCACATTTGTCTCTTCTTGTGGCTGGATAGGACACATAATACACTTGCTTTACAGTATGTGCACTGATAAAGGGGTCATATCGATTATATGTTTTATCCATTCGAATTTCCACTGTTCCATATTTTGGATCCACTCTTGTTCCTCTACTAGATGGATCAAACCATTCACAATAAAATAAGACAACCTGCTTATCATAGGTTATATTGTTATACTGTAGCTCATAAATATGTTTAATTACCTCATAAAAATTGTCTGCTCCTCCTTCTATAAGACCCTTTACATGAACCCCACTATTTATGATTTTCTTTCCTTCAGTCCATGCTTGAGTATGAAATTTGTACCCATTGACAAAGTATGTGTGCCATTCTTTAACGTAACTCATAGGACCATATGATAAATCCCATAAGTGTTTGTTTGTCACATTTATACCCGAATTATGAACCTATGAACAGTGACAATAAGTTAAACCAGGAGAAAAATTGATAAAATAACATTGGTGAACTATAACATACATACTTGTTGCTGAAACCAACTTGGAAATTCTGCATGTACGTTGACACTATAGCCATTTGGTTCATTTTGTTGTTGGGATTGTAAGAATGAACTGTCCAATGAAACATTTAATAAGTGTTAAACATTATTATTGCAGTTCCCAATAACAATATTTAACACCTATAAACTGCAGTACTGGAAAACTTACTCAAGGTATGACTTAACTTCTGCACAATTAATCAACAAATGAACATGGTCTGAGTCTTTCTCCAAATCAGTTAACCAGTGAATCAACTCTTTCCCAGAGGGGAAACCATGTTGGTCAAAAATTGATAACATTGGTGGACGGCTTTCACTATCAATTGCAGATGGATTTCTAACATTGCGTGGGACCAACATAAAGTTGTTGAAATAATGTGAAGATAAATGGGTTGTCTCACAATGTAAGTACGACGCACAAATGGATCCTTCAACCCTAGCCTTATTTTTCACTCCTCGCTTAGAATCGCCCATGAATCTACAACATTTACATAACATGTAAGGATGGATAAGTGTTACAATTTGTTGATGTGTATTTGAGCAATATGACGATGAAAATAATTACTTTTCAAATGGATACATCCATCTATAGTGCACTGGTCCATCAAGTCTAGCTTCATATGCCAAATGAACTGACAAATGTTCCATTGAATCAAAAAAATCAGGGGGGAATATTCTTTCCAACTTGCACAAGATCAATGGAATATTTTGTTCCATTCTACTCAAGTCATCCTCCATCAAAGTCGAACAACACAAATCTTTGAAGAAATGACTTATTTCAGTTATTGGATTTAACACATGTAGTGGCAATGAGCTAAAAGCAATGGGAAGTAAACACTCCATGAATACATGACAATCATGGCTTTTCATCCCATGCATGGTTCCCTTAGCAACATTGGCACATCTTGCCAAGTTAGAACAATACCCATCTAGCATTCTTAGTTCTTTTATCCATTGACATACTAACTTGGTTTGGTCTGCAGTTAGAGTGTAATTTGCTTTTGGTTTTAACAACTTCCAGTCAACCCCAACATCAACTCCAAGACTCTCCGCCTATAGTACAAAGCTAAGTCCTTCCTAGCTTTTTCGTTGTCTTTAGTCTTACCATTGACTTTCATGATAATGTTGAATATGTTGTCAAAATTTTTTTTCTCAATGTGCATTACATCAAGATTGTGTCTCAACAAATTATCTTTCCAATACGAAAGATCTCAAAAGATGCTTCTTTTTATCCAATGATGTCACTCCCCATATCCTTCTAATGTTGGTGGAGGCACCCCTACTTCAATGACTTTTGGCAAATCCCTAACCCTGCGCCAAACTTGTCTAGGTGTCAATAAATGTGGTGGGTCATCAGTTTCTATTTCCCCTTTCTTGAAGGCATTTTTGTTCCTTCTAAATGCATGATCATGCGGTAAAAATCGACGATGACAATCAAACCAAGAATTTTTTCCCCCATTTGCCAACTGGAAGGCCTTTATGTCCTCCATGCAGTACGGACATGTCAATCTACCATATGTACCCCAACCAGACAACATACCATATGCAAGGAAATCATTAATAGTCCACATCAAAGCTGCCTTCATCATGAAATTTTTCCTTTTTGAAACATCGTAAGTGACAACTCCATCCCACAACTTGTTCAAATCATCAATAAGAGGTTGTAAATACATATCAATACCCACAGCTGGATTAAATGGTTCAGGTACCACACAAGTCAAAAACATATATGGTTTAGTCATACACAATTCTGGAGGAAGGTTGTAGAAGGTTACAATTATTATTGGCGAACAAGAATATGGTGAAGATGATGCTTGAATATATGGGTTAAAGTCATCTGAGCATAGACCAAGTCGGACATTTTGGGGATCAATAGCAAAGTTTGCATGTATCCGATCAAAGTGCTTCCAGGCTTCACTGTCAGAGGGATGACGTAACATGCCCGAACTACTTCTATTGTCATGGTGTCATGTCATCTGCCCTGTACTTTGCATGGATGCAAAGATTCTTTGCAATCTTGGGATTATAGGCAAATAGAACATTTCCTTAACAAGAACTGGTTTTGTATTCCTTGTTCCGTTAGCATTAGCACGATACCTGGGCTTGTTACAAAATTTGCATTCAGTTAATGCCCCATCATTGTTATAATACAACATGCAACCATCCACACAACAATCAATCCTCTTAGCCTCCAATCCCAACTTCGATACTAACCTCTTGGCATCATAAAATTTTTTTGGCAAGTTCTCTTTTATAGATGTAACATCTAAAAGCATTTTTGAAATAAACTCTAGGCATTGGTCAGGCACATTCCAATTTGACTTGCAAGCTAAAAGCCTTGCAGATATTGACAATTTTGAGTCTGATGCCCCTTCGTACAATGGCTGATTCACGTCCACCAACAAACTGTAAAATCTTTGTGCATCATCATTTGGAGGCTCTTCCATTGTATATGAGTTTGGAAGTTCAAATGTCTCTGGCTGTCTGAGAGCATCGCACACCATGTCTTGCATTAACAAAAATTGTTCAACTTGATCCACATTTGTTGTGCTATTTGATGGATCCATGTAACTATTGTCGTCATTTATATCAAAATGTGGCATGTCTTCACCATGATCAGTCCAAATCCAATAACTAGGCTTGAACCCATTTTTGTAGAGATGAACTTTGACAACTCTATCCCCCAAAATCCGAGTACAATCGCATTTAACACAAGGACATCTTATCCCCCATCATTGTGATAACTATCTTGCTGAATAGCCTTGGTTACGAACTCATGAACCTCATCGACAAAAGACTGTTTCAAACCGCTTCTACCACTATAATATCTATCGTACATCCATCGATAATTGGAAGGAATATAGTTCATGTTCTATGTATTTAAGCAAAAAAATTGTAACATTGATGAATCACATACATAAACAGTCAACAGTCATTTATTTTGACAAATATCTCAGTTAATTTTGTAAAGTATTTTAAAAACCAACCAATCTCCATTTTTACATATATGAAAATACACATATACATTTTTAGAAGTATATTAACACACACCTGCGCACACACACATTGTTCAAAATTAAAAACATATTATGATGCCTTGATAATACCACTATAATACCTTAAAAATAATACATCCCAAGCCAAAGTTTTTCATAGTGCAAATCCAAACCCAAAGACCAAAAGTGAGACAGAGCAAGAAGAAGAAAAGTCAACCCACTTAGCTTATATGCCAAAAGAGAGAAAAATAACTAACAAACAAAGAAAAGAACAACATACACACTTTTCAAATAAGATTGGATAAATAGAAGCACTAATTAATTAATTAACACTAATTTGAAACAATAATTAAACAGTTGATTCAAACAAGAAAACAAAATTCCCTACAGATATCAATATCATCAAAATGAAATCTGCCTCCCATGTTAAGAAGGTGATCACCATCATCTCATCTCATTAATTAACAAAAACTACACAATTAAATATAAAAAAGAAGAAAAATGACTAATTAAGTAATTAACCAGTACCACCTCTTAAATACTCTATCAAAACCATCCGAGATAACAACGTTAATCACTCGTGAAAATGGATAATTAACATAGCTTATAGCAAAATAGGATTGTTTACCAGCTTAGCTCACTTCCCAAAAGTTGAATAACCAAAATTTCTTGAAATGGTGTAAACTCATTAAATATAACCATGCAACCAGTGTCATAAAATTAATTTTATATTTAATGAAGACCTTACCTAAAACACTGTCCCTTGAAGAGTAGGCTTGGCAGCCTCAATAGCACAAAATCAACAAGCCTGTAGCAATAAAAGAAAGAAAATTGTAAGGTGTGGAGTTAACAAGAAATACAACAGGTTATAAGAGAAGACTTAAAAAAGCACATATTGTCCACTTGCAAGCTTTTAATGTGACTATGACATTCATGAGTTAAGCATGGTTTGAGGTTGGTTTTAGACACCTTAAGACTTAACTAAAACAGGGGATAATACTTCAACTTTTGTTCTCATAGCTACACAATTCTAAAACTCACTACATACAGGTTATACTTACCTACTTCTACACTTTTGCCAACATGAACTTGTCTCAAAGGAAAAATGACTACAATTTAAACAATTATTGAAATTGAATGGGACCAAATACAATTGGAAGCTAAGACATAATTATTTAAGGTATTAAAGGGGCTTAAAGAGATTCATTATAGGTTGGTTAGATAACAATTTTAAACACGTGTATTATAAGGGCAATTTCAACATAAATACTCAACATATCGTCTCCATTCTTACACAATTCATATATATAACTTCAAGGAGCTTAAGGATACTTTCATATTCATTTACAAAACATCAAGGAAGCTGAACAAGACTTAAACATCACACATTCCATTTGGCTTCTCCAATCAGATTCACAATAATCAAACAAATACATAGTTTAAGGGAATAAAATTGTATATCAAACAAAATAGAAAAATCATAATCATATTTAAACCTAAAAAATATAGATAATTAATATGACTGATAATGTGATACTATAAAAAAATTAAGAAGTAATGATGATGTATTTATAATTTGTAGATGTTCAAATATCAACATCATTTACTTTATTATATGTTGAATGACAGATGTATATTACAAGTTTATTTATACTTTTGGTTTTCTTGTTATTGTTTGTTTTTTGCAATTTGAAAAGATTAATCTCTCACTAGACGTGTTAATTTTATATTTTTTATATAAAAAATAGTAATTATTAATTATTAAATTTTTTATAAAAGAAAATATTTGAACCCATAATATATTTGTTACTTTTTTTTTACCACTTAATCAATCTATACTAAATAAGTATTCAAAGAATGTAACATCCCCGTAACATCAGAGCACCTCACACATAAAAACTAGTAACCAGCAATCCAAATGTCCATTTCTCTTGGTACAGGTAGAGGCCGTTGGAGTGGGAGGACCTCATATCATGCATGTCTTTCTTAGTTAAATTAAAGTTTTGTGTTCAAACTTTTAAGTGTGAAAAAAGTAAAATCCCTATGACAGTTCAGACTATTATGTTATGGATATTCTCAAAATGAACAAATTATCTCCTATAAAACATAAATATCAAGATAAAAATTACTTTTATTTATTTGACAAAGATAAGCAATCTTTCC
>CM023949.1:24521805-24548234 GCA_013407115.1 Glycine latifolia | reverse complement strand
TTCCTCCAAAATAATGGCCATTCTCCAAAATATCATGTTGTTATAATTCGAATAAAAAACACATATGCCACTTTTAAAACCCAAAAGGAATGGTAATACACAGGGATATTCTGTCAATGACTGTTCTAAAGTGATTCCATAATAAAAATGCTTATCCAACCCCTCACTTACCCAAAACCTTGTACTGAAATACGAAAACAACTCAAAACCCCTAACCCAGAACACAACACCAAGTAAAATACCCTTACCTTATGGGAATTCGAAGTCGAGACGAAACAAGAGGGAAGGAGCTCCAATTAGTTACAAGGTCCCTGTTCAGAACTCGACAGCAAAGTGGACAACCAAAAATTCAAACCATGGAAGCGAAGTTTTAATCTAATCAACGAAGAAGATTTGCAGTAAAAAGGGCACTTGTTTCTTCCCTCAATGGAGAGGGTGTGAAACACGGTTCCGAGAATGTCGTAGCCGTGACGGAGGCCGGCCCGCGATGACGTCGAAGAACCAGCTGCGTGAGTGACATAGATGGAGAACGAGAGAATGAGATACCTAAGGGAAAGGGATGCACACTCACTCGATGGCTAGGGTTCAGCTGGGCTTTTGTGAAAAATTAAAATTTTTGATGGAATGAGTATCCATGGGAATGTTCCGTGGGAAATGTTATAATTTCAGATGGAACTTCATCCGTGGGAGGTAGGCCGTCGGAAATGAGCGCTTTTCTTGTAGTGTAAGAAAACTATATAATTCTCTCAATCCTCTCAGTTTTCATTTGAAGATAAGTTTCTTTATATTGTGAAATCAAAAGCTTAGGAGAACTAAGTGATGTTAAAATGGTACCATAAGGAATTGTAAAGCATATGACTCTTACAGAATAATTAATATTTATATTGTTGACTAGTTTGTTTCTTTTAACAAGTACCACCGATTCGGAAATATGGACCAAAATATCTCAATGGCCATTGCTGGATACTCAGCGCAAGCGTTAGCATTAAATGTTTTGCACATTCCCCAACAATGACATTAAACTTTATTTATACTATAGTAATTATTTAGGCCAAATATCTATTTAATTTTTTATTTTAATCTTTTATTTTTTTTAAATAATTCAAAATGATATTTACCGTGACAACCATTCACAAGATATTTGTGGGAAATGGGTGGAGCTATGAAGGTTGCCTGAAATGCTTTAAGAAAGTTGACTCGCCGCCATGCTCATGCCCAGGTTGTGCAAATGATTGCTTCAACTATTGTTGCAAGGTTTGAACCAAGTTTATTAATGAGTTGAGCATAATTTATTATCTTATTCTTGTACAAAGCATACTAATAGATTAAGTATCAGATTTAGATTGGAGGTTAGAGTAGACCAAAAAGAATTTGGTTGTTTTGTTTTATGGGATAAAGATTGTCATCATCAAATTAATCAATCAGCTTCTGAGATAAAAAAAATCTAATTATTGTTGACGTATAACATTTTCTTGATATATCTTCTTTATGTTCAATTGATGTGATTTTAGTTGTCTTATAGTAATAATGGTTCTATATAACTTTTAGGAAGGTGAATTCGATCCAAGGTTGTATACCTGAAGTCATTGATAACATTTTGGGTAGAAAGCTAGCCTTTAAATTGAGTGTGACCCCTGGAAATTCTCGGTTTCTATGAATCAAATATGCATTAACGATGAAATCATTAATAAAATCCTTGAGGAAATTCCACATGAAGAGGTATAAAATTACTATTTATCATTTTCAATGGGTTCAATTTATAGATTCATGAATGATTTTTGATTTGTTTGTTTGTTAAATTTAAATAAATGGTAGCAACGACTGAAAAAGAAAAATCACCTTCTGATATTCAAAGATTATATGACTTTGGAGAAAGTGTAAGTTCACATGTTATCTTTTTTTATTTTCACATTATAAAACCAAAATGGATAGATCTTATAATGAATGTTTAAAATGTTCAGCAAACTTTTTTTGCAAGTGTTGACTATGATCCTAATCTGCTACTATCTCAAACTCCTACTAAAAGATCCTCGTCTAATTCTCAATATCGTGATCTAACATATGAAGATTTGGTGTGTGGGCAATTTTCCAGTTCAAAGTTAGCAAAACAAATCAAAAAAGAACAATAGATTGTTGAACTATAGTTTCTCTTT
This sequence comes from Glycine latifolia, assembly GCA_013407115.1. Lineage (NCBI taxonomy): Eukaryota > Viridiplantae > Streptophyta > Magnoliopsida > Fabales > Fabaceae > Glycine > Glycine latifolia. The sequence goes on along the minus strand of CM023949.1, from coordinate 24,546,081 downwards.
TTTTGGATGTTTTGATGTGAAAAGTAGCCAACAGCTTATCAGAATTAGATGAATCTAAATGCTTGAAATTTGTTTTGGGAGATGTCAATATAGATGTATTTGGGATTTGTTTAACAAGTCTTCCTTTTTGCTCATTAGGTATGTAATGTATGTGGGCTAACATATGCTTACTATGACTGAATATAATGTTACTGGCTATACTTTTCTGATTGCACCATATCAGATTTCATATTAAATCCAGTTTTAAAATATCAAATCATATTCAAGTATATTACATTGTTAATAAAATCGGAAATATATGTTACATAGATTTATAGTTTGAATCCAAATAAATATTAAATGACTCCAAATAAAAATGAGTAGTATTGTCATTTATAATAGATAATTTCAATTCAAAATTAATATAATTATAATATTGAGAGCTGAAAGGGAATTTTTGGATTTTTAGAAAATAAAAGTATTTTCATAAAGTAAACTAAAAATCTTATAATTTTAGGATGCTGAAATAAGTTTGGAGAACTAACTAATGTACCAATTTTAGTTTAATTCTATATTTACATAAAGTAAAGTAGGATTATTTTTAATTATGCTAAATATTTGGCTTGCTTTTAATCATTTCAAGCACCTAAGAGTTAAAGTTGTTGTTAATAGCAACATTGATAGAAATGCCTACTAATATAATGACAAAGATTAGGTAACATTTATGTAATAAAAAAAAGATTAGGTAACATAATATGCAGATAATGAATCTAGAGAAATTAGAGAAAATTGACTTTCACATGACATGCAAATTCATAAAACAGGTCTCCTATATAGCTAGATACTAACCTCTTCCGCTAATCTGCTACCTGGGTGAAAGAAGATGGAAACAGTAACTTAGCAAGCACAATATACAAAATTTAAAGCCCATTCTAGTTTTCAGAAGAAATTAGTATCCCAGAAGAATGAAGTCAACTAATTCTGTTGGCATACAAAAATGGTCCAAGAGACATGAAAGTAAATTTACATTCAAACTTAATACAATCAATAATGAAAAATTGATACATTATTTTGAAGAATTTCTTAATGAAAGATATCTTGTCCACTATAGAAGAAATAAAAAGAAGCTCCAAGTATAACATTGCACCAAAACACATCGAACACTCAAAGAGGTCAAATCACATTTGAGTTTGCGATTAGACAACACAATTAAAAGATTTTTATCCTTTTATTCGGTAGATGTATTTTTAACATAAATCAAACAATCTCCTGTCTTGACCACACCCATACAATCACCAAAGCTTTTCAAAGAGCCTTACAGTGAACAAACACTTTATATGGCAACTCCCTGACAAATTTCTCCACAGCATATGCAAGAACAAACAATCAACACCCCAATCACAAAATCAGTTAATTCCAAGCTCCAATACGCACACAACGTTAGAAACAAAACATCTTCATAGGTGGAGGCCAATTCTTGAAAGAAAGCATTCATAACTATAGAAGGCACACACTAGAAAGCAGATAAATGAACCACAACCTGCAAAATGGACCAAAAAAACATGGTTCAATTTGGTTAAATCCCTCTATTTCCTCTGAGAAACCCCTCTATTTCCTCACCTCTGCCTGAATCCCATGGTTTGCAACCCCTTCTATTTCTAATTGATAAGTATGGTATAAACTTTAAATTCCACAATCCTCATAAATTTCCTTCCGTTGTTGTAAAATTTCTTGTGTAACCATACAAAGACAACGACATCATTCATTGAAAACAAAATTTTCTTCAAATTAACCAATTAATTAAGAAACATTAAACTCTAAACAAAATACGTGGCAGACAACTCAATAGAACATGATGAAACAAAACAGAGTTGCAAGAACACTACCAGATCCGCAAGAGAGAGAGTTACATGAACACTTCCATATTTGCAAGAAAAGTATTGCGTCAACGATTCTAGAGTTGCTACGAAGAACCCTAAACCTTCGAAGAAGCCTAGCAAAACAAAGCACATAAAGATCAGAACTATCGCAAAACTTGTTGCCGATCAACTACACAAAAAATAGGTTAATTTGGAGCAACAACTTTATTCACTACTATAAAAGCTAGTTTTAATATCACTACGTTAACATCAGTTTTACAAAAACGCGGTGACATTTTTGTAAATAAGGGAGTTCATTCAACCTCTTAGGTTTTGGCCAATTTCTTTGTAAAAGAAAAGAATAAAACAATTTTGGTTCTAACTAGCTTCGTCAATATTCGAAGATTCATGAACCTCAACGATTAAAAATCAAATTTCTAAAGGATAACAGTTACAATATGATAAAATTTGAGAAAGATGAGAGAGGGAAATGGAAACCCTAGATTTCAGAAAATGAGAGAGACATTGTCTTTGTTGCGACTTGTGATTGCCATAGAGAGGCAAATTTGGAAGAATGGTCTTAACGGTGGGTGGAGCACAATGAAGACGAATGGTAGGGGTTTTGAATTTTGAACACTTGTTAGGTTTGAGACAACATGTTTAGTTTGGTTAAGTGACACATAAATGAGAAATTAAATAAAATGAGCTAGTCAAGTCCAGTGTTGCCAAGTCCGATTAGAGTCAAGAATCTAATTGTTCCAGCCACACTAAGTGCGAAATTTTGTCATATTTCTAGCGATTTATTTTGATGGTCAAAAGTAAATAAATAGTAAATACATATTTTTTTTGTAGTGGAATATAGATATCCGCACAAAAAAAGGATCTAGATGTCCCAATTATCTCCAAAAAAATGTTAAACAACAAGTAAACTAATTTAATGTCTTTAAAATATAAAACACATTTTATAGTTACCATTTAATCTAAATAAAAGTAAGAGGGATTAGGAAAAGGAAGATTTAGAATTACACCCTTAACAATATATAGTTATAACTTTTTATTAAGACATTTTTTTATGTACAATGGTACGATAAGGTCTGAATTTGTCTTTATGAAAATTATTCAAAATTCCCCACTAGACTCTCTTGTGTATAACAAAATTTAAGTGCAATTCCTTATGGAGCATTTGTTTTGGATAATTTTTTTATTCTTGGCAATAAAACGTGAGAATGTTATTCTCGAATATTTAATAAAAAAAATGTGTTTGATTAATTATAAAATTAGTTGAGAATATTTATATATTCTTGGGAATAATTAAGTTTGGTTAAATTTTTTTTTTTGGAAATATATATTATAATTACTAATTAAACAGTGATTTATGATTTGGATGATAATGTAAAATTATTTTATACGGTCATTATATAAACATTAAACTCTTACTAAAATATCCTTATCATGTTAAATATATTATTTTTTTCATAAAATAGAAAAATTTATTATAAGACCAATAAATGACAAACAAATTGTACTCAACATGTTATATATCTTATGTTCCCATGACAATTTTCTCTCACTACTCATTTACTATCCATTAGAGTATGCCAAAATATAGATATGTTCCTATGAAACTAACATGTTTGGTATCAATTCAAAAAAAAAAAACATGCATGTGAAAGCATGTTTTTCCAGAAAATGTTTTTTAAACAGTTTCCCCTAAAAAATTTCTCATGGGGAAATGTGTGAATCTTACTTTCCCGAGTCATTTTTTTTACTATAGTAAAAATAGCACCTTACTCTTCATTAAATTATTTAATGTGGTAAAAATGTTGGATAACTCTTTGATTCCTAGAAAACTTATCTTAATATTTCAATGGTCAATCAAACAAATTTTATTCATTCCTATGATTCATGATTCCTGGGCATGAAAAAACTTTTCCCCAATTAAAAGTCATATTAGTGATTTTGTCTCACCTAATGGAGAATGAGATTGGCAAAAGCTTCAATCTTTGATCCCTGCAAATATGTGCAACATTATTAGAGCATTGGTTTGGTTGCACCTGAAATTACTTAGGATGATGATAGGCCTACTTGGAGAGATTGCACAGATGGGAATTTTTCTTTTAAGGTTGCGTATACTGCAAGAGATGTTGGTGGAAATGACTCTTTAATACAAGGCCATATGGTGTTCAAATGCTCATGAGAGAATTAGGGTGATGATGTGGAGAGTTGCACATAATGACCTCCTTATGAATGATTGTCACTATAGAAGATGTATGTCGCAATCAAATGTTTGTGTCAAGTGCAATTCAAATGTAGAGATAGTTTTGCAGTGTATAAAAGACTACACTATAGCGAGGCAAGTCTAGTCCCTTATTTTTGGCAATTCTCTAAGAGTATGTTTGGATGAGAGAATTAAAATGGAGAAAATAATTATCCAGAGGATTTAAAATTCTCCCCCCTTAAATAATCTATTTGGATGCTCATTTAGAATAAGTTTAAAATTTTGGCATTTTAAAATGAATTTTTTTTTAAACTATCAAATTAGAATTTTAAATTCTTTCGAAAACAAAAGAATTCTAAATCCTCTCTCGGTCTCTCCTCTGTACACGTTGCTCACTCCTCTCGACCCACACACTCTCACTCCCTTGCGATTTGGAGACCCTGGCTCTCTCATAGTGGTTCATACAAGGTTAGTTTCGTTTTTCACAAAACTCTCTCACATGGGATCTTTTTACCTAGCGTTTCATTTTTTTATTTCGTTAATTTGTGATTTGTTTTTTATTTAGTTGTTTGATTTTGTTGGTTTTGTTTTTGACTTGATATAGTTGCGTTGATTTCTTGCTCATTGTGCTTTTTGTTGTTGGATTTTTCACTCACGGTGTGTATTACTGTTACGACTATGGCCTATGTACCTATTTGTTCCTAATAATTAAGGCTTTAATGCCTTTCGTGTTTGTTGTCCTGTTTCTCTTTACCATGTTTATGAATGTTAGGTCCAAGTTTATTTGTTGTTGATACATAGGTGACATGAGGTTCAATATTTTCATAATATCCTGAAATTTTGTTGTTCAATGTTTCGGATTTTGTTGTCATGGTTAGTTTTGAGGTAAAGGGTTTTCATGTTAGTCAATATAGATAAAGGATGTGGCGACTTTTAATTGTATATTATTGTTTGGGAAGGCTTGTGGTTTGATGCATTAACTGAGCAGGTATTGGACACTAGTTGAGCCGAGGGGTCAATGGGTCATGTATGCATGTGGAAAGAAATCGATCTAATAGATCTAATGACATTAAAAACAAGACTACCCAGAAATAGAGGTATTGGAGGATGAAAAAAAATCATTTGAAGAGTGTATGCAAGACTGTCTCCTGCGTTTATCATGGGCTCTTGTTCACATATTTTTTCCAACTATCAATAAATTTTGCTGGTACTTCTTATTTTAAAGTTTCTTAGAAAATAATTTTGAATTCAAGTTATAAGTGTATTAATAATCTAAATTCAAGAAATGTTGCATTAATATAAGATCGTATTAAAGTTCATGTTGGAAGGCTCTCTCCTTTACTCTTTCATCATGCATTAATGCAATTATGTATGTATGTATGTATGTTAATTGATAGTTAAATGACATGGATGTACATGGAAATGGCATCATCTTTGCCTAGTACAAAGGACCCATTATAGCAAAGGGAGAAACTTTATCTTTTGGCTGTGAAATCCTGATTATTCAAGGAGTAAGGATCGTGTCAACAGGTGCCTTGCTGTATCTACCAATCTATCTAAGGAATCTCAATTGTCATAATGAACACCTTTATCCATGTCCATGAAGTATCGATCAATGAAAGTCTCCTCTTATCACTTATCATAGTGAACACCTTTTTCCGAAAAAAGGAGTCTCATCTTATCACTTATCATGGTGGTCAAAATCATAGCCAAATTTATTTCTTTATGGCTAGAAGAGACGATAGAAATTCTTGTATCAACTACAAGGTCTATGCTGGAAAGTGTTTCACTATGCAACATAAGCTGGTAGTTTTAAAGGTTTGGTTCAACAAAGTACTTAATATGAGGAAAATGGCTCAAAACCCAAGGATAAGATAGTGGAAGAAAAAGGAGGAAAAACAAATAGAGTTCAAAGAAAACATGTTGTGTGAAGGATCGTGGAAGTCTGTTGGAAAAATAAATGAAATATGGAATGAGATGACTATGTGCATCCAAAATGTGCGAAGGAGAGTGCTAGGAGAAAGCAAAGAAAACAAAATTCTTACAAAAAAATATATGGTGATGAAATGAAGAGGTGTATGAGGCAATTAAACAAGAGAATGAATGCTTTAGATCTTTGCATAAAAGTTCTAATGATGAGAATTTGTAAAAGTTTAGATTAGCGAAAAAAATGCAAAGAAAACAAGGTGGGAAGCTAGAGGCAATGTTTTTACAGATTTGTATAAAAATATTTGGAGCAAGGATGGTGAAAAAGACATATAAAAACTTGCAAAAATGATGGATAAGAAGAGTAAAGACCTCATCCAAGTTAGATGCATCAAGGATGAAAATAAAAAAAAAACTTTTGGTAAGAGATGAAGATGTAAATGAAAGAAGGATGAACTACTTTAACAAACTTTTTAATAGAAATGACGATAAAAGTGAGGTGGACTTAGAGGACGCTTAATACACATGAAGGTAAGGAGACTTTAAAGAGGATAAAGAATAATAAAGTTTTAGGACCTGATGACATCCTTATTGAAGTGTGGAGAGGACTAGGAGATGTTGCAATAAAATGACTGACCAATCTTTTTAATAAGATTTTTCAAACAAATGAGATGTCTGATGTTTGGAGGAAAAGTATGGTTGTGCCTATTTTCAAAAACAATGGAGATATCCATAATTGTTTTAATTATAGAGACATTAAGCTTATGAGTCATACTATGAAGTTGTGGGAGAGAATTATTGAACATCATTTGAGGAGAGAGACCAATGTTTCTATAAATCAATTTGGATTTATGCCAGGAAGATGTATCATGGAAGCCATTTTCTTGATGTAACAATTAATGGAAAGGTATCGAAAAAAAAAGACTTATATATGGTGTTCATAGATCTTGAGAGAGCATATGATAGAGTCCCAAGAAAAATTTTATGGTGGGATCTTAAGAAGAAAAAAGTATCATTAAAGTATGTAAATGCAATCAAGGATATATGTATGATACGGTTACCACATGTGTGAAAGCTTGTAATGAAAAATCAAGTTATTTTTCTATCATGATAGGTGTACACCAAGGTTCGACTCTTAGTCCTTATCTATTTGCTTTAGTGATGGATGAACTAATAAAAGATATTCAAGAGGAAGTGTCGTGGTGTATGTTTTTTGCAAATGATATTGCGCTTAATGATGAGACAAAAGACGGTGCTAATAGGAAACTTGAATTATAGAGAAGCGCTTTGGAGTCTAAATGATTCACGTTAAACTGAAGCAAGACTAAGTCTATGAAATGTAAGTTTTCACTGGTAAGAGATGGTGATCAAGACCTCATGCATCTACTTGGTCAAGGGGTACTCATGAAAGATGTTTTTATATACCTGTGGTCAATTTTGCAAAAAGCTGGAGAGATTGATGATGATGTAAATCATAGAATCATAGTAGGGTGGATGAAATGAGGGAGTGCATCTGGGTTGTTATGTGACTGCACAATTTCCCTTAAACTAAAAGAAAAATTCTATAGAACAACTTTAATACAAAGATGGATAAGATAAAAAACTGAAGATATTCGACAAAAGGTAGTAGTAGTAGTATCGATGAGTGACAAGATGAAGAAACATAGATTGAGGTGATTTGGACATGTAATGAGACGACTCTTGGATGCTCCCTTTGTTATTAAGAGCTCAATACAAAGAGAGGTAAATATAGACCGAAACTTACTTGATGAAAGGTAGTTAAACAAGACTTAATGGAGTGAAATACATATTGGTGGACGACAATGTATCTTAGGATAGAAGAGAGAAAAGCTATAAGTTTGGTGGAGAGTTGGATTCGTTATTATCTTTATGTTTCAGATGGTCCCTTTTTAGTCATTTTCCTCTTCATTTCCCCCTTATTCTCTTTTATTTCATTTCTTTTTTTTTTTCAACTTCCTTGTATCTGTAGGGTTCATCTACCATCGACTCCAATTAACTTGAATTAAAGGTATTGTTGATGTTGATATATATATATATATATATATGCACATACATATACACAATTAAAAAATATATAAAAATGCAAGATAACTCAAACCTAATAAAACCTAACGAAAACGAAGTTTGATGCATTTTTTTTTCACCTCTCTTAAACCCATCCCAAATACACCCTAAGCCACTAGCATCAATCCTAGTGACAAGGGAATTTGGATAAGATCCTAGTCTTGTTGTTATTGTTGTAAAAAAAAACAATTCTAAATACGCCTATCTTTCATACACACAAAAAAGGTGAGTTCAATGAAGTTTTTGAAAGTTTTCCAAACCTAATAAAATCCAACAAAATGAAGTTAAGTATAAATATGTTATTTTTGCCTCTTTTAAACCCATCCCAACCCACACAAGATTGACCTGCTGATGATGAAAGGGATTTTGAAAGCTCACACAAGATCCTAGGTTCTAGTCTCGACATGTCGCCGCCGTTGTAGATAAAAAAAACCCAAACATACCCACCACTATCTTACAAGAATGGAAAATAGAGAGTTAAACTTGTTGCCGACTCATCCCATTGTCATGTCTAAAGTAATTAAAAAAAATGCTTGAAATTAAATTATTTTATGTGGTTTTGTGGGGCCATTTGCTTTCTGTGTTTGATTCCTGCCTATTGTACTCATTTCACCGTTTTATGCTGTTTTAGTGAACAACAAGGCCAACAACAACAATGCTGCTTCTTCACTCTGCCCAGAGACACACACACTGCTAAGTACTGCGTTCTGCACCAATCAGCAACAGCTCTCTCAAATCTCGGCTTCTTCTAAGAATCTTTGAACGGTACTTTCTCAACAACACTGTCACTCTCAGTCAACGCATCCTGCTTCACCGGGTATCTACTCTCTCTCAATTTTTTCATCAATTTTTCTGTCCGTTCCCCAAATTACATGTTTGTTGTTTTTTGTTTATGTCGCTGAAGACGACGATTTTATAGTGGTTTTCGTTCCATTTTGCTTCTGAATGTGTGTTTCCTTTGGTTAATTTATATTTTTGTTGTTATGTTTTCTGATTATTCTTGGTGCTTTCAGCTCCCCTGTGTTTTAGGTTTTCAATTTTCATCAGCAATGGAAATGCATGCCTTTGTTTTTGCTTTTATTGTTTTCTGCTGTCAAGTTGTCATTTTCTAAAATAATTTGATTTTTTTTTTTTGTTGGGGATTGGCAACAGAGAGATCATGGGAATAGGGAAATTTGAAAGGTGGAACGACTGAGAGCATTTAGTGGAGGAGGGTTGGATTTAGGGTTATGTTTGATAGGAAGGATGGGTGATCAACCTCGTGCTGGTTCTTTCTGGACGGAAGAAATTAATGGGGTGGTTCCGACCCCCATGAGAAGGAAAAGGAAATACAGGACAAAGAAAAAGGAATATCAAGGATGGGGATCAACTTCCCTTATTTGGTTTCTCGAATCCATTGGTAGAGATACGAGCACTGAGATAGCTCAAAGCGAGGTTGCAAATATCGTAATGGAGTATGTTAAGCAGCACAACCTCTTTCACAAGACCAAAAAGAAGAGAATTGTGTGTGATGAAACACTTCATTCGCTTTTTGGGAGGAAGACCATTAGCCGGTTGAAAATCAATGACCTGCTAGAGTCACACATTAAGGAGAATTGTGAGGAGTCCTCTGATGGTGTTTTCTTTGACTCAGAAGATGATGAGAATGCCTTGATAGCTTGTGAAACCCCGAGAACAGCACCTTCGGAGAGGAAGAGTCAACCAAAGAAACCAGTTTTTGAAAAACCAAGGAGCTGTTTTGCTGCCATTGTTCCTGCCAACATCAAGCTTGTTTATTTGAAGAGGAGTCTAGTTAAGGACCTTTTAAAGGCCCCTGAAACTTTTGAGACTAAAGTAGTTGGAAGCTTCATAAGAATCAGATGTGACCCTAATGATTACCTTCAGAAAAACTCACACCAGCTTTTGCAGGTCACAGGTAATTTGGCTGCTGTTCGTTGATTATACATTGCATTCTAGTAAATGCTTTTTTCCCCCTAAATGTACACTTCACCTTGAATAGGTATGTTCATCAACTGCTTAAGTTGAATACTTGTGTTTGTAAGAAGCAGAGGTTACAAACAATAAAGCAATCTGAAATGTACTTAATTACATTTTTTTACATCATTAGTTTTTAGGTCACATGCATATGATGATCTGGCGAAGTAGTCAAATTTGTCTGGATTGAAAATTTTGGACTATTTGCAATGATGACAATGAACAAAATTATCTAATCTATAACATCACGCTGGTTGGGATTCTCATAAGTGAAGCCCATCCCAATGTGCTTATTATTTTGTACTATTTTGGCATTATTAGGATAGGTCAAGGCCAGACGTGGTTAGTCCTAATTGAATGATTTGGACTATTCACAATGAAAGACAATGAACAAAGCAATCTAATCCAATAACCTCAAGCTGGGTGGGATTAAAATAACTGGGAAAAAATTGTACTTAATCATTTACTGCTTTTTGACATCATTAACATGGTTCATGTGTCAGTTATGATTCATCCTAGTTGAATACTTTAGACTATTCACAATGAATAACTATGAACAAAAAAACTACTCCATTTGGTTCCCAATTAATTTTCTATGGGCTCCTTCCCAAAATTATTTCTCTTATTGTTTTGTATTAATCTGGAGGGCGAGCCCTGGCATAACAATAAAGTTGTGTCTTGGTGACTTGTTGGTCATGGGTTCGAATCTGGAAACAGCCTCTTTGCATATGCAAGGGTAAGGCTGCGTACAATATCTCTCCCCCTTACATGCGCATAGCGTGGAGCCTCCGGACAATGGGGTACGTAGTAGTAGTTTTGTATTAATCTATTATTTGTTTATGAATTTGGCATGCAATTGACAATTGAATATGACAGATATAGAAAAATTAGACAATGATATTTAATTCTTCTAATTAGCTGAAGTACTGTTTTTTCTGGACTACCGTCCAGGTACGAAGAAGAGCTCTCAAGTAAATGGGGAAGTTCACCTTCAAGCTTCTGGTTTCATTAAAGACATCATGATTCAAATGCTTTCAGATGATAATTTCTCTGAGGTACAGTTAACATGTCTTGCTACTTTCCGTTTAAGCTTTATTTAGCAAAATTTGTAGACTCTATTAATGAGGGTTAACTCAACTAGTAGGATCAAATTTTATCTACTTAAGCCCAGTTTGAATAAACTTTTTAACAAACATTTATAAGATAAGAAAATAAAGAGGTTTAATGAATTAAACTTCTCCCATTAGTTTTTTAGAAGCTTCCTAATCTAATTTGTCCAGAAGCTAGGTGCATAAGTTGATTTTAACTTAAGGGAGAAATTTTATTCATTTTACCTCCTTTTTTTTTTTTTCTCCTATAAGTGTTTGTTGAGAAATTTATCTAAATGAGGCCCATTGGTATGTCATTTGTAACTTTAAGTACCATTTTAAATGGCTTGTGCTATGCCATGAACTTGTAATGCAGCAACTTTTCCTCCCCATAAATTTTCATGTACCCAAAAAAGAAAAAAAAAATGTTGACTCTGATGTAAGCCAAAACTGCCAAGTTGTCTGTGCGTAATCATTGTTCTTGAGCAATTTCTATCAAATTAATGCCAGAATACTTCATTGACAGTTTTAAATAAGCACATGTTAGCTGGAAGTTGATGGTTGGTTTGATATTCTTTACTGCTGATTATCTTCAACACCATTTTTTTGTATCCTAATTTTTTTTAATAATGTGAGGTTTAATTGTGGATGTGATGTATGCGTAACATCTGGCTGTAACCATGCTTGATAGAGTTAATGCCAAAAGAATGGTAAAGCAAAATGGAACTCCGGGGGTGTGGGAAAGGGGGGCGGGGGGGGAGTTCTATGCATCATAACGGTGTATGTTGTCTTCTGACTACTGCTTCAAGGTTTTATTCTAGTACCAATTGGTGCAAAACTAAAATGTGGGAGAAGCAAAGGACGGGGTGGGAAATAGAAAAAAAATTGATATAAAAGTAGTCTTGTTATGTTTTAGTAAAGCTAGTATCTTGCTCTAAATGTTGGGGATCTGGGGATGTGCTCTAGCTGCTGCTATTTTACAAAACCGCATCTTCATTCTAACCTACAACAACATGGTTTATGTATGGATAGTCTCAATTCTCAAGGACAAACCTAAAATATAACAGACAATAATCAAAAGTCAGTGTCAAGTCATGTAGGAAAATGCAAAGCTTAGAAGATAAATGGAAGTTTTAGAAATAGGGCATGGAGCAAAATGGTTTGGAAATTCTTTTACTAAAACAAAACACAAAGTCACTACCATACAAATTCCAAACTCCAGGCTCTACTTTGGAAAAAGTACTTTCTTTGATCAACATTAATCAGCTAATAATAATTTTGTGATTTTTTAAAAAAAAATTGTTATATTAGCTAAAATAGTTTAAATAAGTGTTCAGTGCTTACAAATAAATAGCATACTTTTGCATAAGAATTACAACTTTGTGTAGCTACTTTATACTATCTTAATGATATTATCATGTTCAAGAACTTTCTGCTTTCCGTATCTGTATTATTATTCTGCCTTTAAATTTTTGGGTTTGAGATTATGTGACTTTGGTTTCAGGAGGAATGTGAGAATTTGCACCAAAGAGTAAAAGATGGCTTGGTCAAGAGACCTATGATTGTAAGCTTTATTGGTTTGAATTATTCTAAAATAGTGAAATTCCTGCAGCACTAGAACAATCTACTTCCATAAATTGTGAACTGAAAGGAATACAGAGCACAGTGTATTCCGTATACATGCAAGTCTGTTTTACTCTAGATACTAGATATTTTGTCTGATGCTTTAATGAATCTAAATGATATGACATTTTCTTTTATACATGATTACATGGTAGGTGGATATGGAGCAGACAGCTAGAGTATTGCATGAGGATATGATTAAGCATGTATGTACTGAACTGTAGCTGAACCTTGTGTTTTGATTGCTTCATTTATGTTTCTGTTCATGATTTTCTCATAATTTGTCAAGCTATTTTTTGAATAGTGAATATAATCAAATTGTATGATTAAGGGAGGACACACTGAAAAACAGATTGAACTTTGAACTATATCATATAAATGATAAATAATGTAGTTTGCAATATAACATTTTTTACCAATAAATTGAGAAAAATAGCTTGACCACAAGTCTCACAAAACAAAATCATAACTCATAATTGAGTGTGTGAAGCCTCTATTTACGAACAATGAAAAAGAGCAACAGAATGTCCTATTTCTTCCTGTAGCCAATGTCACCTAGTCTATGTTTGGTAATGGATTATTGTACGTAAATAAATTTTTACCCTTTTGATATCTGGGCTTATTTTTGGCCTTAACTTTCCTAAGTCCTGCTTTCTTTTTATGTGATGATTTTGTTTTAGTGGCTTGCAAGAGAATTTATTCTGCTACAAAATCTTATTGATCGAGCTAATGAAAAGGGTTGGCGCAGAGAATATCCTTTTCTGATATTTATTAGATTAACGAATTTTCTATATTGTGGTAATGTCTCCCCATCCATTTTTGCATCAGAAGATGGCAACAACCTAGTTAGCACATGACACCACTCATGCTATACAATTAAATTTGTTCTCTAATAGATACTTCATACATTATTGCTGTACTATTTGTCATAAATAAAACCATTGGCTGTTTATGGCAATCTATATATATAGTAACTAATAACAATTTCATGATCCTTGATTGTATAGATTTCTAATTACAATTTTATTTATTTATTTTTGCATATACTAATACTGATTTGCTTATTCAACTAATAAATAAATAATAATAATAAATCTGTTCCCATCATTGTTTTTCAGGACAAACAATCTTTTTTGACTATTGATGGTATTAGGAAAAAAACCCAAGTCCCACATTGACCAGAAACAGGGTCCGAATAGGCAACTCTTACCTTATAAACTAGTTTTTGGGTTGAGTTAGGCTCAAATCCAAATCGTAAAGTGGTATCAAAGCCTATCCTAGATTCAATATTGAGCCACCTACCATATTATCTACACACCAAGTCTCACATTGACTCGTGTATATAAATGGGGGACAACTTTCACTCTATGGATTAACTTTTGGGGTTGAGTTAGGCCTAGACTCAATTTGTATGAGTTGGTCACCTAATTGATTTGAGCCATCAAATCAATTCTTGTTTAGTCTGTGTTTCATCTGACAGTTGCATAATTCTTCTTTAATTTGTCTAATGTTTTCTGCATCAATTCTTTCTTTTGTTTTGGTGAATTACAGCAATTCTTTCAGTGTCATTGTAGGATAGTTTTACTTTTAGGGCGAAGCATATTTCTCTTCCGAACCACATCACATAACTAAGATATTTACTCAACTTCTCTCCTATCCCCAACCACCTGAGTTATGCCCAGGTGGCATGGGAGAGGAGAGGGGGCACATGGGAGAGGAGAGGGGGCAGCCTCTGTGTTTCTCTTTAATGCAGACTTATCTGCTGTTTAATAACTACATACCACCATAAAGTCATGCAGACTGATTACATTACAATCCCTTCTATATATGGCTTTCACTTATTCTTTTTTCAGTAAAGTAGTACTCATATTGATAGGATTAAGACACTATCTCAATAAGAGGGAGTGATTCTATATTGATGTTAAAATGTCCAAACAGAAACAGAAATTACAAAAGAAAAGTATGAGCAAATGCCCCCAGCTATGGAGAACTTATCCTCTAGCCCTTTCTACCCCCATAGAAAAAGAACTTAAATCATGCCTGCCCCTAGATTCTTCCCTACTACTGATATAAAATGATAACAGAATAACAAACTACGTCAATCCGCACATTCTCTCCATACAGAATGCACGTACATGCCCACACTTCATTCCACGTCACCACTTCCTTCCTCACTATTTTCTGCTCTCTACTTGGCTCTTCTTTGGTAGACTAGGATTGGACCGGCCCATTTCTTCTTGGGCTGTTGAAGATGGTCTGACTCAGGTATTTCATCCACATTCATATCACATACTCCTGAATTAGAAAGCAATCAATTGTGGTGATGAACATTGCGCTTTAAAATTCTGTCTCGTCATGTTTATAATGCTCTGTTTACTGATCTTTTTAAGTCAAAAACTTTAAGAAAGGTCTTCTATGAAAAAAAGATTCCTTAACCAATTGGAAGTACACTGGATGAGTACCTACGAAGAAGGGAGAAGCTTCAGAGTCCTGATGAGAAGGAGCGGTTATTACATGAATTTCCTCAAGTTATTGCAGATGAGCAAGAATTAGAATCTACAACACCAGATATTCTAGATACAAACATAGAAAACAATTTGCAGGAGTTCTGGCAGGCTACCTATACAAAATCATCTTCAGTGACCGAGGTCCCAAATGAAGTTGCAAATACAAAATTGGATATTGCTGATCTTGTAAAACAACAAAGCAATTCACCAAAGTCAATTCCCATTCTCCACAGAGCACCAGAAGTTCCTCTTTTGGATATGACAAATAATAGCACTATGTTGAATTGCATTTCTCGAGACACCACAGGTTTGTTATAACCATTCATCTTTTTCCATGATATTTTATGGTAATACCTATCTTTTTCCCAGCATCTCTCTGTGTGTAATTTAAAATATTGTATCTCTTAATGGATACCAACCTACTCATCTAAGTCCATGCTAATGTCATTCTTTGATGTTCTTGGCATCTTTTGGCAGAGCACCAGTCCCATGGCTTATCTGTCCAACTGCCACCAGAGCAACAAACAGTCTTTGCATATAAGAATGACATGTCTAAGCCAGGCGATTCAAAAGCACTGCCCGACAAGCAGATGTGGTCACCTCAGATTCAGGTTATAAGGCTAAGCAATGGCTTATCTGTCCAACAGCCGCCAGAGCAACAAACAGACTTTGCATATAAGAATGACATGTCTAAGCCAGCCAATTCACATGAAGCGAAAATCTCTCAAGCACTGCCTGACAAACAGATGTGGTCATCTCAGATTCGAGCTATTAGGCTAAGTGATGGCCTACCTGTCCAACAGTCACCAGAGCAACAAACAGATTTTGCATATAAGAATGGAACATCTAAGCCAGCTGAATCACAGGAAAAAAAGATCTCTCAAGTACTGCCCTGCAAACAGATACGGCCATCTCAGCTTGAGTTTATAGAGCTAAGTGATGACTTATCTGTCCAACAGCCTCCAGAGCAACAGACAAACTTCACATATAAGAATGACATGTCTAAGCCAGCCAAATGGCATGAAGTGAAGATCTCTCAAGCACTGCCCAACAAACAGATGCTGCAATCGCAGCTCGATGTTATAGAGCTAAGTGATGGCTTACCTGTTCAGCAGCCGCCAGATCAACAAATAAATTTTGCAAATAATAATGGCATGTGTAAGCCAGCTGAATCGCATGAAGCGAAGATCTCTCAAGCACTGCCCAACAAACAAATACAGTCATCTCAGATTCAAGTTATAGAGCTAAGTGATGATGATGATGATGATAAAGATGAAGAAAATGAAAAACAAAGTACTACAAAACTGGTTCCTGCTGTGCAGTTGGATACCTTGATGTGGCATTACAGAGATCCAATGGGAAATGTACAAGGACCATTTTCCTTGGTTTCTCTAAAACGTTGGAGTGATGCTGGCTACTTTCATCGAGGTTTCAAGGTCTGGCAGTCAGGTAATAGGCAGGATCAAGATGTATTACTGGTGAACATACTAGCACAATTTGCCCAATTTTTCCCCTTGTAATCAAACTGCTTATTGATGCACATTGTAAAATCCAGGTCAATAATTTTGTTGTCATTCCTAGGCAACTGCCAGTCTACAACTTGTAATTGTAACTAGAAACTCATGCTCTCTAATTGAATTATTTTCCCCCCTTCCCCCCCCCCCTTCTGCTTGTTTACTCCTTTACCTTGAATCATTCATACATGATGCATCTGAGTTTTATTTGGACAATGTGGAGCGATCTTGCAATGTCCCTTATCAGGCTAGGTTGTCCAAAGCAGTGATTGTAAGCTATAGTGAAAAATATCAACTTGGAAAGGAGGTTGATGCAATAGATATGACTCCATGAGACTTGGGGGAGCATTGTCAATGAATTAGCACGAGATCTTCTCAGGCTTGAATTACAAACAAGCTGGTACCAATATGTAAATTTATGACTGTTCTCAACGAGTCAACATAACTTTAGGATTCTTGTTCTTCGTTACAAGTTGTTCCTTGTTGGGTAGGGATGATTACCTAAAAGGGGACTCTAAAGTAAGGTTATCTAATCGAGATTTGAATCGTGGATTATAAAACTAATTTCTGAATCGTGAATCAAAATTTGTATTGAATCGTAAGTTTAGAAACAATAAAAAGTATTACAGTTTTATTCGTTTTGAACATGATTATCGTTAGTGGAAAATACTTGTGGTTAAGACTGAAAAAATATAAATGATTTTATGGTGTTTAATATAGAAACTTTAATGTAGAATTAAATAAATAAAAAAACTTAACTACAAGTCTTATAAAGAAAAATTATGATTTGTGAAGCTTTTATTCTAGAAAAATGAAAACGAAGTAATTATATAGCTAAATAGAGTACATGTGTTGAATGAGTATAAATAAAGTAGTAAAATATTCAAACAGAATGAGTTTAGATGTGTTTCTTTAATTCTTTTATTTAATAATTTACGGCTATATGACTTTTCAATTTTTTCACGAAAATTGGTAAAAGATAAGTAAAAAAAGAAAGAATAATAATCGTGGAACATTGTGATTTATATTGATAATATAAAACTGTAAATTTATTTATGTATTATAAGATACGAAGTCATTTAAGATATATTTTATTATATAAATCGGTAAATAGCCGAATTGTATGGAATTGTAAAATTTTGATAGTGTTTACTTTCTGTTAAGAAAATAATTGTTTTAGACAAAAACTTAATGCCTTATAGTTTTTATGCAAACTATAGCTATGTAGTATGTAGTTTCCAAACTAATTTTGTGATGAAGATAAATATTAGGATATTGGGACATTCAACATGCCTCGGTTTAGTGGAGAGACCACTCACTGTGGCATGATGGAACAATTAAGAATAAACAATGATTTGGCAATGGCATATTTCTTCTGAATGAGAAAGGTGGTGGTACTGGTATTATGTGATTTATTTTTGAGTGCTTCTTCATAAACCAGCAAAAAGTTCTTCTACACCATTTTAATTTTAAAAACCCAAAAATGCCCCTGGTGCTTTGGACACAAATATGCAAAGTTGGCCAAGTGAGCTTCATTTGAACAGCTTCATTTCAAAAGCACAATACATCCGTATAGCTTTGGGAACATCCGTATAGCTTCATTGCAACAGCATTGGTGTTTTTGGGTGGCATTTGATTCCTTTCGGGTGGTTGTTGGTGGTTGCCGGAGTTGCAGAGTCGTCGGTGAAGTGTGCAAAGGTGAGTGGTGCTGGTTGGTTTCGTACGGATTTAGTAATCCGTATGAGTTATACGGATTACCTAATCCGTATAGATCAGATGGATTAGCTAATCCGTATGATCCATACGGATTAAGTAATCCGTATAACTCATACGGATCATCTAATCCGTATGAGGTATACGGATTGACTAATCTGTATGGATCATACGGATTAGCTAATCCGTATGATCCATACGGATTAGTCAATCCGTATAGCTTGGAAATTGCTGAAAAAAAGCCTTTTTAAAATGTGAAAATTGTTGGGAACATGTATTTACATAAGATTGAGTTTGTTTAGATAAATTAATTGATTAAATGAAGTTAATAAATTTAATTGTTGTATAAAAATAACAATAGATAAAATGAAACAATATAAATAAGGACAATTTAATTATAAGCGTGTGTATATTTATATGGTGTTCCACATGGAGTTTTATTATGTTTAATTGGATTGTTATTTGTTAGGATGGACAACGATGAATGGATTTATGACAGTATAATGTCAGAAGAAGTTAATATGGAGGAAGACCTTGGAGTAGACGATGATGCGTTTGAATTCAATGAAGACAATGGTGTAGACCCGGATGTGAATGAGGATAATGCTTGTTTAATTGATTGTTCTGCAGCGTTTCAAACAAACGAGGTAAATTGTTGTATATGAAAGTATTTAAAGTTGTTATATGACACGGTTTAGCATATGAAATATTAATTATCCATTTGTGTAGGTGTTTGAATCGCGTGATGCGATATTGAAATGGGCTCGTACCGTTGTATTTGAAAATGGTTTTGTAGCGGTCATAATGAGGAGTGATACAAAAACTGGAAAAATGGGAAGATCATCATTTGTGTTAATTGGTTGTGAAAAGAGTGGAAAATATAGGGCATGGAAAAAAGGTTTCACACCTTCAATCACTAGCACCAGAAAATGTGAGTGTCCGTTTAAGCTGAAGGGTAAACCAATCCTAGGAGAACAAGGGTGGATGGTGAAGCTAATATGTGGAAATCATAACCATGTTTTGGCTAAGTCATTCTGTGGACACCCATATGCTGGTCGAATAACTGAGGAGGAGAAGATCATTGTTGGTGATATGACAAGGTCCATGGTGAAACCAAGAAATATTCTGTTAACTTTGAAGGAGCACAATGCGGATAATGTAACAAGTTTGAAGCAACTTTACAATGCAAGATATGCATACCGAACGCGTACAAGAGGCAATAATACTGAAATGCAACAGCTAATGAAACTTCTTGAACACGACATGTATATTCATTGGCATCGAGTGAAGGATGAAAATGTTGTACGTGACTTGTTTTGGGCACATCCAGATGCAGTACAGCTGAGTAATGCATATCATATGGTGTTCCTCATTGACAGTACCTACAAAACAAATAGGTACAGACTTCCTTTGCTTGACATTGTTGGTGTCACACCAACTGGGATGATATTTTCAGCTGCATTTGCCTATTTAGAGGCTGAACGCATCAACAATGTTGTTTGGGCCCTTGAATGCTTTAGAGGGATTTTTTTGAAAACTGAATTCAGCCCACAGGTTATTGTCACTGATAGAAATTCAGCTTTGATGACTGCTGTGAAAACTGTTTTTCCCGATTCAACTAATTTATTGTGTCGATTTCACATTAACAAAAATGTGAAGGCAAAATGTAAAACTTATGTTAGGCAGAGTCATGCATGGGATCATGTCATGCAAGCATGGGGATGTCCTGTTGACTGTGCTACTAAAAAGCAATATGATGAATATCTTATGAAGTTCGATGTTGCATGTGCACCGTGGCCTACGTTTGTTGATTACGTTAAGGACACTTGGTTGAATCCCCACAAAGAAAAGTTTGTCACAGCATGGACAAACAAAGTTATGCATTTTGGGAATACAACAACAAATAGGTAAGTTTCGGCTTGACATTGCTTACATTGACATTTGCATAAGTTTATTGTATTTAAAATTATTTGATGACATGATACACTGCAGGGTGGAGTCAGCACATTCGACCCTAAAGCGCCTACTGCAGAATAGTGTTGGAGACTTGTGCACTGTTTGGAATGCTATGAACAACATGATCACCTTGCAACATACTGAAATCAAGGCATCTTTGGAGCAAAGCACACATGTTGTAGGGCATGCCTTTAAAGTTACTTTGTACAACAGACTTGTTGGCATGGTGTCCAGGGTTGCCTTAAACCATATTGCTTCTGAGTATGAGCGGATTCATTATGCAGGAAAAAACCCAAACCGATGTGGATGTGTTCTCAGAACAGCTTACGGTTTG
The DNA here is from genome assembly GCA_013407115.1 of Glycine latifolia. Classification (NCBI taxonomy): domain Eukaryota; kingdom Viridiplantae; phylum Streptophyta; class Magnoliopsida; order Fabales; family Fabaceae; genus Glycine; species Glycine latifolia. The sequence goes on along the minus strand of CM023949.1, from coordinate 24,525,305 downwards.
CCTTGTGCATGTGAGCTAGCTAAGTTTGTGCTTCAGAGCATTCCACTGAACACCATTCATTTTTTTTTGCGGAGATTAAGCTTTGAAAGTCAAGATATGCATGAATTGCAGGTTACCATAACTGAAGAGATTGAAGCCATATCCAACCGTTTTGATAAACTTGGTTTGTGTGGCAAAATGACTCTTAAGAGTAAGCTTAAACAAATTGCGTACCCTGATTTAAATTCCATGTGCCCTCCCCCCTGATAAGGTTAAAACTAAAGGTGCTCCAAAGAAGAAGATGACAAAGCACGAAAGGTCAACGAGAAGGGATCCGTCTTACTTTGAGTATGTAGACGACTTTCATTCAATGCAAAGTAGTTGTTCCACTCCAAAACAGTCCAATGCCTCATGTGATGTTCAGATGCAACAGGGGATGGTTCCGATGCTAGATCAATTTTATCCATTTATGTAGAAGTTCATCTTGAATGTCACCAATGTCAAAGCAGATGGTAATTGCGGGTACCGTGTCATTGCTGCCTTATTAGATTATGGTGAAGAATCTTGGGCTTTGGTTCGCAATCATTTGCTCAGAGAACTCGGAGAGTGGACTGATGGATATATTGCGTTGTTTGGTGGTATACATAGATTTGAAACCTTAAAGCGGTCCCTACTAGTTGATGGATTGTCCAAGGTAAACCTTTGTTTTGTTTAATCATTATATGCCTGTAATAATAACGCAAATAGTACATATAAAGCATATTTGTGTTACTGTTTATTTACAGGTAACTATGGACAAGTGGATGGATATTACAGACATGGGGCATGTAATTGCATCAAGATATAATGTGGTTGTGGTATCGCTTTCACTTAAGCAAAGCATGACATTTTTCCCCCTAAGAAGTCAACCGCCCAGAGATCCCAACATTCATCGAATTCTGTGTATTGGACATGTTTTTGGTAACCACTTTGTGCAGGTATGACAATATTTTGTTGATTTTATGATAATATTTTTAAACTTAATAAACGCATGATTGTTTGCTGTTTTTGTGTGGCACAGGTTTCCTTAAAAGACAATTGTCCCTTGCCGTTGACTGCATTCTTGTGGGGTAGTCACCGTACCAGCGAAGCACAAGATTGGCCAAATTACTATCTTAGTAGAATGCAAATGTATTACGCCCATATGAATGTGCGCACTGAACATGTAGACTTACGAGATGTGTAGAAGGAATGCAAAAAAACAATGAATATCGTGTTTATTTGCATAACAATATCTATATATATTTATAAATGACCAACTGTGTCCAACATAAGAAATAACATAAAACTAATACAAGTATCATTTCGTCTAAAAGATATATATGTGCCTAATGGACTAGTCAAAGCCGCCTCCGCTGTGTAGCTCGTCGTCGGGTCCCTCGAGTGTAGACAAGGCCGTAGTCCCTGACACTACGAGCTAGGAGCAACATTTGTTGCGTCCTAGAATATGCCTCAGAGCCCTCTGCAACCATCCCGTCATCTATGAAGGCTTGCAAGCTCTCAGCCAGTCGTTCGCAAATAGACTGCAATTACAAATGAAAAAAAACAGGAACACTAAATCATTAAGAGTGGGAAAATATGATAACACGTGACAGATGGTAATTAAGTTTATACTTTTACCACTGCATGCGCTGGCATGTGCTCATCGAGACTCCCATCTGATGCATGGGGAGGCGCATCTGGTGAACGGGGATGAACATGGACTGAAGGGGTCGGAGCTGGATCAGTAGTGGGCCCAGCTGGAGCATGTGAACGGGGCTCAGAGTACTGTGCCGGAGTCATGAATGGATGTGACACCCGATAGAACCACTGCATATACCCAGGGACACAGTGACTTGGATACTGCACCAAATCACTGGTCGATATAAGGTAATCCGCGTAGTGGTCCCATCGGTCGTCAACATCGTCTGCGGATGGGACTTCTGCTGAAGGCAGCTCCGAAATATGCTGAATCTGGCCAAACTGCCTCACCACCCTGTCTGGCAGATACCTGACGACGTGAGGACCCCATCTAATGAAACCCAAAAACAAACTGATGGGCTCAAAATCCCGAAGGGGCCTGTGCTCCGCATAGGGTGTCCAGCATATATCATCGGCTCTCAACCTGTCTATACGGGCACGGTAGGTCGTCAGCGGTAACGCCTTCGCACTCTTCCAGCGACAGGCACGCGGCTGCGTCTCCTCATATGCATCCTCTGCACTCCCGTTACCCACAGTGGGAAAATGCTCATAGATCCAGCACTACAAAAGAAGAGGATTAAATTAAAAAACAGTTTTTTCGCATAAAAACCCACAGCTAATGAAATTTCTAACAAGATTACCTGAAGTATAGTGATATATCCAGCTAGATGCTTCCCGTGGTGTTTTGATGCATAACTCAAATTCTCATACATATGCACCAAAGCACCAGCTCCCCATGCATATCCGACTGCTTCATCAATGTCTCGGAAAGGCTCTAAGAACTGAATGCCTATGTGTGTTGCACTCTTGTTGGCAAACAAGGTGCAGCCAACAAGATGCAAGAGATACGCCCTGGCTGCTAGGAGCCACTGTCGAGAGTCACATAGTCTGAAATAAAGCTCTCGAAGCCATGACAAGCGAACGTATGCCCTGTGGCAGTGTGTCGTCTCGGCTTCAGCCTCATCAACTGTAACGTCGAGCAGCTCCACCAACAATGTAATAGCGTCTCCAATGTCAATCTGGTCATACGCATGGAAGACGCCCGTGACAGGGATATGTAGGAGGGAGGCGATGTCGTCCAGCGTAATACTGAGCTCCCCGACAGGCAGATGGAAGCTGAAGGTCTCTGCGTGCCACCTCTCAACAAATGCTGATAACAACCCCCGATCTCCAGTCTCTACAGAGCACCGTATCAGCGGACTAAGGCCTGTAGCAGCCACCAACCCCTCAATCTCAGGAGCTGGCTTCCCGAATTTAGTGACCTTACGTCCATGGGAAGCCAACTTGAGCTCTAGACGTTCCTGCAATAAATAAATGAACACATATTTACAATGATTAAGAAGCAAACATATCGAAGGTAAACTACATCTCGTTGTCTTAAACATACCTCTCCGGACCAAACTTTAACAGCCACATGGTCCACATAAGCACACAATACTGAACAGTCTTCTGGGCCACCTGGAAAACCTTCAGAATGCAAATCAGCCGTCACCGGTACATCATCATGTGTATGTCGTTCCTCAACTAGAGGATCCTCAACTGCAGCATCCTCAACTGGAGGATCCTCAGCAACACTAGTACCCGCCCTCTTTCGACGAGCGGATGCTGTCGACCTACGACGCTCATGATCTCCATCAATCGGCCGCTGCATTCCTCCTCTAGTCCTAGCCATAACCTGTACAACATATGTTTATATGTTAGATTATCACTAAAGAGTAAATCACATACGAAGTTTGATTCAATTTCTAACAAAGGATCTCCATTTCGGGTTCCACAAGCATGATTCAAAACCAAGATTCACC
>CM023949.1:24501851-24521486 GCA_013407115.1 Glycine latifolia | reverse complement strand
TCCCATTTCGGGTTCCACAAGCATGCAATAGTGACCTATGATCTCACATTCTAACAAAAGCATCCCATTTCGGGTAGCACAAGCATGATTCAAAACCAAGATTCACCTATCATGTTCATTTCTAACAAAGGAAATCCATTTCGGGTTCCACAAGCGTGATTCAAAAGCAAGATTGACCTATCATGTTCATTTCTAACAAATGAATCCCATTTCGGGTTCCACAAGCATGCAATAGTGACCTATGATCTCACATTCTAACAAAAGCATCCCATTTCGGGTAGCACAAGCATGATTCAAAACCAAGATTCACCTATCATGTTCATTTCTAACAAAGGAAATCCATTTCGGGTTCCACAAGCATCATTCAAAAGCAAGATTGACCTATCATGTTCATTTCTAACAAAATAATCTCCATTTGGGTTCCACAAGCATCATTCAAAAGCAAGACTGACCTATCGTGTTCACTTCTAACAAAGGAATCTCATTTCGGGTTCCACAAGCATGATTGAAAAACAATAGTGACCTATGACCTCACATTCTAACAAAAGCATCGAATTTCGGGTAGCACAAGCATGATTCAAAAGCAATAGTGACCTATCACCTCACATTCTAACAAAATAATCCCAATTCGGGTTCCATAAGCATGATTGAAAAGCAATAGTGACCTATGACCTCACATTCTAAGAAAAGAATCCCATTTCGGGTAGCACAAGCATTATTCAAAACCAAGATTGACCTATCATGTTCATTTTTAACAAAAGAATCCCATTTCGGGTTCCACAAGCTTATCATCATGTATATTTGGATATCAAATGAAAAATCATGTGCCTAAGTATTTAAAAAACAGTAAGATACATAAAAAAATAGGTTATACGGATCAGGTAATCCGTATAAGCCATACGAATTTCCCAATCCGTATGGATTATACGGATTACCTGATCCGTATAAGCCATACGGATTGGGCAATCCGTATGGGTTATACGGATCAGGTAATCCGTATAAGCCATACGGATTGCCCAATCCGTATGGCTTATACGGATTACCGAATCTGTATAAGGCCATCTTCTCCCTTTCACCACCGAAATTTAAAAACCTTACCTCACCGGCGCCGCCACCAAAAACCGACCACACCACCAAACACCACGTATGAGATGCGTAGCAAACCAAGCAACTCCACCAACCACCCACGCTGGAAAACCGCAGTTGAATACGAAGGAACGCAGAGGAGCGGAGGAGGGAGAAGAGAGAATTTGCGTTTTTAAATTTTATTAGTGAGGACAAATCCAGAAATACACTATTTGCTAATGGTGTAGTAGAAATGCAATATGGTGTATAAAGCACCACTCTTTATTTTTCATGGCAGTCTACTGGGCCAGCAATGTCACCGGGATCGTTTAAGCCCATGTCTTCCCTTTTAGTTGGGCCAGAAGTCCCAGAGGAAAACAATTAACTATTTAATTTTTTTTTCATCAATAACCACTTATATTAAAGTATAAAGGTGAAAAATGCATGGACTAAAAACATATTTTTTATATAAAATTTATAATAAAAAAATGTTTTTATTATATAAATTATATTATAATTATAATTATAGTAAAAAATATTTTAAATATGGAAATTATAGTTTAGAATTACAATAAATAAATTGTAAAAAATTATTTTTAACTATGGATAATTTATTTTAAAATATATTATGTTATTTAGCTCTGGTTTTTTTTTTATATATTAATGATAATATCTAAATAATTAAAAAATTGAAAATTAAAAAGGTAAAATCTTGTAAAGAGTTGTCAACTATAAGATTATTTCAATGTTCTTTATTTATCTAATAATCCGTGACTAGTAGTGAATCTCAATTACAAAAATAAGATTACATTTTATATTTTGGGCAAATAAAAATAATTAAATACAAAAACACTTGAAATTAAAAATAGTTCTTACGTTCCAAAGAAGTTATTTACTTTTGTTTTTGTTTCTCCGTTTTCCTATATCCATGGATTGATTTAAAAATAGAGTAAGCAACATTCTTTTAATTCTTTTTTGAATATATTTATATTATTAATTGAAATTTATTATAAATCTTAAAACTGTGTAATTCCATTCTTCTTTTAGTTAACTAGTCTCACTGATTATTTATGATTTTAAATAAATTTTAATTAATATTAGAAAATAATATGTTACAAGAAATTCATTAAAATTAGAAAGTGTGTTGTAAAGTAGAACTCAGAAAAATAACGTATCAGTAATAATTTGAAAAGGAAAAAAAGTAAAAATAAATAAAAATAAAAATGTGGCACTGGGAGGTTCCTAACACATTTATTATAAATCTGGCACATTTTGGCGAAAAACCGCAGCGTAGTTCCTAACACTACACTCTTCCGCCGATTATTTCTCCAAACAGATTATTCTTCCTCTGTGCCCTAGCTTCTCTTCCGCCGCTGTCAACCGCCGTCTCCCTCGCCGCTTCCGGAACCGATCGAACAGTCTCCGGCCAACTTCAGGTAACTCGCATTCTTCTCTCTGATCTAGTGCTGCTTGAGGCGTCACTTACTGCATCGCCACCATCGCAGTATGATTTAGGGTTTTACTTTTGGATTCGTCCTCAGTTTGTTCATCTTAAGTGTTTTCTATGTTCGGAAAGCGCATGAATCTGCTTCGTTGTGTTCGGAGAAAAATAACTGTTGTTGCGGTGCTTGAGTTTGAAACTAACTTGCTTTGCTAGTGGATTTAGTTCTTGCGTGCGAAAATTCTCGGAATATTTTGAATCCAGGAAATCATGCACGCTCCAGTTCTAGTTCTAAGTAAGTTCTTTCTCTTTTTCTTCTTCAAGTTTCTCTTTTTCTTCATTTTTAAACAATTTTAGTTTTTCTTTTGTTTTTTATTGATTTTAAATGGTTTGTGTTTGTTCGATTTGATTTTGTAGAGGACTCTTTGAAACGAGAGTCTGGAGCTAAGGTCCGCTATGCTATTATTCAGGCGGCAAAGGTATTGCTGATTTCCAACTAAGACTCTGTTTGGATAATTTTTTCATAAACATTTACAGGAGAAGAAAATAAGAAGATAAAATGAACTGAACTTCTTTCATAACCTAAAATCAACTTATGCCCTTAACTTTTATAAAATTTCTGTCGTCTAACTTTCCAGAAGCTGAAGTGCTTAACAGGCCTGTTTGGATACAAGTGCTTTTGAGAGCTTCTCTGCTCCAAATATAGAGCTTTTTCCAGTAGAGAAGCTCTCAAAAGCTCTTAAAAGGACTTCTAACTTTGTATGCAAATAGGTTTGTGGGAGAAGTCCAATTGATTTTACTAGTTAATAGAGAAATTTATCCAAAACAGGACCTTACTAGTTGCTATTAATGTTCACTTGTTGTTTCTAATCTAATATTGTTGATGATGCCAGGCTGTTGCTGATGTTGTCCGAACAACATTGGGACCTAGGTCCATGCTAAAAATGCTTCTTGATGCTCAAGGAGGTTAGTGATTTCATTTTTTTACATAAACTACAACTTAATTGAGGACTCACGTTTTTCAATAGGGACTTGCTGAATTTCGCATATTTCTTGACTTTTATCTTTGGTTTGTGAGAGGGGTGTACATAGTTTGCAAACAATTTTTGTCACATTTAGTTAGATTGTCTTTATAATTATTTATTGTTTCTTATGCATGATGCGGGGATGGCATTATTGTTTAGGTTCTGAATTCAGAACTGAATATTTTTTTAGTGTTTAGTGTTTACCATTGAGGCTCAGTAGACTAGAGCACTTGTATTCTACTCTTTTATTTGATCCTCATTCTTCTTGCTTGCAAATTAACAGGAATTGTGGTTACCAATGATGGGAATGCTATCTTACGTGAATTAGACCTTGCTCATCCTGCTGCAAAGGTATTTGTATCTTTTGCTTCAGTTTATTGATATTGCTGTCACACATTCGTTATACATACTGCTATATACTGCACTGCACTAGACTATGTCTTGTGAAAACATCACTTCTGTGAATCTAAGGCTTAGTTTCTCTTTATTGTTAAACTTATTAACACTGTTCTCTTATTGGAATGTATACAGTCTATGATTGAATTAAGTCGCACCCAAGACGAAGAAGTCGGAGATGGAACGACATCTGTCATCATTCTTGGTATGTTTCCGCATGATTTAATAGCAAAATTCTATATTTTTTTATATTATATACCGAATGGAGGATCAGATCTTAGTTGATTTATTGGGAAGCCTATTCTCTTTTTACAATTTTCAATATCTTGTATTTTTGGGTGCAGCTGGTGAGATGCTTCATGTCGCCGATGCATTCATTGACAAAATTCACCCTTCAGTTATTTGCCGAGGTAACTTAATAGTGTTACTGTTAATCAGTGTTTCTCTCCTAAAAGGTATAAAATTGTTTATATTAATGAATGCTACAATTTTGTAATCTGCAGCATATAACAAAGCTTTGGAGGATGCTATTGCTGTCCTTGACAAAATTGCAATGCCTATTGATGCTCAGGATCGTAAGTTTTATTGCTGGTTTAGTACCTTTTTGTGTTAAAATTTCTTCCTCCCTATAGTAGGAAGGAAAAAAAAAATACACTCGTTTGGCAAGTTGAAGCAAGACTGAGTCTTGTATTTGATTTTGACAAGTTGCAAATTTGAGTCTCCACTTGTTCCTTACGATGAGGTCACACAAGTTCTATGTAAGTGTGTAAATTTGCTCTGAGCATGGGGGTTTCTCTGGGGCACCATTTCTGCCCCCTAAATTTTTCTACCAAAAAACAAGTTTATGCCTTTATGGTGTACTGAATTTTTTCAATTCTATACTCCAATTGTTTGAAGATGAAAAGCCTAGATAAGTATTTTAAAATCTATATAGTTTGGTAATAGGGATGTGATTTTCTTAAAAGATGACCAGTGTCTTATTGGAATTTAGTGCAAAATCTCCTAGAATTTGTAGTAACTGAGTAATATGCAGAAACAATACATGATTGCTCACTCCATTTAATTACTTCTTGACATATAATCTCAATGCTATGGTGAATTAAACTGCAGGAGGTATAATGCTGGGGCTAGTGAAAAGTTGCATAGGTACCAAATTCACAGGTCAATTTGGGGATTTAATTGCTGTGAGTATCCCTCTTTCTCTTCTGCTAGTTTTCCTAATTGATATTATTCTGTTCTTTTATATAATTGTTGGGCTGTTTGTTCTGCATATGGAGCTTGGCTCCAAGGCTGGTAGGGAAATTTATCTACTTGATTTGTGTGTTTGTGTACTCTGTGTGGAATCCAATAAAGTTTGTTTCAAACCCTATAAAAGGAAGCCTAGTCTTTGCAGCATTGCTGATGGGAAGTGTGGCTCACTACTAGTGTTGTTAGATGTTAGCTGTCATCTGTACATTGTTTTTCTACAAAAGCATGACTTATTATTACGATATATACAAATATACTATCTACTTGTTCATATATTCTTCCTTGGTTACTTCCAGGACTTAGCTATCGATGCTACTACAACAGTAGGTGTTGAGATTGGCCAAGGTTTGAGAGATGTAGATATTAAAAATTATATTAAAGTTGAGAAGGTCCCAGGTGGGCAGCTGGAGGATTCGAGAGTTCTCAAGGGAGTCATGATAAACAAAGATGTGGTTGCCCCTGGCAAAATGAGGAGAAAGATTGTTAACCCACGCATCATTCTTCTTGATTCTCCCCTTGAGTATAAAAAGGGTGAAAACCAAACAAATGCCGAACTGCTCAAAGAAGACGACTGGAGTCTCTTATTGAAGATGGAAGAAGAATATATTGAGGAGCTATGCATGCAGATATTGAAGTTTAAACCGGACTTGGTAATCACAGAGAAGGGTCTGAGTGATTTGGCAACCCATTATCTCAGCAAGCATGGAGTTAGTGCAATCAGGAGGCTGAGGAAAACTGATAATAATAGAATTGCAAAGGCTTGTGGTGCTGTTATTGTGAACAGACCAGATGAATTGCAGGAGTCTGATGTTGGTACTGGTGCTGGGTTATTTGAGGTTAAGAAAATTGGAGATGAGTACTTTGCATATATTGTTGATTGCAAAGAACCCAAGGCTTGTACCGTTCTACTAAGGGGTGCTAGTAAGGATCTATTAAATGAGGTTGAAAGAAACCTACAGGTAAGCTATTGACATGTTCTAAAGTTTTAGTTTTTATCTTACTGCTTTTTGAAACTTGTTTTCTTGACAGGATGCCATGTCTGTTGCAAGGAACATTATAAAAAATCCTAAACTTGTTCCTGGAGGTGGTGCTACAGAGTTGACGGTGTCGGCTGCCTTGAAACAAAAGAGTTCATCTATTGAGGGCATAGAGAAGGTGAGCGTAGTTTTGCTGAACCAGTAGCAGTAGCAGTACTACTTTTGATGGATTCTAGTTCTATCTCTTGTCGGGAGTAGCAGTTTACACTGATTCTCACTTAAGATTGTTGTTGAATGACAGTGGCCTTATGAAGCTGCTGCCCTAGCTTTTGAAGCCATACCACGAACTTTGGCTCAAAATTGTGGAGTAAATGTCATCCGGACTATGACTGCTTTACAAGGAAAAGTAAGAATAGTTTGTTAGTACTTATTGTATACAGTCTTTTTCTCTGAAGTCATATCATGTTTAACACTGTTCTTGAAAATAATAGCATGCAAATGGAGAAAATGCATGGATTGGTATAGATGGAAATACTGGCAGTATCACTGACATGAAAGAGTGCAAGGTACATCACGCTCAACCTATTCTGTTACATATGCATATTTTAAATGATACCAAAAACTGCCAATGGTTATTTTGCCAACCAAAGTTAGTCACATTAGCCATTAGGCTTTGAACTAACATTTCTCAGTTACTCCTAAAAATGCAACATTGTGAAAAAACCTGTGTTTATTTCTTTAGTAGAATAGTATAGTCGTGTTGCCAAACCCCCCTTTCAGAAATCTACCCTTTTTATCTTGTGTCAAAGTATTTGTACTTATGCTACCATCTTGATAAGCACGTATTTCACTCAGTAGACTCAGAAAATGTTTTGTTCTAATGTGATGTTAGATTTGGGATGCCTACAATGTGAAGGCACAAGCGTTTAAGACTGCCATTGAAGCCGCTTGTATGCTTCTGAGGATTGATGATATAGTGAGTGGGATCAAGAAGAAGCAAGCCCCTGGAGCTGCTCCTTCAAAACCCAAGGTTGAGACCGAGGCAGATGCTGACAGTGAGCAAATCCTTCCCGACTGAGAATCTTGGTTCAACAGACATTGTTTTTTGGTAGAGTTGATGATGTGCTAGGTTCTGTATCTTCCTTAAATCTTATCACTATTCTTAGGAGTTTTGAGTCCTTTATTGGGATGTTGTTTTTTGTGCCTTCTACTGTTTGCAAGAGCAAATTGTGTACTTTGTTTGATGTTAAAGACTTAATTAACTGGCCTATGCTTTATTGGGTGTTCTCGGTCCATTATCTTGAGATTTTGTGCCAGGTTCAAACTGACCAGTTTCACCAATTCTGTTGAGCTATTTCTGGATTTTCATCCCATTCATTCGGGAAATGTTTTCTTCATCTCAGTATCTAAGCACTCCCGTATAATCTTGTTCCGGTAAACTATGGTACAACAGAGATTTTTGTTAGTAATATAGTGTTCCATTTAGAAAAGTACTGAGTCTTCTAGCTCGCTAGGGATTACTGATTAGTCTTTTAGAAAAGCACCAAGGATTTAAGAAATGCTTGAGATAATGAGATGGGTATTTGATGTGCAGCATTAGATGATTCTTATGCGAAGAAACGTTTACTGACAAGTAGAAATAGAAGTTCAAATTTATTCAGCAATATGTTCTTAAAGCCAAGGCCATCGTTGTACTTCCGCAAGTACTCCCAAGAATTTTACACAATTATTTGAGGGATGGCAAAAAATAGGCATTTTTTTATTGTATATTTTATGTAAAATTATCTCACGTCAATAGATGCTTAAAATTTGGTTAAAATATTTTTTAGTAGGAAGTTGTGAATTTTTTTATATTATTATATAATGGATTATTTTGTATGCCAAGATTTTATGATTTTAAAAAGTGATATCTACTATAGATTTTAATGTAAATTTATATTGATGGGCTATCAAAATTAAAGTCAATAATAACAATTCTGATATGCATATTTCTGGTCTTTAATAATGTGATATATTAGAATAATGATTTCATTCTATAGCTAGAGCTCCAGTTAATTGATTTATGATAGATTCAATCTGTATGATTAATTGAAATAATAGCTAAAATTAGGTCATACGTATTAACATTTATATGTAAAATAGCATAAAACAGAATTTTGGATTTTGGACGAACAACTGAGTCAGGTTATGTTTGGAAAGTCCCAAAATTGTGCTTAAAAAAAACAAACTTAATTTGGGTTTAATTCATATTACGTGAACATCCCATATTTGCTGATAAGCCAACAATGCTTTCATATAAACAAATAAAAAAAAGGCAAGGTTTCTCATTAAGAAATCAAGAAATATAAATATTTTAGGTTATACATGATTTTCAATTATAAGATATGGTTGCGACTATATAATTCTTAAGATCCTTAATAGTGCATATTACAGGAATTTCAACAACTAATTAAGATTGCTATAATATTAAAGACAAAATATAGTTACAATACAGTAACAATTTTTATGTTCTTGACAATTTTAAACAGCTTTTATATTACCTTTTTTCATTATAAGAGTTCAAAAATGTAGAATTTTTACTTCAAGAAATGTGAAAACTTGTTCTAACATGACAGAATTTGATTGCTTCGGAATCAACCTAATAAGGCTATTTGAGGTCGTCACCACGAGTGGAACGCAATAAAACCCCTACATGAATTTGATTTGTTGGTGTTCGTCACACAAATCAGCACATGATTTTATATGATATCACAATTAAGGAAAAGAGTACGACATGATGGGAATATATATGCCCACATTACAAAAGACAAACTAACACCAAAACTTTAACTTAGAAAATCTTAACAATAAGCAGTTCGATATATTGCACAAAACAAAACACTATTACTACCACAGTTCAGACATAGGTATCAATGAGGGATTTCCTCATCTCATCCACAATTGCACTAGGCTGTGCTTCTCTCAGCTTGAAAACACTCTCAATCACAGATAGCTCTGTTGCAGTGGTGTCGGAACCACAAAATGCGGTCCAATCATTAACTGTCATTCCAGCCGCTATTACTTCACTACCCCGGTTCACGGTCCCGGCCACCAAAGGAACCTGAAGAAGTGTAGAAAGTTCATCCAAGTCTTCTATGGAAGTATGAGGGTGAACCTGCATCAAGTGTATGGTCAAAAAACAGTATAGATGACTAGATTATGAATTTCAAATAGATAAATATATTTCACTCACCAAGCCACCTCTGTTGGAGAAGGCACAGTAACTACCAACAAGAATATTGCCAGCAATGGTCTGCCTGAAAACTTCTACTCCAAGAACATCTGCAATCATCTCTTCAGTCTCCTGAACAAAAACTTAACATTGAATACTAGAGCAAGCCAAGATTTATATGTAAAATTCAAAGATAAATGCAAATAACAATGATGGATAAAAGGGGTTTAAAGCGCAAATTGGTTTAACTCATAAGAGTAGTGTGCTAATATTGACATATGGGGAATTAGCTTCATATGCATAGCAATAAGAGAACACATTAGGCAGACAAACAAGACCTGATTAAGTCCTTAACAGAGAATTATCTAGTAAAATATTTGAAGTTATAAACATGGATTTGTTTGATTAACAAAAACCAGTATTAGGTGATCAAATTCCATAGGCTTTAATGCATGCCAAATTTTGCATGTTATTACCAAAAAATTACAGTTTGAGTTGTCAAAATTTAAGGCACTCAGATTCAGAAAGACTAGCAATATATATGTGATAATTTGTCCATTTACATATTCTAGTCCATGCTTAACATGAAAATACAAGTCTTTCCAAATCATTTTTAATCCTAAGCATGAATAAACAGTTATAGAAAACAATCAGTAGTCCACAATAAGGCAATACCCTGTCAAGATCAGTGTGTGTGAGGGCGACATGGTCATTACATGCGATACAATTTCCAAGAGCAGATAATCTTTCGTCTATTCGCTGAACAACAACTTGATCAGGTAGACTGTTTCTCAATTGTTGAAGTTCTACAGCAATATCAGTGGCAATAAAATCAAGTAACATAAGTCAGTATATCATAACTAATGTGGAATTATATACCAACAAAAATAGTGTGTAAGATACAAGGGAAAAAGTACTGTCATAATCATGAAATCCCATCCTGAAGCCTCAACATAAAGAAGTTATACAAATGAAGACAAATAAGAGAATATCAATATGCAGAGAAAAATGGAAAAAACAATGCTGAAAGGCCAAGAGACTAGAGTGTTGATAAAGATGAGATGCTAGTAAAAAAAAAAAAAAAAAACAGAACTCAGAATCTTTATGATATCAGCTAATTGCATAACCACAAGACAACCATCAAACACATCCTGTCTATAATTTGGTAATAAAACCAGTAGGTTTGATTGATTATTTTCAATTACAACTATACAAAAGCGATAGTGTTAAATATTTTTATAGAAATAAGCACTGCTTCATCCCATCTGTGCTAACAGTAATCAGAATCATCAGTCAAATGTTGAATAACCATTTGACATATTTTATTCACAAAGTCAATAGGGTCAATTTTTGTTTGTGGAGAAAGGGAGTTACAAAGTCAATGTAACAGGTCATAGCACATGATATTAAAATAGCATCATAACGTACTAAGAATCAAAACAAATATACAAAAATAGGAATCACCTTGGTCTGTGGTGGTATGGGGCAACAGAAGCCCATTCTTGTTTCCTGCAAACAAATAGAAAGGTAAATTATTTAGGTCCAATAAAAGGACGATAAATAGAAGAAGGAAGAAACAATTGTAGTTTCTTTGTTAACTAAATATATAGGATGGAGCCATCACAACTGTGATATGGACTATTACTCCTTGAGAAACCAAGAGAATAAATGAGGATAAGAAAAACTTTACCAGCACAAAGACGACCAATGATACGAGTACCACCAATGGATGTCTTGACCACAGGGATAACATCTGCTAACTCAGCTTCAAATACACTGGTACGAAGCAACATAATTTATCTATTTATAGAACTATCATAACAATTTCAAACCATTTGAAAACCATATATAACAACTTAAATCCATCTGAGAATATATTTTCACTAGTCCAAAATGAATGAAAACCTGTAGAAGCTTTCAGAACCTCCAATGGCAACCAAACAGTAGGCATTGGTGAGTTTAGAGAAGACTCCAACTTCACAATTATTTTCAAACTGAAGTCCTGCAGGAAATCCATAGTCATTTAATATATTAATTTAAAAAGCAAAAAAAATCTCCACCAAAGAAGACCATAAAGTAATAGAAACATTAAACAACACAAATGAGCAAACCTGGCATAAGGTACAGATTAAACAGATAGGAAAAACACATATGTTTCACTTACTAGTTGCCATGATTGAGAATGACAGAATTTGTTGACCCAAGTAATCAAATTGAAGATCTACAGCATTAGAATTTTAATCAGAAAAACAAATATTAGAAGGGGTCAGCATTATTCAAAGCAACTCTCCCATGGAAAGCTTTAGATAACAAACTCACAAATGAAGTAACAGGCACTGATGTTAACCAAACTGGAATTTTAAAAAGAAGAAAAGAAAACAAAAAAAGAATGACTTCTCCACTAGAAACTTGGTCATTCAAATTTGATAGAAAATTTGTTTATTCTCCACTGCTTCTAGCATTTGGTAGACATGATAAAACGCAGCAGAACAGAACAAGTTGATTATGTTTTATGCTTAGCACATTTTTAAAATTGAACATCCCAAAACTCAGGTGAAAAGTAATACATTTTGATTCCTCTAAAAAAAATACAATTAGGTTTGATTCCTTTATTTTGAATTAAAAAGATACAATTTCTTAAAAAACTTAAGAAAAAATTATTTTTCCATTAAACGTAAACTGTCACAAGCAGTGTTATGAAACCCGGCCCGACCGGTCGACCATGACCCGGTGGCTTAACTGGGCCAGTTTCCCGGACCGGGTTTCACAACTATGGTCACAAGCATCCACTTCGTTTATCCAATCATTTTTACTTAAAACGTGAAAACGGATTAATGTATTTTGTGTCTGAAAGCTTCATGTCTGTAATTTCAGCTCAGCAACGCAATCAAATAAAAACTAAGTCACGGGAAAGACTAGTAAGACAATAAAGATAACAAAATTACATAAAATTGGGAACACCAAATTCCCAAATAATCTAAACCTAATTTGGGGGTATTATGAAGGGACAGTTGGATGTGCAATCATGAAGAGAATAATACCTGTGGGGCGTTGACGGGTGGAAGGTCACGGCGGGAGATAGCGGCGGCGGCGGAGACGGAGAGGTTGCCGGAGCTGAAAACACAGAATGGAGAGAGAGAGAGAGAGAGAGAGACAGAGAAAGAAATTAGGGTATTGTGTTTTGTACTTGTCTGTACCGTGGGCTGCACGGTTATTTATTTATTATTTATCATTTATATTTACTTGAAATTGAAATTTTTATACAATTAATTAAATTTTATAATAAATAAATATTTGTAATCATATAAATTTTATTGTAATAAAAAATTTAATAAATACATTAATATATTTAAATATATAAATTATATTTTAGGTGTATAAAAACAATTTTAAATAGTGATATGAAATTGTTGTTTAATTTATAAATATTAAAATTTAATTTAAAAGAAATATAAATTACATAAAATATCCTTGATAAAAAACTTGTTAAAATAATATATATTTTTTTATCTTTTATACATGAGCAACTTTCGTTCCTTATTCTCTTGATTTGGGAAGGGTTGTAAAACATTTGGCTGATACTTTATTTTTTCAAATTAATAAAGGCATTACATTTCCCCTTCTTCCTTTCTTACTCTTTCACTCACTCCAAATAAAAATTATATATAGGAAAATGAAAATGTTAAAGTAAGTCTATGAATATGTATAATAACTATAAAATGCAAAGAAAATATAAAAATATAAGTAACTTTACTATTTAAAAATAATAAAAATTAATAATATATATAAAGAATATTATATAAAAATGATTATTTTTTGTGAAAATGAGAATAATCAACATTGATAAGACACAAAAAAATGAAATAGTAGATTATGTTTTATGTTTAATACATTTTAAAAATTGAACATCCCAAAACTCATTGCAAAAAGTTGCATTTTCGTTCCATTAAAAAAGAGTGAAACCAAACAGAATAGAACAAGTAGATTATGTTCTATCTTTAGTACATTTTAAAAATTGAACATCCCAAAATTCATTGCAAAAAGTTACATTTTCGTTCCATTAAAAAAGAGTGAAACCAAACAGAACAAAACAGAATGTTCTGTTACTTTCAGTCAGTTTGGCAAACACTACCTTAGAGCATCTTTAATGGTAGATTTCAAATTGGGATCTTAGACCACTTTTTGGTGGACCCCATAGTGCCATGTAGGATTAAAGATCTCTTAAGATCTGTATCATTTTTTCCTTTATTGGTAGATCCCAAATTGAGATCTTAGATAATTTTAATAGGTCCCACATGAACCCCACTTTTAAATATTTAAAATTTAATTAAATTAATTAAGTAATTAATTTTAATTAATAAAGCATGGAAAAAATATATGAATATTAATAAAGCATATAATTAATTTTAAATAATTAATTTTAACTTTTAATTTCATTATTTTTATTTTTATTTTTATTTTTTTCATCCTATCACTTAAAAAATCATTTTTTTTTAACTTTGTACAGATCTTCAAGGATCTTGGGGAAGATCCGGATCTCCATGTGGAGATCTGCTTTTCCTCTTTAGTGGTGGATCTTGAAAAAGAGAGATCTTCAGCTTAAGATCTCTCCCTAAGATCCCCCACTAAAGTTGCTCTTAGAAACAATGCACATGCTGAAATATCCAATCCAAGAACAGTCCCAACAACTCCCATCATTATGTTGACTATGAGAACCTTTAAAACAAACAACAGGAAAAAGTGCCTCTTCTGAAAGTAAACTTTGAAAAACTCTCTTATTTAACGCATGATTGGAGTGGTTTATCTTCAATTAAAAATATATATAATTTCTTAAAAAATATATTTTCCATTAATACTACAATTTCACATTATTGCACTTAGGCTATGTTTGAATTAGTGGTAGAAAATGAAAAGAATCAGAATTTTTTTTTATCCTTGAGGAATTAAAAACATGATATCAAGATATTTATAATACTCACATTCTAATCAATTGAATTACACTTCATTAGTAAATGAATCAAAATGTAATGGAATGAGATAGACTAGAATGAAATGGAATTAAAATGTCAAATACATTTTATGAATATTTTATAATGAGGGAACAAATTCTATTGGTTGAGAAAAATGATAAAATAGAATGTGTTATAACTTTTTAATCACATTATCCTTCTCTTAAATATATTATATTATTTTATTATTCTTAAAAGACCGATGATTAGGTTAAAATATCCAAAAATGACCCAAAGTTGTTGGCACTTGATTCTTTTAACTAAGGTCTGGAATTCAATTTCCAACTTGAACATAGAATCACAATCGAAAATACTATTTTATCCAAAAAATGGACCGATCCAGTGGAAAGGAAATTACACCTCCTAATTATACCAAAAATATATTTCCAAAAGCGAAATAGTTATTTAGAATCCAAAATTTGTTCCATCTAAGTGTTCCCGAAATTTGGGAGAAGAAAATGGGAATCAAGCAATGGAACGGAATGGATAATTGAACTACTTTTCCTTTCACTCAATCCCTCGCCATTCCACCCTCTATCACCAATCCAAACATAGCCTTATTTTATCTCATTATTGTTTCTTAAAACGTTAAAAAGGACGAATGTATTTCACTATTTTGTGTATGCATTATACAAGCTTCACGTCTATAACTTCAGCTCGGCAACGCATTCAAACAAGAACTCACGGTAACACAATAAAGATACTAAATTTACATTTAAAAAAGGAACCGCCAAATTCCAAAGTAATCTATAACCAAATTTGGGGGTATTATGAAAGGAGAGTTGGCTGTGTACCTGGTGCGGCGTTTAGGGATGGAACGTCACAGCGGAGATAACGGCGGCGCCGGGGAAAGTGAGAATCAGTGAGTGATAATTTAGGGTATTGTGTTTTGTACCTGTGTGTGTACCGTGGGATGCACACAAGCTTATTTGTATTTGTGGAGAGTCAGATTTTATTTCTTATAATCTAGATAAATATTTTTAGATATATAAATTATATGGTAATTATTAATTAAAATTTGCAATAAATAAAAATATAATTAGATACTTAAATTATATTTTAAATTTGTGATAATAATTTTTTTGGCGAATATTGTAATAAATAATTTAAATTATAATATGATATTATTTTAAATTATTATTGTACTATTCAGACTCAGAGATCGCCCTATTCAATAATCGGTCGAATAGTCTATCAATATCTAACTAGTTTAAATAAGGAAAGAAATAAATGATATCTTTTAATCAAAAGATAAGGAACAAACTCTAATATCAAAAATTATCTATTATTAAACAAAAGATAAAATAAATATTATATGTTTTCATATTTACATTATATGAGAAAGAAGATTGAAATCAAATAATTTGATATTTTATTCATAAAAAATTATATCAGAATTTAGGTAAATCATTATGATTTCAACTAACGTTGATGTTTGAATACCTTTATACATATAAAATGGTAAGAATAATTATTAGATGCAATCACATTACAAGAAGGGATTTAGAAGAGAAATTAAGAGGTTATAATCCAAGGAGATTTTGCTATCCACCCATTTTTATTAATTGAATTTTCTAGTGCATTTTAATTATGTTTTCCTTTTATATTCTTTTGGTTTCCCGACCTCTCATGTCTTTTTTATCATAGACAATCTTGGTTTTTCTTTCTTTTAATTGAATGCAAAATTAATTGTTAAGATTTATATATCAGTATATTTGTTGTGATCTTAACCCTTATTCCTAACCTGTGTTTAAAATTTTTGGATACATATTTTATAGCCGATAAACTACCTAAAGTTGGTAAGCTAACTGAAAATGTAGAAGAAGCTTATAAACTAGCTGATTATGTAATTGTATTAATTTTTATTTTAAAGATTTGGATACTTCACATTTTAAGGATCTATTTCTCTTAAAAGAATTTGAAAAATAATAAATAAAAATAAAAAAAGCTTGGTTATGATGGATAACTTCTTGATGATTATTTAAAATGTTATAAATTTTTTTTAATGAAACTTTATTAAAATAAGTTCTATTTATTTAGGGGCCCCTTTATTGATTTTTGCTCCAGGCCCCGAAAATATCTGGAACGGCCCTTCACATATACACCTCATACTTCAAATCGTGGATAACTTGGGGTTGATGACGGATGACACCATAGAAGCAATTGGGTGTTTTCAAGTTTGACCATGATCCCATTCCACCCGTTGTTGTGCGATTGGGATCTTAGATCAAATGCCATGTTGATGGCTCCTGTGTCTATGATGAAGATATGGGGTATTAATTCTTTCTGCACTTCAAATTTTCTACCCATTAATTAGCCATTTAGTACATACTTGGGATATTCGTTGCAAAGGATTATTGGTGGCAAAATTATATTTGCAAAAGTATCTCCACGTCTCTTTTATGTTCAATTTGCGGTGGTGAATCATTGAATTTAATCTCAATAATTATGCACAAGAAGTTAGAGGGGAAAATCAAGCAAGTTCTTAATTATATGGAGGTATCTTGTCCTCTACTATAGCTGAATTGTTACGTAGTGCCTCGCAAGTTCCAATCATTAATTAAAATCATACTTCTTAAATAAGGCAATGTGCATAATCACCATCAAAATTGATGAATATTTCACAACATACAATAAAAAAAGACCTAATGTTCTGTTATGTCTTCCACTTACCAAATGTCAACATTTCTTTTTAAAGTCACTTATAAGCAAGAATAAGAGAAATAGAAGGATACTAGTGACTACTATTAAGATACTAATTAAAAAATCATTTAATGAATTATCAAATAGGTTTGAGATTTTATAAAAAAAATTGTTGACTTGATATACTTAAGAATAATGGTTTTTCCCTAAATTTTTTGGTACAAATTACTAAAGTATTTGGACTAACAATAATTCTTGTAATTTAATGATTCTAACATATAATTCATATTTATCAGTTAGATTAAAAAAAAGGGAGAGGAATTTATGTATTATAATTATTGATCAAGATTAAAAATACTAAAGTCATATTTGACAAGACATTTCAGTTAATTTTTATTTTTCTTATCAGTTGAAAAATTTATTTGACTATTCAATAAATAAGTTTTTTTTTAAGTAATTTGTCGATAACTTTTAACATTTTTGTATGTGCTAGTTTTTAACTTCTATCTTTTTATATTTTCTTTATCTTTCATCTTTAATATATTTATCAAATTTCTTGCTCATTATTTTTAAATAATTCATGATTTTATTATTTTTTAGTCATTTACACTTTTCAACTACTTCAACAATTAATTTTATCGAACATTTATAATTTAATAAATTAATTTTTTAGCTAGTATTGTTTAATATAACCTATGTTAGTAATCACATGATGACTTAATAAAATCATGTACATTTTTTTTAAAAATTTTGACCATTTTAATATGACTTTATTAGGGGCTAGCCCCCTTTATTCCAAAAAAACAAAATGACTTTATTATTAAATGGTGACATGTGATCACTAGATAACTTTTATATATTTTGATTATCTATATATAAGTTATGGTCTAATTCATAGTTTTCACATTTTTAAATTGAGAAATGTTATTATCTAGTAAGCCCTACATGTCTGTCCATTCATTTCAGGAAGAGATGGTGATTGAAAGAGATCCTGCAGCCGCCCCAAGGGATCCAGAAGATGACAATTAATATGATGATGGCCTCTCCGTTTTGGACGACACATTGCGAATTTTTTTATTCGAATTTACGTGCCTCTATAGTTTCATTTGGTTCTTTGTTAGAAAGTTGTGACAAATAAGGCTTCATATGGCATGAGAATGATGCCAATTTGGTCTTATATATTCTATTTGGTTTCTGAAATGGATGGTGCCAACTCGGTCTTGGGTTCACAGTAGATGAATCTATTAGGTGAGAAAGATTGTTACTATTAGATGATTAAATACCTATTACGTGAATATGGATAAATAGATACTTTTATTCATAATGCTGTGTGTAGTGTAAAGTGACATTATGGTTTTAGTAAGAGTTATTTGTTGTTTTAAAGATTAAATTTTAAATGTCCATCTTTGTTTGTTATTATGGCAATATAAAACGCTGGAGTTTGCCATTAGTTCTAGATGATGATGGTGGAACATAGGAATATTGTCAATTAAATAAGGTTCAAATCTATAAAGAAAAATTTACATACACAGCTTCATGCTTCATGTATGCATCCAAAAATGGAAGGTCATCATGATCATCTTCTAGGACCGAATTTCATGGTTTGTGGTGGCTGTAGGATTTCTTCCAATTACCATCTTAAATTATGCTGGTAAATCTAACAAATACTGTAGAATTAAGCAGAATAATCACTAAGAAATAACTCAAAGAAGGGCTATGGAAGTTGCGGGATTCAACAATCATGACGGGAGAAAAGGAGCGCATGAATAGGAAACCAGAGAGATCTCATTGATAATTAGAATAAGAGAAATGTTAGAGATACTCCCACACTTACTCTCTTGAACACTCCGTGCTATTCGTTAAAATTTATTGAAAATTATAAAATTTTGTGAATCTCATATCTTATTTAATAAATTTATCATAATTTTGTAATTTTGAATTAATTTTAATCAATAAAATAGAGTGTAAGAATAACATATTAGACAGTGTGTTATCACTACTACTCTTAGAGAAAGAAATTAATGAGTTTAAGTAAATTAATATTAACCTTGAATTAAATAAAAATAGACAACTAGATTTCGTGTCAAAGTTTAATTTGACTCTTGATAAGTAGTTGCAGTGAATCATTGATGTGTTTTGTCTGCTTAGTGCTTACATCTTAATCTTATCATATGTATTCTCTCTTGACTTTCCAAAGAGATGCACGGATAACGTTTATGCTCAGGTGATCTTCAGAGTTGGAAATAGTCCAGAAGAAGGAGCATCATTCATCACTGTAAAGGCCACAATTTCTGATACTTCTATCTTTGCCTATACTGTTGTGTTTTTTTATATCTTAAGTACTGTCTTATTTTATTTGCATTTGGGCACATCCAGGATTTGATTTTGATTCACTGGGATTGAGGAGCCATTAGTTTGTATGCTGAGAAATTATTCCTATGATTCCTTTTTGTTGAAAAAGTCAACTCTTCATGTGATTAATGTTGATTCAACAATTTCCAGAATTTCAACCAGTTGACTGACTATGGTTCAAAACTAGTGTTTAAAATGTTGAAAGTTTTTTCACAACTTAAAAAAAAAAAGTTGTAAAGAAATTATCAGAAATCATAACATATTCTAC
>CM023949.1:24397247-24501751 GCA_013407115.1 Glycine latifolia | reverse complement strand
ATTGATCAGACGATTATTTTCAAAATTAATCACGAAATAAAAACGGTTGTTTCAAGCTTCGCTGTAGACATCATAAATTTCAAAAAATTGTGTTACAACATGTTATTGCCATTACTGATAAAAAAGTTCGCATGCCGTTGAGACGGCTCAAATTTTAAATTTTATTCATAAGATACAGCATGAGCCCTCTGATATTCATAGTACACTTCTATTAATACTAAAAGATTCCAAAAGCTACAACCTTGACGTACGTTGTTTCCACTTGTGCCAAGTCCATCATCATATACACAACACCAATCACTCTCTTCACTCTTCACTCTGCACTGAGAATAAGCAAGAAAGAAAACGTGTGATCATGTCTTTCTCATATTCACCTTCTTCATCATCTGATGCTCATAGTCCTCAGAATAACCCTTTATGCTACTGTGATCAACGAGGACATTGGTCTTATTACTATCCTTCCAAAACCCTCAAGTGCAAACAACGTACGTCAAGGTTGTAGCTTTCAGACTCCTTAAACCCTACACTCGAAAACCTAAGACCCAAAACCCTAAAAACTACCCTAAACCCTAAGCCCCAAAACCCTCAAAACTAAACCATACACCTTAACCCTTAGACCCTCAACCTTAAACCTTAAACCATAAACCCCTAAACCTTAACACCTTAAAACATATACCTTAAACAAAACACCCTACACCCAAAACTTTAAAACGCAAACCATACGCCTACAGCCTAAACCCTACACTAAACTAAACCAGAAACCCTAAAAATTAAACCATACACCCTAACTCTTACACCCTAAAACCTTAAACCTTCAACCATAAACCCCTAAAGCCTAACACCTTAAAACGTAAACCATACGCCTACAGCCTAAACCCTACACTAAACTAAACCAGAAACCCTAAAAATTAAACCATACACCCTAACTATTACACCCTAAAACCTTGTATTATCAGAGTTTCAGGATACCTCTGTTTCTTTTTTTTTTTTCTGTTAGCGGTTAGTTAATAGTCGTTTGTACAGAACTCACAGTTTGATCAAATCCAACTTATGATTCTCTGAATCTTCAGTCTTCAATAATTTTTTCCAGTTGTTACTGTGGAGGAAAGTAAAGGGAAACATTTTTGAGTGTTGAATGTGACATGGCACTTTGATTACACCACATGCTTAAGATGTGGTTGTGCTTGTTGCAGGTTCAGTTCTGACTAATATACATGTGCTGTATTGTAAATTAGGTTCTTATGATGACCCCAACCGGCGGCGAAGGAGCTGAGAAGATGGATGCAGAAGATGCTATAAACTGCAGTGATTATGAGCATGACATAGAAAATGAAGAAAGTGGAGGGAACTGGTCTGGGATATGTGACAGAAACATAGCTCATGCAAAGCCACTTCTTATGAAGAAGGCTAACACCACCTCCCAGATTGCTATTGTTGGTGCCAACCCCTGCCCTATTGAAAGCCTTGACTATGAGTAAGCAATCTTCTTTTTAATTTTTGAGCTTAAACACAATATTATGTTTTAAGGAACATGGGTGACATACTCTTTTTTATTAGGTTGAATATGTTTATATGGTTCTTATAAAATTTTAAATTTTTAGTTTTAGTTTCTATAAAATAGTACAGAATTCAGTTATACAGTTGCAATAAATTTTTTCTGTAAACTGTATATAGAGGAACTTTAATTTATCACTTCTGTTACTTTTCTGTTTTGGGAGGGGAGAGGGAGGGGAGAGGGAGGGGTTGGTGGTTTATGCCACATCAAAGAAAACTGATTAGGAGTTTGTTGTCCTGTCTGCCACTTGCTTTATGTTTCTTTATTTCCATCATACTTAGTTCAATATTATTATCATTTCCTTCCAGCTACTTTCTGACATGATATTCTTTTAGTAAGTATCTTTAATTGCAATTTTGCATTATAGTCTTTGCATCATGTGCTTCCACGCATCATGTGATTCCACTGTTTGATCCCTTTTAGATTTTATTAATAAACTAGTATTTTAGTTGGTACAATGTACAGAATACATGTTTATTTTTATATAACTAAAATTAATAATAAATAAGTATTTTATAATATATAAATTATATTATAATTAAAATTTTAATAAATAAATATATATATTGTGATAAGATGTTATTTTTAACTATTTGATTAATTTTTTATAAAAAAATCAAATTGAATTTAGAAATAAATATGAAAAAAATAAATTGAAAGAAATAAGCGGTTAAGAAAATCAAAACATATAGACAAAGAAAGAATGAGAGTGATTTGAGAATTGAGAATTGAGAAACAATATTTTAGTTGTTAAATAAAATTAAATTTGAAATTAAAATTAAAAAGTATATTTGAAAGAAATAAAAAATTAAATTAAATGTTCAATGTATGAAATTAGAAAGTATATTTTAGTAATAACAACTCATAAAAATAAAAATAAAACTACCAAAAACTCGTTGAAAAATAAGTCCTAAAAACACTTTCATTCAATGTAGATATTTTAATTTAGAGAGAGGATATCTGGTAGTTTTGTAATTTATTTCCAGCAAACAGTAGAATTTTAGTGTATGTAGGATAAACCACTAAAATTTGTGCTTACTGTGAAAGGACAAATGATGATAAGCATAAGAGAGGGATAAGAGAAAGAATGAAAACCTAGTAGCATGGCAGTGTATGTGGAATAAATCACTATCATTCGTGCTCACAGTGTCGTTTGTTAACTTAAACCTTGTTTGCAGTTTTGCTTCCTTATGGATGTCAGGGTTCAATTTTAGAATCTTTACAAACTTAGTAATAGTATCAGTTTTTTCAAATTGGAGTTTATGTTGTCTAGAATGTCTTTGTTTATAAACCATATATTGCCAAACAAAACCTTATATCTTGTAGCTTAGCAAATTAGTTCTACAAATGTTTCGAGCTCGAGTCCTAGTAAACACTCAGAAAGAGAACTTTGTCATCTATAATATTTCTATTAGTTTGTGCACGATTGTTATCCGACGGTGTAGGATACATGTGTTCTATACAAAAATAAATAAATAGTTCTCCAGCTTTTGCAACCATCTGCCTGGAATCTCAGGTACTCAAGTGGTTAAATGGAGCAAATGTGATCAGAATTTCATGTGATACTAGGAATCTCAAATTTCAGTGCACAAGAGAAAGGCTGAAAGGGTAAGTTAAAATTTTGTCACAAAAAAAATACCAGACTGATTCTTTTTCAATAAAAGACATTTGGTGAATCGAGAAGAAAAAAACTAGAGAGAGGACAATATAGTGTCAAAAATTACCATTACCACACAACCTCGATTAAAGTGGAATATTATAAACAAAAACAAAGAAATTTCACATTAGGTGGGGTCAACGACATAAATTAACCGATGTCATTGTGTTCTATGACTTCCGTCCAAAACCAAGTAAAATATATATTTTCTTTTTTGCTACTAACCAAGTAAAATATTTTGATTGAAAAAAGAGTCCATTTTCAGGAATAATTGTGCAAGTTGTTCACTGTTACTACTTCCTATACTTAATTATATTGGGAGTAAAAAATCTTTTACTTTTTTGAAAGCTGGGCAAAGGGGTATCTACATTTATTAGTGCCTTTCACAGTTCCACTGTAGCTAGTTTTGCCTTAGCATTTTATGTTTACAAATTTTAAAGTAAGGCGGCATACAATACAATGATCCTCCCCCATTCTGCCACTACGTTAGCTTTTTTATGTCGGATTCTATTCTGTTTCTCCATGTTTGTATTTCTTTCAAATTTCCCATAGCATTTAAAGTCATATAACTATGGAATTACTAATAGCAAGAACTTTGGAATTGTTTTTATTGCATTGGCAAGTAAGGTACTTAAGGAATGAGCTATGATACCAGAATACTTATTCTTTAATTTCAGGATTTTTGACAATGAAATATTGAAGAATGACTGGCGTTCCAGGAAGAAGGTTCAGATAATCCATTATGTGATGCTTAAGTGGGGATTTGCTCTTCTTATTGGATTAGGTACTGGATTGGTTGGCTTCTTTAACAGTTTTGCAGTTGAGAACATAGCTGGTTTCAAGCTTTTTATGACCACCAGTCTCATGTCTAAACACAGGTGAGGTTGCTCCTAGCTCCGACCAGATGCATTTTGCTTACTGCTTAATTGAAATTTGGTCTGTACTTGATTTTTTTTCAGATGCTAATTGTTCTTTTTATAACTTTTACATTAAAGATATATATGATGTGCTTATAATGTGACTATTAAAAGTGACATTCTGTTTATCTTTATTCCCCGAAAGTGTTAATATATAATTTGGTCCGCGGATGTGTTAACTTGATCATATTTTAGTCTTTTTGGTGACTAATTAGTCTTCAAAAGTGTACATACAATTTGATTCCCCAAATGTATTGATTTTGCTCACATTTTGATTATATATTTGTGATGAAATATCTAAAACATGAGCCAATTGATATATTGGAAGAGTAAATTGTACGAGTGATCACTTTCATGGACCAAAAATAAACAGCATTTCATGGATTAAATTGTATATTAACTATCTCTCTATATTTATATTCTATCATATTTCACCAATTTAATGAACAAAAATCCTTGTAGAAATTATTTTGGGATCTTGGTTGAAATTATTTTCTATCAGTTATCAGTTATCACTAATCATTGTCATGCAATTCTTTATGGTGGGCATTACTGTTCAGTGTTCATATATTCTCACAGATTAGTAGTTCCAGTGCAGATATCTTGATGCTTTTTTAGCATATGCTGGTGCGAATATGTGTTTAGCAGCAGCTGCTGCTGCACTTTGTGCTTTCATTGCTCCAGCAGCTGCAGGCTCTGGCATTCCAGAGGTAAAAGCATATCTCAATGGCGTGGATGCTCAAAATATATTGGCTCCAAGCACCCTTTTTGTAAAGGTGAATAATACTACAATACTAGGAGCAAGTCTACCCATTTTGGATAAACACATCAAAATTAAATATCTCCTTGAACAAATGAAAATGACCCAAAGTACCAGTTTTCTATTTCAGATAAAAAGAATTTTAGTGAAGAGTGAATATTATCAATGCACTACAGGGGATATTACCAAGGAAACGTTAAAACAATTTCTTAATTATTCAAGATAGGTGATTGTATATACATACTATTTATTGTGACATGTTTGGTGTTTCTTATACTTCTTTCTCTACCTTTTTTTTTTATCTTAGGTGTTTCTGCAAAATAATATGGAAAAGATAGACCTACCAAAATGTGAGATAAAACCTATTATTCCAGTGCTTACACTTAAACTTTGAGGTGAATTTGTTTATGGACATGGTATCAAATTCAATGGCTAGACACTAAACAATTCGATCCTCAATCTATTCTGATAATGAATAAAAAATAGATTAAACTATGACAATTTGCCTATCAAATTCAAAGGATTATTCTTATACTGTCATAAGCTATTTTCTTTGATTTAGTTGACTAGCAATGGATAAGAGATGTCACATAATTAGATTCGTTGAAAATGTTATTAGGATTTCATTAGAGAATACAGCCACAACAAGCCACTAGGTGTAGCTTGTTACACCCCCTTAGCTTGTGTTGATTCATTCCTAATACATTGTGCTTTTCCCCTTTTTAGTGGCAAGAAAAAAATAATAATTTTTACTTCTTGGGGAATGCTCAATGTCTTTATGAAACTTATATATGGTTTTAAGTGTAACAGGTATTTGGTTCCATCCTTGGAGTTTCTGCAGGATTTGTGGTGGGTAAAGAGGGGCCTATGGTACATACAGGTGCATGCATAGCTTTTATTGGGGCAGGGTGGATCTCACAAGTATCACTTGACTTGCACTTGGCTTAGATATTTCAAAAATGACCGAGACCGGCGAGACATGATTACTTGTGGTGCTGCTGCTGGTGTTGCTGCCGCCTTTCGTGCACCAGTAGGTGGTGTCCTCTTTGCCCTTGAAGAGGCAGCTTCATGGTATCTATTTCTGCTCAAATTACTCTTTCTCTCCCAACTTCATGGTATCTTTAGATTGCAAACTTGTAATTCTGATAAGAAAAATCCCAACAATCTTCATTCTAATATGCAGTATAAAATGTTAATGGAAAAGAAGCAGTAAAATGACATGAATAGTGGTAAGATAACCGTGAATGTGTAATCATTATTAGTGTGATATCATGCATAGATATGATAGGTATATCAAATACAATATGTATCTGATACGACGATATGATTATTCCAAAATTATATATGATTTGGTGTAAGATACATATTTAGATATGTATAAAAATTCACAAAACATAATAAACATATAATTGCAATTCTGCAAATCCAAATAAAAAATATACTTGTTGGACATTACTAAAAAAAAAATTATAAATTGCCATCATGAATTACTTCTATTGCTTACAAATAGGAATAATATCAATTTTATAACTTTCTTGAAATCATCCATAAAGAAGACGATTTTCATTTTTTGGTTCATCAAAGGACATGCTTTTATGTTTTTATATTATAGATACTTTTATGTATTCGTATGGTAGTTGTATTGGATTTCCATAACTTTTTTTAAAGGTATTTGTTATGATATAAGGAGAAGGAAGAGTGTGTTAATATAGTTAGACTACTAAGGAGTTAGTTAGTTAGTTAGTTAGAGTGGTTTTTTGTGCTATAAATAAAGGGAGAAGGATAGGAGAGAGGGGGATCTAATCAGTTTGTAGATTGAGCATTAGCTCTTTGTGAAATGAGTAATCCTTTGTGAAGGGAAAACCCTTGAAGGAGTGTTTTGTTGCAAAACGGTAAGTGCACCACTCGTTCAAGTAATAAAATGATAAGTAGAGTTATCGTTCCCACCAGGATTGAAGCACTAAAGTTAATTGTAATTTAGAATCTTTAAATTGGAAAAGAAATAATATAATTGAAAGAATATGATTGTGATTTGGATTTAAGAAATTATAACAAAAATGAATTAAAATTTAAGAAAATTCAAACGTGATGTCAATTGAATATTATGCAGTAATGAGGAAGAATTGTGGTTAAAGCACAATCACCTCTGATCCCTACCTTCTGTAATTGAATTGATTATTAAATTCACTTACTCTAATTATTCAAAGGATATATCTTACTTAATTTAGTTAAATCTCGATTCCTCAGTAATTTAACCCTTTAATCTAATTAAGAATTCTAATTCCTTAGTAATCCCTTCTTAAATTAAGCTTTGAGCTGATATGTTTATTACTCTACAATCCTACACCCTTATCCCTAGGTAATGTAAAAATTGTTACTCTACCGCTTTCAGAGACTAAAATCCCAATATCCCTATTGTAAATCCTAGCTCTTAGAACCCTAACAGATTGATCAAGTCTATTGAGGCAAAAGTAATTCAAGAACAAAGTAGAGCAAAACAATTATCATAAACTTTATTAATACCAATTCAAATTACATAAGAGTTCACATTGGCTTTGGCTTTAACTGCAATCAAAGAGGAATTAGCCAGACATGATTATGTCTGGCTTGAATACAATAATAATAAGGTAGATGAGAAAGAATACAAAGAATGAAGAGTAAGCAAACCCCTCAATCTTGGTCTCCTTCTTGATCTTCCTCCTTTCTTGATCTCCTTCAATGCCACTTTTCTTGTTTCTGCCTCTGTGTTCGTGTCTAAAAACATCCTACTACTTTCCTATTTATATCCAGGTCATAAAAACCCTAATAGCTTTTATTTTTATGTTATCTTTAAGCTAATTTGTATTTCCAGTGTCGTCCGCACGATTGGCGCGAACTCTGGCGCGACTGGCGTCAGCTTCCAGTAAGTGTGGCGCGATCCGTGTGGCTCTGGCGCGATTGGCGTGGACTTCCAGTAAGTCTAGCGCGATTAGCGTGGCCATGGCGCGGTTGGCGCGAGCTTCCAGAAACCATTAGCTCTTTATTCTGCTTCTTTTCTTTCTTTTCTTGGCTCCTAACATCAAAATTGCATAAAATCAGTGATAAACACAATAATGATGAACTTTGTACTTATTCTAGCATTTATTTGACATTTTATGCTTAGTTTCTTAATGAATTTACCCTAAAAACTACATATGCTAGCAGCATATCATGTTTTCTCTCCTATTTTTTGTTCTTCTCATCCTATTCAATAAAATTCTTTCTTTTCTTTCTTTTATTTGCCATTCCAAAATTCTGGGTTCATAACAATAGGTCCGACCTGCCGTATCTTCGAGGAAGAGCCAGTGTTCTTGATGGAGGAAGGGCAAATTTGGGCTATGAAGGTGGAGCTGCCAGCATTCACGGGGATCAACCCAACTGGTTGGATTTCTAGGGTTGAAAAATTCTTTGAGATACAAGAAATTCATGCATTCCATAAGCTGCAGTATGCATTCATGAGCATGGAGGGGGCTGCGATGTGTTGGTTTTACATATGGAGCCAAAAGAACCCAGATTTAGATTGGGAATCATTTTCCACAGCTTTGATCAAAAGATTCAGAGATCAATATGGTAATCCTGTCTTGGAAAGATTGAGTATCCTGAAGCAAGAGCTGACTGAGATGGAAACCATTGAAGAAATGGAGACTTCCACGGAGTTCCTCAAACAGAGGACAAGCAATGAATTTGAGCTTAAGCAAATATTGTAGCAGATGGTGAAGAATCAAGAAATCAAGCAAGAACTCTATGGGTCATTGAAGCAGATGGTGAAGAATCAAGAAATCGAACAAGAACTCGATGGGTCATTGAAGAAAGTGTTTGTGAGAGAGACAACTAATTTGCAGGGGTTGCAACAGCATTATTGCAAGGCTAGCATTTCAGGTTTAAAGAAAAAACCGCACAAGATATTGAAGAGTCAAGAAATCATTCTTGAAGAGAAAAATGATCTTGTTTTCTTTGAGGAAGAGGCAGTCAACCCAGCTTCATCATGGGAACCACCAAACAGAAAATCATTAGGGGTAGATAATTCTATCAAAAGCTGTGGAGATGCAGTGTTAATTGTTTAAGAGTCTCCTTTTAAAGACCACCTAATGTCTCAAGTTGGAAACCTCCCATGGGCTCGAATTGGATCTTTGTTTCGAACTCCAACATTATACCACATACAGCATTGGGGTCCAGTTGACTGCAAGGGCCTTGCATCTATGGTTGACAGCTCAACCATGGAGCCAAAGCTGAAGGAAGGTACTGAACCAATCATGCTCCCACCACCGAAGCCACCAGACCTCAGTTTGCGTGCAGGGACAGTGGGTCATTCCCAGTTAAGCTACAAGGGGTGCAGTTGTCTTCCTGCAATCAGAGAAAACTTGAAGAAGTTTCAGTGGGAAATTCCAGTTTTCAGATTTCAACCTTGAGGACAAGGTTGATTTTAGGAGGGGTGTATTGTTATGATATAAGGAGAAGGAAGTGTGTGTTAATATAGTTAGACTATTAAGGAGTTAGTTAGTTAGTTAGAGGGGTTATTTGTGCAATAAATAAAGGAAGAAAGATAGGAAAGAGGGGGATCTAATCAGTTTGTAGATTGAGCATTAGCTCTTTGTGAAAGGAGTAATCATTTGTGAAGGGAAAACCCTTGGAGGAGATTTTTCTCTCCTATTTTCTGTTTTTCTCATCCTATTCAATAAAATTCTTTCTTTTCTTTCTTTTCTTTGCCATTCCAAAATTCTGGGTTCGTAATTCGCTGAGGTGGCCAGCGAATTACGTGGCGTGGCAGTTTGGCAAATTATTTCTGGGGTGTGGCATTTTGGCAATTTTTTTTTGGATTTGTGGCACTTTGGCCAATGTCTCAACGTTTTCTGGCATCGAAAAGGTTGCGAATATATTGCAAGCTTTGAATGCTACAGGACATAATGGGTTTCCTGTCATTGATGAACCACCTTTCTCAGATTCACCAGAGTTATGTGGACTTGTACTGAGGTCTCATTTACTAGTGTTACTGAAGGAGAAGATTTTTTCAAGGGATAGGGGTTTTGCAAATCAAAGGATCTTCCAAAGAATTTCTACTTTGGATTTTGGAAAGGCGGGATCAGGAAAGGGGATCAAACTAGAGGATCTTGATATCCAAGAGGAAGAGATGGATATGTATGTTGATCTCCATCCCATAACTAATGCATCTCCTTACACTGTGATTGAGACAATGTCACTAGCCAAAGCTGCTATTCTTTTCCGACAACATGGACTCAGGCACATGTGTGTTGTTCCAAAGAGCCAAGGGGTATGATATCTTTTCTTTTCCCTCCCAAAAAATGTTATTATATACTCCTTCACTTGAATCTGTCATCTGCATTCTTTGGCCATGTAAACATTACAGTTTTTTATCTCTGTCTACAGTTTATTTGAAGATTCCAAAATAAATAAACTATCAATTTGTCCTTGAAGCATGAGCTTGTCTCATAAATAGTCCCTAAAGTAAAGTATTTAAGTACTCATTAAAGTATTGGATGTTCATCACTTTAAATAATCCTTAAGCTGATGTATTTTAGTTAACTTTAGGGACTAATTTGAAGGGTTTTTTAATATTTGGATGACTACTTTGGCGGGACTTTTAATAATTTTAGGACTACTTGAGTATTTTTTTTCACATTAGGGACTATTAAGGAAAGAGGGTAATAGTGTAAGGATAAAATTGATGGTTTATTCATTCAATTAGATCCCAGGAGCATTTAGAAAACTTATTTGAATTTATAGAAGTGACCTATGGAGTTTTGAGTTTCTTATAAGCTCTTTTTATCTTATTTCAACAAGTGTCATGGAGAAGCCAATTAAAATAAGCTCTTTTTAGCTTATTTCAGTAAGATTCATCATTGAGCTCATGAATAAACTCTCATTTTAGGAAGAGTTTATTGAATAAGTACTGAGTTAAGTTGACTTCTTTTGGTCCACCTGATGCAAAATATGGTAACAATCTCTTCGTATTGCAGAGACCTCCAGTTGTTGGGATTCTAACACGCCATGATTTTATGCCAGAGCATGTTTTGGGACTTCACCCTGATATCATGCCTCACAAATGGAAATAAGGGATCTCAATGAAAAATATTCTTTCTTCTCTGTTGACGTGTTGCAGTCATTAGTTGATCAAATTTTTTATATACAGTAGAGTGCAATTATTATTCACAGAACACTTGAACCAAAAAATGCTGCTTAAGAAATGACTGCTGCATATGGATTGTTAATCTCTATTTCATGAAGTCAGTTTGATACAATCAGATAGACACTTTTAAACACAGAAATTAGGTGCCACAGTTAGTTAATAATGATCTCTTGTACATGCTGCTTGTTTGATTTTTTTTAATAAAGTTATTAAGCTTAATGATTGATGCTCTTCATATGATGATGTTAATGTTAATTAGGCAAATGTACTGCGATGTGAACCTTTGAATCATACGACCGTTACCATGTACATGAACTAGGTTCCAGCGTAGAATTAGTATGTAATGTATTGTTCTTTTTATCACAGAAAGTCTTTCGAGAGGTTTTTCTTTTTTTTTATCGACAAATTATTAATCGTTAATTGTCAGGTTTTTTTAATGGGGTAATCGATTTTGCGGCATTTCTTTCATTCTTCTCCTTTTAGCACGTAACCAAACTTATAACTCGTAAAGTCTTTCCAAAGGTAAACTTTAATTCTACATCTCCTGTTCCAGAACAACCGTGGTATATATATGGGAATTGAATCTACCAACAACCGTGATAAAATGAAATGCGCTATTCTTAATCAAGATATGTGATTTATTAAGGATTAATAAATAAATAATTAAAGGTTTTATACTAAATTCTAAATGGATTGTGGACTTAATTAGAATAGTTTTTAAAAATTATTATTATTTGATGAGATAGTGGTTTGAAAAGGGTAAATATCCTGAGTGAAGCAAGATTCTCTTTTTGAATATTAGAATATTTTCTTAACCCTAATCATTATTATTAAAGAGTGAGAATAGAAAGAAGAGTGGAGAAACAAAATCTTTTAATTTTTCTCATTCAAGGAAATCAAAACACATCAACAAAAATTTTACAATGAAAAAAATGTATTACTTATCTATTATTTGTATAAATCATTAATTTCAAGATCTTGTTTGATTTTGTATTATTGTGATGCTTAGAAATTGAATAACTAATGCATAATATATAAATATATAATTTAGCATTGTTAATTTTTTCTCAAATTATAAAATTTGCATATATACATGTCATATATAATAAATTGATTGATACCATAAATATTCAGTTGTTCATAACTCCTAATAATTTTTCTAACATTGTACCCCACAAGAATACTGCTCTCTCCAACTAATATGCACCACCCACCACTTCCTCCTCTTATCTCAGTTGATCATATCTTATGAGAATATATATCCATTAATCATTCAATGTTCTCTATAGCTCTGCCACTTTCAAAAAAGTCAATGCAGAAACAGTACATGCAGGATTATTGGAATGGCCGGGACCATACAAGCTGAACTTTTAGCCTTTCAGAGAAATTGCATGTCAACCTCACGAAATTAAACTTCCAAATGACAAGAAAACTATATATGAGATGCAAGTGGGAATTGTCTATTTACAACCAACTCGGAAAAAAAATGGTGGAGTTGATCCTTTTTAGCAGATTTCTTTTAAGTAATTAATGATGCATTTCCTTTTGCTTGTCATTATCCTTCATCTTCACCCTAACACAAAAGTCTTGTCATTGTTTAGCACAGGCCAAAAAACAAATGAACGGACATCATGTTTTTAATTACTTGAACATCTTATTTGGGCTACTGAATTAATGTTCCATATTTTATATTGATAGTTTTCTCGGCGCAGATATGAGATGAATGTGAGAAAGTGAGAGAGGATATGAGATGAATGTAAGAAAGTGAGAGGAAAAAAGAGAAGAAAAAAATAGAGAGGAATTTGAGGAGTATCTATAATTTATAATAATATATAAAGATATGTTACGCACCAACTTTTAAGTTTTAGTGTATATATTTCTTGGTCCATTTTATCTTTAATTTGCTACTTATGCATGAACTCTAATTACACATTTTTATAATTTCGGTTTCTTTTTTGAAGTAATATCATGTTATAAATTAATTGCTTTTATTTTCTTTATCTAACTTTAAAAACAAATACGAATAGACACATACGATAATATTTTAATTTTTATTGGTAATAAATAATGTGAATAAAAATTCAAAAAAATAGATAAAAGGAGAGCTTTTATTAACTATTTTTTTACTGACTATTTCTCATAAAAAAATTATTAAATATATTTTTTCTTACAATACTCGTTATTAAATATATTTACTGTTGAGCAATATTCCATACATATGTTACACGACCTTCCAATTTTTCTCTTGCCTTCTTCATACAACACAGACAAATAATTAACTTACCAAAATACCCTTCAATTCACAATGGCCATTTGCTTGGTCATAAACTCCTTGACATCAGAAACAAGTAGAGAAGTCTCGGGCAATTCAGGAAAAAGGTAAAACCCATGAAAAGTGTTTGGATAATCGATTAACTGCGATTCCTTCCCCGATTTCCTCAACCACTCATAATACTTCCTTTGCCAATCACGCAACGGGTCAAACCCACCAACAAATACAATAGTATTTGGATAATCCAAACTCGAAATATCCACCGCATTGGGTCCACTCACGTTAACCGCTTCATGGTCCCGATCCGACCCGTTTGGCAAAAACACCTTCCAGTGCCAATCGGTTCTATCCACCGAAATAACCGGTGCCCGGTTTAATTGGTTTTCGGATTTGGTTCGTTCTTCTCCTCCGAAAAATGGTTGAACCGAAACCAACCCAATAACATTCACCATTTGGAACTTCTCTTTGGAAACCCGAACCGCCACATGGTGGGCCAGGTTTGCACCCGCGCTATCACCCGCCAAAAAACATTTGGTGACATCAGCAACGTCGGGTAAAACGTTGCCGTTTTGGTCGAGGAATTTTAAGACGTCAAAACCGTCGTGGTATTGAGACGGGTAGCGGTGTTCGGGGGCAAGGCGGTAGTTAACGGAGACGACGACGACGTTAAGGGAACGACAGTAGAGGCGACAAACGGCGTCGTAAGGAGTTGAAGCTGCAGAGAAGAACGCGAAGGCGCCGCCATGGAAGTAGACGAGAACGGGGAGGGAGGTGGCGGAGACGGCGGAGGAGGAGGGGATGAAGATGCGGAACCAGAGGTTGCGAGCGGGGTCGACGGTGACATCCGAGGAGGAAACGCCGTCGACGGGGGTGGGGTTTGGCAGTGACTGGCGGTCTGCGAGGTTGAAAAGGCGGCGGTTGATGGTTGCGTTGGAGCGGCGGGAGGCGTCGCCGATAATGGAAAGGAGGGAAGTGAGTAAGCGAACTTTCCATGGAAGGGTTAGTTTGGCTTTGGTGGGTTCAGCAGCCATGTGGTTGTTGGTGAGTTAACTCGGAGAATGAAAGTGGGTATTGGGTAATGATGAGATTGAGAAGTGTTGTGTAGTTTTATGAGATGAGAAGGAAAGACATGGCTAAGAGACCACTTACATTACACTACGTACACCTTTCATCTATAATTTTCTCACCTGTTTTTTTTTATATTTTTTTATTCATGGAAATTAAACACCATATATCAAGAAGTTTCAATAATCACACAATCTAATCAATCACAACCTCAGTCACGTATTTGTATCTAGAGAGAATTAAACACATATGATGTATGTCAATTAACTTATTTAGATACAAAATTAAAAGTGTTTTTTATAATTCTCTACCTGAAAAAAGTTATATCTTTCCTTGTTTCCAGGTCCAATATCATTTTTTATAATATTTATACTTTTATCTCTCTTATTATAGATAATAGATGTCGAGCTGGTAGGGGTGTTCACGGGTACGGGTCACCCGTGAACCCGAACCGATCCGAACCGATCTGAACAGTTTGGGTTGGATCATTTATATATTTGGGTCAAAACTGAACCGAACTGATCAAAACCGTTCATGTATGGGTTGGCTCACGGGTTTAGATTTACAGATCTGTTGATCCGACGACCCGATCCGTGAACCCGTAATAATAATATAAATTTTATTATTTATATATATATATATATATATATATATTAAAAATTAAAAAAAAT
The DNA here is from genome assembly GCA_013407115.1 of Glycine latifolia. NCBI lineage: Eukaryota > Viridiplantae > Streptophyta > Magnoliopsida > Fabales > Fabaceae > Glycine > Glycine latifolia. Next base: position 24,486,691 of record CM023949.1, on the reverse strand, counting down.
AATTTGACAATAAAAAAAAGGTAAAATATTATAAATGGTTAAGATTGCATTCAAAAATAAGATAGGATATTTTTTTATATTGCATTAAAAAATAGGATAGAATATTTTTAAAATTGCATTGCATAATATAATAGAATATCTTTAAGATTACATTGGATAATATGATAGAATATATTTAGGATTGCATTCAAAAATTAGTTAAAATCATATCTTTAAATTAGTATAAATAGAAACATATTTTGGTGTTCATGTATGCATTCCATTCCAAATAATAATAGAGTATTAGAGAGTTTATGTTTGCATCATTGAGAGAATTGTTGTGAGATCATATAGAAGCATTTGACAAGTTTGATTCTTCAACTGATTTAAAGATACCTATTTGCTTAAGGAATATAAGCGTAAATGTAACTATTTTATTGTATTATTCTTCTTGACTTTGAAAAAGGTCGCAGCTGGGAACTAGGATACCAGTTTTGTCTATGTTCTTGATGAATTGAGACATGCAACTTCTGGCTGGAAAACTAGGATACCAGTCTGATTGGGAAACAAGGATATCAGTCTATCTCTATTCTTGGTGAATTTAGACTAGAGCTTTTTGCTGGGAAACAAGGATACCAACTGGGATAATTATTGTGTAAGGGTAGACTATTATAGTAAATATTGTTCACAAATCTTTTGTTTTAATTTATATTATAAGTCTATTTTATAATATTATGTTGATGGTATTAAATGAATTAATTTTATTACTTTCATACATTTGATAATATTGTGTTAATTGTATGAGATATTTGAAAGAATCGTGATAAAATAGTAGTTCTAAAAAAAATTAAATGGGTAACCCGGTGATCCGAACCGAACCGAACTGTTCATGAACGGGTTGGGTTGGATTGGGTTTCAATTTTTTTTTTCTGAAAACCGAACCGAACCGAACTGATCAAATTTGATTGGGTTGGGTCCTAAATTTGGCCAAAACCGATCCGAACCGATCCGCGAACACCCCTACTAGCTGGTGACATATATTGGAGGTCCAAGAATAATTTTTCATAATATTAATTTCAAATTCGCAAATAATGAGAATGCTAGTCGGTGTATGTCAATATCTGTTAAAGGCCAAGGCCAAGCAAATTAATAATGAGAATGCTATTTCTTCCTGTATAAAATTTATGATATCTTCTGGTCTTATGCGTCACGAATCACACATGAGGAGATAGATTGATAATAATTTCAAATACCAAGAATTCTACTACTTGTACAGATATATAGATATTCCTCCCCTCTATTCAACATCAAGTTTATACTTTCAACACATTCATTACATGTGATTGTTGAAGTACACAATAATATAATTAACATTAAGACTACAAATAGATCAACCAACCCATAGGATTCAGATTGCCTTGCGGTCTAAAGTACCTTGCGGAATATCAACCCATATGATTGAAATTGATATTTAAAAATCAAAACCAAACTAATCCAATTAAATATGATTGGTTCAGCTTTGATTTTATCTTATAAACAAACCAAATTAATCCATGAAGACGCTTACTTGATATTAATTTGACTCGATCAAGTTAATACAAATAAAACCTAGCTAATCAAACCCATAAATCCAACCTAATCCAATTTTTTGCTTGGATTGAGTTCAGTTGGGTATGCCCATGATTATCTCTTGACCATTATGGAAAAATTGAATGAGAATGTTTTTAGCTGTAATTTTTCCATCAGAACATTTTAAGAGTTCTTCTTCATCGAGAATATCCTCCCCTTAAAGCTACAATATTATTATAGACTCTACATGCTATTATTATCCGCTATAAAAGACGCACATGTACAAAGGCCAAAACCCCCACAGTATCACGGTCATACCTAGTCATTTGTACTATAATAAGAAGGGTTAATCTGTTTTATATTTGTTAATACATAATCTATTTTTTCATTATTTAATTTAAAATAAGAAATTGAATACCAAATTATATATATTTGACAACAACAATCACAAAACAATAAATACAAAAATACGTTGAGTTTTTTTTCCATCTCTTTTTTTATCCTATTTCCATTTCCATTGTATTTTTTTTATTGATATTCAGCATATTACTTATCTTATTTGTTACTTCCTTTCCTTTCCTTTTTATTGATATTCAGCATATTACTTACTTTTTTTATTGATATTCAGCAAATTAGAAAGGTACTTAAGATAAATATATGTATATTTATTAAAATTAATTATTTAATTTTTTTGTTTTTTTAAAGGCTTATTTTTTTTTGAATTAACTTAGGTCAAAGATGTTGTTGATGTTGATGATGTAGTACGCAATAACCAAGAATCAAACTTAAATCATTAAATATATACTCAAACTCTCTCCTATAATATCAATCCTAGTGATTTTTTAAAATTATTTGATTTTAAAAAGGAAATGACTACATTGGCAGTGAAATTCATGTTTATATTGTATTGTTTAATTTTAAAAAATAATATATAAAGAAAATTAATAAAATAAAAAGTATAAATTTTCAAAAAAGTTATTTCTAAGTCTCAAATATTCAATTATGCAAAATATTTAAAAGATGAATTTTATCGTCTTTAATAATCTTAATATATTATCACAAACAAAATTGGTTCTCATAAAAAATAAAAAAAACAAGTGCTGTGTACTAAATAAAAAAAATTCGGTACCGTGATGATGTTTTCTTTTCTCCTAGTTTCAAGTATCATTCCATAATTTTAGGTTTTGGTCAATTGAAAAATCAAAGTTGCATAAATCTATTTAAGAAATTGAAACTCTTTCACCACCTTTATTTAATTAACTTATAAAATTTAAACTCAAAATCTTACTTAAATAAAATTTCTTACTAAGTAAATTTGCACACTTTGGTGACATGGTCATATTTAAAATTAAGAGCAAGTAATAAATAATAATACGTTTATTTGATAAATTTTGAAATATATAAAATTTAATGATCCTCATAAGAATTTTTCAATGATAAAATCATAAAATATTAAAACTTTAGTTGTTATAGCTTTTTCTTTTTATAATCACCCTAATTAAGACCTTTGGCTCCTTGTGAAATTCCAAGAAATCATACAATATTTGATTCAAAAGAATGATTATAAGATTAAACATCGGTTTAAGACATATTTATCACACTTAAAATTTCTCTTTTTTTTTAAAATATATTATGCAGAGATCAACAAACACACATTGATAATATGGTCATATTTAAAATTAAGAGCAAGTAATAAATAATAATACGTTTATTTGATAAAATTTGAAATATATAAAGTTTAATGATCCTCATAAGAATTTTTCAATGATAAAATTGTTATAAAATCATAAAATATTAAAACTTTAGTTGTTATAGCTTTTTTTTTATAACCACTCTAACTAGGACCTTTGCTCCTTGTGAGATTCCAAGAAATCAGACAATCTTTGATCCAAAAGAATCAATTATAAAATTGATCATCTGTCTACGACTTATAGTTACACTTCTTCCTTAAAAATATATTTTACATATATCAAACACAAGTTGTTCTTCCCTCCCCACCCCCAAACATAGTATGTGTGTTGGCAACTGATCGAGTTACAACCACTAATATCTCAACAAACTCATATTCTTTTCCACAAATTTAGTTTCTCACCAGATTATTCAACAAGTATATTAAAGCAGAGCCACTCGATTGCAGGACGAATTAATGGGAGATGTAATTTTCTATCTCTCTCTCTCTCTATATATATATATGCTCATTAAGATATAAGACATTTCAAGAGGTTAAAATATCATATTGAATAGCATCTTGTTTAGTGTTTACGTACCAAAATAAACCAACTTTTTTTTTAAGGAACAAAGTAAACCATGATCTAGTATTTTTGTATTTTTTTTGTGAATCTGATCTATATATACTGTAACTAATAATATTAATTTCCCAAAAAACCTTCTGATCTGTTAAATGAAAAGTGCATCCAAATTAATGAGCATGGGTGATGTCTTCCTATATATTGCATGATGATAGATGCCTAATATTGATAACATCATTATCTCAATTCGCAAATGGCTGTGCTTTAATTTACCAAAATATCTACTATCGTACTAAAGATTCCTCACCTCTATTCAATTTAATTCAAAACATCCATCAGCTCATGTAGAAGTACATACACAATATATTAATTAACAGTAAAGTGATCTGAACGCATTCAAGCAAACACAATTCACGTGATGCATGCAATCCACTGAATTGAAGATTGAAGTAGACAAATTTAATTTTCACCAGCCATTGACAAGGATATGATGATCATAAACTCAACCTAATTAATCCAATATTGTTTTTCTTGGAATGATTCGGGACGTGTATCCCCCATTCCTAACCATTATTGAAGAAATTCAATACAACAAGTGTAAAGGTGCTTTGGGAAGCTATCAGAAGTTGATTTCCTGGCCATCGAAAACTTCAAATTTTCCTCTGAATAAGTAGATTAATTTTCATATGAAACTTTTCAATTGTTATCATGATTTTAAATTGCGGTTATAATCGCAATTGCACTGAGTCAAAAAACCTTTGCATTAAGGAAAATTGAGAAAAAAAAATGCAGCTTCTTCAACCATTATGTGGTTGGGTGAATCAAAATATATATCTTACTCACCAACGCAGACAGGATCTTTCAGAAAATGGATTTCTATTCGAAGTGTGCATATAATTGCATGGATAAATTCACACTAATCCGTCAATTTGAAATTCAATTTGGTTCCTTAGGAGGTGTCGGGAAAGAATTTTGGAATATAATAATATCAATTCATATAGATAAAGAAATAATTCTCTATTGATTCAAATGTTCTACATACAAGATAAGGATAGAGAAAGAGGAAATAACCGAGGATGTTGCTGTCATAATGATTGGATAGATATTTAAAATCATGATTGTTAAAAATAACTTAAATGGATCGTGGTCATTGCTGGGTGGGAAGACAAAAAAACCGGTGATGCTAGATGTATGTATGACTAGACACAACAATTAAATTTATGCCTAAAAAGAAGGTAACTGATTGTGATGTTAAGAGTTGTGTTTCGGTTCAATTTCACGTACAAGTCTATATTGATTGGAGCTAATCGGGCTAAAGATTTTGCACTTTCCTTTGGTTTTGTGGTTTGTCTATTTTGATAGGGTACTCTTTGTTATTAATGCTGGACTTTGATTTGGTGGTGGTTGCAACTGCTATATATATTACGGTGAAGTTTGTTGGAATGGATGGTTATCTAATATTTGGTGTGATCACTTTGTTGGGAAAAACTCTTTCCCTCAAATAATCAAATTCTGATACCAATGTTGGGTAAGCGCATACCCTCAATCAAATGTGGAAACGTAATCAAATAACAAAGGAGGAATGAGAGAGACAATATATTTTACATGAGAAAAACTTTCCGGAATCTGGAAAGGAAAAACTCACGGGACACTGGTCCAGATCAAATATCCACTATAACTGAAGATGGTTACAATGAATCAAACACACCAAATTGGTGGTACACTCAACCTCTCCAACAATGGTGATAATCAACTCTCAAAGTATTTCACTCTGATCACTCAAATATGCAGGCACGCAGGCTTGCTCAACAATGGCACTCAAGAATATCACTTGAGACTCTCAAAATATGCAGAGTCACTTTTACGCTCAAATCTTCCTTGACATCTGTGCCTCTCACAGTTTGTCTTGGTCTGACCTAATTTTACCATCAACTAATGTATTTAGAGTGGTAAATTAGATCTAGAATATTAAACCCTTCAAATAGGCTTGGGCCAACATTAAAGGTGTAAATTCCAACACACTTTAAATATACTTCATGGTTTTAAATAGCATTACAGAGTCATAATGTCAAGTATTTTGACTTACTACAACCCTGCGGTCTTATCAATCATACTTTCACAATTATTCTAATATAAAGATTTTATGATTCATTGTAATGCAATTACAAGCACAACTATGATGATGACCCTAATTTAAAACCATGATTTACCGCAACCACTTGGGAGGATATAAATTTTGTGTAGAAGTTTTTATTCGGTTCATAACTTTGTATGTAGTTCAATTAATCATCTGTTTGCGGGCTGTTGTTGTTTCTTTGAGGGGATATTTGTGCCTCTGATTTCTATTTTGATGATATCCATTGGCTTTTGTATTTCCCTATGGAACTTGTGTAAAATGATAAAATCTAAAATTAAAAACCAGCTCATTATATAATAGCTAAAAAGCAATAGAACTAGCGTAGAAACTAAAAGAGAAGGGAGGATTTTATACTAGGTCATCCACAAATCATTTGAACTACATCAATTCCCTACATTATTAGATATTGATCACCATAATCACTAATAAATTACATAAGGTATTCTTTCCAACAATCATTATTATTTTCTCAAGTCTTTGCAGACCAAATCATAGCTCAATAATTGTTACCCCGACACTAACTCACCCAAATATTAGGGTGATACATATACCACATATAACAATATACTTATCCCCATATTAGCCTCTAGAGTACCTTTATCTTCTTATAATATTAAAAAAACTCCTTAAAATATTCCCATTTAATGAACTTTCATTTGGACAACTGTTTTGACATGAATTTCCTCAAGGAACATTCGATCGACTTTTGAAATATGTCAAGATTCCCACTTCTAAAAATTCGATCAATTTGTGTTGGCATAGTGATCACATTTTGCTTCTGAATGTTTGTGGTGAATATAAATGTCTGCCTACAATTTATTTGCCTTGTGAGCATTTTATATTAGTTTTTCCTTTCGGAGCATGTTTGAACATTATTTTAGCATATGTTCTTTTATGTAGCATTTGTGTTGCTTCTGGAACAATTAATGTTGATATGTCATTTAATTAAGGTCCTTGTTTTGTTTGCATCTTATGATACAATTTCCGGAAACATGCATTTGGTATTTAATCTTGCTATCTTTCGATTATTTTCTGTTCATATTCTATCTTTTGGTCACATAACTTAACTTTTAATGTTGCTATACATTTTTTGCAAGCATGTTCAATCTAGTAAGCTTTTGGAAGTTGTCCTTCTGTTTCTTCTAAAGTGAAACATTTGATATTTACTCTATAATTTTCCTTATATCATAAAATTATTTATTATTTATCTTAATTTTTTATATTATAAATAACTTATTTAATTTTTTAATTATAGAAACAAAAAACTTCTATTGTACGCTCTACCTATTTTCCATTTTATTTCTTTCATGTTTAATAAATAATCGAATACCCACAAAACACATGGAAAAAACATTGTGTGTATTACTTGTACGTGTAAGTTGTTCTTGTCCCACTTTGCTTCTTCTTCACATGCAGTAGTCATTTGTTACCTTCTTCTCATCGCATCTCCTAATTACACTCGTAAACAAACCCACACATTTTTTTCCCTTTCACCACTTCTCAGTTTCTCATTACCCAGTATCACTCCGAGTCACGGACCCAACCGAGTTAACTCGCCAACAACCATGGAAGCCGCAACCACCAAACCAACCCTTTTATGGAAAGTTCGTTCACTTATCCGTTTCCCTCCTTTCCACCTTCACCACCGCCTCTCGCCGCTCCAACAACACGGTCAACCGCCGTCTCTTCAGCCCTTCGACCGGAAACTTCCCCCAAAACCCACCGCCGTAACTGCGTGTCCTCCTCCGACGTCACCGTGGACCCCACCCGAAACCGCTCCCTCCGCCTATTCATTCCTTCATTCGCCGCGGTCTCCATCGCCTCCCTTCCCGTCATTGTTTACTTCCATGGCGGCGCATTTTCGTTCTTCTCCGCAGCTTCAACCCTTACGACGCCGTTTGTCGCCTCTTCTGTCGCTCACTTAATGCCGTTGTTGTCTCCGTTAACTACCGTCTCGCCCCCGAACACCGCTACCCCTCCTCAATACGATGACGGTTACGATGTCTTAAAATTCCTCGACCAAAATTTTACCGTTTTGCCACATGTTGCTGACATCAGGAAATGTTTTTTAGCGGGTGATAGCGCGATAAATATTGCCTATTCTATTAGCAGAACATCAAATGACATTGTCAACATCATCTTTACGTTTAGATCCAAATTGAGAGTATCCCACATATGTAACTTTTATCGAAGCTATTTACAAATTGTTTTACTGAAATCCACGCAAACTAAAAAAGATGTTATTTAATTTGGAAACTATAAAGAAATGATCGACATTTTTATTTTTCTGACGCAAATTTTTAATGTACATTCTCTAATAAAAAAAAAACCATCACCTATACAATACGAAAAAGATCAATACATTATTATACATACAAGAGAATAAGAGAGCGTTTTAAAGCAACTCCATTGATGATCTTTGACTTTAACATGCACCACAACGTAATGCATATATGATACAACTACTCAACTACCAACTAATTTCTCTCTTTAATACTATCACAACTAATTACACAAATTGAAACCCTCTTAATTCACGTCGGCGATTTGCTTGTCGATGAAATCCTTGACATTAGAAGCAAACCGAGAAGTGTCGGGCAAATCCGGAAACAAGTGAAAACCATGAATCATATTTGGGTACTCAATTAACCCTGCCTCAATACCCGATTTTCTTAACCACTCATAGTACCTCCTCTGCCGCAATCACAACAAGTGTATTCGGATAACCCAAACCCGAAATATCCACCGCATTGGGCCCACTCACGTTTACCGCTTCATGGTCCCGGCCCAGCCCGCTTGGCAAAAACGACTTCCAATACCAATCCGTTTTCTCCAACGAAACCAACGGGTCTTGCGTCATCCGGATCTCGGATTCGGTTCGTTCTTCCCCTCCGAAAGACGGTTCAATTGAAACCAACCCGATAACTCTCACGAACCGGAACTTCTCTTTGCAAACCCGAACCGCCACGTGGTGCGCTATGTTCCCGCCCGAACTATCACCTACCAAAAAGCAATTATTAATGTCACCCAAAACGGCGCCGTTTTCGTCGAGGTATTTAATCACGTCGAACCCGTCGTCGTATTGGGAGGGGTAACGGTGTTCGGGGGCGAGACGGTAGTTAACGGAGACAACAACCGCATTGAAGGAGCGGCAGAAGAAACTACAAACGGCGTCGTATGCGGTTGAAGCCGGGGAGAGGAACGCGAAGGCGCCGCCGTGGAAGAAGATGACGACGGGAAGGGTGGTGGCGGCGGAGGAGGAAGGGACGAAAAGGCGGAACCATAGGTTGCGGGTGGAGTCGACGGTTACGTCGGAGGTTTTAACCCCGTCGACAGGGTTGGGGCTAGAGGGGAGCTTGCGGTCGAAGAAATTGAAGAGGCGGCGGTTGACGGTGCCGTTGAAGCGGCGAGAGGCGTTGATAAGGAGGCTGAGGAGGGAGGTTAATATGCGAAGCTTCCTGGAAGGTTCGGTTTGGTGGACGGAGGCATTGGTGGTGGTGAGTTGACTCAGTTGACTTGGAGAGTGAAACGAAGAAGTGAATTAGTTAAGTGGCTGGGAACGGGGAAGTGAGAAGATTTTTAAGGCTTCTCTCTGGGAAAGGTAGGGGAATTCCTTATTCCAATGCATTCACGTCAAAATCGTTATCTTTTGCGACACGCGGAAGTATTAGACGGGTTGGTTAGTCACCTCATGCCTTATTGTCCTTATAAAATCTTAAATGCGTGTTTGTGGTGAAATTTATTCATTTTCAATAATAATCCAAAATTAAACATTGATACTTTATTCAATTCGAAAATTTGTTACACAGATTTGTCAATTAAAAAAAACTTTTATAAAAAAAGAAAAGGGAAGTCATGTGCATCACAACTCACAAGTTCTCTATCAAAACTTAAGTAGATGGCATTTATTGTTACGTGTAAATGTTCTTTAAAGTTAGAAAAGAATATAGATCTTCTTTCCAAAGAAAGAAAGAATATAGATCAATTACTGTAAATTCACCAACCTATAAGGGATAAGTTAATTACTTTGATTAATGGATCAAGTTACAAAAAATGATAGGATCAAGTTATTTACAAGTTAGTATAAACAAAGATAAATTAGCACGTGCATTGCGCAAGCTTACTCTACTAGTAATTTCAAAGATAATGAAGGATACGCTATCTTATGGATCTTTTTTTTTTTTTTTCTATGCAGCTTCTTTTTTACTTTTCCACAAACACATACATCCATAAAGAACTATAGTGGCATAGATGCTTCTCTGGACATCTTGTTAGAGGGTTAGGATGCACAGTTACTCCATCATATGTTTAGGCTTAAAACAAATTTTAGGGTGAGTGACAAACAAAGGAATAATGATGTTTGAGACGTGTTAAGAATGAATTGAAAATACATAGTACATTTTATGAGCTAAATTTGGTAATATATTAAAGACTAATTATTTTTAAACAAAAGAGAATGAAAAAAAAAACTAGGAATGAATCTTACAAAAGAAAATTATGTAACATTCAAATCCCATTCACACACAAAAGAAAACACACCTTAATTACTTCTTTTTTTGACGAAAAACCTCAATTATTTCTCTAGTAAACTAAGTAATGATAGAATTTTACTAATACTAAATAGTCTAATACTTAATACTTTTTTTCTTTCTAGAAGGCTTGAAACAAGTCTTACTTACACTTGACTCCAACATGAACTTATTACATATTTGATTTCAAATCGGAAATTCTCTTGGTGATGAAATCCTTAACCTGTGAGATCAACTGAGATGACTCGGGCAATTCAGGAAAGATATAAAACGCATGAATCATAGTTGGATACTCAATCAATTGAGCCTTTTTCCCTGATTTCTTCAACCACTCACAATACTTCTTTTGCCAATCTTGCAATGGGTCAAACCCACCCACAAACACAAGGGTATCCGGGTAATTCAAACCCGACAAATCCTCAGAATTCGGCCCGCTAACATTCGAAGCCCCGTGGTCACGGTCCGACCCGTCTGGCAAAAAACCCTTCCACAGCCAGTCCGTCCTTGCCGTTGACACCAACGGCGCCCCCTCTAACTTCACCTCCGCTGGCGTCCGTGCCTCCCCGCCAAACCATGGTTGGATCGATACCAACCCTACAACCCGAATTCCCAGGAGTGGACCCGACTTGGCAACCCGAACCACCACATTGTGTGCCAAATTCGCGCCGGCGCTGTCGCCGGCGAGGAAGCATTTTGACAGGTCAGCATTTTCCGGCAGCACCGTGCGGTTCTCGTCGAGGAATCTGAGGATGTCCTCGCCGTCGTCGTATTGCGAAGGGTACCGGTGCTCCGGCGTGAGGCGATAGTTGACGGAGACGACGACGGCGGGGACTTGCTTGCAGATCCGCCGGCAGACGGCGTCGTAGGCAAACGAATCCGGCGAGAGGAACGCGAAGCCGCCGCCGTGGAAGAAAATGACCACGGGGAGGCAGCCGCCGGAGGCGGCTGCAGGGTGAAAGATTCGGAACCAGAGGTTCCGTTTGGCGTCGACGGTGACGTCTTTGGTGGAAACGCCGTTAACGGGTTTGGCGTTAGGTTGGGCTTTGCGATCGAGGAAGTTCATGAGACGGCGGTTAACGGTGCCGTTAGAACGGCGTACATAGTCCGTTAGGGTAGAGAGAAAGGAAATTGAAATGCGGGTTTTCCACGGTAGAACGGGTTTTGGCTTTGGGGTTTCGGAAGCCATTGTAGTCTGGGAGACTGACTCAGTAAAAAGTAAGCTAAAGACGACACAGATGGAAAATTGCACAGAATAAGCCAAGACGACGCGATTTTTAAATATAAGTTTCGTGCTTTGGCATTGTCTTTTGTTGGTCCATTATGGTCATTGAAGAAAGTTGGGTGGTTAGTTAGTTATCTCCTCTACTAGGAAAATAATTGAAGTGGAATTTCTTGAAATAAAATCTTGTATTTGATTGGTTGTAAATAAGTGGGTCCACGAATTTTAGTGGCAAGTTGTTTGTGAACAAGAAAAAGGATTAAAAAAATAACTACAAGCCCTGCATTTGGTCGGGATAATCATTTTAAATTGGAAAAGAACTAAGGGTTAGTAAAGAGTATCTTAAATCTTAAATAATAATTTAAGTAGTAGATTAACTTTTATGTATTATGAACACGTAAAATCAACTAATAATTTTAAAACTTGACATATATGATAATAATTGTATTAAAGTGATTTTTTTTTCTTAGAAGATAGTGATTCTTGTTAAAATTTAAAAACTTGACATGTATGATAATTTAGGTTGAATAATAGTATATATTTTTTATGTTTTGGTGAATATATTTTTACAACAAAAAATCAGTACATGTACTAATTATGCTTATTAGGAAATTTTTTCTTTAATTACAATATAATATAGTGCTTGGCATTTTTTAAGCTTTTTTATTAAATCACCTTAATTTTTATGAAGAAATTGTACTTTCTTGACAAAAAATGAAGAAATTATGTTTTATAAAAATTAATTAGAGAATCTTTTGGTTAGCTTTTTTGTCTGACAAGTCTAAATTAACTTTTAGTCATCATAAAAAAAATTAGTCAGAATATTTTTAATTGAGAGTTAAGAATTAATCTTTCAAAAATATTGATATCCATTTAAATCTAAAATTATTTTAAACTTTTTTTTATCAAGACTTTCATTTGAATCCCATGTGTCTCTTTTTTCAAATTTATTTTAGTGTTGTGAAAGTGTCATCCAATATTCTTCTTGTCTGAAACCATACGTGCACTGCAATTTAAAACTAGCATAAAGTTGCTTGTTCTTTCTTTTGGATGGTTTTCTCACCTTTATCTTATTAGATATGATTTTTTTTTTATAATAGAAAGGACTTACATCATCTGAAATGATAGAGAATAAATGATGAGGGGTCTCGTGAATCCAAACCATGTACTTAAACTAGAAAGCTAAACTAGCAAGTATACTAATAGCTTTATTAGTTATTTTTAAAAGCAAAAACAAGCCTATCAGGGTCATTGGGAATCCACTAAAGCCAAATAATCTTTTATCACTTCTTTTATCACTCCATCAAAATTGTTGTTGTTATTCATAGTGGAGTTCTTCCAAGCCCTAGTGAAGCTTTCTGTTGTGCATCAAGGAAGTAAATCGGAAAGATTTATACCAATAAGTCATGAGTAACTATATAAGTGAACATGACACCAAACTTTAACATTAAACCTTAAGACTCATGTTTATGGATCTTCTCCTCACTTATATGGTATTTAACTTTTTCATTTCTATTCGATGTGAGACTTTATTTCATACTTATACTCCAATAATATTTCCTTCAAGTGTGAGTTTATTTCACATGATAGTCTTCCCCTCGAGCAGAAGTCATTATCATCCACGAGTATTTTATGGTGGTCATTAGAGCCAACATATTCTAGATACATGCACCGTCGCTTCACCCATGGGACATGCCGCCTGGACCTACCACATGCAAGACTTTTGATACAAGGGATCCCTAGGCCAAGGATCCATCGTCGTCATCTTACTCGTTTAAGCCGATAACCAATTCGAACCATCAGCTCTAATACCGTTGTGCATCAAGAGGGGGGGGGGGGTAAACTGGAAACATTTATACCAATGAGTCATGAACAACTATATAAGTGAATCTACACCACACCTTGACCCAAAACCTTAAGGTTCAAGTTTATGGGTCTTCTACTCATTTATATTGTGCTCAACTTTTCCACATTTACTTGATATGAAACTTCACATCACACTTGTACTCCAACAAAACCTTTTTTGATGGAACACCCATTGACCATTGATTTCTATCAGTCCACATAACCCATAGGAATTCACAAATCCTCTGCAAAAACTTCCCATCAACAGTCTGCAAGCACTCCTCAAACCAACTAGCAAAGGAAATATTCTCATCAAAATGAAACCTAGCTCTAAAGAAGGAAGAAAACCAACACCTCTTCACTTCAACACATAGAAGAAAAGCATGAACAACAAAGTTCTCTCCCTCCCCACACATAGGGCATATAATATCATCCTCCAATCCTTTGGGTTTGAGATTTGTCTTGATCGGTAAAATGTTCTTACAAGTCCTCCACACAAAATGAAGGCATTTAGGAATTCTTGATCTCCCAAAGATTTTTTCTCTAGAAATCCCTTGTAATACCACTAGAAGAAGCAACTTCTCTCCCCTGATTTGTGATAACAAAGTTATAGCCCAATTTCATAGAAAACTTATAATCTTGGGAATGCTTCTAGATCCGACAATCTGAACCATGATGGATACTAAGGGGAATATTCAGAATACACTGAGTTGTGTGGTGGGAGTATAAAGACTGGATTTTCTGAGCATCCCATCTATGAGAGTCCGACTCCAATAAATCTGCCACCCTTATCTAAACATCCACCTCCCCAAGATGAAGCTCATTAACTTAACCTTTAGAAACTCTTGGGAGCCAACTATGGCTCCAAACATTCATCGAATTACCATCTCCAATGCACCAGATGGACCCATCTTCAATTAGATTCTTGGGTGACAAAATACTTGTCTAGGTAAAGCTAGGTCTGAAAGAATTCATAGCTTGCAGTGGCGAATCTACGAAGAGCTACCTTGCTTTCAAAACTTTAGATGCTAGAGAATTTTCATTGGTCATGAAATGCCAAAGTTGTATTCCAAGCAACGCTTTGTTGAAAATTTTCAATCTCTTAAAACCCAATCCCCCATCAGCCTTTGGATTAATCATCTTCTCCCACTGTAGCCAATGCCTTGGTCGTCATTCTTTCAATCTGGTCACAAAGAGAGTGCTGGAGCTTGAAACAACTCATAACATACATCGAGGTTGCCAATGTAATGGACTTGATTAGAGTTTTCCGGTTTTGCCTTAGATAAAAAGCGCTTATTCCAACCTTTCAACTTTTTTACAATGTCTCTAATGAACCGAAAAACTTGGGTCTTGGATCTCCCAAGGAGAGTCGAAGTATTTCTCATGGTCTTCCATAATCTTAAGATTCATAAGCATTTTTAGTTGATTGACACTGATCCATTTCGACCAAAAGACAACTTTATTTTGTTAAGATTGATTTGTTGCTCGAACACCATTTCATAAGCTCGGATGATAGGTTGCCTCTTCCATGAACACCTTGCAAAAATGATATGATCATTTGAAAAAAAACAAGTGTAAAGCTTGAGGACAAAAAAAAATTTGCACATAAAATAATAAAAAAAAAAGATATCTTATTTGACATAATAGATGAGAGGAAAATCTAAATTTAAAAAAATAAAGTTTTTAGAATTTTTTTATTTATTAACTCAAAATAGAAAATACATCCCTATTTTCATCTCTTTCTTAAAAAAATCATTCAAGAAAATGTTTAATTAAGTTTTTTTACTTAAAAATTTTACGATTTTTTTAGTCTTTTATTTATTTATTTTCAAAGACTTTTAAAAAAGTTCTTAATTATTTTTCTTGTATGTTCCTCTGTTACTCATTTGTTTTATTGAGAAGTGGCATTTTATTTATCTTTTGCATTCACTACATATTAAAACATTTTTTTATTTAATTTATCATCAGAGGAATTAAGTACTAAAAAGTTTCACACGGGACAAAAAGTAAGTAACACCGACACTTAATAAAAGGAAGATAAAAAAAAGCTGACAAAGAAATTCATTCAGCAAACTAAAATTAAGAGAATAAATAAACAAGTTTTGAATTTTCACGGAAAAAATCACTAAACTTTTTTTTTATGTTATATTTTATACTTTTCTAAAAATCGCTGAAATTCAGAATCTCACAACCACAGTTTAATTGAACATAAATAACTAAATTGATATATTTAAAAAAAATGATGAAATTGAATCTTTTAAAATATTTAAAAAACTAAATTGATAATTAAGCCAAAAATAAATATAATATAACACGGAGAAAAATACTCTTTGGAAAAAAGAAAAAAGAAAAAAGAAAAGACAAGGATAATGGTGATGTGATAATAAAAACAAATAAATGAAGTACTAATTGATCGTATAAAAAAAGGAGAAAGATAATGGTGATGCTATGAAGGCAATTAATGCAGACTTGTAGATGTACATGATACATCTTTAAGGTATGTAACTGCGCCGACTACCCTATTTAATAGAATAGATCTGATCATATGAATTATGAAGATGCATCCTTCCACTATTAAGCATGCCATGATTCAAATCCAAATATTGGATGGGCTGGGACAGTTTTGTTTGACTCTTTTTTTTTTAGAGAAACAATTTTGTTTGACTTACTCTATCTTTATTTCCACAAAGACAACTTTAAAGTCAGGTTTTTTATTTTGCTCATTTTTTATTAAAAATATCATTAACTAATAAAAAAATTCATTAATATAACTTAAATTAATTATTGTAAAATTTAACAAATTTATTATATGATAGTTTGTGATTAAACGATATTAGATTATTATAGTATAAATTTGTTTGACAGTAAACCTATTTTTTCAATTATATTCAAATTAGGTTTTTATTTTTTTCATAAAATTCCAAAGGAAAATGCCAAAGGTTACCAAAGATATTTTCGTAAGAAACACTACTTTTTTCTATCAAATCCCCTTTAATATGTTTTGATTTTTTAACTAATATTTTTTATAAGAGAAAGAAGAGCCCTCCAGGTTGTTGTTCGTGCAATTCGTGCATATATCATTCGTACCAAATAGCAACGCTCAATTCCAAATGGGTTTTAACTAGCTTTATTTTTCACCTCTCATTTCTTTTAAAATTTAGTTCATTTATAGAGTAGTTATTTATGTATACTTTAAAGGATATTTTTATCATATCTTAATCTAATCTAATATTTCAAAGGATTTTTTTTTATTTCATAAAAGAAATAAATGGTGAGTTCAATGGGCGGTTGATGGGTGGCGGATAGTTAATTAGAAAGGCTTGAAATTTTTAGCATGTGCTCACCTTATCAAACCTGTTCATGCCAACATTTATAAATATGAACTGTATTTGTTTATTTTCCTTTTTTCTCCTTTTTGCGAAGTGGGGTGTAATTTAAAAAAAAATGTCAAACTGAATTAAGTTTAATAGATTGATTTGTATAGTTCGATATATAATTACACGGAACTTTTTCACCCACTCCCTTCTTCGAATCTCCATCCATTCTAAAATATCATTTTAAAAAAAAACATTGATCTTCTAAGTTGAGTACTTTACCGACTTTTCTTTTATATTTTATAATTAATACTTAAATATGTAGATTATATTTTAAATTAAAATTTATTAATTAAAGTATATTTTAAATTTTAAAATTAAAATGTTAAATGTATATATTTTAATACTTTAAAATATTTTTTATATTTTATGTAAGTGATCTTAATATTATTAATGTTACAAATTTAGTTTTTTAGTGGCATTAATAATATTATTAAAATTATTTAATAAAATTAGAGATTATTGTAATTGTAGTAAGTATGTTAGTGATCAATTAAATTAATTAGCCTAATAAGTATAAAAAAAGTTAATTAGACTAATTAGTAATGAGCTTAATTGCATTAAAATAAAGTAATGAGCATAATTATTCTGGGTTGGGTCATGTTTTTATTAGGCTGAAGTTGCTACTTCTTGAAGGCCGAATCATAGTATAATTAGGGAAATTGTTATACATACCTCCCCGTTATTATTTGTATACCCCCACCCCCCCAAGAAAAGCCCTTTTACTAGAAACTGTGTTCCAGATATGTTATCATGGGTTTTTTTATCATTAAGGGGCATTTTTTTTCATTAATTACCAAATGAGGGTAATTTTCAAAAAAATTATCAATTGGGGCCATGGGGGTAAGTCGTGTCACGTGGCATGACTTCTGAGTTAAGAGTCGTGCCACGTGTCACGACTTTTATTTTTTTTTTTGAAAAAATAAAAATTGCTCGCTAATTTTTGGTCTCTATTTTAGTCGCGAACATTTTTCCAACAGAATATTGTGATTATTTTTGTTTTTTATGTTTCCGACTACAATATTTTGTCGCAAAATGTGTTAGCGACTGGCATAGAGACCAAAATTAGTGACCAATTTTTATTTTTTCAAAAACAAAATAAAAGTCATGCCACGTGGTACGACTTACCCCCAATTGGTAATTTTTTTTTGAAAATTGCCCCCATTTCGTAATTAATGAAAAAAAATACCCCTTAATGGTCAAAAAACCGCTATCATGAGGTAGGGGTTACAACCTCCTTGAATTTCGATGATTTTGTATCCAAAATATATATAGTATTTCTCATCAGAGTTGGCTTCTTCCAATTATTAAAATGATGATGGTCGGCATTCTGAGATGAAAGCTTTGCTTCTTGCTAGAGCTCACATAGTGGAGCCTGTAACTAGAAGGTAAGCCTCCTGGTAGCACATCTGGCACATAGTTTCTAATAAGGGCTATTTTTGGAGAGAAAAATATAAAAAAAAAGGAGGTATACAATTAACAATGGGATGTACATATAACAATTGTCATACTTAGACCCCTTGTAATTTCAAGTTGAATTCATACATTGAGGCCCTAATGTCTACACCTACTTTTAATTCCTATATGGGCTAGTGCCTCTTTTCATTTCAAGACTTGAGTCTCATTTTACGTTATCATATATACTCAAGAGTTGAATTGCTTATATTAATTTTAGACATTCATCACGCACGCATAATTATTATTATTTTTACTTATATTTCAATCTAAAGGAAGTATATAAGACTTTCATCATATATAAAATTTTGTTGACTAGTGTCTTTAAAACATTTATTAAGAGACTAAAAAGAATAATTATTTTTTATAAAAATCATAAGAAAACACAAAAAAGTATGAACAACACAATTTTACTCACTTTAATAACAAAAATTATTTTTAATCCCTTAATCAATGTGGTTCATTCTCCTCGATGGATTGCACCTTCGAAGGGCTATGTGAAGTGCAATGTTGATGCTGCCTTTCATCAACAAACTGGAGCCACAAGTTGGGGCATATGTTATAGAAACGATAAAGTAGAATTCAGATTAGTAAAATCTGAGTGGACATAGTCAACCTTCTTGTCGGAAGGAGAAGATGTCGGTCTTTTAAAGGTTATTTAATGAGAGGGAGAGTCTTGATAAAAGGATAAAGTTCTATTTTGATGACTTTTAAGTTAGAAGATACTATTATTCAATGTAAATATTTACTCTCCAAAAATTTAAACTATAGTGTTGAATTTGTAAAGATAAGACATGCAAATTTTGTTGTCATTTTATTGAATGATATATTTATGATTAATTTGATCATTAATGAAATGAGATGATATTATTTATGTAAAAAAATAATATCCTAAGAACATTAATTAATATTTATCTTATATATAAGTCTAATGTTGTAACATTAGTCATTTAGACAAATCTTTGGTGAGGTAGATTTTTTGTTGCAAGAGGGAGATCGATAACTTTTTTCGTGCTCCCAAAGTGGTCACTTTGTTGGAGAAACAAAAGTTGACTCCAACTGTATCACAATTTCAAATTTTATACTAATAGTTAACCTTTTGCCAATGACTTTAATATAGCACAAGTTTGTTTAATCATGTCCTTAGCACCTTAATTATCAATTGCCAATTTGACCTCAGTGAGCAAATTTTAAATTTACGTACATGCATCGGTTCCTAACAGCAATAATGCAACAAAAAATCTGTACATTTTTGTAGTACGGCAGGCCTATCTTGCATCATTTTAAATGATAGTATTAATAAAATTATAAAAGTTATAGATTACAATCTTCAAAGATCTAATAGTGGCCGACCTTTATTCACGAAATCTGCTAACTACTCTTAATAGTGTAGCACTTCATATCAAAATCTCATTAAATTACTATTTATTTATTAATTGAATCCAAATCCAATTGTCTAGAATTTCCAACACACATACATGTGGGAATCATTCCATAATGAAGAACCCTTAATTAAGCAGAAAGGAATATTATATGGAGTAAGTTGGCAATTGATACAATTATTAAGACGAAGACAAGTTATATTTGTATGCTTTTATTATAGCTTGTGTGCATCTCATCATCACTCCAGTGAAGGGACTTGATCTGTGATTTTACTTTTGAAGGAAGAAATGCAATTTACCTGATGCTGGAAATGCTTTGTCTTTATAAAGTAATATTGATTCCCCCAATCTCAATTAAGATTAGCCAATAATATAAAATGCTTTCTAAATAAGAAAGTTCCCCCTCACACAAAATTTTTTTAAATGATTTTTTCCTTAAGTGTAATTATAAAAGTAGCCAACCAAACATAATAAGTTTTACAGTTTATAAATCTTTTTTCTTTTAATATTTTTTCTCCATTAATTTAACCTATGTTTGAGATTTTTTTATTGAGAAATATAGTAATCGTTAATCTATGTTTGGAAATAACATTTTTTAAAGATGCTGGTCTAAGCATCAAGGGAGGGAGGACACATCCCAATGTTGGCACCCATCCTCCCAGCTATTCCACACAAAGAACCAACCTAAATACATTAAGGTAGAAATAACAATTTATATCTTTCAAAAAGTTTAAAAAAAATTATTTGAAATAAACTTAACTAAATATAAATTTATTTTTTTATCTCAAATGAAAAAATATTGTGTGCTATAAGTATGGAGTACTTAATGTTTAAATTAGAACAATATGATGAAGTTTTATTTTTATTGCTGGCTAAACAACGAGAAGAGATTATCTCCCATATTATATATAGGGGGTACTAATTCTTCTAGTGTTTGATAGATTTTAGCGAACTAGTTTTCCTCCGCCCTAATCAATCTAGCTTAAGTAGACTTTTCTATGTCAGATCCATAAATTAATTTGAAGAGAAAAAAGTAAGGTAAAAATGAACTTTCTTAATTAACATTTAGGCTTAGATCCACGGCAATTTGTTTAATCTTCAATAAAAAATAAATAGTTATATATATATGAACCTGATGTGTTAGATACTTCACAGCCTTGTCCCTTTCACTTTCTTTATTCTAGATTATTGTTCTCCATGTAAATGTTTGCCGCGAACAACCATTTACGCATAATATATGACTCTACCTTTATCTCTTTCGTAAATTGTTCTCCCAAATCATAAAAGCAAAAGGCTGAAACAAAAGGCTGCAGGTTAGGTTCTTAGATGATTTTCCATTATGTCTAAATCTCTTTCAGAGATATGAGATCCATGTTGGATCCAATATATATGTGAAACTTTGAAGGAAAAAAATGGTTTGTCTAAATCTCTTTTTATTTATTTATAAAATTTAATTAACTAATTCACAAAAAATAATGAATTTAGTTATTAGTATCATCAAATTATTTCTGAATATATATTTCTATCCAAACCACTCCTATTAATGAGATATACCCTTATTTTTTCAAATATTTTTGCTTGCTTTAATTCTTTTAATCACTCCCATTTTTTTGAGTGATTTTAATCTCTCTCGTTAGCAATATATTTATGTATAAATAACGAATTTTTTGTTAATAATTTATGTAATCATTTAAGTTTTCCAGCGACCGAAACTATCTCGGTTACTGAATAAAAAATAAATCAGTCGCTAGATTTTTTGACTTGAGTAATTAAACCACTTTGAGACCGAGATAGCGACCAGAGTTTTTTGGGTCGCAAAAGTAATCGCTGTTTTTTGCAAATGACGATATTTGCTATCATTGGCTCAATCGATCGCAGTTTGGACCAATATTTTCAGTTTGCTAATTTCGGTGGCTAATCCGCAAATTTCAAGTTATGAGTTCAAAGTCTCGTTTCAAATGTGAATAATTTTGACCGATCTCAAACCCAAAAATTACACCATTTAAAAGAAATGTAATTCTTTACAATTTGAACTAAATGTTGATAAAAAAAAGTTTGAATATTGATATTTCCTTCCTGTTTCAAAGACA
Source organism: Glycine latifolia (assembly GCA_013407115.1). Taxonomy (NCBI): domain Eukaryota; kingdom Viridiplantae; phylum Streptophyta; class Magnoliopsida; order Fabales; family Fabaceae; genus Glycine; species Glycine latifolia. The sequence continues at coordinate 24,464,863 of CM023949.1, read as the reverse complement.
AAGAGAGATGGATTATCTTCATAAAAGTTGCAAGTAATAAACGTGTTTTTCTTAATAAAAAAGAGAAATAGAGTTTGATAGATGTAAAACGAATTACATATGATGTACAAGAAACCAAATGAATTAAGGAAGACTTTGAATTTGAACTTTGAAGGCTTGCTTTGAAAATCAGAGCAAGCCTAGCTATGTGCATAACATTCAAAATATAAAATTGTCAACCAAGAGGAAAGAGCTAGAAACCACACATACTATATAGTTTTAAGCTTTAAATATATAGTTGATATTAAACGAGGCCAACAGAGGGACAATGTAAGCAAATGTTGGATTCGTGGTGCATGCCATGTGGAGGGTTACGAGTTACAAGGTAACAGCGTCTAGGAGAGAAGTTGGTATTGTTGTTAGCAATGAATCTGTTCTTTAAAGATGCATCCAATTGTTTACATTTCCAAAGCATACAGCCTTATTCAAGGGCATCCAGCATATACTTAGTATATAATCATTATACAAATCGATTTCTCAAAGATTGGGTCGATGTTGGCCCAACCAAATCCTGCAAAATGGAACACTATGACAATTTATTATTCACATGTGTGATCTTTGTTTATATGCCTACCATCTAGATTTCTGGTGCAGATTCTGTTTGCTTCATGGTAGTCCTCTTGATTAAGCAGAGCTCAATGAGTTAACTAATCCAATTATTGGTGATTACAATAAAAGAAAATTAACAATTTGTTTTCTAGAACACATATGTTCCGCTAAAGGCAATATGATTAAATTGGTTAGAGCTAAATAAGATTATTATAGGTAATAAAATTCTCCTTCTAAATATTTAACTAATTATATACAAGAATTTGAATTCGAGATTATTTATTAAGCTAGTTGAAATAATTTCATATTAATTAATTGATGAGTTTGATGATAAAAAATTTATAAGTTTAAATAAGATTCAAAATTTTAAATTATTGATAGAAAAATATAATTAAGATAAGAAATTTCATTAAAATAACTAATAAAATCATTTAATGAAAATTAATTATATGATAAATATTTGGCATAATTGATGACATGATTTCTGAAATTTAGAAACAAACTTATACGAACAATGTGGGTAGAGCAGGGTTATGTTTGATTTACCATTTCATTCCATGGACACGCATTTTAAAGTACCGTTTTGTGAGAACTTCTAAACTCTGTTATACACACTCAGTTTTTGACGGCAGCCGTTTTGTGTTTCAATAATGCGAAAACGGTGCCCCAATAATTGGAAGCAATGCCATGGCTGTCCCCCAAATTTAGACGTGGCAATATCCTGCTTCTCCACGCACCCTATTACAGCTCACTCTCAACAAATCTCTGACCATCTTTACTCTCCAATAAAAAAAAAGTGTGGACACCTCACTTAACCTTAGAATGAACTCAAAGAAGTGATAAATTTAATATGTTTTTGTATGATAATGATATAATTTTGTTTTTGTTTAATGACTTAATTTAAGCCAGAAAGTACATTGACTGTAAGTAAAGTTTAGATTTACTAGAATTAAAAGAACTTTGGTAACCAATAGTTTTACAATCAAATAAGACCAGATAATAGGATCAACTCAACTACAAATCAGAAATGGTGTCCATTTCTTTAAGATATTATTCATGAAAATATAATTTTCACCCTTTTCAAGGTATGTGTAGCAATATCATGAATATAATTAAAGATACCTTATCTTCGCCTCTTTTATACTTTATTATTCAAGTTTTTGTATAAAAAATTATGACTGCAACTTCTCAATGCCATTGGGACACGTGTTCCATTCATTGTGGGTTCACAGTTTATATATATTGCCCAAAATTGCACCCCAACTTGATCATGAAATGCATCCCAAACTTAGTTAGAGAAAATATATCCTACAAGTGAACACCATGAGAGCACCATCAGCCATCCTCAGGAGCCTCTCCTTGCGGCGGATTCAGCCGAGTGCCGCCTCAGCTGCGGTGGCCCCATTGCCGGCAACAACCCGATTCAGCCGTGACCTTGCGATGGAGCTCACCACCCTTCAGCCACTAGGCACTAGTAGTGGTGAACATGCCATGACTCAATTGCTTGATGCAGCCATCACAACACAAAAAATTGCCTTAAAGTCACTTGCTCAAGTTTCCTACATAGCCGATGTGGACCGTGGAGCAATGGAAGAGTACCTAGAAACCAACACTGATATTCTCGATGCATGCAATTACTTCGTGGAAAGAATAGAGGACATGAAGAAGTACTTGGAATCATTAAGAATCGTTGCACGTTCTTGTACCAATGCTACTACATCACGTGCATTGGACCAATTGGAATCATGTCATGGCATAGAAAAGAGATTGAAAACAATGGAGAAGCGTGGCTCTTGTTTGAAGAAAACAATGTGGAGGCAAAAGCTAGGCCAAGAAAGTGAGTTCAGTGAGATTGTATGTGGGTCTAAGGTCATGGCATTAATGAGTTGTTTTTCTCTTGAACATGCCTTGTCATTAGATTGTTCCAAAGGTGGATTTCCCCTGGTGAAGTGTCACCCCATGAGTTGTTCATGGTTGAGAATTATGCAGGATTTGGCGGAGGGAAGTGGTGAGAAGAAGAAAATTAGAAGATCTATGATTGAGTTGCAGCAGATAGTGGATGCAGCTAGGGAATTGAAAGAACAGATTAAGGGTAAGAGGGAAAAAGAGATGGTTGAATATTCTTGTGTTGAGAGAGTGAAGAGAAGTTGCGGGGAATTGGAGGGTGGCCTTGGTTTTATTGAAGGGAAAGTGAGAGATTTGTATAAAAGTTTGGTTCATGTTAGAATGGCTTTGCTGGGAATTCTTTGCCAGGCTTAGAATTTTTATTAGGAAATTGATTTCTGTGTAAGTATGATGCCATTTTGCTGGCACTCACCGATGTATATATAGAATTGATCTTGAGATACATTGACCGAAAATTGATCTCTCTCCCAACATTTTATGGCTAACTATTATTGGTTTCTAGTTTGTACTTTTTTGAGTCATATATGATTAATCCTTTGGTTTCGTATGCCTATAGTTTTGCCAAGTTTGAAAGGTTGAACACTAAAGCGAAATAACTTTCCATAAGTTGGATTTATCATTAGCTTCTGGTAACCTTATAGCTTCCAACCTTTATCAAGAAAACCTGATAATTGATATATTAAGAATGTTACGGATTTACAACTAGTGAAAGTTGAAACATAAAAATTAAGAAGAAAGACAACAATACTTTGTAGGTGGAAATGGGCAGGTAAAAAATGACTGTTAGTAAAACGAAAATGATAAAAGGTATTAAATTTATTTTCACGACTTCACACGAATCATACATGCTATATACTTCTATTGAAATATAACTTATAATTTCTTTCCTGAATGGGTATGCATCCTTACTTTTGTTAAAGTTTGATTTCGTCTATTCTTATGGATACTTTTCGTACTGTTTCTGTTTGAGTGTTGTCTAAATAGAGAAATGAAGTTTGAATATTCCAATAAAAATAGAGCAAACAAAACAATTTAGAATATAACTCAGCTAATTAATTCAACAATGTGCCTGCGAACAAAATCTAGTATTTAAATTTGATTCTTATAAATAAATAAAAAATCGACAGGAAACAAAACATGCTGGAAAACAAAAACTCAAGCATATTATCCCAACCAAAGCAAAATAATCCCATTCCATATTCGGTCCACCATAGTTGCGGGCACGGGCGGAGCTATTTGTAAGGGAGGGTGGGAAAATCACCCCTCATTTAAGTAAAATCACTAGTATTTGTTATATTTTTCACCCTCTAATTTTATATATTTGAAACTTTTTACCAATTCACATATAAGAGTAAGTAAATATATCTTCTTATTTTAATAAAATGCAAATATTTATCTTAAAATTTTATATTTTATATCTTTTATTTTTATGTTTGAATCTAACTGTCTCATATTCTCACTTTTACAATTATTAATTTTTATTTTTTAAATAAATTGCCCCCACCGACCCAGGTTCTTAGATCCGCCACTGGTTGCAGGCCCAGATTTGAACTAAAATGGTTGTTCAATAGTAGAGTTTAAATTATGATAATGACAAATTGACAGTACTCCTGCGAAAGGGAGCTGAACTTGCATCGTGCGTGGGAATCAGAATGAGGGCTAAGCACTAATTATTGTCTAATATTAGCACTCATATGTTTACCAACCCAATTAATGCAATGAAAGGTTGAAACCTTGAACACTTTCAGAGACATTGTAATTTTTTACATCCCAGCCTTTCCTATATATTTTTTTTATATGTGAAAATCAAAGACAATATACTAAGAAGTTTAAAATAATTAAAATATCTTAATCAAAATTAGATCCATAGGTCTAGTTGTATAATGTAAGGGGAAGGGGCTGTGTAAACTTGATACATGTATTTTGGCCTCTTTGGTCTTGTAGCAGCTGCATTATGCGAGGCTGAAAAGCATCAATACAATTCATTTTTGCTTATAAAAAAATATGTATGTTAAAAATGATAATATTTATTACATTAAAGATGTCTCTAAATTCTTATACACCTACATGGAGTCCAATAATTTATCGCACATGTCTCTTCTTTTCTTAATTTCCCTGTGTTGTTAAAATTATATGATTCATATGACTTAAAAACACTCACTTTAAAAGTATCAACGTTCTTATTTATTGTAAAAGAATAATCTTTTGACTAATTGGAGATAGCTTGCAGCCAGTCCTTAACCCATCACCACTGGTTAAAAGTAAAAGGGGAAAAAAAGCTTGATTCGTTGCTTTTTACATTGAACTCTCTCATTTGAGTTTCTTTATTTTTTAAATAAATTCATTTTAGTCGAGAATGATCCTAAATCAATTGATTGAAAGATATGAGAAGGAATGTAATACAGTGAAATGAAATATATAACTGAATAAAAAAATTATTCTGTTTTTTGGATATATTATGATGCAATGAAACAAAATTCTATTTTCATCTCATTCCTCCCAAATTAGGAAAAACAAAATAAAGGTAAATAATAGAATAAGAAGAAAAATGTTTACCAGTTTTTATTATATATTTATCTTCATTTTATTAATTGAAACAACAATGGAACATAATATTATTATATTCTATTTTCTTATGTTCTTCCTTCTTTCACTAATCCAAATTTATTGTCACTAAGAAAAAAGTAAATAAAAGTAAGAAATGTATCATTATAATTTATAATTGAAAGAAAAGCATAAGTTCGTTGGAATAGTTATGCTTCCTACACCCAGCTTATTTCCAATACATACAGCATTGTACAATTAATTTTCTAAAATACCCTTTGTAAAAACGGACATATACTCTTTGTAGGAAGCATAACTATTCCAACGAACTTATGCTTTTATTTCAATTATAAATTATAATGATACATTTCTTACTTTTATTTACTTTTTTCTTAGTGACAATAAATTTGGATTAGTGAAAGAAGAGGTCCAGCCCAACATTGGTGTTGATTAATTGTATTGACTATTTTTTTTAGAAGAAATTGTATTGACTATTGTGAAGCAAAATCACAGTATTAGGAAACCATTACACCTTTTCACTGAAGATGTATTTCTCATCATCACTATTTTTTCAGTAACAGAGAAGAAATAGCGTGGTAGGAGAAAAATAGAGAAAAAAATATGTAATTCAATGTGGGTTTTACATTTTTTACACTATTTTATTTTAATATAAATATGTTTCTTTTATTTTCACCATCTTAACTAAATATATTATAAATTACACCATCTTAACAAGAGTTTATGACTTTTGTTGATATAACACAATCTACTATTCTACTATCTATTTAAAAAACCTCTAGGCCCTGGAAATTTCTTTTTTGCCCACACTTAATATGTTGACAGCTGTTTAGTCCTATTTGACAAAATAGGAAATTGAAAAAATTACTACCCTCTCTCACTTACGGATGAAAGAATGAGAAAAGCATACCATGTTTTCAATTTTTTTTGAAACTTCCAAAAGCCTTTTCTATTGACAAGACAACGGGTAAAAAAAATTGTTTGCTTCTCTTTCTTGGCTAAAAAAATTGTAGTGCCCTGCTTCTCTTTCTTGGCTGAAGATAAAACTTTTGCAGAAAAAAATTTATTCTTTATCTTTCTCTGCTGAAGCTTTGGAGGAGAAGAAATGAGAAATTGAGAGAAAGGATGAGGAGAAGGAACCGAAAATCGCCATAGGCTAAGGAGAAAAGGGTTTGGTAGAATAAGTTACCATGTTTCGGTGAGTTAAAATCTCTTTATCAACACTTCTAGCTTTATGTTTAGGTTTTGTTTTCTATTAACTTCTCAAAGCATATATGCTTGGTTGAAATTTAGTTTATTTTTTTAAAAAAAATTGGGTTTTGTTCTAGAGCTAATCGGTGGATATTTTCTACCAAAAAAGAAATTTGTCATGTTTTAAGTTTTGTCATTTTGATGTTTTGGTCTTCATAATTCATTGTATGCTTTTTGTTGGATGAAGCAAAGTTACTTTCTTCCTTTTGTAATTTCAATCGCAAACCGTGTGGCAGGACCTCATTTTACTTTTTATTCTTTAAATTATTTTCTCTTATGTGTAAAAGTTTTTTCCAGACCACAGTGTTGGATTTGATACTAAGCTCTGGTGTCTGAAGTCAGAATAAAAAGCCAGGTTTTATCTTGAAAATCTGGTCAGGGTGTTCTATGATCTAAGTTCAAAATCTGAGACATGACCAAAAGATACTCTTTTTATCATCCTTGGACTTGGTATTATGTGGTTTTTTTAATTTTTAGAATATGTTTAATTGTTTATATTATTCTTTATATGTATTTATATTTTTTCTTCTAAGGATTGAAGCACATTTTTTTCTTAATTGTGTTTTTTCTTCTAAGACAATTTTGTTTTATTTTCTAATAAATTGCAGGTTACACTTGACTATATTTATCTCAAATTCCTTATCTTTGGTTATATCACTGTTCTATTATTTTTCATTCTATTAAAGTCAGCTTCACACATTTTATTATTACTAATTACTAATTTAAGGATTCTGGTGACAATACGATTGTTTTAAATGATACCAAAAGTGATACCAAAAGTGGATGAATTTTGAGGTGTAAATCTTTGTTGTATGTTTGACTTGAAATTGGTGAGAAGGACAAGAGGAACTATAATAACTATGATTTGTAATAAAAAAAAACAAATTAATATTATTTTATTTGATGCGATTAGCGCCAGGAGCGGCGCCGTTAGCGCCATGACTCGACCAGGTGGCGAGATTAGCGTCAGTTATGATGCTGTTAGCGCCAGAATGGCCCTGGAGACCCCCAGGTTCGAATATCTGGCGCGATTAGCGCCAGAATGCTTCAGAAAGCCATTTCTTTCGAATTATTGGCGCGATTAGCGTGGGGATGATGCTATTAGCGTGGGAACACAGGTTGGGGGCCTATAAAAGGCCATTTTTACGAAATTCAGGCCAAAAATCAGTTTTTCTTCTTCCTCGAACCTCCTTTCGCCATTAATGAAGTAGAAAGTTTCATATCTTCTCCATTCTTCATCTGAACACTTCCTACCCAACTAGAAAGTTGATTAGAACTCCTCCATGAGCTAGATTCCAGCTTCAGTTTCTCGAGAGAACCATCAATCAGAGAAATCTCGTTCTCTAGGGAACTTTGTAAAACTGAGTTTGGAAGAGAAAGAAGGCGATTCAAGGACGCCAAAGCTTGGAGAAGTGATCCTCCAGCCTTCCTCGACTGTTTAGAGGTAAGAAACTTGAGTTTTACCGATTGATTTGTGAAATGAATCTTGGGATGAATAGTAACCCAATTGAGTTAGGGCTAGAATTAGGCTTGGGTTCTTTAGAAAAGTATGCTCAGGAGGTTGTTCTGATGAATACTGAGCTTTGAATCATGACTATTGATGAAGTTTGGTTTTGCCTCTGATATATGTATGAGTAGGAAGAATGATGATTAAATGGAGGGTATCATGACATGTATGAGCATATGTGCTTTTACTAAAAGTGTTCATGAGACTGTATAGAAGGTGATTAAGTGTTGAATTGATTGTTTTGAATAACTTGATTATTCTTGAGATACAGAGGGGTTAAACAATTGTATGCTTTGAACTAGCTTATGCAGAGTCTTAGAGGGACTCTAGTGCCTTGGTTAGGCTGAGATAGATCCTGCTAAGGGTCTGTGAATAGCCTATAAGGTGATTAGCTCTGATAACCCTAAGATAGAGAACAGAGAGGTTTTAATGGAAAGGAATAGCATTTTCTTTCATTCTAACGGTTGAGGACCGTTATTGATTGATTGTTTGTATGCCTTGTATAGGGCGTGATACAAACATTGCTGGTGGTTGTGACCACGAAGCCGGGAGAGCCGGTGTAACACTGAGAGCAGGTAAGCTCTTTGTTCTTGGGAGTGTTTCCCTTGATTGTGTTCCACCATACTCCAGAGGGAGTGATGGTTACTGTATGAAATTATGCATGTATAGTGAAATTGTGTGTTACTATTTTGATTGAAAACATGTACTTGATATACATGGATTGAGGCTATGTGTGTTGATTGATGAGATTTCTCTGGCCAGTAGAATGGACTAAATATGGACTTCCCTTAGAGACAGAGTTACGTGGAACAACTCTAAGTGGTCAATATTGTGTATGTGATAAAACCTGAGAGAATGCACCTGTTGCAGATGAGCTTCTCTCGGAAGGGCCATATATGTCTGAGTGCGTCCTGGAATAAGATACCTGTCGCAGATGATCTTTTCCCAAGCAATACGGTATAGATATATTTATATATGTGAGTAAATCCTTGGAGAATGTACCTGTTGCAGATGATATTTCTCAAGGAATATAATATATCTATCTTTGTATATGTTGTATCTGAGTTGAAATATACATGTGATATGTTGTGAATTGCTGAGGGCCGCGATGGCTAAATGATATCGATGTGTTTTATAAAAAGGGTACTGATAAACCCTTGAGACATATGTATATGTGTTGATATGGCTTCAGAGCTGTGATGACTAGTTTGTAATGCCAATTTTGATATTATATACATGGGAGTGAATCAGGGGGAGGAAAGACCTCCAAGGACCCTGAGTTTACTGAGATTGTTATCTCACCCCTATTGGGGATTATGTTTTGCAGGTGATACTCAGGGAGCGGCTGAGAGATCCCAGGACAAGAGGCCCAAGCAGGGATAGGTTCTATGAGAAGCTTAGGCATAGTGTTGGAGAGCATGTTAGCTCTACTTTTGTTTTATGCCTACTATTTTGTACCCTGGGAGGGATTTGTATAGTTTTGAAATATACATTGTATATTATGAGGATTCACCATATATGATGTGTAGTGGCTGTTGTTAATGACGTTTGATGACGTCAATTTGTTTATTGCTTCCGAATTAATTATTTATGATAATGGCTGCATTTAATAACCATAAATCAATGTTAATGCACCGGATGCATACGGGGCGTTACAGGAACCATGTGATAGATTATTGGCTTTTCAATTATTGATAGATTAGTTTTGTGAATTCCTGCATGAGTAGACTAATGTATTGAGGTGCTGATTGGTTTAGCAGCAATTTGTCATGTAACCTGATATTTGTCTATAACAAATGTTTAGATCTTAGCATAATTTGTAGAATTCAATGTTTAGATCTTGCAGCAACCTACCAAGATGCCAAAATTTTACCAAACAATTTTCCTTAATGATCAATTCAATGATCATTAATCAAACAAGTGTGATGCCAAAATTGTTTTTTTGCCACATAACTAGCTTAGAAGTTGCAAATGAAAATTTTGAATCAAACCAAGATGAATGAACATTGAACTTTGTATGTTTTCAAACATGCTAGCAATGAAAAGTGAAAAAATTCTTGAAACTTCCTACCATACATAGATTATAATAATATATTATTGGTACTTTTTTTGCAGATTAGGTTCCCTTTGTGACATGGGTTTGACTTTCTTATGATAGTAGCAGAGCCATCAAAAAATCTCCTTCGACATTGGAAAGTCAAGACCTTTTCATATATTTTCATCATGTAAGTGGTAAAATGTTTAACATTTTTGCTCTGTCAGTCTTTTAATTTAAGTTTTGTTATTTCTACGGATGACATGAACCTCATTACAAATATAATGATGTGTTTATATTGTCCTTATACGTATGTGTACACAGGCAGTAATTTGTTCACAATTTTAGTGATTGGTAGTTTATCACTCTCCTCCATTTTGATTGTTGTACATTAGTATGAATTAAGTGCTGAGTTTTGGTTTGGAATCATGGTATTTGAAGTTCTGAACTGAAATCAGCCAGCATTGATAATATGAAACTAAGGATGTAGTTCAATGAAGTCTACATAGCATAATCAACAATCCTTAGCATTTACCTATCTTTGTCTCTTCTCTATGCATATCTTACAAAGTTTGGACTTTAGAGATCATATAACTTATTTCTTATTTAGGCAGAGGAAATGACAGTAGCATGGTCATTTACATTACATTTGTTTCTTAAATCTAATCTAATATCTATTTAAAAAACCTTTAGGCCATGGAAAATTCATTTTTCCCCTTATTTAAAATCTTGACAGCTGTTCTCACTTATTTGATCAAATGGGAATTTTAAAAATTAGACAACTCTCAGCAGCTTGTTTCCTTCCACATACCTCTCTCTACGCTTTCTTCCAACAACTTTTTGGAATTTGAATTTCAAATATTAAATTTCAATTTGAATTTCAAATTCTCTCTCTTTTTCTCTTATACGGCTTCTTTCTCCTATGACCAAAAGTTCAACATCTTTCTCATGAGGTAAATAATCCTATTTTCTTTGATTTTTTTGTTTTTAATGTTTTAACTTCCAATTTTTTATGAAAGGCTGAATACTTATACAAGCATGATATGTTGAGTTGTTTATGACTTTGTTCACTTGATTTGCTTAGATTATGTTGTTGAAAATCAAGAGATTTGCATCTTTTCAACCACTGGTGGCCAAAAGTTCAACATTTCTCTCATGAGGTAAATGATCATATTTCCTTTATTTTTTGTTTTTGTTTTTAATAATGTTTTTATTTTCAATTTTGTATAAAAAGCCTGAATAATTGTACAAGCATGATATGTTGAGTTTTTTTTATGACTTTTTTAATCTGATTTGCTTAAGATTATGTTGTTGAAAATCAAAGATTTGCATCTTTCCAACCACCGGTAGCCAAAAGGTCAACATCTTTCTCATGAGGTAAATGATCCTATTTCCTTTGATTTTTTTGTTTTTAATGTTTTAACTTTCAATTTTTTATGAAAGGCTGAATAATTATACAGGCATGATCCTCTATTATTATGTTTTTTTTAGTTGTGCTAGTCTCATTTGTGGTTTGTAAGTGATATGTTTGATCAAATGTCTGAATGAACTTTGTATTCCTTTATGACAAACTTCATTTTAAAAAAAAATTGGCTTTGGTATTTGAAAACCATGGACAACCTTTGATTTATGGTTTTCATTCTTCATGTTCTCTGCCTCTATTCAGTACAAGTGCCCTTTCAAAATTGTACATGCTTTACTCATTTATTGTAGCTTCATAAATTCAGGACAAGAGGATTACAATAGGCTTAGGCCTTTGATCTACAAAGGAGCATATGTGTTTTTGCTGGCATTTTCACTCCTCAGCAGAGCCCACTATGAAAATATCTCTAAGAAGGTTTTTCTGCTAAGTTTCTTGATGTGGTTTGGACATTTATTCACTCTTTTGAAGTTGGTTGTGTAGTGGAACATAATTTTCACGCTCTATAGTAATTTTTACTTGAGATGATGCTCCAATATATTTTCCAATAGCACCTGCTTTTTTGATACCGTATCTTAGATATAAAATGAATAGTTATTCCTAACTCATCAGTTTATTTGTTTTCATAATTAATTTTAACTGATAATTAAATAGTGCTTAATAGATACTTGGCTTTTGCAGATGTACATATTAAGGAAGCTCAGCATGGCAGCTATTACATCTACATTAAACCTCCAAAATGATGACATTAAAGATTTCTACATCTGTTCACTCTCATCAAGGTGTGTTCTCAAGAGGCAACCACATTTTCTTGAGAAGTAAATTATGGTTACTGTCACTGTTATCAAATCAATTTCAAAATTCTGATGGCTATCCAATTTTGTTCAGGACTGTTGTTTACAAAGGTTAGCTAACACCAGCTCAGTTGAGGGATTATTACTGCCCAATCTTTTTTTTATAATAATAATTATTATTATTATTGGAAAGACAATTCCTACCATACCTGTTTATTTACATTTTTTTATTTTCCTGACTACAATATTTATCATAAGAAACTTCTAAAAGATCATTCAGTAATTGGAGATCCTTAGTTTTAATTTGTTTATTAAATGAATGGTTCTAGACTCCAATATTTATCATAAGAAACTTCTAAAACATCATTCTGTAATTGGAGATCTCTTGCATACATCATATTCCCCAAATTTGTGCGCGCACAAAACTATAAACAGAAGCAAAGGGTATCTGATGCACTAGGACATGTACATCTTAGGTTTATATTAGGGGTGACTTAGACTAATAAAATTTTGTAACGGTGTGTGTTTCTTATCTTCCTTTAATTCTGCTCTCTTCTCTCTTGGTTTAATAGTATACTTAGTGATGAAATTCCTCAGATCCCAATCTATGCCAGAGCTCGTGATCTCAAGCATCTTTTAGATATGAAGAAAGCAGGTGCAACGGATGCCATTTTGGAAAATGCAGAGGTACTATCAAAAAATTCTTTCCCTCCCTTGATGCTTGGAAACTGGTGCTAAATATTTTATTCTTGCAGTCTAGCTTGCACCTGGGTTCTTGTAGTCTTTCTTAAAATTATGATGAAGATGGCAGTTGACTTCGAAGTTGCCTAAACAATGAACACGAGTTGACTATTTTCCTGCAACAGAACTTTTATGATGAAGAGTGTTTTATTTGGTATGAAGTTGTTTATTGATGTTGTGGATATCTGCCTTAATGTATGAGAATGTTTGTTAAACCATGTATTTGACTGTTCTTAGATTTTTTTTCTCACTTTCTCATGAAAGTTTATGCATTCCAGCTATTTGTTCAAATTCCTGTGCCAATCATTTTCCTAACTAAGTTTATTTAGGCTTGCAGTTGGGCTGTTGTTTGATGCATACCAATTTTCAATTGTTATGGTTCCCATTTTTGTGAAATCATTATTTGAAATCTTCTATTTCCAATGATTGATTTGGTTTTTTTATTTAAGATGACTACATGAAGCCCAAAATACAAAGGAAAAACTATACTCAAGGATTGGAAAGGATTTGGAGATATATATAAATCAAAAGTCCTATTTTTTTTGGGTGTGTATGTGTTTGCATGTTTATGAAGGTTTGGTTTTTTTATGGAATATAGCTTTCCATTTTCTTTTTAATTTTTTTTTCCAGATTTGGAGATATAAATCTAAAGAACTGTTTGTATGAGTGTATCCATATAACTTTCCATTTTCTTTTTTAGTTTCACTCATTTTCATCTTTTTTTTGGATTTTGAGATATAAATCAAAAGAACTGTTTGTATGGGTGTGTTCCATATAGCTTTCCACTATCACTCAATTACGGGTTTCATATAGCTAGACAGGGACAATAAGCCTGCCTATACATATTTGGTGGGTCCTAAGTCTTAACATTTGAACCCTCATTGACTATGGACCTTTATGTTGGTTTTCTTGTCTTTCACATGAAAATATATCTTCATTATTTAGCTGATCAATTGTTGTTTTTTTACAAGGTTTAGAATTATCTTCAATTGGTGAATATAAAAAAGCTGAGGAAGCACATCTGAAATCACTTCAAATTGATGGAAATTTTCTTGAAGCATGGGCATACCTAACTCAGGTAGCTATCAAGTATCAACCTTATTGTACTGATAGTTGTTGGCTCAGTTAATTGTTAGCTGGAAGCTTCATTCTGAAAATCTTGATTCATCTAGAGAAGGAACATTGTTTGTATTTTTCTCTCTCTAACATTTCACCTAAAATATGGCAGAATAGTTTTGTATGTAATTTTAAATGAAAATACTGCTATTTGTTAATTTCCTTCACAAGAGTTGTTATTGGTTTTTTAGAGTATCCTTTGAAATGTTGGTTAAGTGGCCTTATAGCATGGTTCTGCTTTGTGTCTCTTGGATAGAATTTCATAGCAGTAAATTTTAATGAGTAAAGGCAAAAAATGAAATTCACATAATACTTATGTTTTGTTTTTCCAGAGATATCAAATGTTAGAGAGAGATAAATGAAATTCACATAATACTCTCATTGATATTGCAAATTTACATATTTAAACCACTTGCAATCCCTCTTCATGTTTCATAATACAACTGAATGCTTTATTCTTTTTTTTTTCTTCTATTCCACATAAGTCAAAGACAAAAGAGAACATTAAAAGATAGCTAAAAGATCTGGATGTGTCATTGCTTAGATCGGATGACAAATTAAAAGAGTAGAATTTAAAAATCCATGGTTTGTTATACATGTGCATATAATACCAGTCATTGATGGCTTATAAAAAAAAATAACAGTCATTGATGTTCTTATGTGAATGTGATAGTTCATTTGCTTCCTATTTGGCATGCAACATCCTATGAAATCATATGGATGCTTAAAATCAGCTCTAAGGATAATGTTAATATTTTTCAACCTTCTATTATCATTTTATGATTTGGTGATTCCATGTGTTGGTCATAAAATCAGCTCATGGTATATTGTTATTATTGCTTGGAGGGTGTACCTTGACACAATAGTAAGGTTGCTACCTTATAATTTGGTGGTCACAAATAATAGTGAGACGGTGAAAAATAAAAACAATTTCCCTCCTATTCATGTTTTTGTCATATTAATCAAATGTGTAGTGTTTTTCATGTTAAAATCTTCACCTCCTATTTTCCACCTATTCAACCAAGCAGACATTAGGGGCAATTGGTTCAAGTTTGAAACAATATTCCCAGCAACAACATGCCTGAATTTGTATTCCCATAAGGGGTGTGATCTATGGCAAGTGCTTTGTGAATTTTGTTTGTTTTCTGCTGAAATTAAAAGAATAAAACCTTGCATGAGATGATGCGGAGTGAGGGCCACCTGTATAAGTTTATGGATAGCATGTGATGTTCGAATTTTGGCTCAATGACATGTTTTATTATGTTTCTACCATTATATTGTGTACCAATCATATCAAGAAAGAAAATGCATCAAATCTGTTTTCAGTCATGTAAATTTAATCGAGGTAGTGTTTTATCCTTTTTTTTAAATGTTTTTTTTCTCCTTAAAAAGAGAAGTTAAGTCAAACACATTTAGAAAAAAAAACACTTAAATATTATTACAAAATAATTTAGTTAATATATTTGAAATTAACCTCAATTCTTAATATAATTAATAAGATTGGTAAATATTTATTTGCTTCGATGCAACAATAAATTTATATTTTTAATAAGTAGCTTTGTTAGAAAATAATTTATCAAAGAAGGAGGTTTTGAAGAAAAAGCTTAACAAGGGTTCAAAGAATGCTAAACAAATTACCAAAATTGAAAGATGTGGAAATGGCTCCCTTGCCGGTGTTGTTGCACTTCAATATATGTTCTTAAAAAATTAACAGCATACTAAAGCAGTCAATGTAGGCATAATTGCTTCATTTAAACTCTTTTTATTCAATTCAATTATTATGATAACCAACATAATGATATTTAGTTAATAAATTTATTGGAAAATGATTGTTTGATTCTTTGTTATAAGACAACCAAATTAAATTAATTTAAATTACTTTATCAATAATATCATAAATAAAAATATTTTTAGTTATGATAGAGATAAAAATTAAAAATAATTTTTGTTACACAAAATTTTTAAATGACCTAAACACTATATCATAATGCAAATTAGTTTTAATTTCATTTTTTTATGATAGAAACAAAATTTATCATTTACGGAAAATAATTGTTCTTGAGGCTATCATGTGTGAACCGTTACAGGAAAAAGTTTTTCTAAAAAAAATATTTAACATAATTACATATCAAACAATAAATAATATTTTTTTATTGAATATATTATTTGTTTTTGAATTTTCATTATATAAAATAATGGATAAATAACAATAAAATAAAACTTCGAATTTATCATGAAGTTTCGTGATCCGACAAATAATATTGTGCTTTGGTACATGGGTTGATTACAACTTTTTAAATTTAACGAAACCAAAGCCTTAACTCTAGATTTATTTCTTTTTTGTTAACTATATCTATATGATCATGCTATGTTTTGTAACTAAAATAATCAACTTATTTTACAACTTTTGAATATTATATATTTCACATTATGAAGTCTTACTATATTTGGTTATTCATAAATCATAACTAAAATTTTATTTACTTATTCACTATATCATAATGTAAATTAGTTTTAATTTCAATTTTTATGATATAAACTACAATTATCATTTATTAGAAATAATTATTCTTTGAGCCATCATGGGTGAACCTGGGAAAAAAATTTATATAAAAAAGTATTTAACATAGTTACATATCAAGCATCAACAATATTTATTTTTCTTAAATATATTATTTTTTATAATTTTATTCATATAAAATAATTTGTAAATGACAAAAAAAACAGTGGCAACATTTAAAAAAAATGAAAATATTTATAGTTTTATTATTGTGATTTAATCAATATTTGGAATTTTAAAATTTTTTTATTTAATTCAATTCTTATGATAACCAGCGTAATAATATTTCGTTAATATATTTATTAGAAAATAATAGTTTGATTATTTGTTATAGGACAACCAAAGTTTAATAATTTAAATTACTTTATCTACAATATCATAAATAAAATATTTTTAATTATGGTAGAGATAAAAATTAAATTAAATTTATAAAAATAATTTTTGTTACAAGAAATTTTTAAATTACTTATTCATTATATCATAATATAAATTAGTTTTAATTTTATTTTTTAATGATAGAAACTACAATTATCATTTATGGGAAATAATTATTCTCTTGACCATCAATAATATTTAGTTTTATTAAATATATTATTTGTTCTTAAATTTTCATCATATATAATAATGGGTAAATTAAAGTAAAATGAAATTATGACATTTAAAAAAAATAAATTTTTCTATAGTTTTATTATTTAAATTTAATCAAGATTTGAAATTTTTAAATTCTTTTTCTTTAATTCAATTGTTACAATAATCAACATAATAACATTTGGTTAATATATTTATTAAAAAAATAATTTGATTCCAACGGATAAGTCTAGGTTTAGAATCAGCTTTGGCTAGCAAATATTTTATAGCAATGTGATCAGTAAAAATTACAACCTTAGATCCTATCAAATAAGATCTAAATTTTTCCAAAGCATACACTACTGCATAAGATTATCAGATAAAGATGCACTTCAAGCTCAAAACCAAAAACTTCAAAGTGTTGTTTTATTTTTGGTTTCATATGTGAGAAGATAAGCAATTCCAGGTTTTTCTTTTATATAAATCAAAACTTTAGTTTCATTCCATTTACTTCAAAGTGAGGTTTGTAATTTTTGCATAGCAAATGACATGACAATTTAGTTTTTGATTTTCTTTTGAAACATAACATGATGTGATTTTTAGATGTTTAGTTTGCTAGGTGTAAATGGAATGGAATTACTTATTCTTTTCAGGAGTGTTTCAATAGTTCCTGACAAAATAAAAGTTGGATTGTAAAACAATTTCTATCACTACAATGAGTAACTAAGAGGATTAACTAAAATACTGTGACTCTGGTATTCTAAAGTTGCCTACGATAACCTATGTTCTTATTTTCTCTACTTTATGAAATTTAATTTGATTTTTTGGTGTAAATCTTTTGCTGATATCTCATCTTTGGAGAGATATCTGCTAAGGTATGTCATAATTTCACCCCAATAAATACTTGAAGTAAAATGAAATGGTGACAATTTTAAAAAATAAAAATATTTATAGTTTTGTTATTTAAATTTAATCAAGATTTGTAATTTTTAAGAATTCTTATTTAATTCAATTGTTACGATAATCAGCATAATAACATTTAGTTAATATATTTATTAGAAAATAATAGTTTGATTCTTTGTTATAAGATAATCAAAGTTAATTAATTTAAAATACTTTTTCAATAATATCAAAAATAAAAATATTTTTAGTTATGATAAAGATAAAAATTATAATTAATTTATAAAAATGAGTTTTGTTACAAGAAAGTTTTAAATTACTTACTCATTATATCATAATGTAAATTAGTTTTAATTTCATTTTTATCACAGAAACTACAATTATCATTTACGGTAAATAATTATTCTTTAGGGCATCATCAGTGAATCGTTACGGGAAAAAAAATTAAAAATATTTAACACACTTATATATCAAATAATCAACAATATTTATTTTTATTAAATATATTATTTTTTTAAAATTTTTATCATATAAAATAATGAGTAAATAACAGTAAAATGAAATGGTGATATTTTAAATAAATAAATTTTTTTATAGTTTTATTATTTAAATTTAATCAAGATTTGAAATTTTTAAACTCTTTTTATTTAATTCAATTGTTGCAATAACCAACATAATAACATTTAGTTAATATATTTATTTAAAATAATAGTTTATTAAAAAATAATAGGTTAATTCTTTATTATAAGACAACCAAAGTTAATTAATTTAAATTACTTTATCAATAATATCATAAATAAAAATATTTTTAGTTATGATAGAGATAAATATTTTTAGTTTTGTTATTTAAATTTAATCAAGATTTGGAATATTATATAATTTTTATTTAATTTTATGTTACGATAATCAACATAATAACATTTAGTTAATATACTTATTAGAAAATATTGATTTGAATCTTTATTATAAGATAATCAAAGTTAATTAATTTAAATTACTTTTTCAATCTTATTATGTTGTAAAGATATTTTTATTTATGATAGAGATAAAAATTATAATTAATGGTTAAAAATGTTTTTTGTTACAAGAAAATTTTAAATTACTTATTCACTATATCATAATGTAAATTAGTTTTAAATTCATTTTTTATCATAGAAACTACAATTATCATTTACGAAAAATAATTATTCTCTAGGCCATTATGAGTAAACCGTTACGAGGAACAAATTTTTTTTAAATAAACATTTAACACTGTTACATATCAAACAATCAACAATATTTATTTTTATTAAATATATTATTTGTTCTTAAATTTTCATCATATATAATAATGGGTAAATAAAACTAAAATGAAATTATGATATTAAACAAAATTTCTTATTATTTAAATTTAATCAAGATTTGAAATTTTTAAACTCTTTTTATTTAATTCAATTGTTACGATAACCAGCATAATAACGTTTAGTTAATATATTTATTAAAAAAAATAGTTTGATTCTTTGTTATAATAAAACTAATTTAAACCACTTTATCAATACTATCACGAATAAAAATATTTTTAGTCATAATAAATATAAAATTAAAATTAATTTATAAAAATGTAGCGAAGTGGAGCGAAGCAACTCGTGTGTACGCACAGGTTACTTACTAGTTTAATACAGAAAAGTTAAGATTTCATTTGGAAAATTGAGGGAATAAATATCGCACTTTAATCCAAAATCTTAAGACTCAGACTTATGAGTCTTCTCCTCACTTATATCATGTTCAACTTTTCTATTTTTATCCAACTTGGAATTTTATTTCACATTTGTATTTCAATAATATGATACTTCCAAAACTCTAAACTCCCCAAAATTATTTATAGCACATAACAGCTTGCAAAACGAGCTCTCTTTTGGCATGCTATACTCCCCGGATCCTCAACTTTCCTCACATAATCTTAACCAAGACCAAGAGACAAGCATATTTCAAATGAGACCTCTTGGCCTCAGTTGTCTTTTTCTTTCTTATCAATTATCATCTTCTCTTTTTGGTCTATTCTTTTGTAGGAGGATGGATATCGTACCCTCGGCCCCTATTTCTCTCTTAACTCTAATAATATTTCTTAAAAAAAATAAAAAAAAGGATGAAAACAACAAAAACTGAGATCAGGTCACAACCCTAATCCCACAAATATTGCCCTGGATATGCAAGCAGGAAGTCCAGATCACTTTGTAAAATATAATTTCACGTGAAGCGGGATGGAGGTCAGAAGGGATAGGAAAGGGCAGATATGTATTGCTCTGGCACATAACATAAAATTCAGCATGCATAATCACTGGAACTTACCAGGGAAAACAAAGGGAAATCCTTGAAAAATATTCATGGCAGGATATCTTGTAAGCATGGTAAAGCTTAACAATGTTCACTGGCAAGTAAGAAATACATGTAGGAATTTCCCAATCCATGTAGGATTCAAATTTAATCATCACTAAATCATATATAATGTATCATCAAAACTATTTTTCGATCTACAAATCATAAGAACACCATTAATGAAACTTTCAATTAGGTACTGTATTAGATTAGTGTTTCTTTTTCTTTTATTATTACAGTGTTACTTTTTATTATTGAAAGAATAAATTGATGTCACTTTTTATGATTGAGAGACTATCTACTTTCTGCGGAGAATTGAATAAATACCAGTATATCCATGAATGTGGGTGCTAAGAAAATGTTGTCAACTCTATATCTACTCAAGAAAAAAAAATATTGTAGCAATATGGAAAACCTTAGTAACACTTCCAAAGTTTATTCACAAAGGTAAACAAATTTGTCGAGTACTCTGCCACCAAAATCTAGCAGTGGAACTATGAAGGTATTAAGCTTGGAATAAACAATATCTGTCAGTGCCATCATCTAAAGCAAATCAGAAAATATCAAGCCACAGAATCAATACAAAGTCAATTGTCTTTATCTATCTGTTTTTATTTTCCTATCGTTTAAAAGGAGTGGAAGCAAAGCAAGAAGGATATTGGATGAAATTATTAAAAAGGATCTTATAGTGAATAATGTCTCTGAGAATTTGGTTTTTATCTAAGCCTAATGCCTAATGAACTATGTTTGATCTATCTAGTCAATCTCATCTAGTAGTATAAGAGAAAGCTATTGTTGTTGAACTAACTCATGGTATGGAGAATTGAACTGAATTAGCACCCAGTGAATTTTTCATTACTTCTGAATTTAAGATAAATAAATCTAAAGCTTGAATACATTTCGCGTCCCTACAATAACTCTCTAAGCTGCAAAGATGAATTGGTTCTCATCTCCTAAAAATCATCTGAAATCATAAACCTCAATTTTTCCATAAATATATCAATGGTAATTTGTAACCCCCAAAAAAGGCCATAGAACTAACCATGATGACAAATATAATCCTGAATCTACATTTCCCCCACATCCACATCCACATCCACACTACACTCCATTCCCTCCTCCTTAAACTCCACCATCAATCAACCCTTGCCCCATTTTCATTTCCAACATTCATTTCATAAAACTTGTTCAATTTATGACCCATTGGAACGCCCTTTTGCTTCATTTCCTCCAAAATAGACATTGCCTCCTTAACCCTCTTCAAATTCACAAGCTTGCTAGCCAAACACCCAAGAAGCTCAGAATCCAACAACTTATCCTTCCCAACAAAAACCCTAACATACTTCATAGCAAGTTCATGGCACTTCATCTTCAAAAGGGTCCGAATAATACACATGTGTGTTGAGTACAGCATGGGCACTCCTTCATCCACCATCCTCCTCACCACCAACATAGCACCCTCCACCTTCCCAGCCCTGCACGCGCCCAGCACCAGCGCGTCGAACGTACGCGAGTCCGCCGCCAGACCGTCCTCCTCCATTCTTTTCAGAACACCGGCCGCTGCGTCCAACTCGCCGGTGTAGCAGTGCGCCATGAGAAAAATGTTGTGCGCCGTCACATCGAGCGCGATCCCAAGCCCAGCCATGTGATCGACCACGCGCCGCGCGTGGTCGAGGGATTTTTCGTGCCGCGTGAAGTATTTGAGGACTGGGTAGAAGGTGCACGCGGCGGGGGCGCAGACGTTGTCACGCGCCAGAGAATCTATCACGCGAAGCGCCTCGTCAGCGTGACGGAGCTTGCAGAGGCGCGTGACGAGGGAGTCGAGGGCGCTGCGGCGCGTGGCGCCTTGGTTGAGGTTGGAGAGGGTTTGGACGAGGTTGTCAATTAGGGAGGGGGAGAAGTTAGTGTCTTTGAGGAAGGAAAAGGTAACCTTGGTGTTGATGAAGCCGTCTTGGACGCGCTTGTTGAGGACGTCGCGGAGTGCGTGGAAGTCGCCGGAGTCGCCGGCGGCGAAGGCGAGCTCGTCGTAGTAGGCGGCGGTGGGGTCATCCGGGAAGGGTTTCGCGGCTAGGGTTGTTGCGAAACGACGGAGGGTGGTGAGGGTTTTGTTTGGGGGTTTGCGGAGAAACAACATCGTTTGTTGTCGTTTGTTAACGAAGTTGAGTGAGGTGTAGTTAGTTACTACGATTAGTAAAGGCCATGTTTCGCAGCAGTAGCAGCTATTTAGTACTATTAGTGATTGCCGGTAGATACCGTAAAAAAAAACTGATAATAAGTAAAAAAGATCAATGAATTCATGGTAAAATCCTTCTGCATTTTTTTATTATAATTTTTTTTTTCAAAAAAGGTATCAAGGGACTGGGGGATGGAATGGTTATGTTTTTTTTGGTAAATTGAAGGATTAGAAACATAATGAGCTGTTTTTTTATTAATTTTTAGTATATTTATTTTATTTATTAGTGTACTTGTTGTGTTTATGAAAGATAAAATATTAAAATTTTGTTTTGATCATATAAAGTATGAAAAATTAATCTTATCATTAATTTTTTTAACTCAAATAATTATGTCTAAATAGCACTTTCAATAATAACTTGACAACTAATAATTGTTAATCATACATGTAATTGTCACATTTCATCATCTATGTATTAAGTATAAAAAAGTTAATTTTTTATTTAGTTTTAAAATTTAATAATTTATTATCATTTTATTTCTTAATTTAATAATTTACCGACCTCTTTCAACTTAACTACATCTATATATTATCATTTTGGTCCATAAAAATACTTAATTTTTAATTAAGTGTCCCAATGCATGTAGAATATTAGCCTATTGACAATAAATTATATTTGTTTATAATGATAAAATTTATAGTGATGGAAATTAAATAAAAAATAATTATCAAAGTATAAAAATAAAAAATATTATATTTATTAAAAAAAAAATTCCATATAAAATATCCAAAGTTAATTCTTAGTTCATGTAAAAAAATTTATTCAATTTTTATTTTTGTAAATTAAAATGTGATTTTTTACTTGAAATTAGATTTGGATTAATTCAAACTTATGTAATATTTTTTAATTTAAACTTTAAAATATAATTTATAACGGTTAAAAACAATCATAAATTAAAAAAAATGCAATAATACATTTTGTGACAATTACAAACTATCACAAGTTAGAAAAAAAAAAAAAATAAATAACATAAGAATCAGACCCTGCACCTCAATCAAACAGCCACGACCTCCAACCCCAAATCTGAGACTCCCTAACCCCCAAATCAACTATAAACAAGTTCAGAATTAACAACAAAGAACATTCAAACCCTCAAAATCAAGATCAAGGAATAAAAAATGGCAAAACGCAATCAAAACCAAACAGCCACCACACTCCTCCGCCATTCGCTGCAATAGAGCGACAGGGGCGTCAATGCTTTGCCATTAATATTATTTCATAAAATTAATTAATTAAATAATTAATTAATTATTCTAACATTCTGCAAATATTAATAATATATAAGATAATAATTTAATTTAGATAGAATATTTAGTTTTGAACATTAAAGAATCTTGTTAATAACGTTTTAGATTTAATATTTATTTTAGTGTAATCACTTATAAATTAATTTTATATTTATAGTATAATCTAAATAATAAAATTACAAAATTAATAGAAATAAGAGAATATGATAATATTTATGTTAATAATTTTATTCAACATGAAATTTAATTGAGAATTTAAAAATATTTTTAAGGACTAAAATGAAAATACATATTAATAGAGACTGATTTATTTATAGGACAATTATTCCCACTAAGATAGATGTTATCCCCATGGTATGAAACTGTTTTATAAATAAATATAAAAAATCAAAAGAGATAAAAGAAATAATAAATTAGTAATAATATTATCACTTTATCTTATAAACAAATAAGTGACTCACACATATATTGATTCAATTGTTTTCTTTTACCATCACATTGATACAAACTACGAAGTAAACCTTTGTCAGTGACTAATCTTTGGCAAAGATTGTAAGTACATACAAGATAAATATTTTTCTTCCATCAAGATTTATTCAATATCCAAAGATTAATTAGGATTCAAATTTGAAATCACTTGGTTAATAAATATAAGACATTATCATTTATGCCAACCATTATTGGTTCAAAATTGTAATTTCTATAAGCTTAAATAATTTGAATTTTTTTCATGATGTATTTGTAAGAACTTAAAATTAATATTTTTCTTTAAAAATACTATAAATTAGTATTTTTTTTCCTCAATATAAAATATTTCTAAATTCGTCTTACATATTAAATTTAAGGACTAAAATATCAATATATTATTTAATCCACTTAGAGTTAGAGCTTAAAAAAATCATTATTATTATTATTTTCTTCATCTTATATAAGTTTTATATATCATAGTATTATGTAGTGTTGAGTAATATATAAAATTAATTTCATAAATTATCAATACCAATCAATTTAGTTTTTGATTTTTGGAAAGAAAAAAACTTACTATATAATACGAACCCTTTCATGCATAAAATTCACGAAACTTAATGTGGTTGTCTTTTATATATATATAACTTTTTTGAAGAAAATCAACATCAACATCAACATCACCTTTAACCCAAGTTAATTGGGGTTGGTGGTAGATGAACCCAATAATAAATCGAAAATAAGACAAATGAGAGAAAAATAAAAAAAAAAGGCTAAAAACAGAAAGGTGAGAGGAAGAAGGGAGAAAAGAGGAGGAGAATGACTAAAAATAAAGGAAAGACTGGAACATAGAGTTACTAATGGGTTTAACCCTCCACCAAACTTATCGCTTTTCTCCACTTCGTCCTAAGACATACCGTCCGCCAATTTATATCTCACTCTATTAGGTCTTGTTTAACTATCTTTCCCCAGGTAAGTTTCGATCGACTCCTACCTCTCTTTGTGTCTAACTCTTGGTAACAAACTCTTGTTCTTACAGGAGCATCCAGTGGTCGTCTCATAACGTGCCCAAACCATCTCAATCTATGCTCTCTCATCTTTTCACATACCGGTACCACTGATACCTTTCGTCGAATATCCTCATTTCTTATCTTATCCATCTTCGTATATCCACACATCCACCTTAACATCCTCATTTTCTCTACCCTTATTTTATGCTCATGCTACCTATGTGCTAGTCAGCATTCTGCACCATATAGCATTGCCAGTCTAATAACCGTTCTATAGAATTTTCCTTTTAGCTTAAGGGGAATCTTGCGGTCACACAAAAACCCCGATGCACTCCGTCATTTCATCCACCCTGCTCTAATCCTATGACTTACATCCTCATCGATTTCACCACCTTTTTGCAACATTGATCCCAAGTATCTAAAAACATATTTACTGGGTACCTCTTGATCAAGTAGATGCACTGTGTCTTGATCACCATCCTTATCCTGGGAAAACTCACACTTCATATACTCATTGCTCTTGCTTATCTTGAATCCTTTAGACTCCAAAGTGCTTCTCCACAATTCCAATTTCTTATTCACACCATCTTTGGTCTCATCAATAAGTACGATATCATCTGCAAAAAGCATACACCACGACACCTCCTCTTGAATATATCTCGTCAGTTCATCCATCACTAAGGCAAAAAGTTAAAGGACTAAGAGCTGAACCTTGGTGGACACCTACCGTGATAGGAAAATACCTTGATGTTCCATTACAGGATTTCACACATGTGGTAGCCCCATCATACATATCCTTGATTGCATTAAAGTACTTTAATGCTACCTTTTTCTTCTCAAGAGTCCACCATAAGACTTCTCTTGGGACTCTATCATATGCTTTCTCAAGATCTATGAACATCATATGTAAGTCTTTCTTCATTTCCCTATACCTTTCCATTAATTGTCTTATCAAGAAAATAACTTCCATGGTACATCTTCCTGGCATAAATCCAAATTGATTTATTGAAACATTGGTCTCACTCCTTAGGCGATGTTCGATAACTCTCTCCCACAACTTCATAGTATGGCTCATGAGCTTGATACCTCTATAGTTTGAACAATTCTGGATATCTCCATTGTTTTTGTAAATAGGCACAAGCATACTTTTCCTCCAAGCATCAGGCATCTTGTTTGTTTGAAGAATCCTATTAAAAAGATTAGTCAACCATTTTATGGCCACATCTCCCAAGCCCCTCCACACTTCAATAGGGACGTCATCAGGTCCCAACGCTTTATTATTCTTCATCCTCCTTAAAGCCTCCTTAACCTCATGTGTATTAATTCTGCGTACAAATCTTCTATTCAAATCATCAAAAACGTCCTCCAAAACCACCTCACTCTTGTCACCATTCCCATTAAAAAGATTATTAAAGTAGTCTAACCATCTTTCACTTACATCTTCATCCCTCACCAAAAGTTTTTGATTTTCATCCTTGATACATCTAACTTGGGTGAGGTCTTTACTCTTCTTATCCCTCAATTTTGCAAGTTTGTAAATACCTTTCTCTCCATCATTGCTTCCAAGAGTTTTATACAAATCGTCAAAAACTTTGCCTCTAGCTTCCCGCACTGCTTTCTTTGCATCATTTCTCGCTACTCTAAACTTTTGCAAATTCTCATCATTGGGACACTTATGCAAAGATCTAAAACATTCATTCTTCTGTTTAATAGCCTCTTGCACCTCTCCATTCCACCACCATGTTTCCTTTGTAAAAACTTTATTCCCTTTGCTTTCACCTAACACCCTCCTTCCCACATTTTGGACACACATAGCCATCTTATTCCATATTTCATTAGCTTCTCCAATAAACTCCCACGGTCCTTCACGCAACATATTTTCTTTAAACTCTATTTGTTTCTCTTCCTTTAGCTTCCACCATCTTATCCTTGGATTTGGATCCTTCTTCCTCAAATTAAGAACTTTGTTGAACCTAACCTCTAGAACAATCAACTTATGCTATGTCGCCACACATTCCCCAGGATAGACCTTACAGTCAATACACGAATTTCTATCTTCCCGTCTAGTCATAAAGAAATCAATTTGACTACGATTTTGGCCACTATGATAC
Organism: Glycine latifolia; assembly: GCA_013407115.1. Taxonomy (NCBI): domain Eukaryota; kingdom Viridiplantae; phylum Streptophyta; class Magnoliopsida; order Fabales; family Fabaceae; genus Glycine; species Glycine latifolia. The sequence continues at coordinate 24,437,495 of CM023949.1, read as the reverse complement.
GTGATAAGATGAGACTCCCTTTTCCGGAAAAAAGTGTTCACTAGCATCAAATCATAGGCTAGTGCACAGTTCAAGACATCTTCTCCAGTCTCATTTCTCGTCCCATAGCCAAAACCACCATGAATTCTATCAAAACCTCCGTTATTTTTACCAACATGCCCATTTAGATCGCCTCCTAGGAAAATCTTCTCCTCTCTTGGTATCCCTCTAAGAACCTCCTCCAAGTCTTCCCAAAATTTGTTCTTTTCATCTGATAGTAATCCCACTTGGGGTGCATACACACTAAGGATATTTAAAATAAGATCCCCCACTACAAGCTTAATCATCATAATCCCGTCGCCTTTCCTTTTTACCTCAACGACTTTATCTCTGAAACTTCTATTGATCATAATTCCAACTCCATTGCGACTCTTGATAGTACCTGTATACCACAACTTGAAACCGGTGCCCTCCACTTCCTTGACCTTTTCTCCAACCCACTTAGTTTCTTACAAGCAAACAATATTTACTTTCCTTCTGGCAAAGACATCTGCTAACTCCCTCAGTTTACCCATTAATGTTCCTATGTTCCAGCTTCCCAATTTCATCCTAAACCCCTGGGCTGTATTTGCCCACCATGTTCGCCCATCTGCGTGTTGACACCCTTGCCTTTTTGTCACCAAATCCGGGTGAAGACCTGGCGCCTTGCCTTTCGGCATGGACCCTAGCACACTTTTCACTAACAAACCACAACTCAATCATGATTCTTTATGTGAAATTTTTTTATTTTGGTTTCATATTAAAAAAATTATTAAAAATGAAATATATATGTTATATTTGACAAAACTAGTAGAAAACCTATTTAGAAGTTGAAAAGGTAGTCTATTAAAATATAAATTTTTGATAAAAAGTTGAAAAATGTAAAAAAAATTAAAAAATAATAAAATCATAATTTATCTTAAAATGATCAGCAGAAAATTTGATAAATATATTAAGGATAAAAATATAAAAAAATATAAAAAATTAGAAATTAACGTTTTAAAAAATATTACTTCAAATAATATGTAAAAGAATGCTATAAATTACTAAAAAAAATTATTTACAGTCAAATAATTTTTTTTCAGTTAGTAAAAAAACTAATAAATCTTATCAAACATAGTCATAATATGAAATTATCACATTTTTTACCTATAAAGGATTAAATCATACTTTTCATTTATTCATGAATAAATTATCATCGATTTATATATTTAGGAATCAAAATAATTATTTATCTCATTGTATTATTCTAAAGGTTATTCCTAAGAATGAAAATAGATATCTCAAAAGAAAGTCTTCAATTTCGGAAAATGAAATGAGAATGATATTAACCATTGCTATTATTTTTCGTATATTAAATATTTATAAAAGTATAATTTGACATAATTTTCCATAAAAAAGATAATGTGGCATAATTTCAGTTTTAAAACAACTTTAAAAAGTGGGATCCTTTATATATATATATATATATATATATATATATATATATAAAGATGGAAAAAAAAACGTTCTACTAAACTACGATAGTAACCGGTGACTATTATTAGTAACAAGTAAAACGACGCGTTTGAAGTTGAGAAGAGCATCAAATTCTGTCACCGTCTTCTTGTTTATTTCAGAATTTCTCACACATACACAGTAAGTTAGGGTTTAAGAATTTCATTTTTCTGTTCATCTCTTCACTCACATAGACTGTGATTTCTCCACGGTTTCCTTTCCCTGACTCTAGAATCCGATAGCATTATCCGACAAGGTACGACGTTTTTGTTTCCTTTTCCTTTCTCTTAATCCAACGTATAAGAAAAAAAATCATTTTTTTGTCTGTTCTGCGTCTTGAGACTTACTATTATTAGTTTATTTTAATTTTTAAAATTCTTCCTTCCATTGGGGTTTTTGAATTTTTGTGTATAGTCGAGAATTTGGTTTTTTTTTTTTATGATTCTGGGACTGATTATTTGTGTTTTGGGAATTTCCCTTTGATGGGGTTTTTATATTTGTTTGTGTTTTGTTTCTTGGTTGCTATGCTGTGTTGTGTTAATTGTTAGGTTATGTTGTGGTTTGCAATTTGCATTGAGAATATGAGTCCTGAGTAGCATTCACATTGGTTGATGTTTGCAGTGGCAATGACTTACGTCGATGATGATGCTTCTTCTGGCTCTGGAGATGACGTGAACTTGTTGGATGGACACAAGCGTCAGGCTGGCATGCCATCGAATTCTTGCGGTGTCCGTAAGAGAGGCCGGAAAGCTACTGGGGCTGCTATAGTTGATGCTATGCTGGAGATAGCATCTGCTTCGAAGATGAGGGCAAGTGCAATTGTGAAGAATGAGGAAAGATTCTCTATAAACAAGTGCATCAAAGTGTTGGATGAGATGCAAGGTGTTGATGAACGGATTTACTTTCTTGCTTTGGATTTGTTTGAGGACCACCCTAATGCCCGGGAGGTTTTCATCTCTCTTAAGGACGAAAAACGATTGCGGTGGTTGCAGGGCAAATGTGGTGTTTCCTCTAGTTGAATTGTTTGAGAAAATTTCCCCCTTTTATTTTTGTTAAAAATATGGTCCTATACTTTTGTACAGTTAAATTGACTGCAAAGAGTGATGTTAGTTACTACTTTTACTAATTTGATTTTGTGCTTAATGCCTATACTACTGAGTTTATGAATTTGGAATTTTGGATGTAAAAACAGCACTCTGTTTTTTGAACTATTGTTTGACTATGCATGATTGTAATGCTTTCCAAACCTATGAACTAGACATATCAGAGAGATATTATATTGCACCATTCGTTCTTGAAGTTTATCTTTACAGATACACCAATCAGCATGGATGACATTGACCTAGAATTGGATGAGATGGAACTAGTTGCTGCTGCTGCTGGATACCATTACTATAGCTGTCTGACGAAACAGCCTGCCCGTGGTGTATCACCTAGGAGATGTGAATTTATGGCAGAAGTGCTGAATGGGCATGGTGACTTTTGTCGGGAAATGTTGCGTATGGACAAGCATGTATTTCACAAGTTGTGTGACATTCTCCGACAGAGAGCCATGTTGCGCGATACTGCTGGTGTAATGATAGAGGAGCAGCTAGCAATTTTTTTAAATGTTATTGGTCATAATGAACGCAATAGAGTGATTCAAGAGAGGTTTCAACACTCCGGTGAAACCATTAGTCGTCATTTTAACAATGTATTAAAGGCTATTAAATCATTGTCACGTGAATTTTTACAGCCTCCTCAGCTCAAGACACCTCCAGAAATTCTCAACATTGCTAGATTTTATCCATATTTCAAGGTTAGAATGATCTTTAAGTTCCTTCTCCCTCACTACTCTCGATGTAATTCAACTCCTCCTGTGTTTACTATTTGTGCTAGTTTACTGAACTTCCTCCTTTCCCTCTAAAATTTCAGGATTGTATAGGAGTAATTGATGGTATGAACATTCCTGCACATGTTCCAGCCAAAGATCAATCTCGATTCCGCAATAAGAAAGGTATTCTATCTCAAAATGTGCTGGCTGCATGCACATTTGACCTGCAGTTTATCTTTGTTTATCCTGGTTGGGAAGGTTCTGTCACCGACTCACGAGTGTTAAGGGCAGTCCTTGATAACCCAGATCAGAATTTCCCTCAAATACCTCAAGGTTTGGTTATTATATTTGTAGTTTTGGGTTCATTATCAGTCAATATTAAACATTACAATAGTAATAACTTAAAATGTATTTTTTTCTTTGGATTTATTTCATAGGAAAGTATTACCTTGTTGACAAGGGATATTTAAATACAGAAGGGTTTATTGCTCCTTACCAAGGGGTTCGGTACCAGCATTATGAGTTTAGAGGCGCTAATCAATTACCAAGAAACGCAAAAGAGCTGTTCAATCATAGGCATTGTTTTCTGAGGAATGCTATCCTGAGGTCATTCAATGTGTTGAAAACTAGATTTCCAATCCTGAAACTTGCTCCTCAGTATTCCTTTCAGATTCAGCGTGATATAGTCATAGCTGGATGTGTTTTGCACAATTTCATCCGCCATGAAGAAAGAAATGACTGGATATTCAATAGTGTTGGGAGTTCTCCAGTGGAGGAAATTTCAGATATTGACGAACTTCCCGATGTGCCGATGCTATCTTCAATACAAGAACAACTTGCATTCTCGTCGAGGGATTCAATTGCTGCATCTATGTGGGATGACTTCTTAACTAAATGGGATGAGTGGTGAGTCTTGGCTGAAGAAATGTCATAGCTTGGTGACTCAATATGTAGGTTTGTTGCAGAGGGCCATGGGACTTTAATCTTCCATCCGGATGGAACTGATGACCACCTTAATATGTGATTTGATTTGATGTTTTGGTCAATGCTCAATATTTTGGTGAGTAACTTAAAACTTTGTATAGGCAGTGTATATCTTGTCAAATAATAGTTTTATTGAAATGGAATTGTGAAGGGTGCTTGGTTTAGATGGAAATATTTCTGAGGTATATGTTACCACTTATAATAGCATAATTACATTCCTAGTTTGCTATAGCAGATGCATCTACTTTTGGAAAATTTTCTTTTGGTGAAAACAAATGCACTGGAAAGTCGTTTGTGTGCAAATTAATCATTCAGTTTTAATTGTATAACTTACACTTTATTTTATTTTTTAAGTTTTTCCATTTTAAATTTAATTTTCGTGTACTAATAATTTTACACTACTAAGTATTAACTAATCATGAAACGTACACAATCCAGGTTTATAATATTCTTACTAAATAGTTTTTGCATATTTACTATTTCAAAATAAAGATTTATATGAATTAATTATTTAATTTGAAATAAAAATAAATTTAAATAAATAAAAGTATCAAGATTAAAGATGTGAGTTTATTGTGAACTTATTAAAACTGAAGTTAAGAACTCAAGTTGGGTTTTACAATTAGAGTAAAAAATAGCAAGTTTTAAAAAAAAGTTAAGAATTCGATTTAAACTTTTTTCATTGGAGATTTGAACGAACATGAAACTACAATTTCGTATAAAGAACGTGGAGCACTCTACGAGACTATTAGTATATACGAAATTCCAAAATTTTGCCGATGGTTAAACTAGGTATTGGTGATGGGAAATAAATCTTGTGGGCTTTGATGTAAGTATTTATGCCATTTGTCAGCTTTATTTAGTTAGCTAGTTAGTTGTATATTATTGGGTTTTCTCCGGTATTCATATTTATGTGTCTTGAGTGAGAATCATTCCTTGGCTTAATAATTCAGCTCTATCTACAATTCACTTGCCATATCCTTTTCGGGACGTTTGTTTCTTTTTTTAATCCCGGATATATTATTGTTGAAAATAAAATATAGGAATGTTATTCCTGGACATTTAATAAAAATGTATTTGATTAATTATAAAATTAGTTGATGATATTTTTTATATTTTCAAGAATAATTAAGACATTTTGATTAAATTATTTTGTACTGAAAATATATATTATAATTACTAAACTATTCTTATTATTTTAAAGATGTTATTGTTTTTATAAAATAAATATCTTTATTATAAGATCAACAAATGATGAATAAATTGTATTCAAAATGTTATATATTCCATGTTCTAATGACAATCACTATTCTTTTATCTCATGTTCTAATGACAATCACTATTCTTTATTCTTTTACTATCCATTAGAGTATAATCTAAAATATAGATAAATTTATTCACACCACATCTAACATGCAAGAGACAAATTGACCATAAATGAAAAGAATATGTATATTTTTACTCAAAAAATATTTTTGTCTCATAGGTTCCCTACTCCTTCCACTAGCATTAAATATTAACTGAAGATAAAATTATTGCTTATCCAAATAAAAAATATATTAAAGATTAATTATTTTATTACTTCTTAACAATTGTGAGATTGTTTTTTTCCCTCGTGTATTTTCGAGACTAAAAAATCTACCCATAAAAATAAACGTCCCCTTTGGATTTTCCCTACTTAATTTTAATGTTACGGTATATAGTATTTATATGTTGGTCCGGTAAAAAAGTACAAATCAAACAAATAAAAATGACGATTTGATATGAGAGAAGAAACCAAAATTAAGTCCTTGTCTATGTGCAATAGTAACCACATTCGTACATATTCTTAGTCTTCAACCAAAATTCTTCAGTTTGAAAACAACTATTACATCAACAACCTGAATTTCAATTTAGCATATAAACATATTTAAACAACTATTCTTTGATGGCTTACTGTCTGCAACTAGATATCTTTTTCAATCAAAACAAGATTTTGAAGAATTTGTTCCTTCAAAAGCCCATATATAAGAAAACCAAATAACATAATAGGAGAATGATAGAATTGGTATTTGACAAGGATATTTTGGAAATAACTCAAGGAGCAAGATCCTGATTACAGAGCATAGCAACAGTGAAATTTGAAACAAATAAGGAAAGAAAAAAGAACACAGAAAACAAATTGCCCTCCTTGCCCATACTGGCATCAGTCCGCTCCCACTACCACTATTCACTACCCTTCTTCACCCCATCTGGACCCCTCATAATCACGTTTTCTTGCATGATCCCATGATCCCACTTTAGAACCACAACAAAACTCAAAATTTCCAACTATAACATTCATAACTTTAACCAAATCAAAATTTCCTAAATAGTTGCATAATGGTCAATCAATCATTTCATAAAATTTGTTCAATTTATGACCCATTGGCACACCCTTCTGCTTCATTTCCTCCAAAATAGACATTGCCTCCTTAATCCTCTTCAAATTCACAAGCTTGCTAGCCAAACACCCAAGAAGCTTAGAATCCAACAACTTATCCTTCCCAACAAAAACCCTAACATACTTCATAGCAAGTTCATGGCACTTCATCTTCAAAAGGGTCCCAATAATACGCATGTGTGTTGAGTACAGCATGGGTACTCCTTCATCCACCATCCTCCTCACCACCAACATAGCACCCTCCACCTTCCCAGCCCTACACGCGCCCAGCACCAGTGCGTCGAATGTATGTGCGTCCGCAACCACACCGTCCTCCTCCATTCTTTTCAAAACACCAGCCGCCGCATCCAACTCGCCGGCATAGCAGTGCGCCATGAGAAAAATGTTGTGCGTCGTCACGTTGAGCGCGATCCCGAGCCCGACCATGTGATCCACCACGAGCCGCGCGTGGTCGAGGGATTTTTCTTTCCGCGTGAAGTAATTGAGGACTGGGTAGAAGGTGCACGTGGCGGGGGTGCAGACGTTGTCACGCGCTAAAGAATCTATCACACGAAGCGCCTCGTCCACGTGACGGAGCATGCAGAGGCGCGTGACGAGGCAGTCAAGGGCGCTGCGGCGCGTGACGCCTTGGTTGAGGTGGGAGATGGTTTGGACAAGGTTGTCGATTAGAGAGGGGGAGAAGTTGGTGTCTTTGAGGAAGGAGAACGTCATCTTGGTGTTGAGGAAGCCATCTTGGAAGCGCTTGTTAAGGACATCGCGGAGCGCGTGGAAGTCGCCGGAGTCGCCGGCGGCAAAGGCGAGCTCGTCATAGTAGGCGACGGTGGGGTCGTCGGGGAAAGGTTTCGTGGCTAGGGTTGTTGCGAAACGACGGAGGGTGGGGAGGATTTTGTTTGGGGGTTTGCGGAGAAACGACATTGTTTGTTGTCGTTTGTTAACGAAGTTGAGTGAGGTGCTTTGAAGACTGATGAACTGCATCCTCATGAGATCTCTTAGGAATACCACTCATAGTGAAAACCCAACACAGTCATAAACCTCAAAAGAAAGTAATCTGATAGCCAAAACAATTCCTATCTCTGCCGTCCACGCATTACTCAGAAGTCAGTAGCTGCAAGCCAACAATGGAAACAATATAACACCGCATTAATTTATGACACAAAAAAAAAAATTCATATGCATTCACGGGTAATGTATGAGAAACACGACGAAGAAAAACAATGACAGAGAAGTCAATGAGACAGTAATCGACAAAGCAACATTCTCAGCATAATCAACATTGAATTAACACATACCACGACAAACATAAAACCTGATCAGAATCTTTTTTATAACCCCACAACAATTTATTACGCCGAAAACAATTTTCATATGCATTCAAGTTCAACGAATGAGAAACACGACAAAGAGAAACAATGATAGAGAAGTCAACACGACAACAACCGACAAAGCAACATCCTCAACATTATCAATATGAAATTAACACATACCACAGCAAACATAAATCTAATAAGAAATTTTTATTCTCTATCACACACAGCACTTACATGCAGTACAATTATAATTACAACCCTGGAATTAAGTATTGAATGCCGATTAGCCAGAATCTAAACTTAAATCTCACACACACATCATCATCATCATCAACAACAACATTATCATAGAACTCCAAACCAGATGACCTAGTTTCCAGCCAAAGTCTCTCTCTCTCTCTCACACGCTCACATGTCATCATCATCATCAACAACAACAACATTATCATAGAACTCCAAACCAAATTACCTAGATTCTAGCCAAAAGCGGAGCAAATAATGAGAACTATAGCCAATTTCAATACACGACCTCCTAAACAACTCCAAGAAAGGGAACAACATTTCTTTCCCTGATGAGGGGGAAAAATTAAACCCAATTTAATTTGATAATTGAGGAGTATAAACAATTGCAGTTCGTGAAGTTAGAAAATTTCAAATCCTTACTATGCAACTCAAACTCTGCGGCAGAGAAAACACGAATTAAAAAGGTTCTAGAAAAGACAGAGAGAGAGAGAGGAGAGCAAATTAATGTAATAGCAATAATAATTGACACAACATTCGAATGTGACAGAGCTAGAAAATAGGGAAATCGATAACACGGGGAACGAAGAGTGGAAGAGGGAAATGCAAATGCAAATGGATTGGAAAATGGGAGCAGCAAAAGAAAACCCTAGAAGTTGTCGAGAGAGAAGAGGGTGTGAGGTAACCTCAATTGTCGCAGTGTCTCTTCAGTCGAAAGTTTGTGGCTTTTGAAGGTTTGTGTTTGTGTTGTGTGTTATTTGTGAGACTTGGCCTATGCGGCTAGCCGGCTATGCCTATACTCTGTTGGATCATAGTTATGAAAATTGGCCCAGTATTTGATCCAATCGATGTAGTGGGTTAGTGATCCAACTGATAGGCCAATAATTGGTTTAGTTTAATTCGGTCTATATTAAAAAATTCAAAATTATATACATGTATCATAGTTATCAATCGCGGTTGGAGCGGCCGCGATAGCGGTGGAGCGGGCCTTCACCGCTACAGTAGGTAGTGTTGCGGTGCGGTTAAGGATTGCGGACGTCGCGGGCACGACGTGGAATTCACGGAGCAGCTGCGATTGCGCAGGGAGCGGGGCCACGATCTTGTCTGCGCCACCATCTCTTCCTTCTCTGGCGGCCCTTTCTTCTTCTCCGGCGGCTGTTTTCTTCTCCTTGAGGTTCTGTTTTCTTCTCCTTCTTCGTTTCGGTTCTGTTTTCTTCTCCTCCTTCATTTCCGTTCTGTTTTCTTCTTGGTGACCTCTGTTTTCTTCTTCTCCTCCTTCGTTTCTGACTTTCTGTTCTGTTTTCTTCTTGTTGACCTCTGTTTTCTTCTTCTCCTCCTTGGTGACCTCTGTTTCTTCTTCGTTGTCCAGTCCAGGGAGACTCTTCCTTCCCTTTCCTTGTCGCGATGGCCTCTAGAAAGAAAAAGAGAAGGAGGCTAGAAAGGTATCCACGTTTCTTCTTCGTTTCCGACTTTCCCTTTCCCTGGACTGTACGGTTTTGGATGAAAACAGCTCATAAGAACGGTAATGGAAACTAGAAAGAAAAACAGCGCAGCGAAGAGAAGGAGGCAGCAGCGAAGAGGAGAGATAATATGCTAGGTTTATATTATTTGGGCCTAATTTGCTTTCTGTACCTACTTTTTTTCTTTCTGCAGTTTCATATTACATTTTCGAAATGGAATTTTAAGTTTTAGTTTAGATAGTTGCTATTTACAGTCTTTTTTATTATTAATACACTTTACTTATTTCATAATGACTAAGTAATATATTTTGCTTAAGAGTTTTTATTGTTAATGATAATTAGTGCATGAATTTTTAGTTATATTTCTCTTTTTCAGCTTATATATTTATATTATAAATTTTTTAATACATATATAAAAACATTAGAATAGCGGTCATCCCGCTATCCCAGTTTTGAGGCTCAGCCGCTCCGCTCCGCTATCCGGGATTGATAACTATGATATATATATATAACATTATTTGATTTAAAAAATTATATTCATACTCCAAATCTAAAATAACAATTAAAGTATTAAAATTAATAATACAAGTTCACAAATATTAATTCAATAACACAATTACTCAAGTTCATGTCCCTAAGGTGCACAAACTTAAAGCAAACATTTAGTTGTATACCATTATTAAAAAAAAGCTACTAAAAACATCTAAGTTCTAACAGAGCAAATAATTAAAATGTAATATATGGAATCAGTGAAAGTGTGAAAGTGAAACTATGATTGAATAGCATACTCACCAATACAATACATTTTTTTTCAATATCCTATGGCATGAAAGTTTCAAGTGAACAATACTTTTGACTTTGTCAATAATCATCTACATTCCTGGTAATGTGTTCATGGGTGAGTATGGGGTGAAGAGCATTATTTCATTATTTATATCACATAATAAAGCCAAACACTAATTTTGCCTTAAGCTGACAAAGTGACAACTTTAATTGATTTGAAATATCATGAAGTTAATGAAAGAGAATATTCAAGTACACAAACATGTTTTAGCAAGGATTCTTAGCAAATTTAATTTTGCCTTAAGAAACTGCACTAACTTCAGTAAGAAACTGCACTAAGAAACTGCAATAAATTCAATTTACTTTAAGCTTTATTAATCCTTTTCAAGTACACAAACAAATTTATTCTGCCTTAAGCTTTATTAATCCTTTTCAATTTACTTTATTCTTAGCAAACAGCAGTAAGAAACTGCAGTAACTTCAACATGTTTCAGAAGTGCAATTATCAAACCTCATGTTGAAATCTTGGCCCATCATCCCTCACATTCGTTGGCAGCCACACCACAAGGATTCTATATTTCTATTTCTGGAGCTAGTGGGTCCTAATCCTAAGCTGAAGGAAAATAGCATCAAATCTAAAATAATAAAATATATCAATAATTTATGTTCAAAACTTCAAATGTTCAGTGACCATTCATTTACGGTTTGCTGTCATGTATGTTCAGTGGGTCCTAAGATCGATTAAGCAGAACCATTGATTCCCACAACTTAGGTACAACATTTTTCTCCAAGAGCAGAATCACAAACCTTCCGGTGACGCGACCAAAAGCGGCGAACGAACTTCCGGTGCGGTGGCACGACGGTCGGCGACAGGCGTGAAGAGAAGGGAACGATCAACGGCGTCGTGGTTGGTGGCCGTGAAGGAAAGCGCAGTAAGATTGAAGCCTTGAAGAGTTGAAGGTGAACGTGATTCGTGAATACTAAAGAAGAGCAGCACTGAAATTTTATTTAGGGATTGCCCAAAAACGACACGTTTGGGTCTTTTTTTTTCTTTTGCGTAAACTGTAATCGGGTTTAAAAACTCGGCCGGGTTCCGGGTTTATACAAAACCGGCCAGTTTTTAACGGGTCAATCTGGTTCACGTGCATTTTCGGTCAAACATCTAAACCGGCCCGGTTAAGCCACAGGGTCCCAGTTGGATCAGTCCAATCGACCAGTTTGGATCAATTTTACTAACTATGTGTCGGATTAATGAATGAATCATGAATGACGATGCAATATAAAGATTTTTTTTATATAAACTTTGATAAAATAATTATTATTTTAAAATTAATATTTAAAATGATTTGGAGGGGGGGTGTTGTTCCAAAATCTAAAGTTAACTATTTTGGCCCATGTTGTTCCCAACTTCTCAATAAGTAAATTTTTAAAATTCAAGAAGGTCTACAGGTGGGAATTTCTTTCTACACTATTCAAATTTCTCATACATCATTTATTTTTTTAATTCCAAAGTTACGCTCCCTCCACTTCTTTTTTTTTTCCTTCACCTCATTTTTGCTTCTTCTTCGTCCTTGGTCACACTCTCTATTTCTTCTTCTTGGTGGATCTCCTTCTCTCCTGGCTGATCGTGGTTTGGTAGTTGTTTTGCCTTCATCGTCGTGTGGTGGGTAGTTGTTTTGCCTTCATCGTCGTGTGGTGGGTCTTGCGGTGGTAGAGGTCATCCGTATGAAACATATGGAATGAAAATCCGCATGACTCATACAGATTGTCAATCCATATGGGTTTACAAAACAAAACAAAAAAAAAGAAGAAGGAGAATGGTGCACAAAGAAGCTGAAAGTTTTTACTAAAGAACAATTTTGAATTTACACTATTATTGCTGAATGGTGTAGGAATAAAATCCCTCTACAGGTTAGCCCTAATTCACATGATACTTTGGACTTTTTTGTGTGACTCATTTGGTCCTAGAGAGATTTTGGTACTAGGCAATGTGGATTTTAACTCATTTATGTTTTTTTTTATAAACAATAAGCGCTCATTCCAACCCTTCAACTTTTTCTATACTCTTCTCTAATGAACTGAAAAACTTGGGTCTTGGATCTCCCAATGAGATTTGATGAGCCCATGTATTTCCCATGGTCTTTCACAGTCTTAAGATTCATAAGCATTTCTAGTTGATTAACACTAATCCATAACACATTTCGATCGAAAGACAACTATGTTTTGTTAAGATTGATTTGTTGCCCAAACACTATTTCATAAGCTCAGATGATGCTAGATATTTGGGTTGCCTCTTCCATGAACACCCTTGCAAAAATTATATGATCATTTGCACAAAAAAAAACAAGTATGAAGCTTGAGGACAAAAAAAACTTCTGCACATAAAATAAAAAGATATCTTATTTAACATGATAGATAAGAGGAAAAGTACTTAAAATTTAAATTAAAAATAAATAAATAAAGATTTTAGAACTTTTTATATTTATTAACTCAAAATATAAAATACATCACTATTTTCATCTATTTCTTAAAAAATATATTCAAGAAAATGTTTAATTAAGTTTTTTTACTTTAAAATTTTACGATTCTTTTATCTATTCTTTTTCTTTTAAAATTTCAAAGACTTTTAAAAAAGTTCTTAATTATTTTTCTTGTATGTTCCTCTGTTACTCGTTTGTTTTATTGAGAAGTGGCATTTTATTTATCTTTTGCATTCACTACATATTAAAATATTCTTTTATTTAATTTATCATTAGAGGAATTAAGTACTAAAAAGTTTCAGACGGGACAAAAAGTAAGTAACACTGACACTTAATAAAAGGAGGATAAAAAAAGCTGACGGAAATTCATTCAGAAAACTAAAATTAAGAGAATAAATAAACAATTTTTGAATTTTCACGGAAAAAAATCACTAAAGTTTTATTTTTTATGTAATATTTTATACTTTATTTTTTATGTTATATTTTATACTTTTCTAAAAATTGCTGAAATTCACAATCTCACAACGACAGGTTAATTGAACATAAATAACTAAATTGATATATTCAAAAAAAAAATGATGAAATTGAATATTTTAAAATATTTAAAAAACTAAATTGATAATTAAGCCAAAAATAAAGACAATACAAAACGGAGAAAGTTACCCTTTGGAAAAAAGAAAAGAGATGGATAATGGTGATGTGATAAATAAAAAAAACAAATAAATGAAGTACTAATTGATAGTATAAAAAAGGAGAAGGATAATGGTGATGCTACTATGACCGCAATCAATGCTCACTTGTACATGATACATCTTTAAGGCGTGTAACTGCGTCCGACTACCCGATTTTAATAGTATAGATCTGATCATATGAACTATGAAGATGCATCCTTCAACTATTAAGCATGCTATGATTCAAATGGAAATAAAAATAAACGTCCCCTTTGGATTTTCCCTACTTAATTTTAATGTTACGGTATATAGTATTTATATGTTGGTCCGGTAAAAAAGTATTTATATGTTGGGGTCAATTTTATTTGAAAAGAATTGGAGAATCTTATACAATATACAATGTTTTGATGCCATGCCACGATTCTTTAAACGCATGTCACGATACTTTTATTACTTTCAATGGGGTTATGGGGGGCAAAGGCTCCTAGAACTAGAATAGATCCTAATTAAATAAATATTAAACATTAAAGAATTTTTATTAAAAACTAAATATTTTAGTTACATGAAAAGGTACTATAATTTTTATAGTTTAATCTCAAAAGTATACATGCATTACATCATCCCAGCACCGTTCCCCTTCTATCATCCCCCCCTTCAAACAAAACAGGACATTGAACTAATTCATTGACAAGAAATGCACCCGAGCAAGGGTATATTCCTTTCCTGCAATCCAAACGCCAGTTTGCGACCAATGTACATCTTCCCAGTCCAGGTTTTCCTCTAGCACCTGCATCAGAAAATGCAGAATTCGAAATTATAATCAAGTTGAAACACAATACGTTTGCATTCTTCAAATTAATTAGAATAACAATATATAGCCACAAATTGAAAGATTTTGCTCATTTTGAAGCAAACCATTTATGGTTTACATATAAGGCCTTGGGATGTTATGCAGAAACTGAAATGCGAGCAAAAAAATAAGACCTGCAGCATAGTGACCAAGAAAAGATAAAAGTTCGGACAGACTGGAGTAGTTGATGCAATGATCAGTTGATAACAGGCTTGTATCCCATGTCCAATGGCAACAGGGTATAAAGAAACCAAGCTATTTGTGAACTACTTGAGCTCGACTCGTTAAATGCTCAATCAAGCTCGTTTGTTTAATTAAATAAACAAATCCAAGCTTTGCAAGCTCAACATTAAATCATTAATAGCTTGTAAGTAGCTCGTTTATATACATATCAAAGAAAATTATAATTACATACATTTCACAATATCATACTACATGTTTAGCACATTTTTTTATTTGTAGATTATTATATAGTATTAAAATGTTTTATTAAATACTAAATCTATAAAGTTAAAAAATAATTTAAGAATTTATTTCACAAATTAAAAAAAAATAGGTTATAAATGAGCTAACCCAGCCAAACTTAGCTTTAATTTTTTTAAACAAGCAACACCCAAGCTTTTAATTAGGTTCTTTTAAATAAATGAGTCAAGCTTGAGCCACCCATTTTTTTTACAAGCCAAGCCTAAATTTCTAATGCTTGAGCTCGTTTACACCCCTAGTAACAGGTATTCGTTCTGTAGGATTTTGTTTGATTTCCTCCAAAAACCTACCATAAGATTTTCCCCTCTACCTTTTAAAAACACGCTACCATCCTCTCCTATTTCATAGGCTGTACGCCTAAGCAACCGAGTAAGTAGACTAACAGGCAAATGAAAACATTCAATAGTAATACAATAGTTACTCTCATAAGTCATAATTGAGGAGAATAAATTATGTATACATTATTTGCATGCCCATGGAAAAGAGATGAAAGGGTTATTGAAAAATACCTCCACATGTTCAAGAGGCAGAGGGATTCCAATTGTGCGCATCAGTTTCTGGGGTAGAGGATTCTTACATTGAGACCATCGAAATACATCAACCATGACATTATCAGAATCAGCTTTGTCACCATTTGTTGGATAGTGATGGTGATTTTGAGACTTCTCTGTATCTAGGTCATGCATCTGAGTTGCTGGTATAGCCTTTGCCATCTTTTCTCCAGTAAAACAGAGCTCATATCTGCAAAGATTAGACTCATATAATTAATGTTTCTTGACTTAAAGAGCCCTTGAGTTTGAAGACAAACATGAAAACATTGCTCAAATGGATATTAAGGAGCAATTAATGAAAGAAGGAGACACAGTCCAATATAGTTTCACATTTATAAGAACATTGCAGTAACATGTGGCACTTAATAGCTAATGCCTAATGCAGATAATTTTTTCTGAAGGGACGAACTTCCATGTAGAAAATACCTGCAGGAGTGTGTCTCCAGATAAAGAACTTCTCCCTTCTTTAAACGAGCAGATGTATAGAGTGGCTTTTTTAGACCCTTGTCAGCAACAATGCTTATACTATATTTGATCCTGATAAGTAATATAATTAATTATTAATTAATAAATACTAAAAACAAGATAAGCTACAAAATAGAACTGTTGCATTCATATCTAAATGAGGAAGAACAAGGAATATTAGAACCTGTTTGATCTGGAAAAGAAAAACATTTCCTATTCTCATTTCCCATTTTCACAAATAATTACAAAAAACTACCTTGTTATCACTTTGTTTCCTATTTTCAAAAGTTTGTACACAATACAGTGAAAACAAAATACAGTAGCATTTTAGTAAATACATGTTAAAACAAAAAATCAAAACAGTAAAATTTTTATCAAACCAAACTCTTATAACCAAACTGCACTGTAATGTTCAAAGCCAAGACATTTTCATGTTACAAAAATACCACAAACTTGGATTTGATATTTTCTACTCCATCTTAAAACACAATGTTATTGTATTAGACTTCTGCCAATTAATACAAGCATACCATGGTTCATTGCAGAGGTTGTACTGTATTGTAACTTCGCGTACAAATCTTTGCTGCCGCAATGCATTCTGAAGAACAAAGGCCATGCCAAATAAGATGAGCATAGAATGTGAAATTATTAATTTGATAGTCAGTATGAAAAGGTTTGTCGATTATAAGATACAAATATTGGACAAACCGAAGCTGCAGCCCTAGTAGTAATTGTCCTCTCAGTAGCAATTGGTGCAAGGGTAGGCTCAACAGTTGAGGTATGTGTAAGGCAAGGTTCAAGATCAATAGTTCCACCTCCTTTCTGAAGACCAAAGAAATAAAGCAGTCAGAATCGCCATTAAGTTTTAAATATTTATGCAGTTACCTAGTTCAATTGAGAATGAACGAACTTGTAAACAGACAGTTAGCAATGTGAACACATGCAAAGTGCAGACCCATTCCAAGCACAAGCACCCCCTTTACATCCCATAAATAATGTCCTCATTAGAAGTACACACTATGTGACCAGTAAGCAAAGCATTTAAAAAATGACTAATTAGCAATTTCTCTGAAAAGGAATGAGATATATCAAAAAGAAAGAAAAGATCATAATATTTGAAATGGAAAATAGTAAACAAATTTAGTATATGACAAGCATCTAAAGTAGATGATGTTTCAATGAAGAGAACATATGACTTCTGGGGCAAAAGTTCAAAGGATAAAGGATTTTACAGTTTGCACAGCTTTTATTACTACCTTTACGATGCAGCACCGCTCAACTTTATAACTACAACCAATTGCAGCACCCCAAGCACGGGAACGTACATTGTTTCTCAGAGTAGAAATATAGCCTGAAGTTGAACAAAAAATATCTTTAGAATATCGAACAGAGCTTCAATGGTAAAAGCAATATCAGTAACTGCAAAGTTAAGAAACCAACAAAACTACCTCATTTACGCTTAGTAAAGAAGAGTACATATATATAGATATAAAATGATGCACACACAACTATCCAAGTCTGAAGTGGTGCTTGGTGCAGTAGACATGACTGTTTGTGATACAAAAAGCACATCTATCTTCTTTTGATAGATGGAGTAGCTTTCAGATCAAACCCTTCCCTATAAAATTCAAACACCAAGAGTCCAAACCTTAGTGATAACCCACCAGATTTAAAATTTCCCTAGTCTTCTTATTGCTTGCTATCATTAAAATTTCCACATAACTGATAATCCACCATTTTTTTTTGTGGCATTTGAGACTTTCAACTAGGTTCTGCAAATTTATACTTGAATGAACTCTATCTTCCTTTTGACCTTCAACTTTGTCCTAAAGTTCCTTCAATTTACAAAATGATTCTGTACTTGAGTTATACTCGAGCATGCATTTCAGTGTTGTAATCAATCAAGTAACCGGTTATATGTTTATTTGTTCTCCTTTCAAAAGTACAACAATTTAGTATGATAATAACCCAAGCAAAATTTATAGCTATTGAATGCTAAATTCAGTAAGCAGATAAGCCACTGAATGGTATTTGTACTAAGGTAAATTCAGAGTTAGAAGTCATAGAATATGAATAATAAAATAGTTCCTACTCTTTCTCCTTCTTTCTGCTGCTGGTACACAACTACTACATAAGTCACCATTAACATTTAGAACCACAACGAAACTCAAAATTTCCAACTATAACATTCATAACTTTAAACCAAATCAAAATTTCCTAAATAGTTGCATAATGGTCAACTGATCTTAAGTATGATAATTTGCGTTCAATTTTATATATTCTTAAAAGAACAACTACTAATCCTTTCAAAACTACTAAATGGCAAGCCCAAGTTCAACTGGGAGATTTTAATTATTTATCATATATGGAAACTAGGACATTTTACCATTGATTTATTCCCAGTTATTCAAGATTACTTAGATGCAATTCAATGTTATTTAAGTTTAACACAGCAGCACCAAGGTACTATTATTCATGTAAGGACATACAATCTTGCGGAGGTAGCACTCGAATGGTTGTGCGCAATTCTTGTACAGCCATGTGAGGTGGAGAAGCTGTTGGGCGACAATAACCTGTATGCATGAGAACTATGCAACAAAAATGCAAAATCAGTACTGATTTCAAACACATTAAGTCCAGTCCAATGCAATAAAAAGCTAGTTGCAACCTTTTTGCAACAACACATACCAGCAACAAGATCTGAGTCATAAGTGTAAACATCAGTCCCCCATAGCTGGCCACCTCTAACCTGAACATAATAATATATATTCTCAAAGCTAGGTAAAGCATCAATAACTAGCATATTTAAATTTCATACATTGAATTTCATATTTAAACATCTGGATGTAATTAAAAATAAATAAATAAAAGACTTTCATTTCATTGAATCATTTTATTAACTAAAGTACTTCAACAAACGACAAAAGAAGAATAGACAAAAAAACTGTCCATCCCCCCCCCCCCCCAAAAAAAAAAAAAACAAAAAAAATCATAAATGGACTATAGAATTTGCTCCATTGCATGAACAACAACAAACATAAGATTAAAAAACAAGGAAACTAGAAAAATGTTGAGGGGGAAAAAGACATGCAAAGTTATTTTATAAGAAAAATAAGTGCAGAAATCAATTCATGAAACAATCATCAGCCATGAATATGATGAACCAAAGTCCTCAAATTTCTCTTTAACCAATAACAAATATACCATAATTTACATTGTACAAGAATAAACAAACAAAAGAAAGCAAAACATGAACAAAGACTTCACCAGCAGAAAGAAAAAAGCAGTAGAAACAATCATCAACGTAAAACACACACACACACACAAGCTATCATCTCAAACCCCCGCCCCCAATGCATTGATCTAAATTTTATAATAACGAAGAGTTTGATCTCACTTGACGGTTTGTAGCTGTAACATTCTCAGCTGGTATTCGGATTTCAAGAGTGGGGCCACCATTAGAGCTTTCACTATTTTTTTCAACTTGAGATTGAGATAATTCATATTCCTTCCACAACTTTATCAGTTCTTGCATGCTTTCACCAACTTTATAAACAACAGAAGATACTTCTGCTTTACCTGAAATATCAGAACTCGCATATAATATAATGGACATGATGAATAGAAAGATATCCACCTCTAATCCTTTTCATTTCATCAACAAGTACATTACAATGGAACCATCACACAATGACACAACACAAAACATTAAAAAGGAAGTGTAAAGGAGATGAGCCAATCTGAAAGGAGAGAATGCATCACATAAACCAATGGGCCAAGTAGAGCAATTTCTGTCAAGACCCGAAATGAAGGCACAAACTTATGACAAGCCAAATAGTTTTGAGCCAGATAAAATAAAATATGACAGAGTACCTTGAGACCTGCAAGATAAATGAAACAGAAAGTAGTTGTCAAAATAAAAACAAATAGTAAGATGGGCTGTAAATCCAAAAAATCAAAATGGTATTTATAAAGTACAAATCAAACAGAAATAAAAATGACGATTTGATATGAGAGAAGCAACCAAAATTAAGTCCCTGTCGATGTGCAATAGTAACCACATTCGTACATATTCTTAGTCTTCAACCAAAATTCTTCAGTTTGAAAACAACTATTACATCAACAACCTGAATTTCAATTTAGCATATAAACATATTTAAACAACTATTCTTGGATGGCTTACTGTCTGCAACTAGATATCTTTTTCAATCAAAACAAGATTTTGAAGAATTTGTTCCTTCAAAAGCCCATATATAAGAAAACCAAATAACATAGTAGGAGAATGATAGAATTGGTATTTGACAAGGATATTTTGGAAATAACTCAAGGAGCAAGATCCTGATTACAGAGAATAGCAACAGTGAAATTTGAAACACAAATAAGGAAAGAAAAAAGAACACAGAGAAAACAAATTGCCCTCCTTGCCCATACTGGCATCAGTCCGCTCCCCCTACACTATTCACTACCCTTCTTCACCCCATCTGGACCCCTCATAATCACGTTTTCTTGCATGATTCCATGATCCCAGCCTGTCCACCACTATTATCCTTGTGACAGCATGCATTCTGTTAGATCCATCCACTTCTTCAATAGAATTCTTATTCCCATGTCTGTCCATATTCCTTTCTCTTTCTTGTAGACATGGACTAGAGGCCCATCAGAGAGCAAAAATAGTCATATCCTTATTATATTTAGGAATTAGGAGCATTACATACATCTAAGTATATTCTTTTGAATGTGCTTACACCACTGCTTTGTTTGCTGACAAATACACTTAATGTTAAGTTGTTTACCCACAAGTTCACTTGTAGTTCCTACAAATTTCAGGCTAGCAAAATACACATGAGCAATAGTTGACTACTATGTGCTACCCCTAGAAAATGTTAAAAGGTAGACATTAGATCATTAGCGTCCTCCCAAATGCAATTAAAAAAATATAGAAAGGATTGAATATCTAATCATTCTAAATTTCTAATAGGACTTTGAAGCTTCATCTTTTATAACTACAAAATCACACGGTATGAATTAAAAAATACTTGAAATGAAAAAAGATACTTATTGGGTATGTAAGTTATTTCTTATAACACAAGTAACTAAGAAAAGTGGAGGAAAAGAAAATACTCTTCATTATCTGGAGCTTGAGTATGAGATCTAAAACGAGCCTCGCGATTGGCCACCTGAGGGCTTCCCCTTGATCGGTGGATCCTTTTACGATGTTGAACATTATAATTATGGACTTCCCTCTCCTTCTCTCCAGTCCCTTCCCCGTGAGCACTTCCATCTTCTGATTGCTTGTCAATTTTACTGCGCTTATCAGGCCGATCTCCTTCTAAATCAGCATCCCTTTCTTTTCTCCTCTCTCTAACTTCTCCATCAACATTTTTCCAGCTGTCAACATCTTTCTGTTTCTTTTGTTCTGGTAACACATTTTCTTGCTCAGTATTTTTTGCTGATCCATCACCAAGTTCCTTCCCATCATTCAAACCATTTTTGTCCAGTCCGTTCAAGGATTCCCTCTTGCTATGATCCTTTTCCTTCTCTTTTGAACTTTCTTTCTGTTTTGGAAGATCTTTCCTCTCCCTCTCCCATTTTTCTACATCTCTATCTTCCTTGGCAGATTCTTTGTTGTCACCACTATTATTGTTAACTGGCGTAGTGCTTCTGCGATCACTTCTCTCCTTTTCTCTATCCCCCCAATCCCGATGCTTGACATCCTTTCTTTTTCTTTCTTTAAATCTATCTTCACTTTTAGAATCAATTTTGTTTTCCCCAACAGCCTCATGTGTTTCCAAATAGTCTCTTTCTTCTGCCGTTGAACTGTCCTTTCCAACTTCGGTTGGTGTATTTCCACGTGATGTATGCCAGGAATCCAAACTCCCACCAGGGGCATCAGAAAATCTCTTACCCCTATACTCTTTTGATTCTTTCCAATTCAAGTGGCTGCTGCTGCCTACCATACCATAGCCATCCTTGTCTGTCTTAATGTCACCTTTTGAATCATTATTGCCATCCCGTTCATATCTGATATCCTTGTTGTCATCTCCTCTTCCATCAACTCGCACATCCTTCTCATTCTTTGCAATCTGAGAATCCCTTCTGGCATCACCATGCAATTCCTTCTTCTCTGTCTTCGTATCACGATTCTCAAGCCGGGGTTCTCTACTCTCCTTAAAATCCCGAGATTCTGTCCTGTTCTCAGGTCCAATGGGATGATCTGCATGAGAATCATTTGAAGATGATGGCATCCGATACACGGTATGAAGATGAGATCTTCTATCTGCATCACGAGGTTCAGTGCGGACTGTCTTTGCCACCCGGGAATCCTGACTCATATCATAAGGAATATGGTTGTCATTTGAAACTGATGGCATCAACTTGGAATATGTACCTGAATCTTGATGTGGATGCTTTGAAGACTGATGAACAGCATCCTCATGAGATCTCTTAGGAACACCACTCATAGTGACAACCCAACACAGTCATAAACTTCAAAAGAAAGTAATCTGATAGCCAAAACAATTCCTATCTCTGCCGTCCACGCATTACTCAGAAGTCAGTAGCTGCAAGCCAACAATGGAAACAATATAACACCGCATTAATTTATGACACCAAAAGAAAATTCATATGCATTCACGGGTAATGTATGAGAAACACGACAAAGAAAAACAATGACAGAGAAGTCAATGAGATAGTAATCGACAAAGCAACATTCTCAGCATAATCAACATCGAATTAACACATACCACGACAAACATAAAACCTGATCAAAATCTTTCTATAACCCCACAACAATTTATTACGCTGAAAACAATTTTCATATGCATTCAAGTTCAATGTATGAGAAACACGACAAAGAGAAACAATGATAGAGAAGTCAACACGACAATAACCGACAAAGCAACATCCTCAACATTATCAATATAAAATTAACACATACCACAGCAAACATAAATCTAATAAGAAATTTTTATTCTCTATCACACACAGCACTTACATGCAGTACAATTATAATTACAACCCTGGAATTAAGTATTGAATGCCGATTAGCCAGAATCTAAACTTAAATCTCACACACACATCATCATCATCATCAACAACAACATTATCGTAGAACTCCAAACCAGATGACCTAGTTTCCAGCCAAAGTCTCTCTCTCTCTCACGCTCACACGTCATCATCATCAACGACAACAACAACATTATCATAGAACTCCAAACCAAATTACCTAGATGCTAGCCAAAAGCGGAGCAAATAATGAGAAACATAGCCAATTTCAATACACGACCTCCTAAACAACTCCAAGAAAGGGAACAACATTTCTTTCCCTGCCGAGGGGGAAAAATAAAACCCAATTTAATTTGATAATTGAGGATGAAATTGAAAAGTATAAACAATTACAGTTCGTGAAGTTAGAAAATTTCAAATCCTTACTATCCAACTCAAACTCTGCGGCAGAGAAAACACGAATTAAAAAGGTTCTAGAAGAGAGAGAGAGAGAGAGAGAGAGAGAGAGAGAAAAGCAAATTAACGAAATAGCAATAATACTTGACACGACATTCGAATGTGAAAGAGCTAGAAAATAGGGAAATAGACAACACAGAGGGAACGAAGAGTGGAAGAGGGAAATGCAAATGCAAATGGATTGGAAAATGGGAGCAGCATAAGAAAACCCTAGAAGTTGTCGAGAGAGAAGAGGGTGTGAGGTAACCTTAATTTTCGCGGTGTCTCTTCAATCGGAAGGTTGTGGCTTTTGAAGGTTTGTGTTTGTGTTGTGTGTTATTTGTGAGACTTGGCCTATGCGGCTATGCTGTCGGATTAATGAATGAATCATGAATGACGATGCAATATAAAGATTTTTTTTTTACATAAACTTTGACAAAATAATTATTATTTTAAAATTAATATTTAAAATGATTTCGGGGGGTGTTGTTCCAAAATCTAAGATTAACTATTTTCGCCATGTTGTTACAAACTTTTCAATAAGTAAAATTTTAAAATTCAAGAAAGTCTATTGGTGGAAATTTCTTTTTATACTATTCAAATTTTTCATACACCATTTATTTTTTTAATTTCAAAGTTATCATTCCTCCTCTTTTTTTCTTCTTCTTTGTCCTTGATCACATTCTCTATTTGTTCTTTTTGGTGGACCTCATTCTCTCATGACTGGTCTTGGCTTGGTAGTTGTTTTATCTTCATTGTAATCGTGGTAGGTTTTGTGGTAACAGAAGTCATTTGTATGAAACATATGAAATGAAAATCCGTATGACTTATATGGATTGTCAATCCATACAAATTTACAAAGTAAAAAAAAAGGAAGAAGGAGAATGGTGCACAAAAAAAATGAAAGTTTTTATTAAAGGACAATTTTGAATTTACACTATTATTACTAAATGGTGTAACAATAAAATCCCTCTATAGATTAACCCTAACTCAAAGGATACTTTGGACTTTTTTGTGAGTCATTTGGTCCTAGAGGGATTTTGATATTGGACAATGTGGATTTTAACTCATTTATTTTTTTTAAAATAATTTTTACATTAAATTTATTAAATATTTATACTATAATTTCAAAATTATTCATTTGTTTTCTCTTTATCCACTTACTTGTTTCTGATTAATATTTAAAGAAAAAAGTTAAGTAACAGTATATAAAAAAATAGTTAATACATCTACAAATTAAATATTAATCTTATAAAAATGAAAAAAAATTAGAAACATTTTCCTCAATGTTGTTTTTGGAATTTCAAAATATTTTTAAGAAATAAATGTATATTCCATAAGTCTAGGAATGCATTCCTAGCAATTGCCCGTGAACACAATTATGCCTTGATGTTCAATTTTTGGCACTCCCAAATGATGCTCTTGTGTTTTCATTTGACCTGGGACCACTAGACTTTCCATATTGGTAATGTTGTTAAGTACCAAATCTCTTACATAGTTACATTATTATATGTTTCCTCTACTAGCTTAAATATCCTGCACCTGGAGCTCCACAATTGGCAAGAAGGGTGAAGGAACTGCTCACAAAATCTGGTTTCAGCCGCGTTGATGAAGTTAACAAAGCGAGGACACCATGGTGATTGGGTTCCTCTCTTTTTGATGTATCCAGAAGCTGACATCACTGTTTGTCAGCTATCTCTGTTCAATCTCAGCAAGATGGAACTTATCATTATAACTTAGGAAAGGCATTGGCCCCTCTTAAAGATGAAGGTGTTTTGATCACGGGTTCTGGGAGTGATGTTCACAACTTGAGAGCACTTGATCCTCATTCCACTGCTGCTCCCTGGGCTATAGAGTTTGATAATTGGTTGAAAGATGCTCTTCTTGAAGGAAGGTACACTTTTTTCTGTCTTCATGTTCAAATTTTGCTAAATGCATAGTTGACCTTGGGCCAAGAAGTTGTATGGCATTGGAAAACTAATCATTGAATGTTATAAAGTTTGGATCTTCATGGATTGGTTGTTAAAAGGTTTCAATTGCTTTTGTAGATATGAAGATGTAAATCATTATGAAGAGAAAGCGCCACATGCAAAAAAGGCTCATCCTTGGCCGGATCACTTTTATCCGCTGCACGTTGCTATCGGTGCTACTGGTGAAAATGAAAATGCCAAACTTATCCACAGCAGCATTGAATTGGGTAGTCTCTCTTATGCCTCTTATCAGTTTACATCAGCTGCCAGCTGAACTTTTTAATACAGAATAGCTGCTGTTCAGTTGCATACCCTGGCTCTTAACACAGTTGTTCAATATTTATGAAGATGTGTTGCTTGCAAGTTTAGACTTATGCTTCTGTGGTATACTGTGAAGAATTGACTTATAATAAATTAATTGTTGTTAATAAAAGAAATTTATTTTGAGGACTTCTCTTCTTGTTGATGTGATTGTTGGTAATTAGTCTTTTCTATTTTTATTTTTTTGGTTTTAGATTTTCGGCAATTGCTTTCAGGATTTGAACCCCTTCTAACAAAAGCTGGTAAAGAGGAAAACTTGAATGAATTCTGATAAAAATGATATGTGATACACAATATTTGGTACCTCATAGAGTGCATGCACCTTACAACTGAGAATCACACCTGTTGCTTAACTTAATAACTAACTAAACCAACCCAAATGAACGGTGAATGCTAAGCAAACTAGCTGAGATGGTTGCAAGCTCTGTCTTGTGATCCCTGTGATGTATTTGTCACTAAACCAACCATAATGAAGGGTGAAATCTAAGCAAACTAATTCAGTTGGATTTTCAGTCTATCCACTTTAGACTAACCATGGTTCAAAATATGTTAAAAGTATGTATTACACTAACCTATTAAAACATGTATTATTAAAAATGCTTGGGGTTTTGCACATTCTTCATGTATTAAAATCAAGGTCTGAATCCTTGCATTTTGGATTGCCTGTTCTTTTCTGAAGAGGTCAGCATATATAAATGTGGTTCATAGGTATTCATTGGTCTGCTTTGTTTGTATAAAAGGGAGGCATATTATATAGTTGTTCCATTCAATATGTTGAGTTGTTCTAGTCTGAGTGATTTAATTGGTCGCCAGCAATTTCCAAGAGAAGACTGATTTATGAATCATGATGTGCTCTAGAATTCATTGGCACATGACATGTTTTACTATGACATGCAATGCCCTTGGTGCAATATTTTGGGAGGTTCAGACCAAGGGGAAGTATTTTTGTTACTACTAGCACTCATATTCGCAAAGGAAGCCGAAAGAGAGTGTTTGGTTGAGATTATGGAAATAGAGAAAAGATATTTGAATTAAAGTATTGTAGAAGGTGTATCCAACATGTCTATATTGAAGGGAATCAAAGTGCGAATTGGTTGGCTAAAGAAGGATCATCTTCTTCGGAGCAAATTCACATCTTGTCTTCCTGTCCTTCTTAGCTTCAGCATTTAATCTTGGCTGATGCTTTGAGTGTTGCTTCTTTGCGTTTGTAGTCATTGTTTTGCTTTATCTTTCCCACTGATAAAAAAAAAGTAGTGTAGAAGGTGTAGGACCGGGACTCACCCTATTTCTTTTTTATTTTCCTCCGTCCTCCCTCTACCAAACACACTCTATTAACTTGGACCCATCTTATCAAAGAGGATAGAATGATCTGCATTTGAGAGGGGAAAAGGCTAATTTAGTGGTAAATCTGCATATATTCGTGCAGAAAATGGAATTCGGAAATGCATAACAATTGCGTGCATAATCCATGTAATAAAACTTTTAATGGAAGTTTATGTAGAGTTCCCTTGTGCAACATGTGGTTTGGATGCTTTTATAGAAAACTAGAGGGGTGGGGTTTACCTGTCAAGGAGGAGATATTATTTTCGTGTTAATAGAGCTGTGGCTAAAATATAAATGCCAAATAAACTTGTCTAACAGGAAAATTGTTGATAATTTGGAATTTTTATGTAAGACTGAGCTGGTTGAAGTATCTAATCATTAACATTATTCTACGGGTTATTAGTGTGGTTTTACTCATAAATGTCATTTGGTATATCAGTAGGTAGTTATTATTATACCTTCAATCTTGGATTTGCAGAAACAAGTACTGGTTTTACAAATTACAGTGCCTGCTTTTATGTACAAAACTTGTGTAAGAATAATTCAGTAGAATGTAGGGAACAATTGAACAAATAAAAGTGCTTATCTTTTTTCCTTTCCTCTTCATGGACACGTTATCAATGTTATCATTTTTAACTCCCTTGTTAATTTGTTATTTGTTGCACTGTTCTTCAACATATTGCATAACATACAGAACCTGAACCCTGCTCTTGGATTCAATGCTGCCTTGGATTTCTTTTACAAAAAGGTTAGCCTGAACTTGAAGTCTTGAACCCTTTGCCATTTGTGATAAACTTTGTTTGGCTTCATTGTCAAATGTTATACATACAACTGTCATTTCTTAGGTGTCAAGTCTAACTTTTTTCTACACTCAGCGTTGTTGTCTCTGCAAGTTGAACCACACAACTTTTGGGGTTCTCTGGTGCTTATGTTCAAAAGTGAGAGGTTGATCCAGTGGTTAAGCAGAAGGAAAAAACTAATAATATTAATAATTAATATTTATTGATAAAAAAAAATTTGATGTTATGGATTGTGCAAAATGGTTGACACGTCCTCAGATTCTGAGGAAGATGCGAAACAGTACAAGGTTGGTTTTTATTAGTATGTTGGTTCTCATTAGTATTTTATGTCTTTGGAACATATTTTCTCTTTTTATTTTTTTTGTTTTTTCCTTGTTATATGTGAATAATTTGCTTTTAGTTCCTATCTTTTTTTCTTTCAAAGGGACTAGCTTAAAATGAACAAAACATTATAGGAAATGAAGTGAAAAAGAATAGATATATTACAAAGACTAAAATAAAAGAACAATGACCAAAATATTTATTTTATAAGGACCATTTTTAAAAATATAATTTTACAAGAATTAAAACAAAAAAAAGGTTATTATAGAGACCATTGGAACTTTTTTTTTTAATTAAGAAAAATGAAGAAATAGACAGGTAAAGAAACATGTATGTCGTACGCTCTTATATATGGCTTTTAATTTTTATTCGAAATGATTAATACAACATGATGATCATCTCACTCACACTAGCTTATTTAAAGCCTTTATAATTGTGGTGGATTAAGGATGTTGCCTCTTTAGTTTAGATGTGATGACACAAAAAGGAATCGTACCAAATGTACACACAGAGGTATGATTCTGAAATATTGAAAACTATTATCATATATTGAGGTTTTTAATTCATTCCACCACCTGTGTTACATTGGTCAACTGTTTTTTTTTTTTTAATTGAGGTGGTGTTTAGACTGTTTTCTTTCCAATATTTAATTTCTATTTTCTGCAATTGTAATGTGTGCTGTGATATTTTATCTTCATGCAGTCTCCGATGCAAGATGATCTTGGTACTTTTTCTTTTTAATTCTTCGTTACATAAAATTATTTAATTGCAATATTTTGAATTTTCAATAAATAATTATGATATAAATGTGAATTATATTGTTAGATTTTTAACCTGCACATAAAAACTCTTATTATCCAAAGATGCATATGTTTCTTGTAAATGATTTTTAATGTCTTTTATTGTCACACACACATACAAACAACCTAAAATCACTTCTAGGTAAAAGTGCTTTCTACAATTATAACCAAATGTAAACTTCTGCTTTTAATTTAATTGATTTACATCCTAGTCTGGCAATAATGAAGCCATATTCTTTTCAACAATGTTTAATGGTGGCTTATGCATTTCAACAAGAAAAAAAAACACATGCCATCTCGAAAGTAATTTTTTATTTAAAATGTATGCATTTTCCTCTGAACTGGACTTGCATTCAGCTTATTATACACCTCCATTGTTCACACTGGATGAAGTTTACTAAACTGTACTATGCTTTTATGAATTGGTTTGGATTAATTTTGTTGACTTGCTTAAATGAGAGCGCGCGCTTTTTGTTTCCTTTATCCTTCTGTTTTGGTTATTGATGAGAAGAAAATATATATAGATGTTCTTACTTTGATAATGTTGTTGATGGATATAGGGAAATCTTTGTTGTGCATTGTGAGTCACATTACTAGCATATTTCAAAGTGGCAATTGATTACAAAGGAAAAAAGGTAATATATTAAAAATCAAGACGGAAATATGAATGTTAGGGGTGTCAGTTATGTGAATTAAGAAAGAAATTTTTAAAAGTAACATTTTCATTTCGGATAAAGATCGGAAACTATATTTTATCTGGTTACCTTTTTTTTTATTCCTTCATTTTCTCTCATAAATATATTAAAAAAAACATAAAGGTAACTCCATCGCTTGTTAAGAACACTGGTTTTTAGTGCGATTTCAAATAATCTTTAGCTTCTTGTGTAGATCATAAAGATATGGTGATGATTGTTAGGGGGAGAAGAAAAAGGTTGTAGATTTAAATTTATCTTACTAATATTTTAATAAAATTAACAACTGACATTTTTTAATAAAAAAAATAGAAGGGGAAAAGGGATTTCTTGAATAACCATAACTCCATTCTTCTAATATCCAACAAATAATTAACTCATAATCTTTGATATTTTTGCAACTTTCCCTTCCCAATAATCATGAGATATTCAGACAAGCTTTTTATCATGGATAGATTACAAAATACAAATGCATACTATGTGCATTTTGATCATGCATAAATTAAAATTTATCGTTTAAGCAAGTCAATAAAAATTAATCCAAACCAATCCATAACAAAATTCAGGTTATTCTTAAGAGCTTGACAGCCAAGTGAGTCAACTAGCTGCTTAATACACAATTCTGTGCCAAAGGTGAGTTACATTATCGTTTGACAAAAATTGTACAAATATAAAAGTAAAAGATCGATCATAAGCGCATTACAAGTTTCTACAAATTAATATAATTTCATGTATGACTTTTATCTATTCATAAAATATTGTCCGGCCCTTTGTTGAAAAGAATTTGAATTCCACTTATCATTGGAGAGAAATAAAAAAAGTTTAAGTGTGATTAATAACAAGAATAATTTTCTTGTGGAGAGTCGCATTACTCTTCAAACAAAGCTTCATTTTATTTCGGATTTATAACACTTACAAGAGAATTGTTCTTGCTAATGTTGCAGCACTTGTCACAATTGTGTACTTTTATCATTATTATAAAATATTCGTATTTTTACTTTATCATTATCAATAAATTAACTAGTTAATTATTCCACTTACTTGGTCGAAGACTACTTTGCCCCTATCTTCTTACTCTCAATATTTTGGAAAAAAAAAATCAAAATATTACTTTTTTTAAAAAAAATTACAGATTTACTGTAGTTTGAAAATTATTTCCGAATCTATAGCAACGAGTCGCGCCCTAACCAGGCGCAACATGTCGCGCCCCCACCAGGTGCAACTAAGGCTAAGTCGCGCGCTCCCCTAGGCATTTTTCACCGGGTTGTGACATGTGTCATTTTGAGGCGCAATGTATATAAACTTCAAACAGTCATAATTTTTGATAGGAATGTCTGATTGAGGCGCGGTCTGTGTCAAAACGCTCGAAATTGAGAGAGGATGACCTAGGGAGAATTCTCAAAGGGGATTTGGTCAAATATTTTTTTCCAAAAAATACCTCTAAGTGCCTCAAATTTAGGATTTAGGATTTAATAATCCAAAAATTTCCTTTTTGTCTACTTTTTTAATTATTTAATTAGTTAATTTAATTCTATTTCTATTTTTTAATTACTTCTCTTAATTTCGAGCGTTTTGAAATAAAGTACACCTCCATCGGACATTCTTATCAAAAGTTATGATTGTTCGAAGTTTATATACACACTGCTTTACGTATGCGTGACACGTGTTGCCACGGGATGAAACACGCCCAATTTGGGCGTGTTTTTTATTGCCCCATTTTTGTAAATAAGTTTCAAACAGCCCCAAATTGGTAAATATTTTAAAAAAATATTATTTAGGTGCTTTTGCCCATAAACACTACACCATGTAACGAAGCTCCTCATAGTAATTAGTTCGGTTTTTTTCCTCAATGGGGGCATTTTTTTCTTTATTTACCAAGTGGGGGCAGGGTAGTCAACAAAAAAATTACCACGTGGCATGAATCCTTTTTTTTTTTGAAAAAAAAACATTGGTCGCTAAAAATAATCACTAATTTCGGTCTCTATTTCAATCGCTAAAAGTGTTAGCGACTAAAATAGAGACGGAATTAGTCACGCCTGGGAGAGGCGCAACTCAGTCCCAGTTGCACCTGGTGGAGGCGCAATTCGTTGCTATAGATTCAGAAATAGTTTTCAAAGTAAATTTGTAATTTTTTTTTTAAAAGTAATATTTTTGTTTTTTTTCCAATATTTTCGTTTAAACAGTTACTTAGGAGTATAACTTTATAATAAATACATAGTACATATAAAAAGATATTTTAATTATAAAATAATATAGTTTTAATACGGAATAAAAAATTTACACTCTCAATTAATAAAAAATTACTCTATATATAATTTTTTTAAAATAACTGTTATAAAAATCATCAATATTAAAACTGTTTCATTTAATTAAATTCATTATAAAATGTTTGCCGGTCAAATGTAATAGACATAGACGAGGAGAATATAATACAAAGTTTCATTATTCTCATTCTCTTTGTTGAATAACCCTCCACAACCACCTTCTTCAATCTTTAAATAGCTTATTGATTAATGCTTAATGTCTTATTGTCTTCTATGAATAAAATCTTCAGATTTTGTTACAGTTCTTCAAATTATTCTGTGGCAAGGAGAGAAGAAAAGATCATAGAAAGTGGTGATTCTTCGAATATAGAAGAGAAAAATATGGGGTTGACATTGAAGGAGACATTCTACTTGTCTCATGGAGCAGCAACTCTTGCCATAGATGATTCGGTCCCTGCGTGGCACTTCTTCAATTCGTGGAAGGAGCAGTTTCCGACGAGACCCTCTTCCATTCTTGTTATCTCCGCCCACTGGGACACCCATGTTCCCACCGTCAACGTCGTTCACCAGAATGACACCATCTACGACTTCTATGGCTTCCCCAAATCCATGTACAAGGTTAATTTGCCCTCTCTAAACTCTAATGTTCTTCAATGTTGCTATTCTTAATTATTATCTTTATTAAGAAAAAATAAACTATACACTCATCATATAACGTTATGATATAATTACAAAAATTATATATGATATGTTGGTTTATTTTTATAATGACTG
The DNA here is from genome assembly GCA_013407115.1 of Glycine latifolia. Classification (NCBI taxonomy): domain Eukaryota; kingdom Viridiplantae; phylum Streptophyta; class Magnoliopsida; order Fabales; family Fabaceae; genus Glycine; species Glycine latifolia. The sequence goes on along the minus strand of CM023949.1, from coordinate 24,404,766 downwards.
CTTTGAGAATTATATTAACAGTGGTTTTTTATTGATTGAGAGTATAAAAGCTTTCATTAATTAAACTCTATTATTAGTTATTATTGTTGTTGTTTGAGATCTTTGAATATATGCTTTGTTTGAAAGAAAAACAAAAGAAACTGTCTGTCTTAGCTAAGCTCTTGAGGGAAAGGGAAAATGATGTTTGATATTTTTGGCCTCAAACATTATTGTTTGAAGACCCACTATTGATGGTGAAAAGAGCGAATAATTAATATACATAAAAATATCATTTTCGTATGTACAATTTGTTTGAATGGGTTTGGTCAAAATGATTATCAGTCAACTAATCTCTCACGTTCTAAAGACAATATACTTTTATTAAATATTCAACAATAAACCTTTCAAATTATTAGTATATAAATAGAGAGAGAGAGAGAGAATTTGACTGCTTCCGACCAACTTGTGTGGTGGGCATTAATTTTTTTTTTTTTTACGCCAACAAATGCCGACCGATGAAGTTTTCGTTTCCAACACTATATTAAACCTTTTTTTTTTTCCTTTTGGTACCTTTGACTTCTAAGTTTCTAACCTTTCCCCCCCTTAATCCTTTCCAAATCTCAACTAATTTGAAAGGATCGGGTTAATAATTAAGGTAATATTTAGTTTAATTACATTTAAATACATTTAAGATAAAAAAAATTTAAAAATTGGTATGAATCTTATATCTACATTTTATTTTAATTCAAATATTTCTCATTACTTTTACACTTTTTTATTCCTTTAAATCAAACAGTAGATTATGTAATTCAAGAAACAAGATAGAATCATATGAGCATTCATAGTGCATAATTATTTAAATAGATTTCTATCTTACTTATTTAGACTTTATAATGTAACATAGATTTAAGTATAAAAAAATTATTTCAATGCTAAAGTTATTAAAATAAGTATCTAACTTAATTTTATCAGTTTCATCTTTAGTGGTAGATATTAAATTGAGATTTTAAACCCCTTTTTTATGGACTCTATAGTATCACATAGGATTGAAGATCTCTCTAATTTTTTTCTTTAACGGTATATCTCATTTTGAGATCTTAGAGAGAGAGAAATAGAGATTTTTTTTTTGAATAATGTGCAGTGTAACGACCCACTACATCGTCACTGTATTACTAGCTCATAACCGTAACATAAATTCATTTTAATAAAAAGAAAACCCCTTTGGTTACTTGTGAAAACGATGGTAAATTTTTCGCAAGCATATAACGACTGTTCTCATAGAAAATAAACGTAAACGTAATTAAAGGTACTCATAAGGCATTTCAAAAATATGTATGCACATACCAAACATAATTTAATTACAAGTACAAAAGATTATGTCTCGAAATACACATCAAGTGCTTTACAAATAGAAAGAGAAATAGAAGTCAGGGGTGTAATTAACAAAACAAGGAGTGCATCCATTAAAACAAGGGGTGCATCTAGCAAAGTGCAACTCTTGCCCGGGATCATGTCCATAGACATCCCGGCAAAACACGGCGGCTCCAAACAATCTGGTCCTCTTCCAAAAGCATCTACTGCTGCCCATCTGCTCACACGAACCCGGTTCGCGATCATCACAGGTATCATACCACAAGGTATAACAAAGCAAATGTGAATTCAACACATTAAATAACAACAATAAATACAACAAAAAAGAGACACAATCCAGTCAAGAGGCAACACGGTCATCAACATGTCAATACAAACGTCCAAACATTCATCAAGCACTAACATGCACGAACATCCGCAACCATTTCATAAGTCTCCCTATAATATCTAGCATGATGCATGCTCTTGACTCAATTCTCATCATGCAATATGGTACCATCCCAGAAATGGGCCATCCCTGTGGTCAGATGATGCAGTAGCTTGTCAGGGTCACTCTGTCGTGCACAGGAATCACCCCTCCACGGTGATCAGCCAATGGGTGTCATAAGGAGTTTCCAACAGATGTGGTCCTCCAGTACCTCCGTATCCTACAACCAATCATCAACCTCATTTCTGTCATGCAAATGTCGTATGTTACGTAGGCACCATCAATGTATGACCCGGCTAGGAACACAATCCTTTCTCGCAAGGGTAACCTGTCATACACCCTTATGTAACATACTGCCCACACAAGGACCCAACGATGTACTGACCATGGCCCTCGCAAGGTTTACCACCACCCAGTCCCAGCATCTCACGGCTACCGCCCACACAAGGACCCAACGATGCACTAACCGTGGTCCTCGCAAGGTTTACCACCACCCAGTCCCGGCATCTCACGGCTACCCATAAAATATCACCACGGCACCATCAATGTATGACCCAGAACCAGGCTCAACCCGACCTGGCTAGGATAACGCCATACACCCCTGTGGGTATTTATGTATATCCAAACGCATTCCTCATCTCAAGCCATCACGTAGGCTGAGTTCGAATGCCACCAACGTAATCATATACGTCATCCACAAACACGTACAAACAAGTGAACCAGTGTGAAGTACGAGGTGTTCGGGTTGACACTTAGACATACTATCTCAAGGTAAGAATCTGAACAAAGTCGGACGAAGGCGGGCAGGATCGGTGAATGCAGGTAGAACTCGAACAAGGTCGGTAAGGGTCGGTCAAAGAGGTAAAGTTTGGTCAAGTGAAGACAAGGGTAGCAAAAACGGGCAAGGTCGGAGGAACTCGGTCAAGGTAGGTTGGGTTTGATAAGGATTTGCCAAAGGCGGTCAAGAGGTCCTTAGGTTCCTTATAAAGTTCTAAGGATGGGTTCTGCACTATGTAATCAATTGCATAAGCACTATGATCGATTACAACAGATAGCGCTTGTAAGACCCCGAGTTTGTATTTCACCAACCCACACAAAGGTCTAAGGGAACCCGATAGCTCATTTCCCAAGAGCATACAAGTTCTGCCGAGTAAGGAACCCGACAATTCTCAAAGAAAAGGGTTTGGACTTAGCAGTTCTAAAGGGAACATCCCATCCTGGGGGAGGAACCTGGTCTCTTTAAGAAAAGGGAAGGATAAGCTTCTAGAGGCGACACGTGTATGTAACCCGATCGTTTTAGAAAAAGAAACACAAGCTCAACCGAGTAGGAGAGTCTAGTGGCTCTTTTCTCGAGAGGACACGAGCTCATCCGAGTTAGCAATCCGATAGCTCCCTCTAGGTGAGGTAACTTGAGCTCAACAGCTATAATGTGTCACTTGGGTAAGGAACCCGATATACCTTATAAAAGGGAAACGAGTCTTAACGACTCTAAGGGAACGACCCTGGGTAGGGAACCTGGTCTACTGACATCCGCCAACAAGGACTAAGTTACGTCCTGCATGCATGCCATGTAACCCGCTAAACTCGGCCTACCCATCCCGGTAGCCGACATCAAAACACAAGGGTTGATATCTATGTGCAACACGGCCAACCCATCCCAGTACTCATCACCTTCACGAACACTTCCTTAAGTGCCTGAGAAACCTTTTAGCATCAAAATGCCAACTTCACACATGCACGGGGAGTCCTTAAAACATATACTCCCCCACAAGAACACCAAACATCAACACAAAACAACACTCAACAGATTTAAGGCATACCAAATCCTATTCATAAAAGACGTAGCTTTTCTGGGGAAAACCTCACACACACCAAGACATGCAGTTATCATCACGGCTGGACTCCTTGGCCCCCAAACCATGGTACCTAAAGCTGTTAAGAAACACGATAAACTCCCCTTACCTAACCAGGAGTTCATTCATGAGCTTCACGGTGTGTTTGTCCTAAGCTTCAGTTTCAACCACAAAGTTCCTCTCAGTGTCGGGATTTTTGCAGCAGCTACGGTGGCTCTCGTAGGTTAGAGATAACAAAGGAGGGGTCGAGAATAAGAGGTTTCTGGGTGAGTTTTAGAGAGAAAATAGAGGGAACGAAATGGTAGAAGAAGGAAAAGTGAACTTGTTGTTGTGTCAGCTTGCTGTTTATAAACACAGCTAACACAGTACGTCCACTTAACGTGCACGGTCAGCAACCACAGCACAACAGAGCTAACTTACGTCCAATACCCATCAAGCACGCATACCAAGACAAAAGCACTCAAACAACAAGTTATAAATCAAATAATTAATCAATCCACATAATACATGTAATTTAATTAATATAGTGCACACACATCAAGCATCCAGATTAGCAACTTATAATTCAAGTTGTTATATGCAGATTTTGAGAGTTCTTCTACAAGAACTCATCCTCCATATTGGAGATCTCTTCATCTCCTTTATTGAAAGATCTAGTGAAGATCAGATCTTGAGTTCAAGATCTTTACTCAAGATCTACCACTAAAGATGTTCTAACTATTTTTTTTCTTTTATAGAATAAAAAAATAATTCTTAGACAAACTTAAAATAATATTTTCTTATTTAAATAGCAATGTTAAACATCGGAACATCTATTAGTAGTGTTTTAATGGTGAGTAGTTAGATGCTCTGACTAAAAAAAAATTAGTTTATCATATAACTACCATACAGATACTGCCACTAGGAAGCCTAATTATACTATTCTGGCCAAACTCTGGAAGGCCAACTGTATATAAGCTAACTCACTAACCACCAAATACGTGTACAAAATATGTAAAAGTAAGAAACTTTATTTGAACATAGTTAAAGAGTTCCTTTAATAATCTTATATATTGCATATTAAATTCACTGGCTCACGTACCACATACTAAGTTCTCCTTTAATAATTTATGACTAAATAATTATGTAAAAAATATATTTTATATTGTTAATGCATAAATTATTTACTTTTTTGTATTAGTCTTGTTATTTCTTTAATTTAGGAAGTTTAACAGTTAATTGAGTAAATAAGTGAGGTATTATAAACCAATAGTGTTCTTAATTCTAACGGATAAAAAAATCTCTTAACTTGTACCCCTTTATTGGCAGCTAAAGTATCCAGCACCAGGGGCTCCACACTTAGCAAAGAGGGTGAAGCAGCTACTCTTAGGATCAGGGTTTAGCCATGTGGATGAAGATAAGAAACGTGGGCTTGACCATGGTGCATGGGTGCCACTGTTGTTGATGTACCCAGAGGCAGACATCCCAGTGTGTCAACTCTCTATTTCATCAAACAAAGGTGGTACCTATCACTACAACATGGGAAAGGCTTTGGCCCCTCTTAAGGATGAGGGTGTTCTTATCGTTGGGTCTGGGAGAGTGCCCCACCTGCTCCATGGGCTTCCGCATTTATGTCCTGGCTAAAAACCTCTATTCTTGATGGAAGGTAATTAACTATTTGCTTTGATTTCTACATTCACATGCATAGGAGTACTCTTTATGATTGTGGATTGGATTGGAGTAATTAATATCAGATATATACCCTTTATGATTGTGGATTGGAAATGCCAATTTCATTACTCTTATATAGGTACATTTGGATGTAACATGACATAAAGGTAGGCTCTATTTTTTATTTGATACGTTTAAAAAAATAGAATATAAGATCAATAAATGACGCATCTTGTTTCAAAATAAGTGTAGTATTTAGAAAAAAATTGTCCCAAAACAAATGTCATTATTTGGATTTTCAATATAATATTAATTATTCTTTTTCATCAATACCCTTAATAAATGTTACTTTATTTTTTGAAATCTAATATTAATACTATTCTCTTCCATCTATTTATTAGTTTTTTTTATCTATGTAAAACAACCTAATACTACACATATTTTGGGATGGAAGTAGCACTACATATTTTGGTTCTACTATAAAGAGTAAAACCAATGAGAACGAAAGATTAAAGGATGTTTTATTCTATTTTATCCATGCACCAAACGATTACATTCACCAACATGCATTACGTACTGTCGAATATGTAGCTCTGACTTTTAGATTGGCTCTGGTGAGTTTTTACATTTAAGTGATAACCTGTCTATTTGCACATAACACAATATTCATGAATTACTTTATATGAGCTTATGAAATAGCTTACCAAGTGGTAAAAAAGAATAAGGAAGTTGTACTTTTCAACTGGAGTTATGAAATTTACTCACTATTTTCGTTGACCAATTTCTTCCTACCTTTTATTTACTAAGCAGTTAAGGTATAAGCATGATGTAGTTATTTTGATGTGCTAGAAACTTTTACCCTTGGTATCATTAACAAGTATCAACAAGACTTGTAATGGTTAAAAGGATATATAGCATGTTTCTTATGTATCGTTTAATGCTAGTGTTTCAATCCATGGCTCTTGTAGATACGAGGAAGTAAATGAATACGAAGAGAAGGCCCCATATGCAAAAATGGCTCATCCTGGCCAGATCACTTCTTCCCATTGCATGTGGCCATGGGAGCTGCTGGTGAAAATTCAAAGGCCAAAGTTGTACATGATAGTTGGGATGGTGGTTCTATGTCTTATGCTTCTTTCGGTTTTACAACAGCTAACAGTTGATCCCACTTACTCATACGTTCTCTATACTTTCAATGTTGTCTTGATATCTATAATAATTAAAATTACAAATACTTTGTTATGAATCGATAAGGACATGTGAACTGCGTGTTTGTTTATCTATTCGTCGATAAAGGCCTATGGCTTGGTTCATATATGGCAGGCTCAAATTTCAATCCATCTGTTTTCAACTCTTCCTGCTTATTTAGCTTTGGAAATTAATACTTCCTTCTTTCCATTATGTATAAGAAAAAAAATTAATCTCAAAATAATTATCTTTTTAGTTTTTCAATGTTACATTAATTATTTTATTAACTTATATTCTTTATTATATTAATGATAGACAACAAAATCTATAAATGAATTAATGATGATATAAAATTTTGTAGAATTGTTGTTTTATTTATTATTTTTTCTGAATATGTGTAACATAATCTAGGACAACAATTATTTGAGATAGGATGAAATATTTTAATAATAGTATAGGTGAGTTATCTAATTTTGATTGACCTTGTAGGTAATAGTTTAAAAAAACATATTTCAAAGTTGGTGCAATTGTCATTCTCCTCACTAATAATTCATTTATGGATGGATCGTGCATTTAGTAGTTTATTGGAGCAAAAAAATTAATTAATTGCACTTTAAAAAAAAAAACGAAAATATTGTAGTTTTAAAACTATTTACACATGTATAGCAATTAGTGGCGCCCCAACCAGGCGCGACAGGCGTTCAGTGGCGCCCCAGCCAGGCGCGACAGGGGTTAAGTGGCGCCCCAGCCAGGCGCGACTTAGCAGCTTGCGACACGTGTCATTTTGGGACACGTGTCATTTTGAGGCGTATTGTACATAAAACTTCGAATGGACATAACTTTTGACTGGAACGTCTGATTGAGGCGAAATCGGTGGCCACGCGATCGTAATTGAGAGGAGATGCCACTAACAAGTACCCGAAGGGGAGTTGGCCAAAATTTTTTCCCAAAAGAGGCCTCTAAGTGCCTCAAAATTACGATTTAAGATTCAATCACCAAAAAAATTCATTTTTCTCTGCTTTTTTAATTATTTAATTACTTTATTTAATGT
>CM023949.1:24376595-24392247 GCA_013407115.1 Glycine latifolia | reverse complement strand
AAACATGGAAAGAGAGAAGGCAAGAAAGAATCAGTGAGAACAGTGGGACTTTGGAGGAAGGAAGGCCCTTGAAGAGCTAGCCTAGTCACTGTAATGCTAAGTTTATGTTTCTTTCCTATGTCAGTTTCTATGATCTATGGGTTAAGTACTTAATGGATTTTACCATTTAATTGTTAGGACTTAAGCCCACAACGAGAACCCAATCCAATAGAATAGCCTATCGGGTGTGAGAGTCTTATGGCATAAGTACTAATTTGAGGCTCATATGATTAGTGCTGTGTTCACTGATAAAGATATAAAGAGTAAAGGAGCATTGTCCCCTGGTCCCCAGCCAAAAGAAAATAAAATAAAATTCCATTACTGACAACAGTGAAATATTTGAAACCTTTGAATGGAAATCCAGTGAACTAGAGACCATTTAAATTTATCTTTAATTCAAATACATTAAATTGCAAACCACAAGGAAGTCAGCATCAAAATGTTACTACAGCTGTAAAACAGAACATACCTTCCAAGTGAAAGCAAATTACCAAGAGTGAATGCTATCGCAAACTTGATTGGTTTGAAGAAAACAAGCATAGACTGTAACATAGGATAGGAAATTTAATTTATTAGTGCTTATTCTTGTCTGCCAATATTCTACATTAAAGTAGAAAGAGTAACAGTTGTAAGTGAAGTTTCCAGAAAGGCAGTGAAAAGAACTATATTCCCAACAAATTACATAAAAAAAAAGACGAGACACCATTATGAGATTTGTTCATTCTCCTCACATTGTAAATATGTAATTTTTTCCATCTATTCTACTCCAATGATTGATTTAAGTCAAAAAAGCCAAAAGCATAGGAGCTTATTACTTATACTCTATATCTATAAGGAGAATTCTGTGGCATCAGTGCCTAGTTGGCAGTATCAATAATTGTTGGATAATTTAAAAAAAATAAAAACAAGACAATCACAACAGCAAGGTTGCTGCTGCCTTGGGTTGTGACTTCATTGGTCATAGGTTATAATTATACTAAACATAGAAACATTCTCAACAATCACATTAACAGGGATATAAGGTGCATACATGAGCCCACACTGGTAGTGTAGGAGCCATTGGGCTGTCTAGTATTGGGCGTGGCCATATATTATTTAAAGAAAGATTCAAGGCAGCTGAAGATTAATATTCTACATTGAACTGAAGAACTGGCAAATAAGCTTCACTTATCTAACGAAAAAAATCAAAATGTCAAACTTACCAATAGCGTACAAGTTAATCCAGAAGCAAAGCATATGGCAAAACCATATAGTCTCTGATCACAGACAGAGAGCATATTAGTTAAACTGTGAAAGACAATTTACAAATAGAAATCTGTTAGATGAATCAAATGAATATTTCAATATGACAGTAGTTTGGGTAAATAAGAAAACATGAGGAGATTGATGCAGAGTTTAGTAAAAAAATCCAAAATATAGGATAAAAGAGAAATATGTAGGGACTAGAGTGAGATTCTAAAAACAGCCTAATGGCCCTAATCATAAGAGTTAATCAGGTCTCACAAAAATATCTAGTAAAACTGGTACTTCAGGCGTTTTTTATATTCCCCAAGTCATAACCAACCAACCCCCAATAATAACAGTTAGTGTGAATGAAACAAATAAGAAAAGAGAGAGAACACAACATCATTAGCTACTCAAAGCCCTATGTTTGCTTTAGTTCAATTCTGTAAATTCCTAAAACCAATCTAACACCAACATGTAGTTGAGTAGTTCTGTGTCCTCCAAAGATATCAACATCCAAAACCATTTGTTTGAAACAGAAGGTATCATTATATATTTGAAATTGCGTAGTTGGTGTATTGAGATTTTATTCAAAGGAGCCTCAAAACATGATACCTCTATTAGACTGCATATCTCCACTCATTAACCAAGTAACATCTTACAGGACAAATGAACCTAAAAGTAATACAATGTCATGATATCCCTGTCAATGGAATTGATTAGCAGAATATTAGTTATTAATTGACACAAATTGCAGAATATTTGTTATTATTGGCACAAATTTGTTGGCCATTCAAAACAGCAAATCTTACATGATTATACAGCTGTAGTTATCTCCTTAATCAGTTATCCAGCAGTAGGATAACATTTATTGCAGATTGACTATTTAATGCACAAATGTAGAAATTAAATTGTATGAGTATTATTTAATGCAGAATTCTCCACAGGAGAACATACAATTTTCATCTGCAACTTTCTTAGTCTAAAATGGTATCAGTCTAGGTTTATCATAGCTCTATCCAAAATTCCTAGCCTCTTGGTTTTGCAAGACTATCCATTTCTTGCTCCTTGTTCCTTTTGTGGTTTCTCTCTTGTGATTACTTTTTTTTCCCTTAGTCTTATGTCTAGTGACAAGTATGATGTCTTATTCATTCGCCTTAATGGCAAGAACCATTCTGCCTCGGCATTCCAGTTCCAGATATTTGTCAAAGGTAAGAACCTTTAAGGTCATGTTGACGGCACCAATTCTGCTCCTAACAAAGAAAACTAGCCGAATGAATATGCTGCGTGGGAACTCAAGGATGCCCAAGTCATGGCATGGATCATAGGCTCTGTTGATCCTCAAATTGTTTTCAATCTCTGACCATTCAACACTACAGCCAAGATATGGGCTTATCTCAAGAAGATTTATAGCCAGAATAATACTGCTAGAAGGTTCCAACTGGAACATGAAATTGTCATATTTCAATAGGATAGTCTCTCAATTTCTGAATTCTATTCTCAGTTCATGAATCATTGGGCTGAATACACCGACATTGTCTATGAAGATTTGTCAAGTGAAGGTCAAATTGCAGTGCAACAAGTTCATGAGACTACATAAAGAGATCAATTTCTTATGAAATTGAGATATGACTTTGAGGGTATTCGGTCCAATCTCATGAATAGAACTTTTGTCCCATCCTTGGATACATGCGTCAATGAGCTTCTTCGTGAAGAACAACATCTCCTAACTCAAGCATCCATGGAACAACAAAAATCTGGCTCTTTTCCAATTGCATATGCTGCACAAGGAAAACCTAAACGTCGAGACCTGAGTGTTGTCCAATGCTTTTGTTGCAAAGAACTTGGACATTTTGCTTCACACTGTCCTAAAAAGTTTAAAAATTATTGCAAAAAAGATGGCCATATCATTAAAGAATGCCCCATAAGACCACCAAGGAAAACTAAAACAGCCTTTACTGCTGCGGCTGGTCCTTCTACTGCTGGTGGTTTTGCGAATCAAAATGCTCCTGCCTCTGCGCAACCAATGACCACTGAAATGGTCCAACAAATGATAATTTCTGCATTTTTTGCTTTAGGACTTTCAGGTAACCTTTTTCTTCTTGTACTCCATGGTATTTTGACTCCGGTGCATCCAATCACATGACCAAAGTGTTGAATCCCTTAAAAATGTCACAACATATTATGGTAACCTTCAAATTCATACTGTTGATGGAAACAGCCTACCAATCATAGCTATTGGTAACATTTCCTCCTCTTTAACCAATTGTTTTGTTTCCCTTGGTCTCACTAGTAATCTTATTTCTGTTGGTGAACTAGTTGACAATGATTGCAAAGTTGCATTCTCAAAATCTGGTTGTCTTGTGCAGGATCAATAATCAGGGAAGATGATCGCAAAGGGGCCTAAAGTCGGACATCTTTTTCCTCTTTATTACTCTCAGCCTTAATGTTCTTTTCCGCTTTTTGTTTCTTGCAATTCAGCTATTGTTAATTTTCACATACTGCATAAGCGCCTTGGTCACCCAAACTCTTATGTACTTCATGACTTAATGAAATTTGGTGTTCTTGGTAGTAAAATTTCCCCATCTCTTAGTGTTGTTCAATTTGATTGCAACTCTTGCAAACTTGGAAAATGTAAAATTCTACCATTTCCAATTCATAAATCAAAGGTAAATCAGCCTTTTGATATGATTCATAGTGATATATGGGGGATTGCACCGGTTATATCCCATGCTAATTACAAATACTTCATCACTTTTATTGATGACTATAATTGTTTCACTTGGGTCTATTTTTTGCGCTCTAAAGATGAAGCATTCTCTGTTTTCAAAAATTTTCATGCCTATGTGTGGACCCAATTTTCTTCCAAGATTCAAATTGAGTTCTAACAACAGAGGGGAATATAAATCTCTTTTATTTCAAGGATTCTTGCAGACAAATGACATTTTATCTCAAAGGTCATGTCCTTCCACACTCCAACAAAATGGGGTAGCTGAAAGGAAAAATTGTCATCTTCTTGATGTTGTCTATACCCTTTTGTTGGAATCTTTTGTGCCACCTCCATTTTGGTGTGAGGCTCTCTTTATTGCTGTCCACCTTTTTAACCGCCTTCCTTCTCAATCATTAAACAATGGTTCTCCTTTCTTCAGGTTATTTGGTCACAAACCCACTTATTCCAATCTACGCATTTTTGGTTGTATTTGTTATGTCCACCTTCCCCCACAAGAACGCACCAAGCTCACAGCTCAATCTGTTAAATGTGCTTTTCTTGATTATTCTACCCACCATCAAGGGTTTGTGTGTTATGATCCTAATCTACATAGGCTTCGAGTTTCTAGAAATGTCATCTTTCAAGAAGATACATATTTTTTTCCAACTAACCAAGACGGACCTCTTCTACATCCACATTTGTTTTGCCATTATTTCCTAACAATTTAAAATGAAAATGAGCACGACAACCTTTATTGGTGTATTAAAGGCATCAGGCTATTCCACCAAATCCACCATCCATACCTCCAAGGCCCCTTCCTGATCAATTTCTGGCTGCTGATTGAGTGTTTCATCCAGCACTAGCTACTTTACATTGCAGTACTCATGTTAGTAAACCATCAGAAAGGTATGCTTTTTCTTCCCCTTTATCATTGACAGCAACTATAGCATCTGTTTGTATTCCTTCTTCTTATAGACAGGCCATGGAGCATAAATGTTGGAGAGAAGCTACTAAAACAAAACTTCTAGCACTAGAAGAAAATCAGACATGGGATGTTGTAATCTATCCTTCTTCTATCAAACCCCTTGGCAGTAAATTTGTATTCAATATAAAGCTTCGTTTGGATGGATCAATCAATCGATACAAGGCCAGGCTGGTTGTTCTTGGAAATAAGCAAGGATTTGGCCTTAATTGTGAGACCTTTGCACTTGTGGTCAAAATCAAGGTTGTTAAAATCGAGATTTTACCTAGGATCGGGAGGGGGGATGGAAGATCGTAAATCGAGGATCGTAAAATCAGATCGAGATCCTACTATGAAACTGCAGAAAGAAAAAAGTGGGTACGGAAAGACTGTAAATAGCAACTACCTAAATTAAAACTCAAAAGCCCATTTCAAAAATATAAGATGAAACTGCAGAAAGAAAAAAAGTGGCTACAGAAAGCAAATTAGACCCAAATTAGAGATCTTTTCTTCTCCTCTTCTTGCTGGTCTGCTGCGAAAGATTGTGATGAAGAAGTCAAAACCAAAAAGCAGCGAACGTTTGCTTTGTTACTGGCATCTCTCTCCAACGCACCCCACTCTGTTATCTTCGCCGTTCCCTTCTCTTGCCAACCTCGCTGACGCCCATTTTGGCGTTGCTCCCAACCCTAAGCCGCTCCAAGCGCTCCGATATCGCGTGCCCCGCCGCAGACATCATCGACGCTGCCTCGATAGTTCCTCGTGGATCCGACCCATGTCCGTCATGTTCTTCATCCGACCCATAGTTCCTCGCGTTCTTCTTCCTCTTCATGGCCGTCACGTTCTTCTTCGTCGGCAAGCACTTCTTCCTCTTTTTTTTTCTTCAACTTGGATCGTTCGGCATCGCAGATCCCACGATCCCACGAGCCAACTCACGATCTTACTCCGATGTTGCTCGCGCACGATCCCATCTCCGATCCAGATCGCACGTTGCTGGGAGGATCGTAAAATCGTACGATTGTACGATTTGGATCGCGATTTTGATAACAATGGTCAAAATGACTACTGTGCACACTATTCTTGCCATTGCAGCATCTGAATCTAGGCAAATACATCAGATTGTTTTTAAGAACGCATTCCTCCATGGTGACCTTAAGGAGGAAATTTACATCAGACTTCCTACTGGTATGCCTTCACCTTTGCCTAATGCTGTTTACAAACGCAAGCGTTCTTTATGGATTGAAATAGGCACCGAGAATATGGTTTGAAAAGTTTCGCACAACACTGCTTGGTTTTTCCTTCATACAAAGCATGTATGATCTGCCATTTTTCATACAAAGGAGCTTAAAAGGAATTGTCAGACTCCTTGTTATGTGGACAATATTGTGCTCACCGGATCAGATCAAGAGGCCATCAGTACAATCAAGACTTTGTTGCATTCAACTTTCCACATGAAAGACCTTGGCCAACTCACTTATTTCTTGGGATTAGAAGTACACTTTCAACAGAAAGGCATTTTTGTCAATCAACACAAATATATTCAAGATCTAATTCAATTAGCCAGTTTCACTAATTCAGCTCCTGTTGACACTCCAACGGAGATTAATCTGAAATTGCGATGAGATGAAGGTGTGCTTCTACAAGACCCAACTTTCTATCATAAGCTGGTTGGAAGTCTTATTTACCTAACCATCACTAGATCAGACATCTCATTTGTTGTCCACACAGTTAGCAAATTCATGCAATTTCCTCGACAGTTGCATCTTTCAATAGTACACCATATTATTAAGTAGCTACTTGGTACTGCAAGCCGTGGTCTTTCCTTCCCTACTGGTGCATCAACACAACTGCAAGCATATAGTGATTCTGATTGGGCTGGATGCCTAGACACACGGAAATCCACTACTGGTTGGTGTATGTTCTCAGGGGAAGCTCCAATCTCTTGGAAATGCAAGAAACAAGACTCAGTTTCCAAATCATCCACTAAAGCAGAATACCGTGTCATGTTTGCTACATGCTCTAAGATTATTTGGCTACGTGATTTCCTTTCAGAGCTTGTTTTTTCACAAGCAAAACCAACTCCATTGCATGTTGACAATACAAGTGCCATTCAAATTGCCACAAATCTTGTTTACCATGAAAGAATGAAGCACATAGAGGTTAAGTTTCACTCAATCCGGGAGGCGTGTGACCATCGAGTTATCACCTTGCCTCATGTTTCTACATCTGTTCAACTCACTGACATTCTCACAAAATCCTTGACACGTCCGTGCCATAATTTTCTAATCAGCAAATTGATGCTTTTAGACTTCCCAGTATCAATTTGAGGGGGGATGTCAATGGAATTGATTAGCAGAATATTAGTTATTAATTGGCACAAATTGCAGAATATTTGTTATTATTGGCACAGATTTGTTGGTCATTCAAAACAACAGATCTTACATGATTATACAGCTGTAATTATCTCCTTAATTAGTTATCCCAGCTGTAGGATAGCATTCATTTCAGATTGACTATTTAATGCACATATGTAGAATCAAATTGTATGGGTATTATTTAATGCAGAATTCTCCATAGGAGAACATACAGTTTTCATCTGCAACTTTCTTAGTCCAATAACCCCTTACTCCTCTGTTCAGTTCAATAAGTCAGTCCATAAATATCCCAGTTAAATGAAATCTACTTCAGTCATCCAGTTAATTTCATCTTCCAACAACTATTTCCTTTATTTCACCTTTTCTATGAATGAATTGGTGAAGATATTTAATTATTCACTGCAATCCATCAGTGATACATTCTCATTTATCTCCTAAAAGCAAGTATAAGTTATTTCCAACGATACACAAATCTACAATGATAATTTCTATAAGAAAATATCATCCCTATATTTTCTCTTGATTTGATTTCAAAATCATATATCATCTGTAGATTGAAACATTGTAATAACTTCAAATGTTGTTAAATAGCCACTGTAGCGCCTAGTGCTATAGCATTGTGGAATTTCTCGGATCCACAATTGTGACTCTGTCCGCTATTGTGGCCGCTATGCATGTTGTGGTTGCGGCATGTATCCTGCATCCTCTTGTCCTCTCTGGCGAGTCTCAAGCCAATTGAACTTTTGAGTTAACAACTTAATATTATGCCAATTTTATGAATTTTATTTTTATTTGCATAAAGCTTAATTTTTTATATATGCTTAATCGATATATATATATATATATATATATATATATATATATATATATATATTTCAACAGCTATGCAACTTCTGCTATTTGCCCACAGCGTTATCTGTATATGTAATATTGGCTTCAATATTTTAAATCCTGGATAGCGGCACATAGTGGATAGCCTCGAAAACACTATAGCGGGATAGCAAATAGTAGATAGTGGAAGTCACTAATTTGAAAAAAAAGACTAGACCACCACCTTTGAGGTTGCAATTAAGGCAGCCCCCAAAGAGGCCACAACAGAGGCAGGCTACAGGTGACTGCAAATAAAGTGACATTTTAACGTAAATACCAAAAATCAAATACAAGTTTCCTAGATAGGAATCATCATCTTCTATCTAAATCCAAATTTTCTTTATTATTTCCATCACTACTGTAGCTGTAGATTTAATTTTTGGAAATTGAAATCCCAAATACAGCCTCCTACAAAAGCCCCTAAGGTCTCTGTTCAAAGGGTTTTTTTTGGATTAAACACATAGCTCTGCTATGGCCGCTACACCAAATCGCTCCACTGTGGCAGCCCCTGTAGTGGGAAAAGCCACTATAGCACGCTATTTGAAACCCCGATTGGCTTTTTGCCATTTTCCGCATTCCACAATTGATAACACTGATAACATCTCAGTATCTAAAGAAAGAGAAAAAGATTGCCCATGCGACTTTGTACCTTTATTCCTATACCTGTGCACCCCGCACATTCATGGTTAAAATTTATATTCTTAGGGGGCAGTATTTTGCTAATTTTCCTCAAGAACACTGTAAATAGAGGGGGGGAGCCAAATAAATCTCAATGTGAGTTGTTCTCACTTAATAGCTGAGAATCCAGTTCATGGTGCGTGATCTGCGGTAGATTTGGTATGTGGCTTGCATGGTTATTGAGAGAATTATTTAACTATGGAGTAGCTTTCCTCGTGTAACATTCAGATCAAAACTGCTCACGCGCCCATCTTCCAGCCTAACATACTAACTACAGTTTCTGATCTGACAACAGCAAATCAAATCCAAATAACAAAACATGTGGACTTTGAAAATGACAATAACGGAGAATCAAATGCTAAAAAATTGCAATGTCAAAAACCACAATTAAGGATCAGATCCACGTTCAAAACCGAGCAGAGCACATACAATTTCACTACCGAATCAGCTAATTTCACTCGAATTTTCTCTTCCTTTCTATCTCATCTCTACGTATTCCCTTTTTCAGAGAATCCAAACGAATAACAAATAGAATTCATCAATTAGAACAGAAATGGAGCGGAGGTGAAGACCTGTGTGGTGGACAAGGTGCAATTGCGGTTGAAGTCGTCCATGAAAGCGAAGGAGTTGCTGTTGTCCAATACCGCAGCTTGTTGCTCTTCGTCTTCGACGTCCATTCCCACCATAATCTTCACTTTCTCGAAGGCTTTGTTCATCTTTTCCATTGCTTCCCAACACTTTCTCGGGAAAATGAAAAAAAAATTAAGAAAATAAAAACTGCGGATCTGTGTTTAAGGAATTGGACGGTAACTAACTAGTGAAGTTGCTTCGATCTTCAGAAACCGATTGTGGAATTTGGATGGAGATATCGCAACGACTCCACTTCACTGGAATCAAGTTCATGTTATGGAGGTGCTTTCTCTTTGTTTTTGTCGTTTATGGGTGATTATGAGGATACCGTAAGAGTTGGGCCTAAAATTGGGCCCTAATTGACAAGCCGGTGTCTGAATACGGGGTAATGTTTCCTACACTGGAAAAATTTCAATACACCCAACTTAAACAGTATAATACAGATTTTGCTGAGTTGGTAATTCGTAAATATTCATACAGATTGAACTAACAGGTTATTTATGTTAAAAGCTAACTAATTTTGTTATATTTAATACATATTCAATACACATATAAATTTACATAATAAATTTTATAACAACTAATTTTTATCAAATAATATATCTTTTACATATATAAATTTTTAAAGTATATGAATCTATGATTTTATAAAATTAAAATTTGTAATGTATATGAACCTAATATTTTTTATTCAAATCTATTATTTCTAATTAAATTATGATTTTTATTTTAAATTTATTTTTATAAAATATGTATTATAAGATAAAAATTAATTGTTATAAAATTTATTATGTAAATTTATATGTATATTAAATATGCATTAAAAATGTTAATGTTATATATAGTGAGATTAATTAATTTTTAACATAAATTATCTATTAACTTAGTTGGTTATAACTTTAAATTCGTAAGAACGTTACAGATTATGAATTCGTGAGATTCTTACGGATTATGAATCCATAAGTTTCATACAAATTGTTAATCTGTATGAATCTTATAGATTACTAGTTGGACAAAATTAGTATTACATTGTTTATACTAGAAGTATTGAAAATTTGCCTTGTATAGGAAGCATTACCCATTAATACGACACCAGAAGCTATTGTATCATACATCTTTCATAAATTTCATTTTAGAATCTAAGTTTACACTTTAGAATTAATTTAAAAAAAAAAGAAGAGAGATGTCAATACAATTAATGTTACATAGGAGCTGAAATTGCGCAATATGTTTACAATTATCAAGTAAACAAATTGTTTATATTATTAGTATTAATAATATAATTTCATTAATGTATAACCAAAGAAAATAACATGATAAAATATCAAATTATCGATGTAACAACTTTCATTTTAATGTTGGTGTTGGTGCAATCGATGATCGACTTAATCATTGAAAATTTAGTGCATCATCGTCAAAATCTAAAAAAAAAAGTACATTACATAAAATTGTAATTTTGAATAATTTCTAAAATAATCGTCAAAATCTAAAATAGTAAAAACAATTTTGAATAGTTTCTAAAATAATTGTAATTTTAACCACCTTAAAAAAAATTATTGTAATTGTAACCAAATAAAAATAACTTCTACTTTTCATAAACTTAATATATATATATATATATATATATATATATATATATATAACTTCATTATCATTTTTTTCAAAAGCTTATATGAATGGATCCTAAATTTAAAGAAACAAATAATCACTATTTTTAGGAAAAAAAATTTCTTTATTAAAAGAATTGTTCTGACAAAAAAATGCATTCTCAATAATAATAATATATAAATGCTCTTCATGGGACAATTATGTAGAGTTAACCATATATTTTATCTATGATTATGACATACGTACCATGTGCTTTCATCTAATGGCAAGTGGCAACTCTTTTCCACTCCATACAATCACAATCACAAACCCACAATAGTTCAATTTATTTTATGGCAATTTTTCCGAACTTCCCCCTTGGACCCTTCTTTGACATCGAGCATGCTCATCTTCACCATTGCTTGTTGGAATTCCAAGAAAAACAAGGCTTGGTTCATTGCATAAGCATTCACAATGTTCCTCGTTTGTGGGCTGTTGTACAACGTTTGGTCCGATGCTAGAACCCCATTGTTTGAGACCAAAGCGTTGAAGTATTCGTTGTCAAAATCGTTCCTCGTGGAGTCAAAGGGTTGCTCAGCAGTGTCACCCGCACTGCATGTCTTGGAGAGTGTCTTTGCAAATTCTTTGTCCAAAGTTGGGTCCACTTGGGTCAGTCTGTGCTTGAATGAAGAACACCTTGCCACTCCTAATGTGTGAGCTCCTGCACAATCAAAATCTCTAATTACTATCAAAAATTAATTATCAAATTAGTGATGGAAAATTGCTTCTCTTGCTACCTAATTAAGTTCACTAAATTTTAGTAACAAATTAGTGATGGGAGGGATTTGTTCCGTGTATTAGTGGATGACTGCATGCGTATCTTGCCAAATCAACAGTTCAGAAGAATCAGAACCTTACATTCACTAAGAATCCATTTGATAGAGGAAAAATAAATGAAATGAAAATTTTAAATTAAAGAGTGCTAAAACGTGAATCCCACATTATTTTACGGTTCATTTCTCTTCTTTTCCGCTTTCTTTCTTTATAAACAAACAAACCCTAAGAGACGAAAATAAAGCCACGGATTGCTTAACATTTGTAGTTTTTTTTTATTTGGTTAAAGGAGGTCCCAATTCAATTGGACCAAATCATTTCTCTTGATATAAACTCTATTATTGTATGTTTATATTAATAATATCAGGAAGTTTGATCCTAAAAAAAACGAGTAGGAAGAATATTCACAATTAATCGGGGATAATTCTGAGTATGAAGTCCTATCAAAGTTAACCTGCAGACTGAATGAATTAATTAATTTCTTTGATTTACTTCTTATATACTACACTACAAATATTTTCCATCCACACAATTATGATTGTCTTTTTCCTCTGTGCATCAACCAAACAATTAACCATGTTCTAAAACTTCAATTAGTTAATTCTCTTAAAATTATTCGACTCATAGTAAAAATATCAAAAGCAGAGGCATAGTATATTACCTGAGAGAGCCACCATGTCTCTTGCAGAAAATCCACGTTGCCCGAACATCTTGATGAGCTCAGAAGCATTGAAAATGGGGGCAGGCAGATTGATAGTATCCTCAATTTTGGACCTTGTTCCATCCTTCCTTCCTTTTGGTATGTCATATACAGGACCCCCTGCCTGCACATGTCATTGGTACTAAGAACTTTAGGTAAAGTTAATTGGAATACACTCTATAAAAGTATTTTATACGGTTATTCAATCATGAATGACTATGAATGGTAAAATTGTTAACTTTTGTATTTATTTTTTCTTAAAGAAAGGTATCTCTGAAGCCAAAAGTCATCAAAATAAATTTTATTTCTTCCAACAATATTTTCCATACGCAGGTTAAGGAAATCGAATCCTGTCAATGTGTTTAAGAAACTCAATCATCTGTCAATTGTGTTAGACCTTGTTTTTGTTATAGTTACTATATAAGTTATATATAAGGTGTTTTTCTCTAATTGATTAATAATTGTGTATGACAGTGTATTTGAAATTAAATTCAACTTGTGCCACAAAAAAAAATGAAAATTTACAAAGAAAACTGCATCTCTAGCGGCCATGGCAACAATATCAGCGCATGAAACCACTCCCGAGCATTGATTTTCAAGCTCTTCCTTGATGTCATCGATGACTTCATAGCCTCTCAAGCTCAAATTTGCTGGTGAATCCTTTTCTGCTGTGTTGTCCTTAGTAGAGTCAATCAGAACTGAACCATCACATCCCTAGTAGACAAAAATAAACCCTTTGTATCACCACACATATATGATACTCGTGAAATAATACTTAATTACTTATAAGCTATAAGTTAATAATGTGTGCAGTTTATAAGTTTAGAAAATGGATGCAACTTAGTAAGTTTAATTTGCCCTTGAATGACTGGCATGGCATTTTAAAAGTTACGTAAATACAACTAATTAACCCGAATAGTTACAAACAAAACGTACATTTTAATCTACATGTGTGCTTATATAAGTATCTTAGCTTTTGTGTGTGTATGTTTACTTCAATCATATTTCTCTCCACTCCTTGTATTAACACAAGAATGATTTATATTACATCTTTACATGCGCTCTCACAAAATAGCCCTTCTAACTTGAAGTATATATAGACGCACGAGCCCAAAACTAATGAAATTCAATTTTTCATTAGAAAAATGGGGTAGCTAAGGATCAACTTAAAAATCACTATGTCAGAGATTATAATATTGTGTCATGAATCAACACTTCAAAAGTTAATTTAAACTAAGTGTAGACACAAATGTTTTTTTTTATGAGCATGAAGACACAAATGTTTATTTTTATATTACATCCCTAACATTTTTCACCATGCTGTTTCATCCATATCTATGTAAGTGTGGGGAAATTTATTACATGTTTCAAAACCATTATTTATCTATAGTTCCAACTAATTTTCACGTAACACAGTCGAGTTTTTCAATTTACAAAAAGAGTAAATAAAATTTAATTATGTGTCATATAGAGATTGTCTGAGATCAATGATGACAGTTCTATCATATAATAATTTCTCGTAAGTGTGAGTGAGTGATTGTTTGTGTCCGGGAAAGAAAGAGAAAAGAGAGAATGAACCTCTATGAAACAGTCATGGAAGTGCATTCTAACAAGACCTGCTGCTAGGGTGGGATCATCCTGCAGAGCTCTGTTGACAGTGTTCTTAACAACAGGTTCAACAAAAGGGCAACTCAACAAGTAGTAATTCATGTTCAAGCCACTTGCTCCGAAACTGAAACCACTCACTATTATCATTTCCATAACAAAAAACATTATCAGCCAATTAGCCATGATCACAATCTTCAAACACTTCAAAGGTGGTTTGCACAACATCTTAATGAAACAACAGGCTATATATACAGTACGTGGTGAGAGGATTGAACACTTAGTTTTGTAAAGTGGCCCAGCAGGAGAATATAAAGAAAAAGAACCTTTATATAGTTGGAAAAAGCTGGCACACTTAGAAGAATTCAACGGATTTAAGCTCCTATTCATGACCTAATCTCTTACAATATAAATATATATTTTTAATTCTCTCAAGACTCTGCAAAAAATTATTAAATAAAAATAAAAATACTTCAATATATTAAAAAGAAAAGTTCAATACTTCCTTCATTTATTAAATTAGTAGAAAGAACCAACATAATATGGCTCGGTTTAGTTATGAAGTATAATGATAAAGATTAGATTTTTAATCATGAAAATATTCTTTGAGAGAGACAAAATTTACTTCAATAATCTCTACACAGTTAAAAGAATTAAACTATAATATAATTATTAATTAAAGATACTTTTAATGCACTCAAAAAATTATTAGAAAGATGCCGAGAAAAAGATAGAAGATTAGTATAATAGAAAATGTCATGGAAAGATTTAAAAATTCTTTGCTTTAATAAATAGGACAGGTTTAGCATCCTTTTTTTTTCCTTGAAGTCTATGTTACTACTATAAATACATGATACATTACTGTTTATTGGGTTCAAGCTTAATGGGTAAATAGTGTTCACAAAAGAAAAAGTAGGATTAAGTAATTTAGGATCTACCATAAAAAAAATAAGAAATTTAGGATCCAGAATTTTGAAGGGAAAAAACACCTAAGACTTGTGATGAGCAAAAAGTAAAATTAAAACTTTGGATATTGTAATACTGTAAGGATATCTTCACATTCTTTAGTACTATCAAGTTTTAAATTATGGAGAAATAGTAGAAAGAGATAATTGTATTCTTGACGTGCACGCGTAGGCGTAACACTCTTGAAAGTGTTTTTTTTTAAGAGTATATGTTTTTGGTACATATGGGAAATGAAAAACCAAAGCAGAAGTTTTTTAACATATGTTTATAAAGAATTCAATATTTATATTTTTATAATATTCAAAATTTAAGTGCGCACACATTTTTTTTTGAAAGGAGTGCTCACACATATTCAGCGAGACTAATGTAATTATAACTAGGAAAGTGTAGGTTATGATATTATTATGTAAATGCAAATGATTGAAAATGAGTAGATATAAAAGCAAATTGAAAAGGAAATTGGAGGGGGGGGGGGG
>CM023949.1:24357989-24376495 GCA_013407115.1 Glycine latifolia | reverse complement strand
CATATTTTTCTCTTTTTTTCTATCTTTTTTAATTTATTGTACAAATTGTACTTTGGAACTATGTTTCTCAAAATGAGAAAATGTATTTATATAATTTTATATGAAAATTTGTACAATAAATTAAAAAAGATAGAAAAAAAGAGAAAAATATGAGATAACCCAACTCTTCTCGAGTCTTTAATATTTTTTACAACGGATTTCACCATTAATTTAGGAGCGGAATCTGCACACGAGTCTATAACCTACAATTCTGCAAAATACTGAAAATCTTTGAAACATGTTGAAACTCAGCAACTCTGGAGGTATTTGAGATCGATACGTATATCTTTCATCTTATATATATCTAGATCTTTGTTAAGACTAAGACAGGAAAATTAATGCAATTCGTCATATAATTTCAAGAGATTTGAATAAATTGGGTTTCCTAATAAGAACACATACATTAAATTTATGACAATTCCTAATAAGAACACATACATTAAATTTATGATAATAATATTTCACACTTTTCTAAACATTTTTCTATGATAATTTTATAGCTAGCTTAATGATATTTATGTTAGGAAAAATATGTAGTTTATTTGTTAATTTTATACATGATAGTATCAAAGAATGTGAAGTTACCATGTTATTTGATTTGGTGTCTAATTTTGTCTTTGTTGATAATTATTCTTTGTCAATTAACTTGGGTGACTATCTTTGATGGATTTCTCTAAATAAGTTTTTTCCATCTATAATATTCGAATCCAAATTCTTACTTAAAAAATAAGTTCAGTATTACTCAAATCTCATTAGTTTTTATTTTGGTTTTATCTCTTCCTGCTTTAATTTGATTTGGTATTTCATTGTGACAATTTTTTTTCGATGGTGTTTTGTCAATTGTGACAATTTTTTACCAATTGTGGATTTTCTTATTGCCACCAAAATCAATAACTAATTGGTAAAAAAACTAAATTGAAATATATAAAAATATAGTAAGAAATAAAGAAAATATACAATAAAAAAGTAAGACAAATAAATTGAAAAAAAAAGGCAAATATTGTTAATTAATTTTACCTTTAACTTATGGTGCTCACAGCCATGCTTTCCATTGCATTCCCAATTGTATTTATGTTTTACTTTTGAATGAAATACCATACCTTTCTGTTCATTCAAAATTTATTTATCGTTGTGCATTATGCTTTGGTAAAAATTTAATACAAATTACTGATCAGAACAATTAATTCAAATTAAGAATCTTATTTAATTTAATGGACAGAACCACTCGTGATATATTTAAGCTGAATATTAATATTTAAAAATATTCAAAATAAGCTTTCTTTTGGTAGAATACTCGAATAATAAGTTTCGTTTTGGCATGGAAATTACCAACTAAATTGTTCCGGCCTTTGCTTGATTATCTAACATGACAGATAAGTTTTTGCTAACTCAAAACTCCTAACATTTTATAGGTTTATATAGCTGTTTTGCTCAAAGTTTGTTTATCACATGAATAATTTTATGCCAGAAAAAAAATTAAAGAGTAAATAAAAGAGTTTTTTTTTATATTTTTGTGAACAAAGACATTCAATATTAATTTAAGAAATTGTGAAGATTATTACAGCATATCCTGGGAGTATTTACACGAATTATTTAATTTTAAGCAAAGTTGCTTATTTTTTTCCTTTCTAGAGCTTATGACATAGTGTTGCTTATATAAACATCGTTACTTAACAAATTAATATCATAAATACAATATTTTTCAAATATTATAGGATCCACAAAATTAGGTTAATTTACTCACATAAGCAAGTTTAGTATTTGAGTGAATTTTCATGTAGAATGTTTAAATTTATATGAAATTCTAAGATTCACAATAATAAACAACTTGTCTAAACAACTTATTCTTTTTTATAAGATTCAATTAAAATATTTCTTGTATTAATTATATTAGACTAAAAATATCATTCATTAAAAAAAGAAATATAATGTAATCATTAGAAAAAAGATAAATATTAATGATAATAATAATTTTGAAAAAATATAAATTTAAGATAAATTTATTATTATCAACTAAATTAAACATTTTTTTAATTTTAATAAATTAGGTAATTGTATCTTATATGAATGAAGAAGAGTATAATCTACCTAACCATATCTTAGACCGCCAGCTTATAAATAAATAATCTGGTGAATACGAGCTAGAGGATTAGCATGATCACAAGGTCAATAGAAAAGCCTAGAAATTGAACTTCAACAATTGAAATCCAAATGTTAATTAAGCTTATAAGTAAGTTTACTTGCAATATCAACTCATGATTTCTCCATATAACGCGATGACTTTGCTAGAATTGAGTCAAATGATCTGAAAACGAAGCAAAGTGGGTTGGTTAATGGTAGTGCAGCTATATAGCTGGCTGCCATTTATAGCTAGAGACTGAAGAGTGCAAAATTGGAAGTGTAATCTCTTATGTGAAGTGGGGCGAAGCTTAATGGTGCAAAAAAGGTGGCAAGAGTGCATGAAAGCATGAAATTTCAACACTGATCATGCTCTTGATAGTGCTTTCAACGCGTCTACATATGATGGGTGATGTTCTCTTCATCATATCCATCTCCATGTGTAGTTGTACATCAATTTGCTCTATCATTGGCTGAGTGTTAGGCTGCATCAAGGTGGGACATATTGTTCAATTGTATAATTTAGCTATTTCATATTATATATACATTTACTTTGCATAAATGATAATAATTTATATTTCTTAACTAAGTAGATTCAAATTTTAGTTAATTTTTATAAATGAAATAAATTGTGTTAAAAAAAATACTTAATTTATGTATACTCATGATCTCTTGACAAAAATTAATCACCATTTTTGACATAAACTACTTTGTATCAATACTAAGTTAAAAAAATATTATATATATATATATATATATATATATATATCTTTCATTATTTTAATTTGTCTTAAAATATTTATTATTTTAAAAAATTAACAAAATATTTTATCAATATTCATATATTCTATCCTTTTTAATTAAGATAACTTTCTAAAAAAAGCTATCTTATTGTAATAATTTGTATAATCAATGACTTTTATTTTTTTATGTAATAGCTTTGACTATCCCCAAGCAAAAGACACGAGACAGTAACTTGTAAAATTATTTTATGGCACCGTTGAAATTCCTCCACAACTTGTGTCACTGAAGAAAATAAATATGAATTAAAAGAAATAAGAAATGGCTTACTCTCAAGATGAAAAAATAAATAAATATGAATTAAAATAAGTTATATATAATATTAATAATAACTGTGACACATAAATTTAAATTATATTATTTATTGAAATATTAAAAATTAAATAAGTGTTATTAAAATAATTTAGAAATCTTATACATTGTTGTTCAATTTAGTTAAAATTATGCTTACAATTTTCATAATTTGTAAAAAAAAAATCAAAAAGTTAATTTTTTTAATATTCTTATGTAATTTTCATGAAATCCATGTTGGATATATCTCACTTTTCAGTTCTAGGTAATTGGAAAGCTCTATGGAATCTATCTTTTCCAAATAAAGTGAAGGTTTTTTTTTCTGTGGAGACTCCAATCCAGAGGAGTTCCTTGTCCTTGTAGTTGCTGCTTCTGTGAATCTAACATTGAGAACGATTGGCATTGTTTCATTGGATGTTCTCATGTGATTGTGTGATTGATTGTTGGAGAGACATGGGGCTATGGCATCAGATTCAAGGAGCCACGTCCAGAGCAGAAGGTTTCTCTTATTTTTTGTGTTTAATTTTGGCAGTGCTTCCTGGTAGTATTTTCAGATAAGTGGCCATGCTTTTGTGGTCTATCTAGTGGAGGAGAAATGGTAAGATATGGGAAAATGTGGACAGAATCGTTGCTATTGTTAATGTTCACTAACCAAGGTAAGTTTGCCATGGGTTTTTGTTTGAGAGATGATCCTAGTGCTTTTATTTGCACCAAATATGTTCTTGCTTTTGGGCTTGTTAATTGATATGCTCCTAGCATATAGTGCTTTCCAAGCTCAAGGAATCAATCCTAATTCATTGATATATGTCCATAATTGCTACAAATCTTGATTATTCCTTCTCTACCATACTCTCATTTAATTTAGGCATTTTTATAGCAGGAATACAACAAAACAAGCCAAGTGAGCAGAGCTAGGTGGCGCCATCCGCGCCAAGTTCACGCCATCAGTGCCAGCTGCACCAATTGCAGCATTCCTGTCTGCCATTCCGCGCGAATCCAGCGCCAGAAGTGCTCTCCATCTCAAGGATTCACTGGAATCTCACGCCATCAGCGTGAGATTGACGCCATCAGTGTGGAGGCACGAAATCTGCAACATCTTAGGTATGTTAAGGGTAATTTTGGAGTTTCACCTCTCCAACTATAAATACCAGAACCCACAACTTTGAGAAGGACTTTTTGACGAAAATACAAAGATTAAAAGGTTTAGAAAGAGCTTGGAGGTGCTTAGCTAGGTCTTGGAGTTGTGAGGAGCAAGTGGAGCTTCTCCTTCTCCTTCATCTTCTCCTTGTTTGTTCTTCATCTGAGCATGCTTGTTTTTGGGTTATCAAAGCCAACCATGAATAGGTTTGGCTAGTTTATATTTGTAGTTAGGGTCATACACTTGATGTAAACTTCCATTGGATTGGATTGAATGCTATTATTCTTTATTATCAAGTTATTTTACTTCACCTTGCTTTGAATGGATTATATCTCCTTATTAGACTTGATCATTCTAATAATGTGTTGAGAGCTAGGGTTTACAATAGGAATATTGGGGTTCTAGACTTTGACTTGGGTGAAGTAACATTCTTTACATTATCTAGGAATAGAAATGTATATTTGCGGATGATTTAATGTGTTAACTTAATGCTTTACCTTAGGAAGGCTACTAAGGAATTAGGGTTTTTAAGTGGGTTAAAAGGTTAATGTCACTAAGGAATTAGGACTTGACTAATAATTGCATGAAGACACATTGACTGCTTAACTTGAATAACTGAAGGTAGTAAACAATCCGAATACATTGGTAGGAATCATCGAGTGTGGGTGTCTTGACTACTTTCTTTCTCTTATATTATTTATAATTACGTGTTACTTCTTAATCTTGTCGTAAATCTTACTCATTCAAACACACAAAACACACTTTTACCAAACACTTATTTGTCCAACTTTTAGATATAAGTTATAATACAATTGGTGCATCAATTCTCGAGGGAACGATATCTTATTTTATCACTTATTACTTGAAACGAATGATATACTTGTCGAAATCGCAACAAGTTTTTGGCGCCGTTGCCGGGGATTGGTAACGCTAATTTTATAATAACTTTTGTTCTTTAAGATTGGACACATTTTGTTACTTATCTGCTTCTTGAGTTTATGCGAGGTATAGTTGATCCTGCAACTCTCCAGTTCGATCCAGAAGTAGAAAGGACTGCCAAGAGAAACAGGAAGCTAGCTAAACAAAGAAAAGAAGCAGAAACATCTAGTTCACAACCAGTTGAAGAACTAAACATGGCAGGTAGAGATAACAATCCGCCAAGGCCTGAGGATGAGCTGATGGAGGACATTCTAGCTCCACTCTTCACCAGGCCAACTTCTAGCATTGTCAGGCCACCGATTCAGGCGAACAACTTCGACATCCATCCTTCACTGATCAGTTTAGTGGAGAGGAGCCAGTTCGGTAGAGAGGATGATGAAGATCCTCATGACTTTGTCGAAAGATTTTTGAGGATATATGATACCATTCGTCACCAAGGGGTCTCGGATGATGCTATAAGGTTGCGGCTATTTCATTTCGCTATGAAGGGAAAAGCTCTCAGGTGGTTGGATAGACAAGCATCTAACAGTATCACCACTTGGGAGGAATTGGTAGCCAAGTTCTTTGCTCAATACTTCTCCATGGAAAAATACAATAGGTTGGTGAATGAGATCACCAACTTTACTCAACACGGAGGGGAAACTTTATGTGCAGCTTGGAACCGATTCCAAGAACTAATCCGGAGATGCCCCTAGTATGATATGTCAGTCGGGAAGAAGGTGCGCATTTTATTCAATGGAATAACACCTGAATCAAGACTAGTGGTAAATGGTGCAGCCGGAGGTTCTATTAGATCCAAGACAGCAGTTCAGACCTATGAACTGATTGACTCATTGGCAAGGAATGAGAATGAAAGCATTGCCGCTCAAGCTAAAAGAGAAGTCATTCATTTGGGTAGTGGTGATGCTATGCTAGCGGAGCAGAAATTGTTGTCACAACAGTTAGCCATTCTCAATGCCAAAATTGATAAGCTTGAAGTCTCCAAAGCTCAAGCGTCATCTATCCGGGCAAACTCAGTTGTCTGTGAGTATTGCCAAGGAGACCATGAGTCAAATGAGTGTCCTACATTGGTGGAAGCTGACCCGATCCAAGTAAATAGCGTTTGGTATGACCAAAGACCCCCTCAGAATTATCAGATAAATCAAAATAATGCCTCAGGGAGTAACTATCAAAGGAGGATTCAAGGTGGAGGTTTGGATTACAAATCCAATCATTATTTGCAACCTCCACAGATTCCATCTAAAGAGCCATCTGACTTGGAGAAGGCAATGTTACAACTGATAAAGACTACCGATGATCACATCCAAATCACAGATGCTTTTATAAATGAGACTAGAGCTCATCACAAGAATCAAGATGCATCTATCCGGAATTTGGAAACTCAAATTGGTCAGCTTTCAAGACAACTTGCTGAAAGACCTCAAGGGCAATTTCCTAGTGATACCATAATGAACCCTAAAGAGCATATCAAGGTCATCACTATGAGGAGTGGAATTGTTATCACACCTAAGGAGAAGCCTGAGATTAAACCAAAAGAGGCTGAAGAGGAAACCACTAACATTGTTGAAATTTCATTAGGAGACAAGCTAAGTTGGTTACTCATCTTTTAACAATGGCGGTGAAATTTCATACTAGCCACTAGGTTTATCATTACATACCATCTCCGGATCTCTATTATTATTGAAATGAGTTGAGCTGTTCTCTTAAAAAAAAAATGTTGAAATTTTTTGCTCCCAATGTTGTGTCATTAACTGTGCATCCACGTGACATGACACGAGGTAGCAAGAATCAAAATGACTAAGGAAATTAAAAGAGAGGGATTTGGGTCTTGTTTGATTCCCTTTTGCCTTTTCATTTTAAAAACATTTTGAAGATCAGTTTTAAAAAGCTTTGAGAAAATAATTCTATTTGGTAATTTTTGCGTCGAAAATTGAGATGAAAAAATAAAATAAAAAACTTGCATTAGATGTACCAAAATGTTTTTATTTTATTTTTTTTCATCTCAAAAAAATCTTGCATTAGATTATTTCATTGGATTGAATTCTTGCATATACCTCTTACAACCAGATTCAGCATTTTTTAAATAAGATTGAATATCGATTAATTATTGCTTTATCGGTTAACTATTTTATGTTTCACTATTCTCCACAGATTTTCTTTCTTGAGGATTGTAAAGCCCAATTTAATGTGCTATGAATGGCAGAAGTTTTCTTTTTAACACTTATCAGCAAGGAAGAGTGACTACACACATTTTATGTTTGTTTCAATAATTACCGCAAATCCATTAGTGACAACTAACTATTTTCTGTGTTTTCAAGTTTTTGAAAGAGACATGAAAAATTGAGAACGAAAACATCTAAATTTTGTTTTCACTTCTTTTTTTCTTTTAAAAAACATTAAGAGATTAGTTTTTTAAAATTTATAACTCAAACAAGTTTTCTAATTTTAGAAAACTGAACTATTTTTGAAAACTAATGAAACAGGCTCTTATTTTTTTTAGCCTCAGACAAAGGGTTTGACAAACATTCTGGAAACAAAGTCCAACGATGTTTGCCGATTACAACTTGCCAACTCTTTCATAACGCATAAAAAAAACAATCGTAAAACACTTGAAAGGTTGTACAAGTATGAAATCAATAAAAATGAAATTATTTAATTTTTTTTTAACTATAAATAATCAAGTTATGTTTTTTTTTAAAAAAATACCTGCAAAAATTGTTTAACAGCATTAGAACAAGGAAAATAAAACATACCAAAACCAATGACATTATAAACCACTATCACAATTCGAACTGCTCAGCACATGGAGTTAAACAATAAAAAAAATCAATTGATGCTTAAATACTTTGTACTTAATTAGCAATTTCATAAACTGTCAATAAACTACCAAAACTTTGAACTAGTCTTTCCCAACAAGGATTGCATACTAGGAACTCAAGTACTACCCTACCCGTTACTACTAGCAATCAAAAACATTTCAAGCAACGGGAACCACCTCAATATCATTTGCCAATACAGCAGGAGGCTGGTTGTACTCTTCTTCCTCCTTTGGAGTGTGGATCGTGACAAGATCAGGAAGGGGAGTTTTAGGACCCTGTTTCCCTTTAGGATCCCAATCAAGCATGATCTTAACCTTGATACCAAGAACACCCTATATGACAATGAAGAAAAATCTATTTGCATTTAGCAACATCAATCTATTAAGAAAAACAATGAGCCAACAACATGAAAATCCTAGTGCTGAAAGAAAATCTATCAGGTGGTTTTGAAGAAAAAAAAATCAAACCTGTCTTAGTAGCACGTGTCTCACAGCTGAGTCAATGTAATCCTTGACTGGTTGTCCAGAAGAAATCATGTATCCATCCTTGAATTTCATGGACTTGGCTCTCTGAGCTCTCAGTTTTCCACTAACAATGACCTGCTCAAGTCAACAAACAATTACAACCACACCATTACATAAAGCAGTACAATATTAGGAGTCCATAAAACAAACCTCGCATCCTTTGGCCCCACTTTCCATCACAAATCTTAAAACACCATAGCAAGCCCTGAAATAAATAGTTTAAGATACATAGAGATTATAATTTTGCCACAGGGATGCAGAAGAATTGTATTCACACAAAAAGACAAGGAAAATTTAAAAACACCCAGGCCATAAAAACACATTAGTAAAGTAAAATATGGAAACATGTAGCTACAGAAACACAGGTCTAAAATGAGAAGCTACCACATACCACCTCAAGGTGCACACTACCATTAGACACCAAGGTACCATCTTACATAAGTATAGCCAAATCTAAAAGAAATCCTCAGTGTATTACAATTAGCCAACAAACAATAAAGTAAGAAGCAAAAGAATAAGTTTCCGTCTCACAGCATATAGCAGGTTGCAAAGAAGCAGCTATCATGTTGTGATGGCTTCATACGGAATTTTCTCTTTGTTTATGAACAAGGCATTTAACACCATGCAAGGGAGAGCTAGGATTAGGGATTCAATCATGGTATCATCAAGTAGTCCCCAATGTACTTAATGCCAGGTTAACATCTAAGACTAGGTATACACCTATGAACAACAATAGTAAAATTACCGGTAAATAAATTGTTAAACCAAATCAAATAATATAAACAGGTGATCTAGCTTTTACATTAATCCACCATGATGAAATAAACATTAAAACAAGTAATGATAAATCACATCACAAACTATAAGAATGCATTAGCAGAGTAACATGTTATACCTGCGAACAGCGAGGCCACCGAGAAGCTTGTAGCGAAGCGACTCAGCCTGAGCAATGGCACAGAGGCCTCTGTTGTTGACCTTCTCCGCATAAAGCTCGACGCTGTTCTCGGGAAATTTGAACCTCTTCTGCACCACTGAGGTAAGTTCCCTAATTCTCCTTCCCTTCTCACCTATATATACAATCAAAACAACACAATTTATGAACTAATTTATGAACGAAAATTCGATCCCACAAATTTAACGGAAGGTTACAGAAACAAACGCACCGAGAACGGCTTGGGTTCTGGTGGCTCTGATGATAATCTCGGTGCGCATCGGCGTAACC
Organism: Glycine latifolia; assembly: GCA_013407115.1. Lineage (NCBI taxonomy): Eukaryota > Viridiplantae > Streptophyta > Magnoliopsida > Fabales > Fabaceae > Glycine > Glycine latifolia. The sequence goes on along the minus strand of CM023949.1, from coordinate 24,366,604 downwards.
CTAACCTCCACGCCGGAGTAACCGTCCTCCGCCAACTCACGTGTCAGAACCTCGTTCAGTTCGGCGAAGAACACTCCATCCGCCACAAACTGCACATTAATAACACCATTCAATTTGCAGTTTCACTTTCAAACACAATAGAAAAAATAAATTAAAAATCATAGATTCATTGTACTACTGACCTTTCTCTTCTTGCTCATTTGAGTTGCCATGTTTGCCAATGGAAGAAGAGAGCACGATCTGGTTATGATCTAAACAAAGCAGTGACTACAAACCCTAATTCTTGAAAAGTAGGGCGTTCGGAAGAGATAAAGAATGTATATATAGGTAGAGAACGCAGTTGATCCAACGGTTCAGATTACTTTAATTTTTTTTGTGTACTGTAGTTTCCAGGTTTTCTTAAATATTAATAATTAATAATAATAACAATTAAATTATTATTTTGCACCTTACTTTATCTTATTAGAGAAAAATAGTTCTTATTTGTATTAAAAAATAATAATCTTCGCAAAACTTAGTGATTTCGTAACACTCAAATTAGTAGAATTACTGTAATATATTATACTAAATTGAAAATAATTACATGTATAAAGATAAAAAAAATATTTTTTATAAATTTTATATATGAATTAATTTTTTTTATTTGGTTTCTATAATTTATTGTATTAAAATTTATGATATTACAACTCCAATTAGGGATATTAACAAATTGGATTGGTTAGATTTTGTGGGAAAATTAATTTGATATATATTTGTCAATTAAACTAATTTGATCTATCTCAAATAGTGTCCAGAGAAATGTTGTAAATTAGTGATCTCAACTTAAGCATTAATTGTTCACATTTGATTTTGAGTCTCCATATTTTACATAAGTCACTTATGAGAGAATTTCTTTTTGTTTATATAAATCGCTCATATAACTTGTTCAATCAACTAAACTAAATTCTTTTAATTAAATAATTAGATGTAAATATTCAAGAGTGTTTTAATACACGTTTTTATAGTCTCATTTAGTACTTAAGAATTAGCAAAATCCCGTTAACCTGAGGCCAAAACACCTGAACAAACACACTAAATCGTTCACATCCAAATCCAACAATATATCTGTAATCTAACTTGTTGCGCCAACAACAGGTCATAGTTTCAAAGGTTGTACAAATACAATAAAAACCAATTTTACTTTTACAGCACAAAGTACCTCAAAAGTTCTCAAATTAAAATATTGGTCTGGATAAATTATAGAAAATATATATAGTTTTAAAATAAAAAACAAGACAATTTTATTTACCTTTTATCTCCAAATTTTTCAACAATAACTCCATGAGAACCTTTATTTCCTGCACTTCCACTATTGAATCAAACACCTCCCATTATATTCCAAAATAGAATGAAAGATGTAGAATGCAATAATAGGAACAGCCCTCCATGAGATACCAAGCTATACCTTAATCATACTGGATCCCAATGCACCCAAAATAAATTATACAAAGCCTACTTGTATCCAAACACATACATATTGTAAAAAAAAGAAAAAGTGAACCCAATAATTATCAGTAGGCATGATGCATGTTAACAATTTCAGAGTACCCCATACTTTAGAAATGTTCTCCTTTCCTTTGCCTTGATCATGTGACATTCAAATAATAGAACTTAACGCAACAAAACCACTCGGTTTTCCACACATATAATTAAAATTACTCTTACAAGATACACAAGCCTTCAGAGCATTGATTGAAGGGTAATGCATGCAAATTAAAACAAGTTTCTTCCTTGTTTTTCCTCATCGGAACTCCCTCATTTATCACTAACCTTATAATAGAAAAATAGGAAGAAAGTAAAAGAATACACTTGAAACAACAATTACACATATCCTAGGTAATAATGGTACAATATGAATTCTCATTTTACAGTACTCACGATTTTAAAAAATACGAGGATTATTTCCAGAACCTTGTTTAAACGATAATACAGTCTGTTAGTAGAAAAAGGAACTTATTATCTTCAATCAGTAAGTTATGTTGATCTATTCCGCTTCATATTCTGTTGATCAGATCTTCAGCAACTACAAGAATTATGCACATGCAATGAAAGAATAATGACTCCAATTTTCGGTTTTTCAATTCCTTTCACCTGCACCTGAACAACACAGGTATTAGCAATCTTACTTCCCTCGTTTTCTAGCTTGACAATACATACTAATAAAAAGTTAGCATATGTAACAGAAGAGGAATGGAACAAGTTAGTTTCCACAAGTATGAAAAATTATATGGAAAAATGACAATGAAGGATGTTTAAAAAACATGGACCATGATGTAATTAAGAGGGACAAAAAACTTTTTACCACTAAATGATCAATATATTCAAAACTAAATATCATGCATTCCACCATGACCAAAATTAAGTTAAAACCCCTTTTACAAGCCTTTCCCTATTAAAAAATGGAAATCACACTGGGAGAACTGACAACCCTATTTCTCACACCCAACGAAGACTTGTATAATAATCAACACCAAGGTAACAAAAATAAAATCTTCATTCTATTAGCTTAAGCATCGTCATCTACAATCATACATACTGCTGCTAGTCAATCGTGCATTCAGTATCAGATAGCTTGGTATATATGTAGTACCAATTTCAATAAAAGTGATTATGCAAATTACTTGGGGACTAATTGTATGGGGATAAAAATGGAAAAGTGGAGAGAAACCTATTGCCGATTTATTAAGATAAAATATTTCACAATGTCATGCAGATAGATACAATCATGCAAAGGAAATATTCGCAGGTAGTTCCTACCCAACAGTTGCATCACTATCTCACAAGTTCCCAGTCCTCTTTTGACATGTCATAAATTTCAACACAACCATCCTCAAACATGATCTGCAAAAGCAAAAATAAATGCATGTTCATATTTGATGACAATTTTCATCTAAATCATGAAAATCCAACCAAAGAATTGCTTACCGAGTGTTTTCGGGAATATTTATTAAATCGTTTAATAATTCCAAATCTGTAGGATTTTAAGAATGAAAATGATCAAGGTTATAATCTAAGTCATAAACTTTTCATAAGACAGGGTATCACAATTAAAAAATAGACAATTTTAGCACACCTCTCATTTTCAAGCTGTTTTATCCTAATAACTTCACCAATGCAATTGTGTAAGCACTTTGGTTGGTCAACAACACGAGAACTTCCTGAAAACCAAGTACACAAGAAAAAGGGACATTTTATAATATAGAAGATAAATTCAAATAGGAAGTGATCACAGAATTTATGCATATTTTCTTTCAGAAGGAAAATTAAATAGTATATAACTAATAAAATAAAGCAGCAAGCTTACCAATTTGCAAACCTCCATTCTGATAAACCTGTCCAGACAAAAGTACACAATTAATCAACAAGACAGATCTTCATAACTTAGTATGTATGTAGTACATACCAATTTCAATAAAAGTGATTACGCAAATTACTTGGGGACTAATTGTATGGGAATATAAATGAAAAAAAAAATGACAGGATAGAATGATTGGTAGCACCTTTAAAATGGGAATGTGCATTCCCTCAAATGAAGAATGAATTCCCTCCATAAAGGAGAGCATGTCTAAAATACTATTCTCTTGGGAATCATTCTAATATATTTTTTACCTTTTACATCTTTTCAAACAAGAAATTACCCTAACATCACAAACCCAAAATCTCAAATCAACTATACTTCTTCCACAATTTTCTAAAGTAGAGCTCTTTCCTGTTAGAGTATAGCAGTATTGAACATAACCAGGCACCTAAGTAGTTAGTATGTTAGCTTGTGCAGTTGTAGCCAGTGTTCACATTAGGTGCTAGACACATATGCTGAGTCAGCACAGCTGTTGTAACTGAATTCAACTGTCACTGATCTGTACCCTCCTATAAATGGAGTCCTCTCCAGCATGATTCTGTTTTGGTGAATGAATTCAGTTTCTCTTCTCTGATTCTCTATTCACTGCTAACTTTTCTGTATTTGTTTGTTTGTTAGAGACATAAAATCATTTATGGTCCTTCATCCAGTAACTTGACCATTTATATAGGCTTGGACATTTGGAAAGATCATCTCCCTAAGAGCTTAAGTTCGTTCATTGGTGCTCCAATTCTTCATAATTTTGACTTTCAGCCCAAGGTAAAGAAGCATGTGCATTATTCATATTATAAGTCCAATGGGATCATGCAAGAAGGGATTTCTTGACACTTATTAAAACATTCATCAGCCTTTAACAGCATAAGCTTTTAGGTTTGTGTTTGTTTCAAGGTATCAAGAAGGATTCCAAGAAAAGTAAACTTGGGAATATCACATTTGTATGTTTAGTAAAAGTTTTGAAAAAACAATCCCAAGAATTGTTGATTCCCAGAATATATATTACATATATAATATATAATATAATGTTCATACTTGTCATACTTCTTATTCACATGGTGAAAGGTGGGTAATGGAAGTTACTTTCAACAATATCTACCTATACCCAATCTATTTTGCCACATGTCTTTTTCCAATTTTATTTTTTCAATTTTCAATAAAATATTTTTTTAAATTACCAAATGCCATCTAATGGAGAAATGGTCTCCGACATTTCAAATAGTGCACAATAGCAGAGCACGCTACAGAGGTCGCCGTAGCAAAGCAATTTAGTGTAGTGGCCGTAACCAATCAAATAGAGGGCTGAAAAGTGGCCACGATAGCAGCGCTACGTGTTGATTCCAAAACAGCCCTTTGGATAGAGAAGTCAGGACTTCTTTCGGAGGCTATTTTTGGGATTTTGATAGGATCCGGCAATCAACAATAGGGAAGAGTCCTTTCCAGGTCTACACCCAGAGGCCCAAAACTCTTAAGCCCAACATGCCTAAGGGCAGAAATTATAAGTTAAGGGGAAGGTTGTTAACTTGTTATAGAGAGAGAAAGTGGTTGTGAAAATGATAAAGACACATGGCGTTTTAATTTTTGACAGCATACATATGGCTTTTTATTGTTAATTATGAACATTGTGAACTTTGAGTAACTTTTATCATTCTTGAGAATTTATACTTGGTTGTCAAACTCTCGAGTTAACTCTAAAACTCTTACAATTTTATGAGAGTCTACATAGACAAAAAAAGGGGCTAACTCTCGATTCAACATTTTTTTGGGTAAACTCTAGTAAAAACTCAATAAACTCATGTAAACTCACATAAACTCCCAAGTCAAGTAGCGATCCAACGAGATTGAAATCACCTATAACTCTTACCCCCATAGACCCCACAATGACAGAGTTTTACCTTGACTCATGATTTGAAGAAATTAATGTCATTAATAGGTTATTTAATATTATTTTTCTATTATGTAAACTCTTATGAGTTTACAAGTCAACTCTACGAGCTGAGTTTATGAAAGATCTACGAGTTTACATAAACTCTCAAGTGTGACAACCTTGAATATATATGTATATACACTACATAAATTATTATATAAATAAATTTAAAAGAGCGGCTATTCCATTGTCCACTATCCACTATAGCACTTTTGAAGTCGTGCCACTATCTAGGATATAAAACATGAGAATATAAGCTCAAGTACTCCCTCTGTTCCTATATATAAGACCCAATTACCTAATTCATCAAGATTAAGAAAAGTGGTTAATTTAGTTGGTAGCAATAAATTTTTCTTAGACTTGTAACTTTTTCCAAAACTGTCCCTGTAATTAATATTTCTCTCTCTTCTAATTGTTTGTGAATACATTCTCTCTCTTTTTTAAATTAGGTGTATTTCTAGTCTAAAAATAATTAATGCAAGAAACATTATAGATTGGGTCTTATAAAAAGGAACAAGCATCATTTTAACTTGGGTCTTATAAATACGAACAGAGGGAGTATATTAGATTACCTGGAAATAAATAAAAAATAAAAAAAGGAATCTTGGTAAAGTAATATTGCCAATTTAGGAATAGTTAGCCACTCATGTGTCTAATAAATTGAAGACCAGTATAGGAAGAGACCAACTGTTCAAGAAATAGGGACATGGAGGTATGCACAAATGCAAATTATACAAAGCCAATTACTAAGAGGAGATTCACATCAGGGTACTCTATGTATGCTTTTAGGCAGTAAAAACCAAAATGTTGTGTGATCATCATATGTGGGTGCAGAATTTTGGGCTTTGGTAAAAGGGATTTATGAGCTATATTATTGATGAAGATCATAATTGATGACCTCAAAATAAAATATGAGGCCTTTTGTGACAAGCCAGTCATTGGTATTGCACCCAACCCGGTTCAACGTTATACAAACAGAACATGGAGATAAACTAGCACTATATCAAGGAGGAGCTGGATAATGGTCTTCTAGTTATAGTGCATGACCATGTAGGGTTTCAATTGGAAGTAGTATTGTCAAAGGATTTCCTACAGAGCGATTCTGACATCTTTTTGGCAAACTAGGAAATGATAGATGAATTCAAGAAATTAAGGCTATGTGAATTCTGGAGGAAGGGAGAATAAAGAAAATGAAGGACAAGTCAATTCATCTCATGACTTATGATGGAGCCAATACCAGTAAGAGCAAGTCGGGTAAAAAAGACAAGGGCAAACCCCAATTAAAGGTTAAAGAGGGAGAAGTCCATAAAGAGAAGAAGTGCTACTTCTGCAAGCAGAGTGGCCACTTCAAGAAAGATTGTCCGAAAAGAAAGAAATGGTTTGAAAAGAAAAGCATATTTTATATATCTGTAAATTTCGAATCAAACCTTGTTGAGGTACCAAATAATACTTGGTGGCTTGATTAAATGGGATGTGAGCATGTTAACTATTTGAATTTTAGATGTTCTTAAATTAGGTCTACCTTTATGGAGATTTTCATATTTTTTATGTATATTGTGCATCCAACTCACTGTCAATACATTTAAAGTTTATGGCTTTATCTTATATTCACTGTAATTCATTTAAATTATATGGAGTTTAATGATTTTTTATCGTGTTTTTGAAAAAGAATTAACTTTATTTTTTTCCTGTTCCATTAGTCTTTCACTCTGGCATACCAAACATAGGAATATAATCAAATTATTAATCATTTATAACCATACAAAAATATGACAAGCGGATGATCACTCCATTGCTTTCCCATTCTCATTTCCAATGGGAATCATTCTAGCAATCAAGCAGGCAGAATTTATAAAGAGAAACTGAATGCAATAATAACAAAATTTAAGTTAGATACTAGTTACATCCAAGTCCACATGCCAATATTAAAGGATTCAATAGAGAAGCAACAAGGTAAGTAGTTACTAAACATAATGGCTAAATAAGAACATTCAGAATTTGTACGTGAAAAACATTACAGCATTCCGTTTGAAATTTAGAGTAAAAAAATGAAACAGGCCGAGGCTGGTGTAAGAACACAATCTATTCATCCTACCAAAGCATATAAAACAATGCCCTAACAATTCAATCACCACATTTACTGGGCTTGTGTAGTGGTCAAACTCATCATTATTCAATCCTGTGACCCTCCGCCCCTAATCTTTTTACTAAAATACTGGAGTTTGTTCTTTTAGGTTTTTTTTTAATGTAAAATGGAATATAACGCCTACTAATAAATTTCCAAAATAATAAACAGAGAGAATTGATAGACTTTCTGAACACAAATTAATACCCAAAAATAAACGATAGGTACAGTGGAAAAATAAACAAATGGAATACATTTCTTCATAACCATAATATAAAGATGCTGAAATTCAATTTATTTAGTACTTTGTTATTATTCAAGAGTCATAGATCATGGAGATTAGAGAGAGTATATCTTCTCTAGTTAGAATGGCTATTTTTTACGAGAATTTTTATGAGAAGATGAAGCCACCTGATATGCCACTAATTTTAATGCAGCATCTGAAGAAAGTTTAGGCTTGGTAGGTCGGACACCCAACTTACGCCTACACTCAGCAGCACCACAGTGGCAATCTTGATCTGCACCAAATTGAACAAACCTGCTACGTAGTTAGAAACATAGATAACCAGCCAGTCATGCTAGCATAATTCTGGAGAGACCAACAACTCCAAAACTTTCCAGAGGCATAAATATCTATACAGAAAATATAGTTCAACAGAAAGGGTGTAAGCAAAGAAACAGGAAAGTGTTTCATACTGGTAATCATAAGTCAGATGCTCGCCCTTTTGTATGTCACTAGTTGCAAATATGCCAATTCTTGTTTCACCATCAATTATCCTTAATATGGAAAAAAAAAAAGAAAATGGACTTGTTAGAAGAAGTTCCTAACTCCTCTATTAAACGATGTTTCGATAAAATACCAAATATTGCTACAAACATCATACGAATAAAACAATCAGTAGTCAACCATTTCTGCATCTCAGTATTGGGGCAGCAGCTATGATTGATGTATCTTGATTTGTTTCCCTTATATGTGGCATCTATCACCATATCTCGGTTGATTTCACATAAGTAGAAGTTTGTTTCCCCACGATGTTTCATGTTCCAAAGCCTTTCCTCACATGTTTTGTCATCAATGACTGTAGAGAAAGGCAACACTTGTAAGTCGTAAGTAGCTTTTATAATAATAATAATAATAATAATAATAATAATAATAATAATAATAATAATAA
>CM023949.1:24317553-24357979 GCA_013407115.1 Glycine latifolia | reverse complement strand
AAAACAAATAAACCCTCAGGAAACAATTCACTATAACCTTCTCCAACATATTCAATGACAAACTCCCCAAGCTTGATATCTTCATCCGCCACAATTCCAGAACCACATTTCTCAGTCTACAGAAATAAATATATTGCTCGGCATTTTAAGCGAAGAATATCAAAAGAGACATGCAAGTAATTACAAATTCAAATAAGCTAGAATATAATATGAGCACACATCTATCTATGTGCAGAAAAAATAAGGTATTGGGATGATAGAAAAGTGGTGGAGATAAAGGGGAAAAAAATGAGGAGATTCAATTAAGAAAGGAATATAATTATTAGTTTCCAAAATCTCCAATTTACTGATTTTATTAGTTTGTTTAGCAAAAATGAATAGAATAAAGACTAAAGAACTTTCAAGACAAAAAATAGAAAAGGAAAATACCTCCTGTAAGTAAGGATACACACTGCAATATAAACACAAATTAAAATGGAAAACGAAAAGAGCAGCTAAACTAGATAACCATATGCCCAATACATGCGCATGCAAACATTACCTTGACAAGGTTCAAAGACCTCTAAACAGAATCATGATTTTGCAATGAAAAGAAAATACAGGAAAAACTTAAGAGTTAAGAGAACTATATTAAAACAAACTTGGAAAAAATCCTGAGCCAGAAATTTATACCTTGACCAATTTCATCTTTTTCACAGGACGATTCTGAAATGGTTTGTTGAGACAGGAGCTCCCACATTTACAGCCTGATGAACAGCTAGACAGAAGCATTCTACAGGAACAACCAACATAATAAATGAATATGACTCAAAATTATGTTGACTTTGCATCTGTAATATTATATATTACATAACAAACAAGTAGAGAGTTTATGTGATAAATAGTAAAACAGTCTATTCTAGGTGCACCAGCAAAATCTAGAAACAATAACAATTTAAGGTAATGAACCTTTCAGCCATGGAACAATTTTGCATATTTTGTTAAACTTATGGAACCAAAACCAATCAAAGCTACACCATCCCATTCTTTGATGGTTTTGTGGGGTTTGAGGAATTTAACATGCTTTCTATGTCATGCTCAGCTTGGGAAATAATCATTATCAGGGTTCAGGTCAGGCAACAATGAGAATAAACAGCAATACCAATAGTGACTATATGATAAATTGGATATGCTTAAGCAGAACTTCATTAACCACACCCTATATAACACATTGAAACACAAGTACTCAGACAGACACCAAAATTAACATTCTGAAGAAATAATGATTTTGGATGGTTGGCTGGCTGCTGACAATAAACTTTTATAAATTTCATAAATAATAGAAATTAAGGTAGATTCAGGAACATTACTTAAGATGTGGGAGTCAGCATGTCCTAGAAATGAGAATAAAATAAACACATGAAAATTGCCATAAAGCACATACAAATGGATACTCACCCACAGTGGCAATCTCTACCACATACACTAGTAGATCCAGGGGAAGGAGTACATGAACAGAATATGCCATCATCATCAAACCGGGATCTCTTGACCTTCTTTGTGAGATATATATCTAAACAAACAAAAATAGAAGATTATCTAAAACTATGCACCATCAAAACAGACAAACTAAGTATAACAGGATTAAATACTTCAGAAGCAATGAGGAAATTACAAACAACTGAAGATTTCAGTTATTATACAAATTCACTCATAAATCAAAGATTATACTGCTCTACATGAGAGATACACAGTTATTGTGAACATTTCAGAACATGTATGAAGGATTACTGCGTTTTATATAGGTGTACTGCATTGGCTTTGATTTATTAAACCAATCTGGAAGTTCAAAGTCTCCAGGTTCTCCAAGCTCCTTCCCCAACTTGTTGAATACAGATCCAAAACGAGTCTGCTCAGGATTCTGTTAAAGAGAAAAAGAAAGGAACTCAAATCAACAGACCAAATGCAATACAAAAGGCAAAGCAAGAGACTACAACAACATATATTCTATAAGAAGTAACATTGATAAGGAAACCCATCAAAACCAAAACAAATTGTTTGATTAAAAAAGCCATCATCTTAACTTAAAAAGACCAAATTAAGAGATATATACAGCAAGAATAAAGCAAATGAAGTAGGAGATGCTTTATAAAACTTCAGTTATAAATTATAAATAGTTTCCACAAGAGAACAATGCTGGCAATTCTCAAAAGAAAAAAAGAAGTGTACACAGAACAATGCTGGCAATTCATGTTAACTAATTTCTATGCACTTGGCCAATCCCAATATTATCACATTGCAATATTTTAAAGAACTGAAGAGAAGGACTAGTCAAAGGTTACTCTATAACATCAAACAACCTTTTTCATGGCAGGCATGAAATCTGAGAGAGTACTGGATATTCCTATGTGATCAGCTTGTATCTCAGTTTCTCAATAGAAGCTCAAACCATAAAGCGGATTTTGAAAATCAAGACCACATACAAGACTTACTTCATTCCTTCAAATGCAAACCTTGCCTACAACAACATAAAGAAAAAATTATCAGATTTAAGCAAAAAGGCGTCAAAAATTTATCCTTAAGTTGAAGTTCCAAAATCAATAAATCAAAATTAGCATCCTCAATCAGATACATACATAAATAGATTTTCACACATATGTTAGTGCAATGGCAAACAGAAATTAGACAGGAAGAGCAGCAGAAAGATGGTTCAATACTTGTCCCTTTTACACTGTCGAGCAAAGTCAGGAATTGAAAAACAATTAATACAAAATGGATGGTTCAATAAAAAACTACAATATGAAATTTTAGAAAAATATAAAATCAATTTATCTGCAAACACAAACATCTAAAGCAGATTCCTAACAATCCTACACTATCCTGGTGCCAACTTTATTTTTTTATTAGATCCATACTGAGTTATGCCTTCTTAATCTGCAAAGGGAACTCATGGTGTTATAATAAATAATATAAAATGAATAGTTAAACATAACTTCTTTTTAAGTCTTTGTAACCACTGATAACTGCACTTTCTCTGTTAATCAATTTTACAATTTTGAAATTTGAATGCAGAAATAAGTGTCAGTATAGGAGGAGAAATTTAAATTTAAATTTAAATTAATATTGAAAAACTAAAAGAACCCTAGCAACAGGCACAGGGTTTGGTTTATACACACCAGCAAGGATCAATTTAATTTCCTAAAATCAAATTCAGAAGAAAACCTCCAAGGTGCAAATCTCTTCCTTCTATTAATTCCATTAAACCCATGACCCATATTTGGGGGAATACAACTTATCCCCCTTCTTCTCCCCAACTTGCTATCTGTTGACATTTGAGACTTCTTTCCTTTCAAAATCTTCCCCGTACCTAATCTTTTAACTATTTCATTATAAGTCATTATATTGCATCTGACAAGTCCTACTCTTATAAAGCCAGTTGCTCCAAAAACCACCAAATAAAACGAGTGTCTGACTCCCTTTATAGCCCCTACTCACTCACTTTCCATTTGTATGGAAGACAAAGAGACTATAAGAGGGAAAAAAGGTTCTGAAAATTTTTAAATTAAAATGAGAGAAACTAAAAGAAATCCTACATTCACAAAACACAATTCTCCCCTCCCCCTTCGCTATTCTACTTTTCCCTTCATCCAAACAAGAGAATAATTCTAAAAGAAAAAGAATTCAAAATTGAAAAATTCAAACTTTTTCCCCCTTGTTTTCAAAAAATCACAATTGAAATCCTACATTCAACAAATCACAAACAAGAGAAAATTCAAAAAAGAAAAAGAAAAATCCTCTACCCGTTTTCTCTCCCAGGACTTAAACACAACACGGAGTGAGAAAACCAGTGAAGGGGCGAGAAATTAAACAGAAAAGAAGAAGAAGAAGACGCAACAATACACACACAGCGTTAGTAAAAGAAACAATTTTGGCGAAAACCCATGAAAGATTGTAACAAATGCTAGTGGGAACAGTGAAGAAACATGAGAATCACAAAAGGGTTGGAATGGAATCAGCGAGAATCCAAGAGGAAATTGTAGAAGCAGAACAAGTACAGTGGAGAGGGGCAAAATGAGAAAAGAAGAGAGAGAGAAGAAAGAACCTGAAATGGGGTTGGAGAAGAACAGAGTAAGCGACTGGAAAACGAAATGGAAGCCACGGTGAACGTATTTATATAACAATCACAAAAAAAAGAAAAAGAAAACGTCGAGTGCCGTTCGTTGGTTGAATCTCAGTTGATGCTTTTAGACTTCAAAGTTCAAATTACATCTGATTCAGAACTTCTTCACAATAGATATTTCTTATTTTTTAACATATTTAATTAATTTAATTTAATAGGCTTAAATATTTTTTTAAGTCATTTTAGTTTATCATTTTTCGTTTTTGTTTTTTTAATTATTTTTTTCATTTTTATTATATTTTAATCTTTATAGTATTTTAAATAATTTTTTTATACAGTTTAAAATATATTTTTTATTAAGTGTTATTTAAAATATTTAAAAAAATAAAATACAAGAAAATAAAAGCAAAAATGAAAATGAAAAAAGCATGACAGAGAACATTTAAGTCTATTTAATAATTATAGAGTAACTATATATTGAAACGAATGGTAGGAAATTTAAATTTAATACAAACTTTGTTATTTTATTTGAGAAAAAATATATTGAAAGCAATTTGGTTTAAATTTAGGAGTTAAAATAAATAGGCAAGAAAACAGTGGCTTGGGACCACCGATCAAATTCAAAATTATCGATGCCAGGAGCGAAATCACCACCTTATCAGAAATGTTAAGACCAACTTGCAAGTAGGGGCCAGTCTGTACTGTAGTGTGTATAGATCCCATCATAGAAAAATTATATTTTTATCCCCACAAAATAAGTTTAATATCATTAGTGTTATAAAGTTTTATGTTAAAATCATATTGGTCTTGTTAGATAGTACTTCTTAAAATCAATTTTAAGTTATAATTAGATTATTATATTCTAAGTTTTATGTTTAATACTTTTTTATTCATTGGAAAAGATACAAAGTTTTTTTATATTGTTTTATCCGATTCCACATTACTCTGAGTACATGCACTATAAAATCAAATCCTCACAGATCTATTACGCTGGCTTGGAGTGAAGTCTAATGTTTGGTCTGACTTTAATTATTATGCATAAATAATAGCTTATTTTTCAAAAGCTCTTTCAGAAAGTTAGATGTAACAAGTAATTATTTCTCCATAATAAATTTAACCAAACTACTCCAAGACTGTTTTTGGATTGATGCAAAGGAAAAGAGTTGAGTGGAATGTAATGATGTTAGTTTCAATTGTTTGGATTTGAAATAAGATAGAATAGAATGGGATCTTTTCATTCCATCCAATGTCCCCTCTCCCTCCCTTTTCTTTCCCTCATTGTCTCTGGGGTATGGGGTGGAACTAGTTTTTTTTTTTTAAATTACATGACACAAAAATCTGCTAAAACATAAAATTATAACTTTATTCCATTCCACTCAGCATTATACATCTAAACATAGCCTAAAGATGATAATGTAAGAAAGCCCCCAAGGAGGCAGAAGAAAAAAACAGAAGAGGTTACAGTTTAACTTTAGATGGAATGGGGATGGAATAAAATATATAATTTCAAAACCTAAACAAATTTTTGTGAACTTTTGGTACCAATCGACAAGTCAATGAAATTCTATTGGATGTTCTTGATATATTCTTATATTCTTCCTTTCCTACTGTTTCCAATGCATCATCCTCTGAGCTAAACAAGTCTCCATTTGATTCCTTGTGTTTCAAAGCTTCAGCTTCATTTACAGCCTAAAAAGGAAAGATTGTGAAGCATGAGAAACACAGACATGCCAATGAATTATTTTGGGCAGAAACAGTTTTAGCAATCTGTAGCCTTACCCCATCATAGCAATGTACTGCACAATCTTTAATACCATGCAAGTAATCTGTAATCACGTGCAGAATGTGACAAAAAAATTAGTTAAGAACAGAAGAGGTTAAGGTTCATAAATTTATTATATAGCTTTATACAAGGGTTTACTATAGAAGTTGAGAATAACCTGAGTATGCCTTGTCCTTGAAGATCAGTAAGCTGCGAGGCATCAGTAAAATGGAGAATGGATGGTGACCATCAAACCACTTATCTTTCCCAATCTCAAAAGTTCCTCCATCCAAATTTTTGTTAATATCCTCTTCGGAATCCTGTTTGAATCTTGCATGGGGAGTGAAGTCCATGACAACGGGAGATCCAAGTGATAGAATAGCTACTACTGGAAAATAGGTAGGACCATCCTGGTGTGGCTGTAGAATAAAAAACTTCATTGAAAAATAGTAACACACACAAAAATGCATTGTAGAGCTCACTTGTGATCAGCTGATCATCATATAAACATAAAAGATTAATAATAAACAATTAACAATGAAATATTACACAATCTACAAAAGGAAGTGCAAATAAATGACCAGAAGCAGGGTAGCGGTTTTGGACAAACCATTATGCCTTGGTTAGGTAGGTATTCATTGATAAGAACATGATTGAGTGCTGATGGGAATAGCCCAGATTCTTCATATATTTTTTGTGTGAGATTTGTTAACCATGGAGGCACTGCAAGAGAGAGAGAGACATAATTGATACGTTAGCAGCATATGAAAAACAATACAAAAAAACAAAAATTACTAGCAGGAGACCAATCTTATTAACACATTAATATTATATATTCCCCTGTTTCACTGTTGGGTCAATTTAAAAAATAATCAAGTGCAGAACAATGATAACAATCCAAAGGAGAAAATTTACAGAAACAGACTTGAAATTATATACAAACTACAAAGACAATAACAAAATAATTCCATCCACTGATCCACATACTGAACTAAGATGATGACAGAAGTATCTAACAACAGAGACTACGAGAGTCTGAAACAATAGGAAGTGAATCGACAAAATCTACTGAAATTACCCTAATATTTCTGGTGTGCAAATTCTTATCATCTTGCAGCATGTACATAAAAAGGGCAAAGCAAAAGTAACTAAAAAGACTAACATAACATTACAGCTCAGTGGTCACTTTTTGAAACTATCAAAATGCAGGGGGACAAGGATAACTCCTAGAGCATAGAGGTTTCTCCCATCCAATAAAAAACATCATATGTATTCATGCAGATAGCATATTTAGAGAGTAAAAGAAGTGCAGATTTCCTCACTTACAAACTTGAGGTAGAAGGCCCTTCTCATGGACAACACCACCTGAAGTCAACAATGACCAGAAAAACAAATTGACATCAATAAGAAGGAAATTTTCACTTCAAAGTTGCTAAATCTCAATAATCTGATTCATTGTATGAGGGGAAACATAAAAATATTCTTGACATGTTCATGTTCAAATTATTTAGAATGTCTTTGGCATGCGATTTCCTCTTTCTGAGGCACATTGAACACCAACCTTACTCTCACTAGGCATTGGCATTCAACGTGTCTTAAGGTGTATTCAAACAAAGCCTTATGAATTGTGTTGAATGGATACAGGCAATAGTTCCAGTATAGGTACAAATATGAGTGCCAAGGTACAAAATTTCTAAAACTAAAGTACTGTGGATATATCATATAGAAATATAAAAACATAAACAACAAAGTATTAAGATCAAAATATAAATACCATTTTCATAATATTCTCTCAAGTAAGCATAAATATTTAAAAAAGGCACAAGTTTTGAATGAAGAGGCAATTTGTTATATTCAGTAACAAACCAAACATCTTAGCAATAAAACATGGTTATAAATGGACTGATTTGTACTTAGGAGATATGTAAGTATTGGATACATAACCATGTATACCCAATAAATGTACCAAGTACATACCTGGTACAAGTGTCACAACACGATTTAGGAGTATCCATTCATAAGACATGACAATAACTACATAGATCAAACAGTGCCATAATATTCTATCATAAATCATGTCAACTCCCCCAAAACCACAAAGATTGGAATTATAATACTTATAAGGCAAGTTCAGTTCCCCGTTTCATTTTTTTTACATGCTTCACTTCTCTCTCAAATCCCAACTTTCCAAAATTTTGAGTATTTGAATTCTGTATATTCTACACAAACAAGGGCAAAAATAAAAAAGAACAAAAGAAATCATAAAGTGATGAATCATACCCCAATTCTGTAGCCTTCTATTCTTCAACATCTTCCACTTTGATGCAGGGGCTCCATAAATCTAACAACAAGCAAAAAACCAGTTATTTAAAATAAAATCTAACAATAAACAGAAACATTAGATAGAACAGTGAGAAACAGAATGAGAGTGAGAACTACGTTGTTGAGAAGAAGGCTTTGGTCACTGTCTGTGATGAAGTCAGGAACATAAAATAGAGTTGGCAAAGACCCAACTTTGTAATGATCCAATTTCACTTTTTCTTCCATCACTCTGAGAATTCAAGGTTTTTCAATGTCATCCAAAAAGAAAATAGGAAGAGAAATTTTGTCACAGCAGTGTTTAGCAATTAAAATGTTATATATTTAATTATTTACAATAAGGGATTAATGAGTTTTATAATTTGAGAGAGAGAGACAGAGAGAACCTGTTGGGGCTGCCGGAGGTGTGGTGGCAGCGGCGGAGAGACACGACGGTGAGGAGATGGTCGTTCGAGTTTGGAAGGTGGGTGAAGTGAAAAATTGTGCAGCTTTGACACAAATGCAATAAAAAATATAAATAAAATTATCCGATTTGGATTTGGTATTGAATTGTAATTTTTTTATAAATTGTGCTTATAATAAAATAAAAGTGATATAAAATAATAAATTAAAAACATTTTGTCTACAGAAATCGACTTTAAGGAGAATGTTAATGTTATGAAAAAAAAACCTAAAAAAACGTTATGAAAAAAATTAAAATAAATTTTGTTGTGAAAAGTATTACAATGTTATTACTTATTAGATTTAAATATTTTTCCTTCAATTTAATATTTTTCATTTTTGTCTTTGAAAAAAAAAATTGTTTAAGCCCTTGTAAGATATATTGATCGTGTTTGTCATCTTTAAAACGTTTCAGATAAATAGTAAAAAAAAAGTGCTTTAAATAGTGGAAAATTGTTATTTAAAATGATTTAAAGATAAAAAAAATAAAACAAATACATTTTGTAAGACTAAAAAGAAAAAAAATTACAAAGACAAAAAGGAAAAAATATTAAATTATAGGTACCAAAAAAAGTATTTAAACCATATTATTATTTTAAAAACATTTAAAAGTGTGTGTATCACACATGTTAAATCTAGAGTTGACTACAATAAACTGAATTGAACTATGGCATATTCAAAGGTGCATAGAAACTAAATTAGACCTATGTAAAATAAAATAAAAAAACTAAACCAAATATTGAGATAAAATATCATCGAGTTGAGGATAATGATTTTCCAAGCACATGTTGAATCTAGGACTAACCAAAAGAATCAAACTAAATTGAACTGTAACATATTTAAAGGTGCATAAAAAAGTATTCAAAGGTGCATAAAAGTTAAACCTTACTGAGCATCTGCCCCAATAGGTAGACACCATTATTGGGTTACATTTATTATATAGGTCCACAAGAAGAAGAATGACATCACATTTGATATATTACTCCCTATAGATCAAATCAAATATACAAATCTAAGTTAATAAGAGAACATCTACAACCAAAGTTAGTGAGGAATGTTCAGTTGAAATATGCAACTATACCAACATAACAACAACAAACACCAGTAAACGAAAAATTATTTCATGTAAATAAACAAAATATTCAAAGGTGCATAAAAACTAAATAAGATATTAAGTGTTTGTTTCAATGGTCTTAACATGGAAACATATTCAATACAATATGCAAAGAAATCATTACAATGAACTAGCTATAAAAGAGGAAAATTATTGCCAACATTGTATTAGGAAATTAATTTTAAAAAATAGAAAGTTATATAGCATGTTAGCATAACAAAATAGTATCAGGTAATCAATTAAAATATGTTGAAAATAAATTAATATCAAAATTTATATTTCTCTATTCTATTGTATTCATTCATGTTAAAATTACTAGTCAGATTCTCACTTTCTTCCAGGAGATTTAAATATCAATGCAATCCAATTAAAAAAAATACTAAAAATGAAAATAAGTAGGTATAAATCTACTAAGCATCAAGCAGGGTGAGGGAGAGAAAGGGAAAAATTGAGCAATCAATTAAAATATGTTGAAAATAAATGAATATTAAAAATTTTATTTCTCTATTCTATCACATTCATTCATGTTAAAACTACTAGTCAAATTCTCACTTTCTTCTAGAAGATTTAAATATCAATGCAATCCAATTAAAAAATGCTAAAAATGAAAATAAGTAGGTACAAATCTACTAAGCGTCAAGCAGGGTGAGGGAGAGAAAGGGAAAGATTGAGTATGCATTGTGTCATAAATTTATTGAAACTAACATAAATTTAAGTTAGAGTTAGAAATGATCATAAATTTAAACAACCCAAGATTGAAGGAAAAAAAAACCTAAAAAATTGTTCTGCTCAAAGAGAACAGAAATGTCCAACAAGAATGTTGGGTAATTGATGTAGGATCAAACTCTTCTTCTCTGAAGATGCCTATGGAGATGAAGCACCTCCAGGAAGAATATCACAACAAAGGGAAACACAACACAAGTGGCGTGCAGTGTGTGTTATGTGAAAGGAAAAGAGAGAGTCAGAATTGTGTGTACCTTTCTCCATGGAGGATGTTCTATTTATAAGATACTGACCTGGAGCTTGGTGAATGGTTGTTGAGGCCCATTATCTTTGGCCGAGATATTTGATCATCTGAATATTTGTTATATCTTTCTGTTGTAATATTTGTTATATCTTTTATCTTTATAGATAAGATATTTGGCTGTTGAGGATTTAAAGAATTAAAATAAAGATAATTGGGCTTTGATCCGTAACAAAAATAAAGAATAAGAGAAAAGAAAAAGAGGGAAGCCCTTATCGTGGTGACAAAGTGGGGGGTTGGAGTGAATGTATGTTTGAGATGACGAAGGTTAGGGCTCTCAAGAGTTTCTTTTGGGTTTCTAATAAGTAATGATATTCATATCCAATATTATTGCTTGAAAGAACAATGCAAAGTGTGACAAACACAAAAAAGTAATGTTTGTTTTATTACACAATGTCTCTCCTATTTTCAATTGTGATGTTAATTAAATAGGTAGGAAGGAAAAAATTAAAAGTTTTGTGTGGGTCTCATACATTTATTATGCTATTTTAATTTAAATATTTTTTCTCAATTATTTTTTCTTCTGTTCCATTCCACATAGCCAAATCCACCTTTAACTTTTGAGAAAAGTCTATCATCATTTCATTTTTTTTTTCAAAAAATGAAAATAAAAGGAAGTAAAGAGCTCCTGAATCCTCAATACCATTTCTTTATCAACTTGTTCCTTAATAGGAAAAAAAAAATCTATTTTAGTAACAATTGTATTTAAGGCATTTGCCTCTCTAGTGAAATCCCAAGTATTCCTATAAGTTTTAGTCATTTAGGTCAAGCAAATGAATCTAATTTTCAGTGTAGGACTTAATTACACTTTACCCTTGATTTGATTGAGATAAAATTGGTGAGAAAAAAAAATGTTCACTATTATATGTGAGTCCTAAATTTTTACTACATTAATTCAAATATATATTTTTTTCACACTACCAAATACACCCTTAGAGCTTCTTACTCCTTTCTAAGGATGCAAGGATCGAAACCAAATCCTTCTTTCTTTTACAAATTTAATTTGGATTGTCAACTGAGCTGCTCATCTTGCATTGGAGAACCGTAGTAAGGATACATGTTTTTATTTTCTTTCCTAATTCTCCTAAAACTAAAATCAATTTTTACAACATTATTTTTTTCAAAACCAATTAAAAAATCAAAATCTAAAACAAAGGTGTCGCTAAATATGCAGCAAACCATTGTTGAGCTTACAAGAACAGAGCATGCTCTGTTTGGAGTTCCAACTCTGACGTGTCGTGTCACTGAGCCCCCGACTAGAAGGAGAGAGAGACTAGCAATGGCACACAAAACCCTCTTCAAACCAAGTCTCATCCTCACACTCCGACTCAACAAAACGGTCATTTTACTCTCACACCACAATCCATTTCGTCACTCGCAACCACCCTTTCCCTTCCTCAGCATTCATCCAATTCCAATCTCACTTCCTCCAACAACGAGAATTACTAACTACACCCGCTTATGGTGCTCTAATTACACCACCCTCAGCGAAACCATTGAGGGTTTAGAAAAATGCTACCTGAACCTCTCGGACGAGGAGCTCATGTGGCAGTGCGAGATGGACACGTTTAAAGCCTCGGGACCAGGTGGTCAGCACCGTAACAAGCGTGAGTCCGCAGTGCGCCTCAAACACCTACCCACTGGAATCATTGCTCAGGTTTCACTCTCAAATTTTCATCTTGCTTCATTTCTCATCATGGGGTAGTTGTTTTTGATTTTTGGTTGTTTATCGATAAATGTTAGTTGTTAGTTTTTGTTAGAATGTTAGTTTCAAACCCACAACCTTTCCCTCTTTCCTTCACCCGTCAACCACCAAGTCAACCGTATAACTATGATGTTGTTGTTGTTGTTTAGGCTTCAGAAGACCGCTCCCAGCACAAGAACCGAGCTTCCGCGATTAATCGCCTTCGCTCTCTTATTGCTCTCAAAGGTGTTTCTTTCATTGTTTGCTTGTTGTTCTCATTTGACTCACTCCTTCCTTGTTTCTTGTGTCACATTTCAATTTACATAATGAATAATGAATATGTTCATTGACTAATTATTGCGTAAGACCGCAGCACCCAAATTGAGTTCTCTAGTAAAGTATGAGTAAACCCTCACTTTGGTTTGTTATTTTGGTTTTACCAAAGGACAAGCTTTTGGTGTTGTTCCTGTTGTGCGAGTTACTGAGGTGAAATTTCAATTTTAATTGGATAACGAGAAATATTAGCAATACACTACACTACTACAGTATGACACTGCGTCACACACTTTATTATTTTCCAATATTTATTGGAAATCTCAAAATTTTGTTGGTTCCATTTCTTATTTAATGAACTTCATGCGTGATTTTGGAATTTCTAATAAATTTTAACCAATTTTATGTGTAGTAAAGCAGCGTTTATGCTGATAGTGATAGATAGCATGCTATTTTCTTGAGCTAGTCAGGAAAACAGTGGATCTTGCAGCTTATTCACCGCCTTGAGAGCTTCTTCAGATACTTCCTCCTAAATCATCCATTAGAGGGTCAGATTATGGTTCACAAATTGGACCGAATAACCCAAAGTTTGCATCGGTATGTTGTGTGTGGCATGTTCCTCTTTGTCCCATGCTTTTTATTTATTTCTTTATTCACTCACAGAAATCACTCTACAGTAATTAGAACCTAGTTGCAACTTAACTACATATATTTATGGTCCTTCTAACAGGGAATGCCAGGTCTTTTGGATCCATTTTTTCAGTTGAGGAGTCTGTCTCAGAAGCTGCAAAATATCTCGGGTATTTAATATATGCTTTAAGTATGATTTTCTGTTCTAGGATGTTATTGAGCATGTGAAACCTCATTAGTTACTTTGATTATGACATTCAGGATTTACAATTTTTTATTTAGAGAAATCCTTTTGGGTGAAAAAATATCTTTGACCTGCATCTACATGAATTGTTTGTTTTTACTTGCTAGTGAATGTATGCCCAAAAATTTGATATTAATTTTATTATTGATATGAAATTTGATACATGGTAGTTTCACTCTTCTCATTTTAACATGAAATAATCACCCCATTATTCTAGACTAATTTGTTATACTTTTATGTATGTAGATGGTCATTTTAATTTCTGGCTTACCTATTAATTTTGTTCAAACTGTTCTCTAATTGTTTTGGTGTTTGTTAATTATATTGCAGGTTATCCAATGGGGCAATGTCTCGGTTAATCCTATCTGATGATTCACTTAGAAAGGAAGTAAATGATCTGCGGGCAACAAAGGTATACCCTTCTGATGGATTCTTGTAATAATGGCAGTATTTTATCTAATCACTTAATGTTTTATTAAATAATTAATTACATAAAATGAAATGAATTTCAGATGGGACTGTTAGCACCCGACCCCCAATTAGGAAATTTTTACATTAGGAAAAAAAGGAGGGGTTTGAGGAATCAAGTGGGCGAGCTCCTGTTTAGCTCTTTATTAGGCCTTGCTACTTGATAGTAGACCTTGTTAGTAAAAGTATAAAACAGTTAAAATTAGTTAATTGGTTACTGGTTAGTTTGCTATAAATAGAGGCAAGGGCATATCATTAGTTGGTTAATAAGTTTTGGATGGGAGAGACCAGGCTCTTGAATTCATGGAGACTTCTATTGCAAGACATTCTTGCTCTTCTTCATTTTGGGTCCCCCTGATCTAGTAGGAGAAGGGTATTCAATAAATTTTCCTTTCTTTATTTCTGTTAATCTCTACGTTCTGAAGCAGCATCTACCAAGGACTTGTTTTTATCATGTTATATATTAAAGCTAAAAGTGCATACTAAACTGTTGTTCTAATGACATGAAATATTTCAGTATTAAATATAATAATTTTCAGGAAGTTAGAGATTTAGAGGGATGTGAATCTGTGATTGATATGGATTCTTGCAGTCTGGGCAGACATTGTGTTAATATGTGACATGTATGTCGGTTGTTTATGTTGAAGGTTCTCTTCTTTCTTATTGAACAATCTGTTTGGGGTTGTGGACACTGGGCATGATGTTTTATGTTACGGCTCTCGAAATATATTCAAGGGTTTTGAATTAAACTAGGAAGGAATGATTTTTATTAGGAAGCTTACATAGTTATGTGCTGCATAGACTGTATTCATATACATTTTGTTGGAGGCCTTTTTTGCATACAAAATCTTGTATTGGATTCACCAAAAACAAATCTTTTATTGAAGAATATTATTGGGTGATTGATTGATTTTTATTGATGGAGAAATTAGTTTTAACTTGATATATTAGCTGCAATTCTGGTTAGAAGAGAAGATATAAATTCTTGTATCGAATGCAAGATCTATCTTGTAGAGTGTGTCGCTACACAACATAAGCTGGTAGTTCTAGAGGTTCAGTTCAACAAAGTACTTAATATGAGGAAGATGCTCAAAACCCAAGGATAAGATGGTGGAAGCTAAAGGAGGAAAAACAAATAGAGTTCAAGGAAAACATGTTGCGTGAAGGACCGTGGGAGTCTATTAAAAAAACAAATGAAATATGGAAGGAGATGATTATGTGTATCCAAATTGTGAGAATGAGGGTCTTGCGAGAAAGCAAATGAAACAAATTTCTTTCAAAGGAAACATGGTGGTGGAATAGAGAGGTGCAGAAGGCAATTAAATATAAGAAGAAATGTTTTAGATCTTTGCATAAAAGTCCCAATGATGAGAACTTGCAAAAGTTTAGATTGGCAAGAAAAAATGCAAAGAAAGCAGTGCGCGAAGCTAGAGGTAAAAGGTTTTCGCCGATTTGTATAAAAATGTGGATAGTAAGGATGGTGAAAAAGGTATATACAAACTTGCAAAAATGACGGATAAGAAGAGTAAAGACCTTACCCAAGTTAGATGCATCAAGGATGAAAATAAAAAACTTTTGGTAAGAGATGAAAATGTAAATGAAAGATGAATGAACTATTTTAACCAACTTTTTAATGGGGATGATGATAAAAGTGAGATAGACTTGGAGGACGCTTTTAATAATCTCAACAGAAGATTTGTGGACAAAATTAATACACATGAAGTTAAGCTTATGATGATTTGAATAGAAGATTTGTGCACAAAATTAATACAGATGAAGTTAAGGAGGCTTTAAAGTGGATGAAAAATAATAAAGTTTTGAGACTCGATGGCGTCCCTATTAAAGTGTGAAAAGACTTGGGGATGTGGCAATAAAATGGCTGACCAATCTTTTCAATAAGATTCTTCAAACAAATAAGATGTTTAATGCTTAGAGTATGCTTGTGCCTATTTACAAAAGCAAGGGCGATATCTAAAATTGTTCTAACTATAAAGGCATTAAACTTATGAGCCATACTATGAAGTTGTGGGAGAGATTTATTGAACATCGCTTGAGGAGAGAGACCAAAATTTCTAAATCAATTTGGATTTATGGCAGGACGATGTATCAAAGAAGTCATTTTCTTTATGCGACAATTAATGGAAAAGTATGATGAAAAGAAGAAAGACTTTTATATAGTGTTCATAGATTTTTAGAAAGCATACGATAAGTTCCCAAGAAAAATTTTATGGTGAGCTCTTGAGAAGAAAAAGTACCATTAAAGTATGTAAATGCAATCAAAGATATGTATGATGGGGTTACCACATGTATGAAAGCTTGTAATGAAACATCAAGTTATTTTCCTATCATGGTAGGTGTACACTAAGGTTCGACTCTTAGTTTTTATCTCTTTGCTTTAATGATAGATGAACTAACAAAAATATTCAAGAGGAAGTGTCGTGGTGTATGTTTTTTGCAAATGATATTGTACTTACTAATGAGACAAAAACGGTGTTAATATGCAACTGGAATTGTGGAGAAACACTTTGGAGTCTAAATGATTCGCATTAAGCCGGAGCAAGATTGAGTATATGAAATGTGAGTTTTCACTGGTAAGAGATGATGATCAAGACCTCATGAATCTACTTGGTCAAGAGATACCCCAAAAAAAATGTTTTTAGATACATGGATCAATTTTTGCAAAAGGTGAAGAGATTGATGATG
This sequence comes from Glycine latifolia, assembly GCA_013407115.1. Taxonomy (NCBI): domain Eukaryota; kingdom Viridiplantae; phylum Streptophyta; class Magnoliopsida; order Fabales; family Fabaceae; genus Glycine; species Glycine latifolia. The sequence goes on along the minus strand of CM023949.1, from coordinate 24,341,218 downwards.
ATGTAAATCATAAAATCAAAGCAGGGTGAATGAAATGGCGGATTGCATCTGTGTTGTTGTGTGATCTCAAAATTTCTCCTTAAGCTAAAAGGAAAATTTTATAGAACAACTGTAAGACCTGCAATATTATATGGAGCTGAATGTTGGCCAACACATAGGTAACATGAACATAAAATAAGGATAGCAGAAATGAAGATATTAAGGTGGATGTGTGGTTATATGAAGATGGATAAAATAAGAAATGAAGATATTCAACGAAAGATAGTAGTAGTATCGGTGAATGAAAAGATGAGGGAACATAGATTGAGGTGGTTTGAGTGCGTAATGAGAGGACCCTTGGAAGTTCCTGTAAGAACAAAAGTTTGTTACCAAGAACTTGACACAAAGAGAGGTAGAGGTAGACAAAAATTTACCTAGAGAAAAGTCGTTAAATAAAACTTAATAGAGTGAGATATAGATTGACAGACAGTGTGTCTTAGGACGGAATGAAGAAAAACTATAAACTTGGTGGAAGGTTAAACATGTTGCTATCTCTATGTTCGAGATAGTCCATTTTTAGTCGTTTTCCTCTTTATCTTCCCCCTCCTTCTTTCCCCCTTCTTTTCTTTTATCTTATTTTTCTTTTTTTTTCAACCTCTTCATATTTATCATTAAGTACATCTATCACTTATCTCAACTAACTTGAGTTAAAAGTATTGTTGATGTTGATATTAGCTCCAATTCTACTTTTTAAAATCCTTGATAATCTTATCACTAGCCTTGAGAGACTTATGTAACATTACGATAGAAACTGTCTGCTTAAGGGTTTTTGAGGATGAGTATCTGCCACTCTTCAAGCATCAAATATAGGTAGATATGTAATAAGTAGTAAGTAGTAACTGGTAGCAAACTATAATGAGGTTTTTATTTTTGTTTTATTATTTTATTTATGCGTACCAAAATGCTGAATATTCTTATTCTTAAAAAGACTAAAATATTCTTACATTTGCTTGGAGGCAAAATTCATTTCAGGAAAGGGAACATCACTCCATTGCTGTAGTTGTGTGCTCCAGCAAGTAACCTCATCTCAAATATGATTTGAAAAAGAAAAGCCTTGTTTTGATGCATTTCTCTTCCATTCATTGGCTGAAAAGGAATTGCTGTTTGAACCATTATTGGCACTGATTGGTCTTTCTATTTGCCATAGTGAAGCTCAATTTTTAGTGGAGATTATATCTTCATATTTTATATATTCTAGTATTTCATTTTGGAACATTGAACCCCGCAGAAATGACAGAATGCTGGGAAATGTTCTTGCAGTTGGAAATTTGAGGCATAATATTTTATTTGGTATCCAACAGCGAAAAAATCTTGTATATGCTTTCCCTAGTCGCTTATTCTATAATGTTAGTGACGAAACTTCATTCAAATTAGATAAGAGTCCTTCTGTTATGGTCAAAAAAAGAAGATGAGTACTTCTATAATGATTTCCTTTTTATATAGTAGTCATATTTTGTTTTCAGCTTCATGAGAAAGTTTTTATTTATTTTATCTAACACTAACTGAGAATCTACTTTTTGGAGCATGAACAGGGTATGAAGTCTCTCAAGTAGAAGTTCTCAAGTTTTCGTTCCTTATGCAGGTACAATTTATTCTATCTCCTGCTCACCACAAACCCACAAATTTGAGTCAACATTTTGGTATAGTTATGGAGTAAAGAAGGAAAGAGAAAACCTTCAATATGCATAGAAACTAGTCAAATAATGGAAAATTATGTTTCTACTCAGTGTTCTTTTAAATGGTATTTAAACCTGGTAAAAAGGGTACTTTCTTTCTTGATAGGAGGTTATTATGAAATTTTATTACAATTGTTATCTTAAATTTTAGAGTTATTCCATTACAGTGGCAGACTTTTGCCCTTGACTATTTTATAAAAGAAAGGATAGATTTTAGTCCTACAGTTCCACTGCTGACCAAGTTAATTCTGAAGAACATGTCATTTCATATTTTATTGGAAGTCATTTTGTGGTGTGTTTTTCTGTTCAGACTTATCATATTGTGATATGGAGTTCTTTTATTTGCAGAAGAAAATTCTTGGAACCTGTATGAAGCATTTTCTTAGTTAAAGAATTGAGGTTGACAATGAAAAATACTGAAGTTAGTGAGGAGAAAGGGGGAAGGTTACTGAATTTTCAGATTGTAGAGAACAAATTCTACAGAACACAATGAGTATGTTGAATAAAGCTGGTGCCTTAAGGAGTATTGAGATCACAGCCTAAAATAGAAGATGCATTTTTTCTGTAGATCTTTTTAAACAAAATAAATTTCTTGATTTTCTGGCTCTGTATACAGTTTTTCTTCTTCTTTTTTCTTGTTTATACCAAACATCAACTTAAGTTTGACAGCGTGAGATACAGGATGCAGATATTTGTAGCTTTTATTTTAAAAGAAACTATATTTATCAATATCTTGGTTTTTTTTACAGGGTATGTATCTTTAGTGCCTTTTATTCTTTATTTGTTCCTACAACCACCAATGAACCAATATCAAATTGTTCTTGTAATTCATGATTCTAATAATATTTCTTCGAACACTCAATGGCATCCACTAACAGGATGAATATACAACAATTTATAGGATAAGAAACGTACATGTAATCATATTCCCTTGGATTTATCTCTTCCAATTTTACAATGGTGTTGCTTTTAGACTTATGAACCCCACCTTGGTTAAATTTCGATAAACTCTTCAGTAAGATAAACCAAAATGAATCAAGGTAAAATAAACCTTTTCTTTCCACAAGTTAAAATTAATTCATTTATCTGAACTTTTTCAGAAGCTTTCTGATTTAGTTTTTTTTTCATGAGTTGAAGCGTAAGAAATTTTATTTATTTTACTTCTTTTTTTCCTTTTATAAATACTTGTTGAGAAATTTATTCAAACTGATCCATTTAAGTGTTTTACCGATACTATGTTTTGGAAATTATACATTTTGGTTGAAAATGGTTTGAACCTGTTTCCTTTGGAGAATATTAGCACGTGTTCTTAAGACACTTTATCATGAAATTTAAAGAAAAAAATTATATAAAAGTGTTATTATTAGTTTATTCTTACAATATTTTTTTTAACATGTTTTTCTGGTTTTTATTAAAAAAATATTTAATAATCTTTAACCAGGTACAGCTGTTACAATCATAGATTAAGGGTTCATGTAAAAATGAAAAAAAGGAAGAAAACATTTTTCTAGAGGGATGATTGCTGTGAGGGTGAGAGAGATTTGACATTGCTACGAAGCCAACATGTGGTTCCCTAAACCATGGTTTTAGATGTGATATGGATATGGATTACATTCTAACCGTGATTCCTTCACCCTTTGGTTCATATCTATAGATTACCCACTTTACAGTTTTCACCTTTCTCAGGGTCAAATTCCCATCATATAGAGTCCACACAAGCAAAGGCTGATAACTGACCACTTGTTTTGGATTAACACCAAATAATAATATTAAAAAAAAAGTTGTGTGGTAATGTACAGTAAATCAGTCATAATTGGTTGAAGTTATTTTTTTCTCCATTTCTCTCTGTGTCTGTTGTGGAGATTCTGGCTTATCTTCTTGTTTCTTGACTTCGCTTTGTCAATGAGAATATATGAATTTATACACAGTTTCCCATTCTCGTACTAGCCACATTAAACTCGGTTTGTGTCACTGTGAAAGATAACATTTTTCTTAAAAAAAATTATGTGCACTATTAGAAATTTGTCAGCCCTGAAATTGATGCCGCACAACACAATCTTAATGCTGTTTTAACGCCATCAAGGTGGAAATTGACACGGGAATCCTCCATAACATGGATATTCCTGGCCGTCAACAGCATACCCATTGTAGATGATTGGACGATTTAATTTAATATTGCATAGCCAAAAAAATTATCAGCATTAGTTTTTATTTATTCATAAGAATTAAAGATAATTTAAAAGTGTCAAAAATTTTCTTTTTTATCTAGAGCGTGGAACTATGTTAAAATTTCTTTTTTCCTTTTAATTTCTCGCTTTTCTCCACCATCAAAGACTCCATTTTCTTTTCTTTATGTCACTCATTTTTTGTGTGTGAAACGATGGTTATATTAAATTTAATGTATCAACTCAAGAAAACAAATTAGTTTAAATTTGATTAAAACAATAGAAATATGCTTGTTTTTGCTGTTTTCTTTTTCTTTAATTGACCCTTTTTCTACCGAATCATCGGTTCAACGGTTGAATTAGTGAAGTAAAGAACTGACCTATCAATCTCACCAAGGTCAGGTTGTTTTACAACCCTGCAGGTTTGTTCCATGTAATTTGATTTTATATTATCTTTTAAGATTTTGTTAATTAGTGTCTTTAGGATATTGGTTAAGAAATTAAAAGGATAAACTATTTATTGTAAAAATCATAAAAGAATATAAAAAAAATTATAAATAATATAATTTTGTATATCTCAATAAAATATTTCTTTTATTAAGTTTTTAACCAATGCTTATCTTTTATGTCTATAATATAAAAACTATTTTACTACCCTTTCTTTGATAGTATATATATTATTAGCAGATAACATATTGATCTCTCAAGGCCCTGGGTGTGACCATGAGTCTGCTTCTCTAATCAACCATCAACAGTAAACTCATGAATTTCTCTCTTTTGACTTAATATTTTGTTTTGTTGTCATTTGATTTTACTTCATGGTTGAAATTCTAATCTGACCAAACTACAGTACCTTGAGGGACAAACATATATAGGATTATTATTGGTAGAATAGAATATTGCAACAACACTTTTCTCCTTTGGATCTCTGTGCCAGTGGGTGGGGCTTCAACTTCCCTACCAAAAGCAAAATGAAAGTTGCATGATAATTATATGGAGAACATGTGGATGAGAAGAAAGATTTCTCAAAGTCAAAATTATTTTGTATGTTGCGAATGGCAAGAGAGTTAGATGCGGCAGAATCATATTCTCAAGAGAATAAGGTTCTTTTTTCACCTTCCACCATCCTCCACTTTTTCCCTCGTTGACTCTTATAAAATGACATTAAAGGGTATGCAATTTTAAACCTTGAAAGCCTTCTAAGGCAAACTTTATTATTGTTATAATTATGATATTCATAGCAATCAATTGGATCTTTAACAAATGAAAAGCCTTGAGGACAATCCTTTAATTTGATTAACTCTCATCTAAGCTTTTTGGCTGTGGCTAATTATTTACTTCGTGCTTATCTATAAATAATTGCTACTGAGTTTTTTAAGGAAAAAAAATTGGTTAGAGAGACAAAAGGCTATAGCTAGGGGAAGATGAAATATCTTTTAAAAGGTAAAAAAAAAAAAAAAACTAGATACAACTAGGAAGAAGGGGAAAACAAACCCAAGAATGCAACAAGTGTGCTCATGACTTTTGCATGTATATGACATAACATATATAGCATCTCCTTTAAAGCAGTCTCATGTGCATAACATCGAAGATAAATAATAAGAAAAGGGCAACCGAAGTGTAAGAGGCTTCCCCTCTAGGCTCTAGTGGGGTTTGAGGAAGATAGATGTACTTTACCTTATTCCCTCAACCTATGTCCTCCTACCTCCTTCTTACAAGTTAGCAACCTTACTATTGTGTCAAAGCTTGAAAATTGTTTTAAATAACTAATTTATGCAAGCTTCCACCTAAACAAATTGTTTCAAATAAGTAATTTTATATACTTTTGATACTATTTTTTAATTTAAATTAAAATTGAAGTCTTGGTAATCTACATAGAAGCTAGGTTTAAATATAAACACATGTTATTACAATAAAACTCTAATTCTAATGGAAGAATGACACATATCAAGTTAGCATTAAAGATAAATACATATTATTATAATAAATTCTAATTCTAATGGAAGAATCGACACCAGTATTTAAGAGCAACTTTAGTGCAAGATCTTGAGCAAGGATCTTGAACTCAAGATCTGGTCTTCACTAGATCTCCCATTAAAGGAGGTAGAGAGATCTTCAACATGAAAAATGAGTTCTTGTAGAAGAACCCTTAAGATATGCACATTATTCAAAAAAGAATAAATTTTTTCCTTTTTTCTCTCTCCTTCAAATAGATCTCAAAATGAGATCCACCACTAAAGAACAAAATGTAAGAGATATTGAGAGATCTTAAATCCTACTTGACACTATGGGGTTTACTAAAAAGTGATCTAAGATCCCAATTTGAAATCTACCACTAAAGATGCTCTAAGAAACTACTTCTAAGTTTTGTTCTTTTGAAATTAATTGTTAGATAATTTTAACCATACTACCATTTTACATCAATCTCTTGTTAGAAAATAAAATAAAAGAAATAAATGAGAAGAAGAGGCAAAACCTTAAACTAAATAAAAAAACAATAATAACCATATAATTTCAGGATACTATAGAACATGAGTTAATAATGCAATATAACATTACAATAAGCACAAAAGAAAATAATTTTAAATGAGAAGTTTTAAATAGTTTGGATTGAAGCGTGCAAACTCTATTCTTAGATAGAAAATGCCTCCACTACTATAAAGTAATTTTTATATAAGAACAGGAATAAAAAAAATTTAGAGGAAAATATTGTTATTTGTAGTGCTGACTAATTTGTTTTTTTACTTATTTCTATTGGCTAAAGAAATATATATATATATATATATATATATATATATATATATATATATATATGGGCATAGACCCCACTTATGCAGCAGAACAAAAAGTTCAAAGTAAAACTGTCACACATAGTTAAACCAACATACAAAAAAAATTATAATTGATTTGCACATAACAAAATTGACCTATAAAAACAAAATCCTAAAAGATAGGAATTCTAGTTTTAAGTAACAGATTTAAAATACATATTTTATTTTATAAAAACAAATATGTTTATAAATTTTAAATTATAAAATAAATATTTACTAACATCTCTTCTATTCACATCAACAATACTATATTCGATATTATATATAAGAAATAAGTTATAATGTAAAAGAACTATTACGAAACTAAATTTGGAGTTGTCATTAATCATGCTTGCATTTTTCTGTCACTTCAAGAGGACATAAGAAAGGAAGCTCTTCCTTTTGGGTTATACTCGTTGACTTTGCACGTGGATTTATTGCCCTTCTAATATAGGATATTAAAGTGTTGTTGGGTTTGTAGACTGGTAACCTATCACACACAACAATCTAAAAATGTAAAAACTATTTTATTTTATACGATGAATGTTCTTGTCCATATTACAATTCTGTGTTTAAAATATGAAAGATTTGATTCTGCAATTTGTACTGCTTCCATTTTTTTTTTAAGGCCAAACTTTTTTCTCACTCTTCTCCCCCACCCACCTTTATATGCGTGTACTCCAGCAACTTCTTTCCTATACACATCAAATTGTGCCATTATTCTTCTATCAACATTATACAAGTTCTTCTTATCCTTTTTTTATTTTTTTCTTCTTCTAAAAAGGAAGAAGAAGAATGGGTGTGGATATACAAGGTAAGCTTCGTTTAGCTCTTGGCTCAGTGAAAGATCATGCCTCTATTGGCAAGGCCATGATGTACCACAATTACCAACATGATGGCTTTTCCAACATAGAGATTGCAGTCCTTCGTGCCACTGGCCATGACAATGGCACCATTGATGACAGATACATGCATGAAATCCTCTTCCTTGTGTCAAACTCCCCAGGTTCCATTCCTTTTCTCGCCGAGAGGATTTCGTGCCGCCTAGGCAAAACCAAGGATCTTGTTGTGGCCCTCAAGACCCTTGTCTTGATCCATCGCCTCCTTAGAGGTGGAAACCGATCCTTTGAACAAGAGCTATGCAAGGCACATGTCTCAGGCCACCTTCAATTACAAATTAGTACAACAAGGTGTTTCACAAAGAGTTCTTCAGTTGTTGGTTTCCTACACAAGTATGCAGCTTATCTTAAAGAGAGGATGAGTTGGCTAATCAACCAAGCAGGGAAACTTGAACCTGTCATGTCCAAAGGGTTAGAGTTTCGGCGATACGACGAAAAATCGATTGATATGGCATTCAGGACATTGCCTAAATGCCAATTGCTTATTGATAAGGTGCTGGAATGCTCTCCTCATGATGTTTTGTGCTCAGATCATAGCTTGGCTCAAGCTGCTATGAGCAACACCTTGAGAGAAAGCTTCCATGTTTATATGACATTCTCTGAAGGAATTGCAGCTCTTGTCAACATGTTTTTTGATCTAACAGCATCAGCCAGAGGCCTAGCTTGTGAAATACTCAAGAAAGCTTCTCTTCAGAGCCAAAAGCTTCATGATCTGTATGAAAGTTGCAAACAAGTGGTTGAAAACAAGAATTTGGATTACCCTTTTGTTAAGATAATCAGCATGAATCATATAGTGGCATTGGAACAAATTGGTAGTCCACAGAATGAACTTGAAGCTTCACATGTCTCTCTCAAAAGCATCTCATCAAGGCCACCTCCAATTTCAGGCCACTTTACAAAATCTAAAGAGATAGAGTTGGCAGTGGAAGCAAAAGAAAGCAAAAGGAGTGAAGAGAACATTGATATAGATTTTTCACCAACCTCTACTCTTCTTTCATGGACACTAGAGACTAAAATAAGCATGGTGTGGGTGGTGTTTGAAGATGAAGTTCCCAATAACGAATCACAGGTTCTTCCAGCACAGCAAAAGCTTGGAGGTGTTAATGCTGTTTGTGATATAAAAAGTGAATATGGTAGGCCTAGTGTGTTCCTGAATCCTTTTGCATCTAGTTTTCAAACAAGCATGTCTACAAAGGTATGAGACTGCTGAATCAACAAGGTTGGATGAGTTCTTCAATGGTTTTGGTAAACTAAATATTACTGTCAATGATTTTCCCTGTTTTACACCATATTGTGAAGGAAAAGTATATGGTGCCTTATAGCTTCTGCAACTTCATAAACAATTGTGATATGTGAGTGAATGCTGCTGCGAGAAACATGGGGGCAAAAATGTTTAGAAGAGTACTCAAATAGAATAGGTTATTTTCAACTGTGTAATATTGTTTTCATATTAGTGGGAGGAAATTATTAGTGCCATCTTTTGTGGGTCATGTTTTAGTGTTAATTTTTGTTTTCAAAGTTACTGTTCAATTAGTTTCTTTGTACAACCGATATATAACTTGTATGTGATTATTATTAGAAGAATAGCCATTTTTAAGTTGATATATGTTGGAAAGTCATCACTCCTAAGTTCTAACCCATCTTAATTGTGAAAGGGTAATTGTAGAAAAAGTTATCAAACTTAAGAGTCTATGCAGACTCTTGAAAAATCTATAAACTCGACTCGTAAAAGTCTATTTTATATAAAAATAATAATAAAGTACTTATAAATAACATCAATTCAATATTTTAACTCCATAATAAAGCAAAATAATAAACCAACAAATTTCACACTACTAAAATAACTAAGTCTAGTAGTAAATCACTACCAGATAAGTTAAAACTACACCAAATAAAACACAAATAATAAGTTGACACAATTACAAAACATAAGTTCTTAAAACACGTAAATAACTAAAAAAGAATCAATGTCACTTAGATAATCCATAAAATAACTTAAATCAATAAAATACAACAGAACATTTTGAGTTAATTTTTTTAATTTAGTAAACTCAAACTTAAACATATGAGTCTACGTAGTTTGCTCTGAGTCTACCAAAAAGTGAGTTTGTTAACGAGTTGACTCAAACATGCATGTGAACTTGTAAACTCAAGTTTACGAGATAACTGACAGTTTGATAACCATGGTCATAGGCAAAAAGGGATATTGAAGTTCCACATTGTGACACATAGTCAAAGATACATGTTGAAGTCTCACATTGATTAAAGATAGTGTCGAGATAAAGTATATAAATGTGGAACAATCATAACCTTATAAGTCGATTTTCTAACTAGGATTAAATTAGACTCAAACTCACATCCTAACTTAGTATCATAGTTTATTCTAGATCAATTGGTAGGATGAACCAATTGGGCTTGATGCAATAGGTTTAATGGGTTAAGCTGATTTGATTAACTATTTTAGTTTTATTTTTTTAAGAATTTTTTATGTTAAATTAAATATGTTTAATTTTTAATTAGAAGGTCCAATTCAGCCTAGTGGGCCAACATAAGGTAAGACTAGGCCAAAAAATTGGACTGCACTTTATACACCAGCAGAAAGACTAATACATCATTCCAACACAACGTATTTTCGTTATTGCCCCTCCTTATAAGGTTAAGGACAACACTATTCATTTTGAGTTTTCGCACCTCTTTCTTCGACTTCTGCTTTTCTCCGGCGCACAGGTTGTTCATCTTCAGTGTTTTCCTTCTCCGACGTAGTTGTTGGCGTTCTTTGATGGTGATTTGGTGTCGTCGCAGTTGCTGGTGTTGGTCGCTTCCCCCGTCCGCCGTGAGTAGCTGTCATCTTTGTCCATTTAAGATAGAGTGGATTTCACGGATTGGAGGATCCGTAGACTTCATACGGATTGAGTAATTTGTAGAAGCCTTACGGATTGATCAATCTGTATGGCTTCTATGGATTACTCCATTTGTATGAAGTCACTTTTTTTAAATTGTTTTAATATTTAATTAATGGTTAAATAATTTGTCTATTATTGATTATTTTACATATTTTAGCCATTAGGAATTTCATGAAATTAGTACATATAATAATATGTTGTAGTAACAATGATAGTAGTGATTTTTTGCTCGATGGAAATTTAATTTGTTTCCCTATACATTCTATGAAATACAAATAGAGAACTAGAAAAAGATATGGGAGGTTTATAATATTGTTGTTGTATAGGGTTCATATGAAAAGCAAGATGTTATAAATTCATGAAGAGATTGAAAGCTTAGGCCTTAGGAAATGTTATTAACTGGTTGTTCCTGTAATGACCCGCCACGTCGCTACTCTATTACTAACTCATGATCATGATATAAATTCATTTTTTTTAATAAAAAGAACACCCTTTTAGTTACTTGTGAAAACGGTGATAAATTTTTTGCGAGCATATAACGACCATCCTCATAGAAAATAAATTTAACGTAATTAAAGGTACTCATAAGACATTTCGAAAATAAGTATGCACATACCTGACATAATTTAATTACAAGTACAAAAGATTATGTCTCGAAATATACATCAAGTGTTTTACAATTGAAAGAGAAATAGAATTCAGGGGTGTAAATAGCCAAAATAAGGAGTGTAGCCATTAAAAACAAGGGGTGCATGTAGAAAAGTGCAACTCCTACTCGGGATCATGTCCATTGACATCCCGGCAAAACACGACAGCTCCAAAACAACCTGGTTCTCTCCCAAAAGCACCTACTGCTACCCATCTGCTCACACGAACCCGGTTCGCGATCATCACAGGCACCAAACCATAAGGTACATCAAAGCAAAGGTGAGTTCATTATATTAAATAACAACAGTAAATACAACTAAAAAGGGCACGGCCCAATCAAGAAGCAACACGGTCATCAACATATCAATACAAACATTCCAAGCATCCATCAATCACTAACATACACAGACATCCACAGACATCTCATAACTCGACTTAAAAGACCTAGTATGATGCATGCTCCTGACTCAATTCTTATCATGCAATGTGGTACCATCCCAGAAATAGGCCAAAATCCATGGTATGAATGATTATTGCAATACGTCGGGGCCACTCTGTTGTGCACAAAACTCACCCCCATGGTGATCAGCCAAAATGGGTTTCATAAGGATCTCCCTACAAACGTGGCCCCCTAGTACTTCTTGTACTATGCAGTCAACCATCCTATTTCCGTCATGAAAATGTCGTATGTTACGTAGACATCATCAATGTATGACCCGACTAGAAACACAATCCTTCCTCGCAAGGGTAACCCGTCATACATCCCCTATGTAATATACTGCCCACACAAGGGCCCAACGATGCACTGACCATGGTCCTCGCAAGGTTCCCCACCCGGTCCCGGCATCTCACGTCTATACATAGAATATCACCACTGCACCATCAATGTATGACCCGAAACCAAGCTCAACTCGACCTGATTAGGATAATGTCATACACTCCTGTGGGTATTTATGTATATCCAAACGTATTCCTCATCTCAAGCCATCACATAGGCCGAGTTGAAATGCCACCAACATAATTGTATGCATCACTCACAAACACATACAAACAAGTGAACTGGTGTGAAGTACGAGGTATCCGGTTGGCATATAGATATACTATCTCAAGGTAAGAATCCGAACAAGGTCGAACGAAGGCAAACAAGGTCGGTCAAGGCCGGTAGAACTCGAAAAGAGGGGTAAAGTTTGGACAAGGCAAAACAAGGGTAGTAAAAATGGTCGAGGTTAGAGGAACTCGGTCGAGGTCGGTTGGGTTTGGTAAGGATTTGCCAAAGGCGGTCAAGAGGTCATTAGGTTTCTCATAAGGTTCTAAGGACGGGTACAACACTATGTAATCGATTGCATAAGCACTATAATCGATTACAACAGATAGGGCTTGTAAGACCCGAGTTAGTATATCACCAACCCATGCAAGGGTGTAAGGGAACCCGGTAGCTCATTTCTCGAGAGCAGACAAGCTCTGCCGAGTAAGGAACCCGATAGTTATCAAGAAAAGGGATTCGGACTTAGCAATTTGAAAGGAAACGGTCCACCCCGGGTAAGTAACCCGGTCTCTCTCTAAGGAAATGGAAGGATGAGCTTCTAGAGACGACACGTGTATAAGACCCGACCGTTCTAGAAGAAGGAACACGAGCTCAACCGAGTAAGGGAACCCAGTAGCTCTCCCCATGGTGAGGTAACTTGAGCTCGACAGCTCTAACGTATTACCCCAGGTAAGGAACCCGGTGTACCCTATAGAAAGGGAAGTAGGTCTTAACGACTCTAAGGGAACGACCCCGGGCATGGAACCTGGTTTACTGACGTCCGCCAACAAGGACAAGTTACGTCTTGCATGCATTCATGCATGCCACGTAACCCGCTCAACTCGGCCTACCTATCCCGGTAGCCGACATCAAAACACAAGGGTTGATGTATATGTGCAACATGGCCAACCCATCCCGGTACTCATCACATTCACGAACACTTCTGCAAGTGTCTTAGAAGCCTTTCAGCATCAAAATGCCAACTTCACACATGTAAGGGGAGTTCTTAAAACATCTACTCCCCCACAAGAACACCAAACATCAACACAAAATAACATTCAACAGATTTAAGGCATACCACATCTCATTCATAAAAGACGTAACTTTTCTGGAAAAAATATCACACACTAGAGACATGCAGTTATCATCACGGCTGGACTCCCTAGCCCTCAAATCGTGGTACCTAAAGTTGTTAAGAAACACGATAAACTCCCCTTACCTAACCAGGAGTTCGTTCATGAGCTTCACGGTGTGTTTGTCCTAAGATTCAGTTCCAACCACGAAGTTCCTCTCAGCGTCAGGATTTTTGCAGCAACTACGGTGGCTCTCGTAGGTTGGAGATAACAAAGGAGGGATCAAGAATGAGAGGTTTCTGGGTGAGTTTGAGAGAGAAAATAGAGGAAACGCAAAGGTAAAAGAAGGAAGAGTGAACTTTTTGTTGTGCCAGCCTGCTGCTTATAAACACGGCTGACACAGTGCGTCCACTTAACGTGCACAGCTAGCGACCACAGTATAACAGAGTTGACTTACGTCCAATACCTATCAAGGCGCATACCAAGATAAAAGCACTCAAACAGTAAGTTATAAATAAAACAATTAATCAATCAACATAACACATGTAATTAAATTACTATAATACACACATCAAGCATCCAGATTAGCAACTTATAACCTGGGTTGTTACAGTTCCGCCTTATGAATAGAGGTACATAGTACAGCTATATATATACTTGTAGCAGTGCTAAGTTATCAATGAATTACTGATACTATTGAGACACGCTGATGGGTTAACTTATGACTGACATTGTTTGTTTTAATTATAAGCACATCATCATCATAATCAACATCATTGAAGGATGAAAACATTTTTGTGTATAAGTATCAATCCATCATTTATAGTTAAGTTGATTACATAGTTGTTTTAATTAACATAAGGATAATTTTTTGTTGTTCTTAGATGTATGTCGTTAAGTTTTTAAAGTTTCATGTTCATTAAGTAGTTTGGTTTTATTTTCATTGTTGGTTGGTTTGAAGTGTGACACAATTAAGCAAATGGTACCACAGACTATGGTTAAGACAATAGGATTGTGTCGGGCATTAGGGCGAGATGTAGAGCCAACCCCTGAACGTCGTAGGGCTACGACATCTGCCAGAAGAAAACGGACAGAGGCAGTTGTTAATGAGGATCCTCCAGCTCTGGACCGACATACAGGGGCTGTTGTTGATGACGATCATCCTATTGAGGACCGACGTGTAGAGCATGATATTCCTGGCATGGATGGTGCATATGATGAGGTACAATCTTTTGCAGGTGGGTTGGAGGATTGTTTAGTGTTGACAGAGTACGCTGAACATGTGGCTCTTTGAGTGTGGGAAAGACAAGTAGTTATATGTTTCATTACAAACAATTGTCAGTGCCATTATTTTTTAGTGCCAATGACTGTCATTGATGTAATCTGTTTGCAGGAACGTCCTGAGTTAAAATTGGTGTCTCACAGAAGAAAAGTTAAAAAATTTGGGAGGCCTGCACCGGAGATTGAAGAATTAGTTGCTGGTACAGACTTAGCCTCTTTGATTTCATGCTTAGTTGAGACCGGAGACAGGGGATTGCTCTCGACTTTTGTGAAAAAATGGTATTCAGAGACCCGTATCTTCCATTTGTTGGTAGGGGAGTTGACCATCACTTTGGATGATGTCGCTTCCCTGTTGCATCTCCCAATCGTAGGAGCTTTCTTGTCGTATGACGTGATTGATATTGGCCAGGCAGTAGTGATGCTTGTTGAATTGCTTGAGGTATCTTTAGAAAAGCTGGAGTAGAGACGGAGCAATGCCATTGGGCATATGTTTAGCTATCTTGGTTGTAGGATGTTTATGCTGTGAACTGTCAGTCGATGAAGTGGATTCCAGCAGCCAGAGCCTACTTGCTTTATTTGGTCGGGTGTATACTCTTTTGCCAACAAGAGTGCCACACATATCAGTGTGGTATTCTTGGAGGAATTTCATGATCTGGACCAATCAAGAGGATATGCTTAGGGTGCGGCTGCTCTGGTTCACATGTATGGTAATCTTAACTACGCATGTCAGCACCACGACAAACATCTTTCCAATTATGTCACGTTGTTGCAGGTAATGCTTTTAAGTCTTGTATTATATGTTTCATTCAAATAAATTTGTTATAACTTTCACCATATCCTAGGTTGACGTTGTATATTCATTTGTAGTGTTGGGTCTATGAACATTTCCCAACTATTGCTGAGGTTTCTTTTGCCCCGAGCTACCAGGAGAGGCAACCCCGTGCGTGTCACTGAAAGGTTGCGAAGGCATTACTTGTCATCACTTATCGTAGGAGATTAGATAGGTTGATGATGGCGGATGTTTGTTGGACTCCATACAGCGATCACTGTGTGCATAGAGAGTTCAATATAATTCTCTATTCCCTGGGCATATTCGATGTGGACTGCATGTTGTGAGACTTTTCCCAGAGAGGGTGCTAAGGCAATTTGGATTTTTTCAATTCATTCCACAAATCCAATGCACTAAATCGCCAAGCACAGATGAGGTCGATGAAAGATGGATGCAGTTTTCACATCATTTAGCGTCGACCACAGAAGAGGTTACTCATGCTAGTCGGTCAGTGGTTGGGTATAGGGACTGGTTTTTCCATGTGTCTCATCCATTTATGACTCTCCCACAGATAGGCGAGGTTAGACACCCTCCAACTAAGCGTCATTTTGTACTGGAAGATCCACATGTGCATACTGATGACCCAACACCAATTCCACCTCAATCTTTGGGACCATCACTTCCATCTTAGGAGCCTCGACATGCTATAGTACGAAACTATTGTCAAACTAATTGTTTTGAACTGCATCCAATTCAATTTGGGAACCATGTTGATGGACCTAATAATGTTTGTGTCTTTGTTTCAGGGTACGTGCCAAAGGATAATAGATGGCTTACAACGTTGTGTCAGGAATTGTGTAAGCCGAAATAGAGGGCCTGCTGCAATTAGCTTGTTGTGTCACTGAAGATGGAATTGTGTACTTACGGTTGAGATGGATGAGACGGAGGCATGACACAGATGTTGGTGGACAAGGCCAACCATGATTGTAGTTACCATTGACTTTATAAATTTTATGAGTTAACATTTTGGTTTTTTTCAATAGGGATAATTGGACATTACATTAGTGTATTAGTGTTTGTGAACGCCACTATTTTGTTTCATTATTTAAAATGTTAGGAAAGAAATATGAAAGAAAAGGGAATTAATGGAATTAAATGATATTGGGCATGTCAAATATAATTAAAAAAAGGGTAACATTAACCACAACCTAGTAGTTAATCAACAACAAAATGTGAATACAAAATGTTGATCAACAACAAAATCATGGCAAATCACAAAGGGTTCAGCCATCTCGTAAGTCAACATTTTCAGTACGTAACTTCTTCAAATTACTATATGCTTGCATTCGACCCATATAAGGAAGCATCCATTCTTTTGCAACATTGTAACTGTGTCCTGACCATGACAAAACAGCTAGCAGTATAGGACTTCCATATCTCAATACAACCTGAAACAATTAGCAAGAGTTGTATAGCTTAAGCTGTGTTTCAAATTTAGACTAAAAAGTAAAACGGTTCAATCATATACCTAAACAAAATGGTTACTATACACATGATCAATACATAGAATGCGAAGAACATCACTATCTTTAGGCAATTGGTTCCTCAGAGGGAAAAATGTCATACTTTGTTGGAGGGATAGTGAAATGAGAATGATGTTATACCTTGATGCAATTACGTATCCCAAATCGATAATATTCATCCACTTATCACCGGTTACCTTACGTAACAAAAAACGATGCAAATATAAGTAAATAAAATATGAAATCAAAGTAGTAACTTTAAAATTAAATTTACCTTCGACAATCCATCAACAAGTAGCTACCATTACAAAATTAAAAATATCCTAAAAATACATTCCAATATACAACTATTTTCAATTTTAACCAACTTATTTTTTAATAATCAAAACATTTTTTAATAAATATTTCATTATTTTAATTAAGTTTTTTCTATGTAAATCAACAAAAAATTTAATTACAACACAAACAATCCAAGTAAAGCATTCCCATAAATTAAAACTAAAATATTTTTCCACCAACTAATTTTTTAATAATTAAATTCATTTTTAATAAATATTTCATAATTTTAAATAAATTTTGTCTATCTCAATCAACAAAAAAAATTCATTACAACACAAACTATCCAAACAAGTGCATTCCCATAAATTACAACTAATATCTATCTATCTATTTTCATCTACTTAATTTTTTAACAATTACAATATTTTATTATTTAATATTTCATAATTTTAATTAAATCCATTTGAAACATATGGATTAACCAATCCATATGCTTATTACAAATTGCTAATCCATAAAAAGCATATGGAATGGTTAATCTGTATGCTTCACACGGATTGGTTAATCCGTATGCTTCACACGGATTCACTAATCCGTAAAATGCATATAGATTAGCCAATTCGTATTCTTCTTACGAATTATGTAATCTATAAGAATCATACGAATTGGTTAATCCGTATGATTCTTATGGATTGCGTAATCCATAAGAAGAATACAGATTGACTAATCCGTAACTTAAAAAAAAAAACTTACCTCAACCCAACTACCATAGCACCACCACCAGAATTTGCTCTGACGGATCCAACAACAATAACACCTTCAAAGACCATCCAAAACTACCCCCCTACCACAACAATAACACCAAAGCTTACAAATCACTGCCAAAAACCAAACAAAAAACCAAAAATAAGTGAATAAACATACACTGCACCACCACCAACTGTTATAAACAATGAAGGATATTTTTGCCATTTTTTTTTAAATGGTGTATTAGTCTTTTTTGCTGATGTATAAAGCTCAACCCCAAAAAATTTGCAACTTGATCCAATCCGATTTCACACTTTAGCCTAATGAGCCCAGACTAGGCCGAGTAATTCGATTTACTAGTTCTAGAAAATACCAGTATAATAGACAAAAGAAAAATGGTGATCACATGAAGAGAACTTTTAATAAAAAAATTAATCCGTCAAACTTGACATTAAAATTGTTGTTACTTTTACTCTTTGACGGAAAAAAGGTTAAAGAATTAAAAATAAGGATGAAAGAAGTCAAGTATTAACTAATAAAAAAAATTAAAACTAATAATAGAATTCTTAAAAATTTAGTGACTAAAAAGATAATAAACTCCTAAAATGTACGTTATTGTGGAAATAATTAATTCTTAAAATTTGATAAACGGACCCGGAATCTCATGGTGAGCCTGGAAAGGCCCATAACATGACATAAATTGAACATTAGAGTGGAATGAGTCCATCTGAATTTGACTCCATTTTAATAATGTATAATAACTTATTTTATGTTTAATCTGGGTTTTATGTTAGCGTAAATGATTTACATGTCAGTTCAAAATTATTTTTCTACTTTAAAATTTAAAAGTGATTAATTTTATTTTTCTCAATGTTGTAAGTTATGTGCAGATAAACAAGTTACTTAATATATATAGATTTAACACAAGCTTGAGAATATCGAAATAGTTGAGGATGCTAATTCTTGTTATTATTTCTTATGAGCATAGCATCTCTAACGAATTTATTGAATGATTTCTTAAGTGAAGAAATTATTTTTTATGCATTTTTTATTGGAGTAAATTTATCACACAGAAAGAATTCCTTAAAAATAAGATTTGTATTTTTTTAAGAAATTTTTTCTTAATAATAAATTAATATTTATCTAACACATAATAATATCATAATTAAACTATAATTAAGAAAAAATAAAAATATAAAAATGCTTTTTTTGAAGTTTCTTATAAGTGAAACAAAATTGTGTTTGAATTTCTTATAATAACATGATACTATGAGGACAAAAAAAATGTAAAGATTATAAAAAATAATTTAAAAAATCCTTTTAGAGTGTATTTGGATAGAGAATTTTAATTGAAAAAAGTAATTTATCAAGGAATTTAAAATTCTTTAATTTCAAATTCATTGTGTGGATATATTTATATGAAGAATTTAAATTTTTAAAATTTTAAAACAGAATTTTAAACAACTAAAAATATGGAATTTGAATTTCCTTCTAAAAGGTAAGATATTGAAATTATCTTCTTCTATAGAAGCTCTAATTGCACTACTCTTTACTCCGTTTCCATCGCCGATGAATATTCTGATATCTACTACTCCCACGACACTCACCTCCGTGCATGAGGTTCAAAATTTTAAAAATAAAGAAATTTAATTTCTTTATCCAAACATAAAATTTTGAAAATGAATAAATTTAATTTTTTTATCCAAACACAAAATTTTGAAAATGAAAAAAATTTATTTCTTTATCCAAACACAGAATTTTGAAAATAAAAGAATTTCAATTGATGCATTTTAATTTCCCTCAATTTTAAATTCCCTGAAATTTTAAAATACTTCATCCAAACATACTCTTAATAAATTCTTATTAAAGATGTTTTTACAAGATAATCCTGCCCATTTCATTGTCTAACAATTTCAACGCCTTGATTTTCTTTGGTGCAGAATAAATTAGGAAAAACATAGGAAAATATAAATTAATATTATTTGTGTTATTTGAATGTATGGATTTGATGATATAAATGCACCAGAATTCTGGCTTGTGTATCCCAGGGAACAAATGTTTATTCTATATAACTAAAATTTATAATATTTAAATATTTTTAAATATATATTCTATTATAATTAAATTTTGTAATAAATAAATCATATTTTAAATTTATAATAAATAATTTATATTGTGATATAAAATTATTTTTAATTATTGATAATTTATTTTTTAAAAAAAATTAAATTTAAATTAAAGATATTGAAAGAGATAAAAATTAAAAAGGTTAAGAAAAACTCCAAAAACACTTGTAAATGAAAAAAAAAACTAAAATCACTTTCGATTGAAAAAATTACAGTTATAAACATTCTCAAATTGCTCTCATTCAAGAATTACAGCCAAAAAATTATCATTCAATGAATCTGTTTATCGATATATATATATATATATATATATATATATATATATATTATCATTTAAGGATTTTATGCTGATAAGATATCTAATTTTAATTTTTTTTTGTAAAGATAAGATATCTAGTTTAATTTAATACTATAAGTTATATGAGATAAAGATATATTTTATGCTTAATTAAGATAAGATTTTTCTAGGATTTAGCTATTGTTGGGTATATATACCGTTAGTATCTCATGTATTGCACAATTTCTCTTGCTCCAAATTTGCGAGGCGATACCGAAAGATCTTTTCTACGTTTTTTCCTCAACCCAAAACAACATGGTTCCATCACTTTGTGCTAATGGTTGTGGCTTCTATGGTTCTTCTGCCACCAAGAACCTTTGTTCAAAGTGTTACATAGATTATCTCAAACAAAACATCACCAAATTAAAAGAGTGTGAAACCAAGAACTTGAACGACCAAGTTTTTATTCTTGATCAGTCATCTACTTCTTCTTGCAAACCATGTGCTTCTGAAGATTCTAACACTGATGATGCTACTATGGTTGATGTTTCTCTCACAGACCCTGAGGGAATAATGAACAGGAGAAAAAAGAAGTGCAAGTGCTGCAACAAAAAGGTTGGGCTATTAGGGTTCGAGTGTCGTTGTGGGAATGTGTTTTGTGGAACACATAGATACCCAGAGAAGCACGCATGCGACGTTAATTTTAAGGAAATTGGTCGTCAGGTTTTGGTTAAACAAAATCCTGTATGTATCGGTGATAAGTTAGAACATAGGATTTAAGGATTGGGTTCGGGTTCATCGTCCGGCTTTGTCTATTTGTGTAGGATTTCTTTCATTTTATTTTTCTCCCAATATTTTCTGTTATGGTGATAGGAATAGATGGATAGGTATTAGGTATTATCAATGTTCCATCTTGAATTGTAAATGTTGCTATATTGATTATGAATTTCTTACTCATTTTTTGTCATTTAACATGTTGCTTCCTTTCTGTTAATTTGTGTGTGATCTATAAATTTTAAAAAAATTGTTCCTTTTCATGATGACATCTCTATTCATTAGGGTTGTATGGAGTCACAATCAACCTACTAACCTATATGAATTTGGTTTCGGTTTCAGTTCATTGTGGGTGACCTAATTATAATTAGATTGAGTGGAATTCCAAATCCTGAATCCTACATTTTTATCATTATGTTATATATGTGCACATCGTAATATTAAGAAAGAATAAAGGCAAAACAAAATTGTGAGCATATCTTTAGCTAATTCTTGGATGCTTGCAACTAAGAAGAAACATGTACAATGCAAGTAACACAACCTAATATCGACAAAATATTGAGTACAACGATAACATTGATCTCTAGCTAGTAACAATTGTCATCAATTTGATGTCAAATTGTTTATTTATATTCATTTGACACCACATAAACAAGCAAAACAACGTTATGGTAATTAGCATCTAATTTTGCATGAAATATTAACAAGTCCCTAACAAGAAAATATATTAGATGACACAGAATCAAGAAATTGTTTTATCCCTCTTAAAAAAAAGAAGTCAAATTAATATTGAATGAAAGCTCAACCCTAACTCTTACTACAGGAGTATTTCAAAATCCTATATATATAAAATATATAAACTAGTATTTTAAGCTCTACAAGGTATAAATAATTTTTTTTATAATTAAAATTTATAACAATAAGAGACATATTTTTTCGGTTTGTGTATTTTAATTTATAATTTAAAAATATATAGATCTAATAAAATAGTAAACAAATGACATTTATGATTATTGCCTCATGTCGTCAATCCCTCATTATAGAATTCTCTTGATAACCCTGTGTGTATGACATACTGAATTACCATATCACATTAACACATTCTACGCATTGGTAATAATAATATAAAAAATGATGAACCGCGTACCCGTGCTCACTCATATCAAGTACCGGTAACTATGATCACGCCACAAATAATCACATCCACCAGTTTTTATAAAAAATATTTTTGTAAACCAGTTGAACTGTTTGAACTTTTCAGTGTGAATAAGTAATACAAACAAGATGTGGGCGATTACACTTCATTGGGTTCCTTCAAATTCTCGCCAGAATTTTCCAGTCAACAGGCAAGATATGAACATTGTTCTTAGCTCTGCTCTTACAGGTCCCACCAGGAAGCATAACAAGCAACCAAGGATGAATGGTCTCATGGTGTGGAAATCCACCCAGAACCATGTCTGGTTGCATCTTTTTGAAGGAAAAATCAGATAGAAACAGTTCAAATTGAGCATGCCTGGCTCCTCGTATGCCTGCAGACCTATTTTGTCTCCAATGTTACATTGGCGATTGGAATGATTGAGATTTGAGAGGATTGCTGGAAAATGTAGGTTCTGTAGAAACCATGGTTTCTTTCTTGGGGTCGAGAATGGAGGGAGAAGGAAGGGTATGTTTGAACCGGTTTAAGCAACCAGAAGTTTACACACTTGACGTTCTAGTGCAAATCTGCTTCATCAGCACCTCCTGAAACATGAAATGAAGAAATTTAGAGCTGTGTAGATGATTTTTTAAGCTCAAGTTCAATAGTACCAACAAAAATTTTTCAGAAGAAAAAGAACTGTGGCTGAAATATGCAAATATCTTCATATAGTTCAATCAAGAGTGGCACTCAACAAATTTGTCATATCCAGTTGACCCATTCAAGCAACTTTGGTACTAGGCGGGGAGGTTTGTAAACAGACACTTGAAGTAATGTTCTAATTATGTCGTGAACATTGAGTCATTGACATTTAATCGAAGTATTTGAATGTAGTTTTTTTGGTTGATTCACCTCATTTGGGCTTGAGCCAAGTAGAGGTGGTTAAGTTTTTACCAAGTTTTCATGCAACCGCATTCTCAAAACTCAAACTTATATCATTAAACTTGAGTTCAAGTCCTGGGATATTATTAACCAGTATTTGACTACAATTTAACAGTGGATATCATTAACCAGCAGTTTTATTTTTCTTTGCTCAGTGTAAAAATAATTTAAATCCTATTTATTGCAACAAATATCATGCAAATCAAAGTGATTTTTTTTTGTGTTGCAAAATCGAAGTGTTTCTTATCAGTTGATACAGTTACCACAAAAAATTAGTATCAGCAGTTAATAGCAAATAGAAAAGGCAATAAAAATAAGATGAACAAATACTTGCATCAGAAAATTCATACCAAACTGACAAACTCTAAACTTGGTTCCGTCTTTTCGCAGATCTGAACAGTACAAAATAAGCTATTAATCTTTTTGAAAGTCTATCATAGAAGAAATCTGAGACATAGATCCAGGTTTAGCATAATTAACAATGTAATTTTACCATTAAACATAATCAGTAAATATAACATCTATGACAATAGTTGAGGAATGGAATCTGAATATTAATTAATATAATATTAAAA
>CM023949.1:24298678-24312553 GCA_013407115.1 Glycine latifolia | reverse complement strand
TATTTTCGTAATTTTTTTTTTAAATTGCAATTAATTAATTTTTTTGCCATGAATTAATTTATTACACTTTTGTTTTTTTACATTTTAAGAGCTCGTCTTTCCGAATTTCAAAAGAATGAAAACATTACCCTCTCACTCTGTCACACGGTACTGCTACTGCCTACTACTACTTTCCTCTTTGCGACCAAACCTGAAACCGCAATGCTACTCCGCTTCCATAGAACAGCCTCCACCTCTCGTTTACATCCCTTGATCACATCACTTTTCTATTCCCACCGCTTTTCCACCGTTCCACCATCCATTTCCGACGTCGCACACCGAACCCGCCTCTTGAACTCCATCCGCACTCTCGAAACCGCCGATGCCGCCGTCGCCGTCGACTTCTTCCACCGAATGCTAACCCTAACCCACTTCCCCTGCATCCAAGACTTCAACCTCCTTTTCGGCCTCGTCGCGAAATCGCAGCACTACGCCACCGTCATTTCCCTAATCAAAACCCTTCACTCGCTCGGCGATGGAAGTGCTGACGTGTGCACCCTCAACATTGCCATCAATTGTCTCTGCCACTTGCGCAAAACGACGTTAGGGTTCGCCGTTTTGGGCCTCATGACCAAAATCGCCTTGGAACCCACGCTGGTGACACTTAACACCATTGTTAACGGTCTTTGCATTGAAGGGCACGTGAACCATGCACTTTGGTTGGTGGAAAAAACGGAAAATTTGGGGTATCACTGCAATGCTCGAACGTATGGGGCGTTGGTTAATGGTTTATGTAAAATTGGGGATACTTCTGGTGCTTTGGAGTGTTTGAAGAAGATGGTGAAGAGAAATTTGGGGCCTAATGTTGTGATTTATAATGCGATTTTGGATGGGCTTTGTAAGAGAGGGTTGGTGGGTGAGGCTTTGGGGTTGTTCCATGAGATGGGTGTAGTTAATGTTGAGCCTAATGTTGTATCTTACAATTGCTTGATTCAGGGTTTGTGTGGTGAGTTTGGTGGGTGGAGGGAAGGGGTAGGTTTGTTCAATGAGATGGTGGTTGAGAAGGGGATTGTGCCGGATGTGCAAACGTTTTCGATTTTGGTGGATGGTTTTTGCAAAGAAGGGTTGCTTCCGCGGGCAGAGAGTGTGGTGGGTTTTATGGTTAGGATTGGGGTGGAGCCAAATGTTGTGACATATAACTCGTTGATTGCCGGGTATTGTTTGAGGAGTCGGATGGAGGAGGCGATGAGGGTGTTTGGTTTGATGGTTCGCGAGGGGGAGGGGTGTTTGCCGAGCGTTGTGACGCATAATTCGCTGATTCACGGGTGGTGTAAGGTTAAGGAAGTGGATAAGGCTATGAGTTTGTTGAGTGAAATGGTTGGGAAAGGGTTGGATCCTGATGTGTTCACTTGGACCAGTCTTATAGGTGGGTTTTGTGAAGTGAAAAAGCCACTAGCTGCAAGGGAGTTGTTTTTTATGATGAAAGAGCATGGCCAGGTTCCCAATCTCCAGACCTGTGCTGTTGTGTTGGATGGGTTGTTCAAGTGCTGGCTTGATTCTGAGGCGGTGACATTGTTTAGGGCGATGGAGAAGAGTGGTCTAGATCTTGATATTGTGATTTACAATATTATGCTTGATGGAATGTGCAAGATGGGAAAACTGAATGATGCAAGGAAACTTCTTTCTTGTGTTTTGGTTAAAGGGTTGAAAATTGATTCATATACTTATAACATCATGATTAAAGGTCTGTGTAGAGAAGGACTGCTGGATGCTGCTGAAGAGTTGCTTAGGAAAATGAAAGAGAATGGGTGCCCGCCTAATAAATGCTCTTATAATGTCTTTGTACAGGGACTGTTGCGAAAATATGATATTGCAAGGTCCAGAAAATATCTTCAAATAATGAAAGACAAAGGCTTTCCAGTAGATGCTACCACAGCCGAGTTGCTTATACGTTTCTTATCTGCTAATGAAGAAGATAAATCATTGAATGAATTCCTGCTGATCTGAAGTTTGCTTGAATTTAGTTTCTATATGAGGATTCATATCAATTTGGAAACCAGTCTAATCATAATTTTAGACTATCAACCAAGCCCATTAATGGTGGGTTCCATCCTTTAGACAATTGTTGGTTCAACTTCCTCAAAATCTTTCATAACCATAGGGTAGAAAGTACAGGGAAGAGCATGGAATGACAATCTTCTATGAAATTCAAACCAGGATTATGAAAATGTTGGAACTCTGAAGGTATATCTTCCAAGAGTTCAGAGAAGCCTCCATGTTCTTGTGAAGACATTAACCCAATTCCATGCCAACAAACTGAAGGCCTTGTTCTTCTAGCTTTCAGTCCCAATATTCTGCTACAAACATAATTATGTTTTGTAACAAAACACATGAAGGTATACTTCAAAGAACTAAGAGTTCTCAGTTCGCACTTTTCCCAAACAATTTTTATTCAAAAATTTTAATTTTACCTGTTGAACTCCCCAGTCTCCTCTTCACTTCCATAGTTTACACCTGCAACATCAAAAGATATGTTTAAAATGTTCATCATGCTGTTAATCTAGAAGGTATAAATTTATCTATGCAATTTCTATTTGGCTTGATATTGTATGAACATGAAAAGTTCCAAATTTTTTTCCTGTTTAGCTTCTTATCAATCAACACACAAGGAAGATACCTAATTTGCTTTGAAATTCAAATCTTTACTGAGTTCCCTTGTTTATTTCCTCTTGTATCTGCTTGTAGTTTACAACATTTGAAGGTGGGCATTCTGGTTTCTTATATGAGAATGGAAACAAGTTGGTTACACAAAGGTGGTGGGGAGTTGATAGGAAGAGTAGCTGTCAAATTTATTGTTAAGTTAGTGACTTGTGCTGTTTGTGACAGGCCCTTTGAGGTCTACTTCCCAACGGCTAACACACCTATTGTGTCAAGGTCTATGCTGTGAAGATTACCATGCAAATGTATTGGTGCTCTGGGATGAGTTTTCAGATGACTTTACGGTTTCTTTTTTTTCTTCTTTTTTTTTTGGTATCACACTTTGGGGTTTCTTAGATAGCCTGATGACTTATCCACGGTGTCTTCTACATGTACACCATATGACCATATAGGTTTTCATATTTGTTGCCCTTAGGACTAGTGAGTCCTTGTCATCAATTGGTCTTCTTTTAATATTATATTAATTAATATTCAGATTCCATTCCTCAACTATTTTCTTAGATGTTATATTTACTGATTATGTTTAATGGTAAAATTACATTGTTAATTATGGTAAACCTGGATCTATGTCTCAGATTTCTTCTATGATAGAGTTTTAAAAAAATTAATAGCTTATTTTATACTGTTCGGAACTGCGAAAAGACTGAACCGAGTTTAGAGTTTGTTAGTTTGGTATGAATTTTCTGATGCAAGTATTTGTTCATCTTATTTTTAACTGCATGATACTAATTTTTTGTGGTGACTGTATCAACTGATAAAAAACACTTCGATTTTGCAACACAAAAAAAAAATCACTTTGATTTGCATGATATTTGTTACAATAAATAGGATTTAAATTATTTTTACACTGAGCAGAGAAAAATAAAACTACTGGTTAACAATATCCACTGTTAAATTATAGTCAAATGCTGGTTAATAATATCTCAGGACTTGAACTCAAGTTTAATGATATAAGTTTGAGTTTTGAGAATGCGGTTGCATGAAAACTTGGTAAAAACTTAAACCACCTCTACTTGGCTCAAGCCCAAATGAGGTGAATCAACCAAAAAACTACATTCAAATACTTTGATTAAATGTCAATGACTCAATGTTCACGACATAATTAGACAATTACTTCAAGTGTCTGTTTACAAATCTCCCCGCCTAGTACCAAAGTTGCTTGAATGGGTCAACTGGATATGACAAATTTATTGAGTGCCACTCTTGATTGAACTATATGGAAGATATTTGCATATTTCAGCCACAGTTCTTCTTTTTCTTCTGAAAGTTTTTTGTTAGTACTATTTAACTAGAGCTTAAAAAATCATCTACGTAGCTCTAAATTTCTTCATTTTATGTTTCAGGAGGTGCTGATGAAGCAGATTTGCACTAGAACGTCAAGTGTGTAAACTTCTGGTTTCTTAAACTGGTTCAAACATGCCCTTCCTTCTCCCTCCATTCTCGACCCCGAGAAAGAAACCACGGTTTCTACAGAACGTACATTTTCCAGCAATCCTCTCAAATATCAATCATTCCAATCGCCAATGTAACTTTGGAGACAATAGGTCTGCAGGCATATGGCGAGCCAGGCATGCTCAATTTGAACTATTTCCATGTGATTTTTCCTTCAATAAGATGCAACCAGACATGGTTCTGGGTGGATTTAATTTCCACAGCATGAGACCATTCATCCTTGGTTGCTTGTTATGCTTCCTGGTGGGACCTGTAAGAGCCTTGATCCTCTTCCCCAGGATCCCAAATGAGGAAACCCTAGGAGAGCCATCGACTACAATGTTCATATCTTGCCGGTTGACTGGAAAATTCTGGCCAGAATTTGAAGGAACTCAATGAAGTGTAATCGCCCACATCTTGTTTGTATAACTTATGCGCACTTAACAACAGAGTTCAAATAGTTCAATTGGTTTACAAAAATATTTGTCATAAAAAATTGTCGATGTGATTATTTGTGGCGTGATCATGGTTACCTGGTACTTGATATGAGTGAGCACTAGTACGCGGTTCATCATTTTTTTATATTATTATTACCAATACGCAGAATGTGTCAATGTGATATGGTAATTCAGTATGCCATACATGCAGAGGGTTATTGATACGAATCAATACGGAGGTTCATTGTTTTACGGATTATCCTTGAAAAGACTTCTTGTATAATAAAAGAAAAAGGTGTCTGTCAAATGTTTGACAGAGAGAAACAAAGATAAATATAATATGAAGAAAAGTGCAGTGTAAAAAATAACGAATTTAATAAGAACAAAATGTTAAATAAATTTAAAAAATAAAAAGGCGAAAAAGACAAGAAATGGAAGAAGACGACACACCTTATGAAGAATGATAAGTCACATGAGGATTTGCTACAAAGATTATAGAAACTTTTCATAAGAACCAATGTTTGGTCTAATTAAAATTTTAAGAGAAACTTTCTCTCACACACTTTTAAAAGTGTATAGTTTCTATTCAATTCAAAGGTTAGTACATAAGACAAATAAATGACTATTTATAACCAACAAGTGATGCCCCTGTCCTCTTTTTTTTCAATATGAGATTTTAGTCACACATTCCTTATTCAAAATTATACTAAAAAAAGTTTAATTCATGCTAAACTTTATGTCCCATTTTCATCATCATAGATCCATAATTAGGACTTGATATTAGAAATACGACTTGTAGAAAATCTTTAGAGCTTTCAAACGCATCAAAAAACGCCTAAAATGAACATCTAGTACTCAAGTTATGTTCAAAATATTGAAACAATCTAGACTCCTCACTCATTAGTCTTTAAGCTCTTTACTCATTTTTCTTGGTCCTGATGAGTTGTCAAGAGAATTCTATACTGAAGGATTAACAATAACCATAAAAGTAATTTGTTTACTATTTTATGAGACCTACATATTTTTAAATTATAAATTAAATACACGATCTGAAAAAAATATGACTCTTATTTATTATAAATTTTAATTATAAAAAAAATTATTTATACCTTGTAGAGCTTAAAATACTAGTTTATATATTTTATATCTATAGGATTTTGAAATACTCTAGTAAGAGTTAGGGTTGAGGTTTCATTAATTGAATATTAATTTGACTTCTTGTTTTTTTTTTTTAAGAGGGATAAAAGAATTTCTTGATTCTGTGTCATCTAATATATTTTCTTGTTAGAGACTTGTTAATATTTCATGCATAATTAGATGCTAATTACCAAAACGTTGTTTTGCTTGTTTATGTGGTGTCAAATGAATATAAATAACCAATTTGACATTAAATTGATGACAATTGTTACTAGAGATCAGTGTTACCCTTGTACTCAATATTTTGTTGATATTAGGTTGTGTTACTTGCATTGTACATGTTTCTTCTTAGTTGTAGGCATCCAAGAATTAGCTAAAGATATGGTCACGATTTTATTTTGCTTTTATTCTTTCTTATTATTACGATGCGCACATATATACCATATTGATAAAAAGTATACAAGATTCAAGATTTGGAATTTCACTCAATCTAATTATAATTAGGTCACTCACAATGAACTGAAACCAAATTGATGACCTAACTTAACTCGTTGAAATATAATTTAGTTAAATTATTTAAATATAGGTTAGCGGGTTGATTGTGACTCCATACAACCCTAATGAATGGAGATGTCATGTTGAAAAGGAACAATTTTTTAAAATTTATAGATCATACACAAACTAACATCAAGGAAGCAACATGTTAAATGACAAAAAATGAGTAAGAAATTCATAATCAATATAGCAATATTTACAATTCAAGATGGAACGTTGATAATACCTATCCATCGTCTATTCCTATAATCATAACAAAAAATATTGGGAGAAAAATAAAATGAAAGAAATCCTACACAAATAGACAAAGCCGAACGATGAATCCGAATCCGGTCCTTAAATCCTATGTTCTAATTTATGATAAGACAATCATATTGTTTTGAATAAGATAATTGCACAATTAAAGTTATTATAAAAATATTTTATATAAAATTAAAATTTTATATAAAAAGTATTTCTAAATTTTATTGATTCCTAAATTTTAATATAATTTCGTCTCTACTAATTGACATAAAATGTAGCATAATTTTTTAATACCGATTTTATTAATTACCATAATTTCATATTATTTCCATGTCAAAATAAAGGATCATAATTGTAGCAATTTTCTATTATTTCTCATATTTGAAGCTGTCAAAATTTTGAATAGACAATGTCTCAATACATCATAATTAAAAACATCAATAAATTAAAATTAAAATATATAATAAATATAATTATAAATGGCATGATATTATTGTATAATAAACATTTAAATAAATAGATTCTATTGTATATTTATAGTATAATGGTGACATAAAATTATTAAATTAAAAAAAGAGTATATGATTGACAAAAAAATATTTTGATAATAAATATATATAAAAAATTTAAATAATATAATAGTAATCATATTCTTAACATATTGATAAGGTGAATTAAATAATATAGTTTGACCCATGCGATATGTGAAAAATAATTGAAGAATTATATATCTATTTTAATAATAAATTTGCAACACTTTGTAATTATAATTATTTTTTTTAACAATAACATATGTTATATTATTTTTATTAATTTTTATTTTTTAATTTTTTTTACTTATTATATGTTAAAACAAATAATTAAATTTAAGAAGTTAATTTTTTTAGACTAGAGAATTATATTAATTAATACAAAATCACTTGATAATTACATATATTGTTCATCCTGTACATCGCCCAGTCAAAATTTAGTTATACAAATAAAAAGGATAAAAGATACATATGAAATCATTTATGTTATAGTCAATGTTATTAGTCAAAGTTTTCATCTTATTTATATCTATTTAAGAAAATATGTTATTCATATCTATTCATGTTACTAGTCAAAATTTTCATGTAATTTTCACCATTTTGTACCAATTACAATTTATGCAAATATTTATTAGTGAAAAGGATATTAAACATTCCATAAAAAGGATTGAACATATATCTTTAAACTTTTAAATTTTAATTTTTAGTCTTATTTAAATTTAAATTTAGGTTAAATATGTTGTTAATCCGTTTTTTTTTTGTTGAATTGTTTGGACAAGAACAACCCAAGACAAAAAATAATGAGTTTAATATATATGCTATGACATTATTAATTACAAATTACTGAATTATTTTAAAATAATTATTTTAAAAGTCAATAAATTTATTATATATAATAATTTATGATTGAATTAATGATTATTATGATTGAATTAAGGACTATGTAACGATGAATAGTCTCCTCTCTTTTTTCTGTTAAACTAAAACAAACCTTAGCAAAGGAGTCGCTGCTAAGTTGTTTTGTTCCCCTGAATATGCACAATAACACACTGTTCCAAACTTGGATTTGGCATTTGATATTGCAGCAATAAGATCCTCAAACTGGCTTCCAAATATACTACCTGCTTCGAGTAGCTTAACAACATCTAGACAATCTGTTTCGACTCTCAGATTCTTCATCATTCCCTCATTATAAGCCATAAAGAAAGGCTGATAATTCAGCTTCTAACACAGAACAGTGACCGAGCCTTCTTGAGAAAGCACAAATAAACTTTCCTCCATGATTGCGAAGCACACTTCTAAATATAAAAAATTTCATTTTTAATTTCTTGAAGAATTACCATTTTTTTATAAAATGGATTCAGCAAAAAAAAAAAAAAAACTCTTTAACCCTCGTCTATGGAGATAAGTCGGATACATCTTTTTTTGGTATGAATATAATATTCATCAATCGAAAGTCAATGAATGACTAATCTTTAAAGATATTGAGATTCATTTAAAGGATGGACATTTTTCAACAAATTGAACTCATAATTACATGTTTAAAAAATAAAATTTTCTACTAACTATACTGCATCGTGTTGGTATATTTTTGGGACATCTTTGACCATTATAAAAACAAATCATTTTTTGTTTTAGAAATGAAACACATTTCTATAAATGAATAATTAAAAGGAGATGATTTTTTTAGACAAATAAATATTGTACCTATTTATTATTATTGTTGTTATAAACACTTATTATTACTCTTTTTTTTTTTAGGAAATTCTATTATTAATTTTAGGAGATTAAATATTGATAAAATCAATGTTGATTATGAAGTTGGGAATGAATCAAAATAATCTTGGTTTTCCTTTTTTTTTAGTTCTTTTCTTTTTCACTTTTCCTCTTCTTTTAGTTTTTTTTATTTTTTTTATTTCTTTTATCTTATTTTTCCTTTTTCTTTCCCTTTTCCTTTCTCTTTTTTTGTCTTATTTTTTATCTATCATTTGGTTCATCTATCACCGATCTCAATTTAATTGGGTTAAAGATACTGTTATGATGATGTTGAATAATTTGCTAGGTGCTTACCATATAACAGTATATATTAGAGCAGCAAGTTTTTCTACAGCCCCGTAGCCTCTCTATCTCTCTAACTTTCCTTCATTTGTTTTTACCCCTCGGTTTTCTCTCTAACAGTGCAGAGTAGTAGAAGATCCATTTTATTTGTGTTCTATAGAATAGATATATAATGATAAATTATAGAAGTAGACAAAAAAATAAAAAAATAATTTATTTATCTCATGAAAAAGTGAATGTTAATGAGTGATTTAAGGACACTAGTTAAAAAATAAAAAAACACTTTTAGTGCATTAGTTTGAAATATTGAGATTAAACCACATACTCCTTGATTGATGTCAGTAGAACTCAAAAAGAAGTGGATCAGAACAGTATATCTCACTTCTAATGGACACATTTATGCATACAATGAGATTTTCCTTAGCACTTCAACAATACCCAAAACTACAAGCCACCCACCCTCAAAATCACCATATTTTCTCCTGCCATAGAGTTGTAGCCTACCTACTAACATCGAACGACAACTACAACTCAGAATTGCTCCTTCCTTTGGTCACCAGTCTCTTCAAAATTTGCAGCCATGTGGATGCAAACAACATTTATCATTCCCTTGAGAATAGCAATACTCTTTTTTTTTTTTTTTTTGTAAGAACTTGGCAAAGATTCTTACCTGTTCCTGCTAGCATGCATTAAGATGAATACACTGATCATTAGCTTTAGTGTCCTACTTTCATGACATGTCTGTCATATTTATAACCGTTTACATAGATCTACTTTTCTGTAAATACGCTTATGATTGCTTGAGTACACAATTTTTTTTACCAAGTTTAGCCATCAACAATCAGTAAACAGCCCCTTCAATTCCCCTTTTCCTCTTTCTTCATAACTTTCCCATCAGCATCCTCCGTTAACAGTAACAGTTCTAAGAGATTATTCTCTCTTGTCACCTATTCTTCATCTGCAGTTACACCTGCTACTCTTGCTTTTGTGCCCAGAAAACACTTGCTCTCTTTCAAGGTCACTTGCTTAACTATCTTATTGGGATTTCTGCTAACCTGTATATTTTTGGGTTGTAAATTTTAATTATCCTTCTTCTGCTTTCTGCAAATAAAAATGGGCATCTTAATATCTAATCTATTAATATATATTGTTAATTGTTTTATGTGTGCAAGTACACTTTGTGAAAGGGTCAAACAAATCAATATGTTAAATTGATTTCCTTTGTTAGTTCACAAGATTGGAAGGCAAGATTAAAGATTCCACCACCTGATACAAGCTAGAAAACAGAGGTATGATTCTGAAATATTGAAAACTATCATTGGGTTCATCTACCACCGATCCAAATTAGTTTGGGTTAAAGGTGTTGTTGATGTTGATGTTGGATTCGACCACCTGTGTTACATCTGAATGGTTTTTCTTTACAAAATGAAATGCCTGTGGATTGTTATTATAATTGACATTGACTAACTGGTTTTTTCTGGTTGTGAGGTGGTGTTTTCTTTCCAATATTTAATTTCTGTTTTCTGCAATTGTAATGTGTGATGTGATTTTTTATCTTCATGCAGTCTCATGTGCAAGTTGTTCTTGCTGCTTTTGCTTCTTCTTTTTATTACATAAAATTATTTAATTGCACTGTTCTGAATTTTCAATAAATAATTATGAATATAATTGTGAAACATATTTTTTAATTTTTAACCTATCCAAACATGTTGCTTGAGAGATAATTTTTAATGTCATTTATTGTAATTCTATGCTATTACATCCAAACAACCTTAAATGACTTTTCAAGGTAAAGTATAATTTTTATAATTATAACCAAATGTAAACTTATGCTTTACATAAATCTCTAGAAGAATCACTTTGTTTTACATAATTTTACAATCACTTTTTATAAACTTAAGCAAATGGGCATTGAATCTCTATGCATTACAGGTTTGAAATGGCTGTGTCACGGTGGAGAAGTCGCACTGCTTCATCAGCACTGAACTTGTTCACCAATAGTCTTCGCTGTTTCTCTTCTGGTACATTCATGTCTCACTCCTTGGGGAAAGCAAACTAAGAGTGGCTACAAGACTGGACCCCTGAAGCGTAGAAGGTAGTAGGATACAACATTCATTATAGCTGTTTCTGATATTTCCTTATGAGATGCTTGTAAGTTGTAATACTTGTGGAAACTGTCATTCCTATTTAGGAAATTCATTGAACTGATTAGGTTCACAGCCAATTTGTGGATTTTATGGGTTCAAAGTTTATTGTTGTTAAAGTAAAATGTTTTTGAAATGATCACATTTTCCTCTGAACTGGACTTGCATTCAGCTTATTATACACCTCCATTGTTCACACTTCACACAAGATGAAGTTTGCTAGACTGACTATTAATGCTTTTATTAATTGGTTTGGATTAATTTCGATGACTTGCTTAAATGAGAGCGCATTTTGTTTCTTTTATCCTTTTGTTTGGTTATTGATGAGAAGAAATATATAGTTGTTCTTACTATGATAATGTCATAAATGGATCTACCTGACTTATTACAAAATTTATTTAAATTTATAAAACAGTTTATAATTCTTATACGTTTTTTTTTAAAAGAAATTTATCCTATTCCAATAAAATTACAAATCAAAACGAAATTTCTGACATAAAATTTCCTGATAAAACTTATTAAGTTAGTACTTAATTAAGTTGTTTTTCCAAACAGGTCTGGTCTAAACCGGCTAGCCAATGTCATAAATATAGTTTGGATGAGTTAGCCAATATTTTGATTCATAACATTGTTTTTAGGTTAAAATACACTTTTATTTTTTATGTTTTCGATTAAATTTGATTTGAATTCTTACTTTTTAAAAAATTTCAATTTAGTTGGTTGTGTTTTGAGTGAAAGTGATCCTTTTGTCGATTTAAAATTAACGCAATTAATAATTTAAACATATTAACAGTTAAAAAGTGTCAAAAAATATATTTTTACAGTATAGCAACAATTTTTAACCATTAATTATAAGAGCAAAAAAATTAAAAGATCTCTCTCTCCCTCTACCAAATACAGATAAAGGCTGAAACTTTAACTCAAAAACCAAATAGATATTTATTTACTTTAATTACGTAATATAATTTTTTTATATAATTTTATGATAATTAATTATAACTTGAACAAAGCACTTACAATATATATCAACCTATGATTTAGGTGAAAAACAGAGAGATCATCTAGGAAAGGGTGAATCAAAGGGAAACATTAACTAAACAAAAATTAGATACTATGTGAAAATCCCTAGCTAGCTAAAGGAGTAAAAATTATAGTGGTCTTCTAGTTGCTGTATATCGACTCGATTTGGCCATAAGAGAGTTTTGAAGCAAGTATGCTATTGCTTTGCCTACTATCCTACCTCTTATTGTGTTCTTTTTATTTTTCACTTCGAATGATTCCAATCTAACAAAGCGCGGGGGCTGAGGTGGTTGAGCCGGTCTACTTGGACTTTGGAAATATTCCTACACAATTAGAGTGAATAATAAGAGACATTAAAATGAATATTTTGAAATGAAAGGTTGGTATACGCCCAACTTTTAAAACATGGAATAAAAAATGAATCATTTTGAAATAATAAAAGATTTAATTATCAATTTGGTTATCAAATTATTTTAAAATTATATAATTTAATCCTCAAAATTTTAGAAGATTCAATTTGATCTCCAAATTATTTTAAATAATTTAATTTGATCATCAACTTCTTAAAAATTTCAAAATCAAGTTAATTCATTTTAAAGAATTTGATAACTAAATTGAATCTTTTAAAAATTTGGAGATCAAATTGATTAATTTTTTAAGAATTTAAGGATCAAATTAAATCTTTTAAAAATTTGGTAATCATTTAAATAATTTAAAAACCAAATTGATAATTGAGAAAGAAAAGAAAAATAGAGGAAAAGAAAATACAAAAGTTAAACTTACATGTCGTATTGTGGAAAGGGTACGTGAAGTTAGTCTCAATATCTTTACATTTACAAAGACTTGCAGGCAACTCATAATCGTTGAACCTGACATTCCCCACATGTCCATATTTACTTCTCTAATAAAAGAAAGATTGCAAGTGGAGGAGAGTTTGAGACCATAGAAACAATTGATGTTACAATAGCTAAGATTTGGAGTAGAAAGCACAATCTGAGAATTTCTCGATCCCAAACCTTCTTGTAATGTCAATATGGACAGGGTGAGATTAGATATGTAGAGGACATCTTCACGCAAATAACAGTAGCCAATGAACAAAGTACTTAACACGTGACAGTTTGAAAAGGGCTCAACACAACCATTGTCATTAGCAGTAAAATAGAAATTCTGAAGAATAAGGCTTTTTAATGCAGGCAAGTGTAGAGACTTTGGAAGTTTTACCTCGGAAGGATTTGACTCGAAGGAAAGGTTAAGAGATGTCAAAGTCTGACAGTAAAAGATTGAAGAAAGGTACTCAATGTCAAATGATGGTTCTTCAAAGCTTGAATTTAGATGTAACATTGTCAAGTGTTGGACATTGTGACACGTAGCATATTGCACAACCCTATCTAAGAGGACGACTTCGGTGTCAAACCAAGAATCGATGGTAAGGTTAAATAGGGAATGAGAACTATCTCGACTAGTCAGAACCCAAGACGCAAATTTCTTGCACGTTTTAAGACCGCGTTTGTATCGGTGAACAGAAGAGAATGCGAGACTAGTGAGACTTTTGCAAAGGTTCTTCCATCGTTTAGACTGTTAGGATAAACGTTTAAATAGAGTTAGTTACGTAGTTTGAATTTT
>CM023949.1:24271347-24282988 GCA_013407115.1 Glycine latifolia | reverse complement strand
TCCGGGCTCAAGATACCACATGATATGAACCAATATAGGGGTTCATTGTTTTTCTACGGATCGTCCTTGAAAAGGCTTCTTGTTATAACAAAAGAAAAAGATGCACGCCAAGTGTTTGGCGAAAAGAAACAACGATAAAGACAATATGAATAAAAGTGCAAGGAAAAATAACAAATTTAACATAAACAAAATGCTAAATAAAAAAATAGAATAAAGTAAAAAGGCGGAAAAAGACAAGAAATGAAAAAAGACGTCACACCTTATGAAAAGTGATAAGTCCCGTGGGGATTCGCTACAAAGATTATAGGAACCTTTGATAAGAACCAATGTTTGGTCCAATTAAGAATCCAAGAGGAACTTCCTCTCACACTTTTAAAAGTGAAAAGTTTTATTCAATTCAAACGTGAGTACATAAGACAAATGAGTGGTTATGTTATAACCATCAAGTGATGTCTCACTCCTACTTCTCTCCAATGTAGGACTTGAGTAACATATTCCTTATTAAAAATTATACTAAAAAAAAGTCTAATTTGTGCTGAACTTCATGTCTCATTTTTATCATCATAGATGCAAAATTAGGACTTGAGACTAGAAATACAACTTATAGGAAATCTTTAAAGCTTTCAAACGCATCAAAAAACTCCTAAAATAGACATCTAGAACTCAAATTATGTTCAAATATTGGAGCAATCTCGACTCTTCACTAATTGGTCTTTGGACTATTCACTCATTTTTCTTGATCCTCATCAATAAATCTTTTTTAAAAAAACTTATAAGAATTATAAACTGTTTTATAAAATTAAATAAATTTTGTAATAAGTCAGGTAGATCCATTTATGACATTATCTAAGTAAGAACAACTATATATTTCTCCTCATCAATAACCAAACAAAAGGATAAAAGAAACAAAATGCGCTCTCATTTAAGCAAGTCATCGAAATTAATCCAAACCAATTCATAAAAGCATAATAGTCAGTCTAGCAAACTTCATCTAGTGTCAAGCGTGAACAATGGAGGTGTACAATAAGCTGAATGCAAGTCCAGTTCAGAGGAAAATGTGATCATTTCAAAAACATTTTACTTTAACAACAATAAAATTGGAACCTATAAAATCCACAAATTGGCTGTGAACCTAATCAGTTCAATGAATTTCCTAAATAGGAATGACAGTTTCCACAAGTATTACAACTTACAAGCATCTCATAAGGAAACATCAGAAACAGCTATAATGAATGTTGTATCCTACTACCTTCTGCGCTTCAGGGGTCCAGTCTTGTAGCCACTCTTAGTTGGCTTGCCCCAAGGAGTGAGAGATCCTCGCCCAAATCGTCCACCACTCTTGCTCTTACCCTCTCCTCCACCATGAGGATGATCTACTGGATTCATTGCCACTCCTCGGACAACTGGTCTTCGACCAAGCCATCGGCTGTGTCCGGCCTTCCTAAGCTTGCGATCCCCATGGTTTGGATTAGATACAACACCAACAGTGGCCCTACATCGAGAATCAATCAACTTTTTAACACCTGAGGGCAGTTGGATTAAACAGTATGCCGATGTGGGCTCTTTCAAGATCTTTGCACTAGTTCCAGCAGCTCGGACGAGCTTGCCACCTTGCCCTGGGTTCAACTCAATGTTGTGAATGATTGTTCCAATGCGCATTGCAGACAGTGGCATGCAACTCCCAATTCGTGAGTTTATGTCAGAATACATCATACTCTCTCGTGTACTATGAGGACTGGAGTTTGTTGCCTCTGTGAAAAGGCAGAACAAATAAAATGTAACCAAACAATACAGGAAGAGCTGCATAGAAGCCATAATTTCCCTTTTAGATCTAGCAGGCCTAAGATAGCTTTAAGCCCATAGACAATAAAATGTAGCAATTTCTCACCCCATGTTTTGTATTGTTTTATTTTAAATCACAACCATACATTTTGTGAGGCTCCTCTTCTAAGAAATGTACCTAACGCTGCCTAAAGCTTGGGATCCTTCAGAGCATTAACAAGGCTATTACTCCAACTTGTGACTGTTTGTATAAAATAAATGATTTCATAAGCCACCATTAAACAGTATTGAAAACAATATGACTTCATTAGTGCAAGACTAGGATATAAATCAATCGAATAATCTGAGTGAAGCTGTAAAATTAAACTTAAGACCTGTTTGCTGTTGAGAACAAATAGGAACCCCAAAGCAACTGAGACTATTTCCAATATTTTTACCATCTTTCTCGATCGGCTACAAAAATACTATGAAACTCAATTTAAATGTTCTAATTGCTGAGAATGAGAGGAGACATGAATGTACCAGACGAGAAACAGCGAAGAGTATTGGTGAACAAGTTCAGTGCTGATGAAGCCGTGCGACTTCTCCACAGTGACACAGCCATTTCAAAAACCTGTAATGCATAGGGATTCAATGCCCATTTGCTTAAGTTTATAAAAAGTGATTGTAAAATTATGTAAAACAAAGTGATTCTTCTAGAGATTTATGTAAAGCAGAAGTTTACATTTGGTATAATTATAAAAATTATACTTTACCTTGAAAAGTCATTTAAGGTTGTTTGGATGTAATAGCATAGAATTACAATAAATGACATTAAAAATTATTTCTCAAGAAACATGTTTGGATAGGTTAAAAATTTAAAACTATGTTTCACAATTATATTCATAATTATTTATTGAAAATTCAAAATAGTGCAATTAAATAATTTTATGTAATAAAAAGAAGAAGCAAAAGTAGCAAGAACAACTTGCAAATGAGACTGCATGAAGATAAAAAATCACATCACACATTACAATTGCAGAAAACAGAAATTTAATATTGGAAAGAAAACACCACCTCACAACCAGAAAAAAGCAGTTAGTCAATGTCAATTATAATAACAATCCACAGGCATTTCATTTTGTAAAGAAAAACCAGATGTAACACAGGTGGTGGAATACAACATCAACATCAACAACACCTTTAACCCCAGCTAATTGGGGTGGTGGTAGATGAACCAAATGATAGTTTCCAATATTTCAGAATCATACCTCTGTTTTCTAGCTTGTATCAGGTGGTGGAATCTTTAGTCTTGCCTTCCAATCTTGTGAACTAACACAGGAAATCAATTTAACATATTGATTTGTTTGACACTTTCACAAAGTGGACTTGCACACATAAAGCAATTAACGATATATATTATAGATTAGATATTAAGATGCTCATTTTTATTTGCAGAAAGCAGAAGAAGGATAATTAAAATTTACAACCCAACAATATACAGATTAGCAGAAATCCCGATAAGATAGTTAAGCAAGTGACCTTGAAAGAGAGCACGTGTTTTCTGGGCACAAAAGCAAGAGTAGCAGGTGTAACTGCAGATGAAGAATAGGTGACAAGAGAGAATAATCTCTTAGAACTGTTATTGTTAACGGATGATGCTGATGGGAAAGTTATGAAGAAAGAGGAAAAGGGGAATCGAAGGGGCTGTTTACTGATTATTGATGGCTAAACTTGGTAAAAAAAATTGTGTACTCAAGCAATCATAAGCTTATTTACAGAAAAGTAGATCTGTGTAAACGGTTATAAATATGACAGACATGTCATGAAAGTAGGACACTAAAGCTAATGATCACTGTATTCATTTTAATGCATGCTAGCAGGAACAGGTAAGAATCTTTGCCAAGTTCTTACAAAGAAAAATAAGAGTATTGCTACTCTCAAGGGAATGTAAATGTTGTTTGCATCCACATGGCTGCAAATTTTGAAAAGACTGGTGACCAAAGGAAGGAGCAATTCTGAGTTGTAGTTGGGGTTCGATGTTGGTAGGTAGGCCACAACTCTATGGGCAGGAGAAATATGGTGATTTTGAGGGTGGGTGGCTTGGGTATTGTTGAAGTGTTATGGAAAATCTCATTGTATGCATAAATATGTCCATTAGAAGTGAGATATACTGTCCTGGTCCACTTCTTTTTGAGTTCTACTGATATCAATCAAGGAGTATGTGGTTTAATCTCAATATTTCAAACTAATGCAGCAAGATTAGAAAGGCTGACTTGGTTCTACAAGGCTTACTTGGGATGTCAATCTATTTGGTGAAGAGGTCTTGTTCTGGTCTTGACTAAGTGTCATGAAAAACTTAGTGACAACTTCTGTTATAGCTTTAGTTCGAAGGGATCAGTGCAGATCCATAGTAAAAATTTAGTTTGCTGTTAGAAGATGGTTTAGTAATTATAATTTCAGTTTTTTATGATTGCTATGAGATGCAAAAAGGTGGTCTGTATTTTTTTCTTATCGGCAAATGTTAGCACTGCATGTTCTGCTTAGGCCAGAAAATTGGCATGGCTGAACGAAGATGTTGCAGAAGGGACGGATAAGCACAGCTGAAAGCTGTTTAGCTAGAAGGAAAAAGGAAACCAGAGCTGGGTCATAACCTAGTCTTATACCAACTTGAAAATAACAGAGAAGCAATTTACAGCTTAATTTTATGAGAGGCCATTCTAAGAAGATATATATTTACATACACGAACAAATGCGATCATATCTCTGGATTACAGGGGTTACTACAAAAATGAATTAAAAGGCAAATAAATAATCTATATGCACACAATAGTGACGATAAGTTGATAATCTACATGCTATTATTCTCAACACAAGCCAAAACTAATGTGTCAAGTCTTAACATACAGAAAGCAAAAAAAGAAGCTTGACATACCAAATTGCAATACAAGCAAATTAGGGATACAAAGGCAAAACTGACTCTGCTGAGACGAACGACGAAGAAATAGAGCATTCACTTTCCATTGGTCCTATTCCTATTCTACTTAATTCTCTACTACGAAATTGAATTGGGTCCAGAACGGATCCATATGGGAAGATTCGAATCAAATGAGAAGCACAAAACGGTGATTGAAAGATGTTGGAGCTTACCGCTAGAATGTGCCTTAGTCTGCGAAAAGGAGCGGAGGAATGGCACTGGATTTGGGGTTCCGAGTGCTAGAAGAGAGGCATCTCGTGGTTACGTTACGTTACGGTACTGTGCTCATGGAGAGAGAGAGGGATTATTAGGTTTTTGCAATTTGCATTAGTGAAAGGGATTTTGAGTAAATTATTGAATATTTTCTTTTACTTAGAGTAAATGTAAATTTTATTTTACATAATGGTTTTTTAAAACCCAAGTAAATTTTATTTTGAGTAAAGGTGTTTTTTATTGGAGATGCTTTTATCACATAAGAGCATCTCCAATGAAGAGTATTTTTTGTATTTTTTAGCTTAAGAACCTATTTCTTCTAAGAAATCCTTCACTAGAGATCGTCTACATGGTATAAGAGTTTTTTATC
This sequence comes from Glycine latifolia, assembly GCA_013407115.1. Taxonomy (NCBI): domain Eukaryota; kingdom Viridiplantae; phylum Streptophyta; class Magnoliopsida; order Fabales; family Fabaceae; genus Glycine; species Glycine latifolia. Next base: position 24,277,667 of record CM023949.1, on the reverse strand, counting down.
CTTAATTTCGAGTTTCTAATATAAGAAATGGTTTCTTAGTATAGTTTATTATTTTTCAATGTATAAATCAATTAAATCAGAAGACAAAAACATAACAGAAATATTAACTAACTGAAATAAGAAAAAGAAAAAAGGAAAAATTACCCTAGAGAGTTGTGTCGTTGTTGTGTTATTGCAGAAATCGTTGGTAATCATGGAGTGACGCAACACAAAAATATTATTGAAATCACATATAACGAAGATTATTATTTTTTAATAACTTTTAATCAATATTAACTTTAAATAATTAAGATAAATAAATATTAAAATATTTTAAATACTTTTGATCAATCTTTTCCTTCCACAGCTCCTGTCCTTCTCTGTTCATCACTCTAATGTACTCGATTTTTTTAAAAAATTTCTACCTAGCAGGCTAGCACCCAATTCAATCCGAATCGTATAGCCATTTTTTCTTTGAATTTTTCGGGTGATGATCGGTTACACATATTATGCTCACCCTTAGTGCATTCATAAAACTTCCCTCTCACATGGTGCCTCAGCTCCCTCCTAGAGATATAAATGTGACTAAATTTTAGATTAAAGATTATCTTTATAATCAATGTAAATAATCAAGGTTTGTAAAGTTATTTCGAGGTCTCAACAAATGCTCAAAGCTTGTTAAAAAATCAAGATTTAATCTTAATTGAAAATTAAATTAAGTAATAATTTCGTTTAAAAAAAATACAAATCCCTAAAATCTATGACTTTAATTATAACTTATTTTTATAATAACAAATCATCACAAAAAAGGTAAATTAAGGGTCGGAATTAAATAAAACAAAAGCACTTATTATTTTATTTTGATTATTATATATAAAAACTATAATTGATATATCAAATCATGTTTTTTTAAGAAAAAACAAGATTATTTCGATTCATTTGTAACTTCATAATAAACATTGATTTTATCAATATTTAATCTCCTAAAATTAATAATAACATTTCGTAAAATAAAGAGAGTAATAATAACATTGTTTATAACAACAATGATAAATAGGTATAATATTTATTTTAGTCTAAAAAAATCATCTTCTTTTAATTATTCATTTATAGAAATGTGTTCCATTTCTAAAAACAAAGAATGATTTGCTTTTATAATGGACAAAGATGTTTCCAACATATACAGTATGGTTAGTAGAAAATTTTATTTTTTAAACATGTAATTATGAGTTCAATTTATTAAAAAATGTCAATCTTTTAAATGAATGTATCTTTAAAAATTAGTCATTAACTTTCGAATTATGGATATTATGCATATACCAAAAAAAGATGTACCCAACATATCTCCATAGACGAGGGTTAAAGCTAGAGTTTTGTTTTGCTGAATCCATTTTATAAAAAAATGGTAATTCTTCAAGAAATTAAAAATGAAATTTTTAATATTTAGAAGTGTGCTTCGCACTCATGGAGGAGAGTTTATATCAGCCTTTCTTTATGGCTTATAATGAGGGGATGATGAAGAATCTGAGAATTGAAACAGATTGTCTAGATGTTGTTAAGCTACTCGAAGCAAGTAGTATATTTGGAAGCCAGTTTGAGGATCTTATTGCTGCAATATCAAATGCCAAATCCAAGTTTGGAACAGTGTGTTATTGTGCATATTCAGGGAACAAAACAACTTAGCAGCGACTCCTTTGCTAAGGTTGGTTTTAGTTTAACAGAAAAAAGAGGAGATGCTTAATAGTCACTACTACAAAAGCCCAATTCTACGACGGTTAAAAATCCCATTCTAAGTCGGACAGCTGTCGTTGATTTGTACGTTGTGGTTTACGTTTTCATATCAACAACGTTCCATAGACCGTCTTCGTTAAAGGTATATCCACGATGGGTCATTTGACGGAAACCGTCTTTGAATTGTTTAATTGGCTTTTTTAAAAAAGGCATATCCACGACAGGCCATATGACGGAAATCGTCTTTGAATTGTTTAATTGTTTTTTTTTAAAAAAATAAAACAATATATATACGACGGTCCCCTCATGTAATCGTTGTTGATATATTTATATAAAAACCAAAATAACGACGGTCCAGGACTTAACCGTCTTTGTTTAATTTGCTTTTCTTTTTTTATTAACGTAACAACGACGGTTTAATTGGCCCATCTTTGATTATGAACGTATACTTGCAAGTATAACAACGACGGTCCTTTTGGAACCGTCTTTGATATCATATTTTTTTTTTCAGCTTTTATATTTTTTGTGCCTGTAATTTTTTTAACCAGAGATAATTTATTGCAGTTGATTTCACTGACTGGTGTAAGGTCAAGGAGCTTCCAAAACTTCCACTGCATACAATATATATAAACAAATAATTGCAGATCATTGAAAAGATTCCCAACATTATCCAACTCATCAAATTTCAGTGCAGAGATTAGTAGGGTATTCTCAAATGATGTTCATTAACTGCAATAAACTGATTAATACACAGTTCCAGGACCACATAACAAATGTCTTGCACAATGAGGTAAATAATAAATTCTTACTATGTCTCTCTGCCTGTGTCCCAGAAAAATATTAACAAACTAAAATTAAATTTTATGCTTCAGGAATTTGTTCCCTATATTATTGTTCCAGGGAGCAACATCCCAAATTGGTTTCATCATCAGAGTGCTAATGGTTCAATTTCTCTAAAAGTGTCTTCAAGGCTGCATGGTAAGCCAGTGGAATTGTTCTTTGGTAAAGTGCCACAAATAATCAAGGTATTTACAAACATGCCACCGCCCTCTATACCACGACGGGTACATATCAACCATCGTGAATTGGCCGTCGTAGAACTTGACTTTTGTAGTAGTGAGTCAAGCATCAAATGCCAATACATTAACCATTATTGTTCTTTTGACTCTATTATTATACATTCAAGATAAGAATATTTCATTTGTGAGAGACTTTCTTCTCTTTTGTTCTCGATCTCATCCCCCACGGGCATATCTGATATATATAAATGCTTTATTTTGTGTTCTTGAATTCCTATGGTTCATTGACTTTCGGGAGTCGAAGTTGATAAAGGAGGTATTTTCCCTCTTTCTTCTTGCCAATATATCGTTATATAATCATTCAATCACAAATTATTATATATAATAAATTTGTTGATTTTTAAAATAATTTAAACGATAATTTATAATTGATAACTTCATACATAGATATTAAACTTTTTATTTTTTAATATTAATTATGTCTTGGATTGTTCTTGTCCAAGCAATTCAACAAAAAAGAAGGATTAACATCATGTTTAACCTAAATTTAAATAAGACTAAAAATTAAATTTAAAAGTTTAAAGATATATGTTAAATCCTTTTTATGGAATGTTTAATAATATCCATTTCACTAATAAAGATTTGCATAAATTGTAATTGATACAAAATGGTGAAAATTACATGAAAATTTTGGCTAGTAACATCAATAGATATGAATAACATATTTTCTTAAATAGATATAAATAAGATAAAAACTTTGACTAATAACATTGATTATAATATGATTTCATATGTATCTTTTATCCTTTTTATTTGTATAACTAATTTTTTACTAGGCGATGCACTGGATGAACAATTTATGTAATTATCAGGTGATTTTGTATTAATTAATATAATTATCTAACCTAAAAAAATTAAGTTTTTTAATTTAACTATTTGTTTTAACATATAATAAGTAAAAGAATTTAAAAATAACTTAAATTAATAAAAATAATATAACATGTGTTATTGTTAAAAATAATAATTATAATTACAAAGTGCTGTAAATGTATTTAAATTATTAAAATAGATATGTAATCCTTCAATTGTTTTTCACATATCTAAAAAATAATACATACATCGTATGGGTCAAACTATATTATTTATTTCACCATATCAATATGATTACTACTATATTATTTAAATATCGTTGATATATATATATATATATATATATATATATATATTTATTTATTTATTATCAAAATATTTTTGTTTTCAATCATATACTTTTTATTAATATAATAATTTTATGTTACCATTATACTATAAATATACAATAGAATCTATTTATTTAAATGTATATCATACAATAATATCATGTCATTTATAATTATATTTATTATATATTTAAATTTAAATTTATTGATTTTTTAATTACGATGTATTGAGACATTATCTATTCAAAATTTTGACAACTTCAAATATGATAAATAAATAAAAATGCTACAATTATGATCCTTTATTTTGACATGGAAATAATATGAAATTATGGTAATTAATACAATTGGTATTAATAAAATTATGCTACATTTTATGTCAATTAGTAGACACGACATTATGTTAAAATGTAGGAATTAATAAAATTTACATATAAACTTTTAATTTTAATTTTATATAAAAAAAATTATAATAACTTTAAGAGTAAACTACACTCGCATCCCTTATATTTTGCTTAAATTTCATCTGATACCCCTCCCTTTTTACACCCTACAAAAAATCCCTTAATTGTTTAGCTTACATTACACCTAGACCTTATGCACATGTTGATCACATGATTTTTAATGAAAATTTATGTCAAAAATAACCTCATATTTTTCCTCTTAACCTGAAAATATTTTAATACTCTTGCTTCTTTTTTGTTTTTTTATTTTTTGTATAATTTGACGTAAACTCATCTTTTTTGTTGGACATGAATCCACTTTGTTGATACGCATTGTTGACAACATTATTCTCATCTTTTATTCTATTAACATACATATCAACTGACTTTTGATTCTCAACAAACATTTTCAACACATCATGATCAGTCTTAAGAGGAAAAATTTTACCACTAGTAATAGAACAAAAAGGGTGACATGGTTTCAAGTCTAAATCATTAGCAATATTATTCACGCAGTCATGTATTTTAGGTATTCTAGTTCATCCATTGTGTTCCTATGGTTTCAAACATCAACACTATTTTAATAAACAATAATAAACAAATAATTTTTAATTCATCTATTGTGTTTCATGTGATCCCAAACATCAAAATAATAAACAAATGATTTTCAGTTCATCCATTGTCTTTCCTGTTGTCCCAAACATCAACATTATTTTAATCAACAATAATAAACAAATGATTTTAAAAATCATACGTGGTCCCAAACTGGTCCTCCATTGAAACTCCATTCAGAAATAGACAACAATAAACAATCAAAATTAAATAAATCATCTTAACAATTAACTTATATACAAGGTCCAGTGGTTACTTACAAGCATAATCCCAGCGTGAACAGAAATTGTGGAACAGGAAGAGAAACAGAGCGCTCGTAAAAGTTAAAGAGAAAGACAAACAAAGGCGTTCATGAACGTCGCGATCTGGAACATGAATAGTGAAGAACTCGCAAACAGTGAAGAGGAATGGAACGTAAACGTCGTGAGAGAAATATGAACTCGCACTTCCTGGACGTTGAAGAAAAACTCGCTAACAAGAAGAAGATGAACAATACTCACAAATGGTGAGGAGGAATGAAACGTAAATCCTAAATTCTGAAGCTAATTGGGAAGAGATAATTTGAGTTTTACAATTAAAATATAAAGACAATTTTGTCTGCTCACATATTTCAATTGATGTTAGTTAACGGTGTTAATAGAGGAGGGTAAAAGTAATGCGAAAAATGGAGGAGTATCAGGTGAAATTTGAGCAAAACACAAGGGGTGCGTATGTAATTTACTCTAACTTTAATGATGCAATTATCTTTTAATTCAGAATTTAATCCAATAATATGATTTATTGCCTTAAATAAAAATGTTTGAATTTTTGAAAATAAGTCATTATAAATGCATTCTTAAAATTTGAAATGTTTTCCTGTAAGAAACTATTTCCTTCCACTAGATCCAATCCTTGTTAGTAAATGTTATGAATACTTAATTGAATTTTAGATAAAAACTGATGTTAACGAGGATCTTTAAAATCAGTTTTTAAATTTATATTCCTTTTTATTTTATTTATAAAACTAAATTTAAAATTTAGATTTAGTTTTTTTTTTACAATATCCAATCTAAATTTTTTTTTCTTAAATTATTATTTTACAAAATTAAATTTAAATTATTTTTCAACTTTTGTGTTACAATAATTTTTTTTTCTTTTACTGTGATAGTAAGTTAAGCAAACATACTAAAAATATAGGTTATACTATTTTTTTTTAAGATTGTTGTTAATTTTCGATTCATAAAGATAACTTAAAATTTGTAATATATTATTCATCGTAAAAATGATACTTCATCTTCTAATTTTGTGAATTTTAAAATATAAATTAGTAATATAATATATATATATATATATATATA
>CM023949.1:24250011-24271247 GCA_013407115.1 Glycine latifolia | reverse complement strand
ATATATATATATATATATATATATATATATAATTATAAAAACATTCTATTTAAAATAATTTTTCAAAATTTATATGAATTAGTTGCATATAAATTTATTGCAGTTTTAAACTTTTTATTAATTTACACTATAAATAAATAAAAATAAAATGGAAGTCTCAACTCTCAAGTTTGGAATAGTTGAGTTGAAAGAAGTTGAAAATTTTGGTTGGATAAAAGCCTTCTCTTTTTAGTCTCTATCTCTTTTGGACTTTAAATTTGTTTTTCCCCATTTTGCTACTACATCGATCATCATCTTCTCATGGCTAGGGATTTTTCTTCGATTCCCTTCCCCTATTATCATTAATTTGTTTTCTCCTTCGCTTTGTGACTTTATTATACAATGCAATGTATTTGTCTCATCGTACTCCATAGTTTTGAGATTAGGATTTTCCAAATCTTGGATCTCGTCCATCAATAAATCTTACAAAACTAGAGTGAAATTGGTTTGTTTTACATTTCAAGTGATGTTTAGGGATTGTGATGCAGAGGCCTTTGGTGACGCAAAGGAAAATAAATCAACGATGCATGTTCTTCCTGTTAGGTATATGCATATGCTTTTCTTCTTTACCTTTTCACAATATTTTATACTAATATTCTTGTGGCCTATGTTCATGAACTACACGGCCACGATTTTTGGATGATATTTTGGCCACAAATGGGTGTGGAGCCCACGAAATTAATGTACAAGAATGTGACTTTTTCTCTCTTTGAAATATGATTTGATTTGTTGGATTCAGAAATAAAATGGTTTATCCATTGGTTGTGTGTTTTTAAGTTGTCTCTCCTTGAAATTCCCATTAAAGAGTTTTGTCCAATAAGAAAAATGGATTTTATTGAGAGGTGTTGGCGATGGTCATGTGATAGGAGGTGGGGTTGGTTCACTTTCACTACGTTTTAGAAATTAGAATAGAATCTTCTTGGCTATTCAATGTGAGTGTCAAGTGCATGAAGTGAGAGCGAGGGATGTATGTGAGTTTTATTTGTTGGGTGAAAATCCAATTTAGAAGGCCTTGATTTAGCTCACTTGGAATAAGTAATCTAATCTATGAATCATTTTTTCTTTAAAAAAAAGAGATTGAGACTAGATTTTTATTTTGGAGCGTAGGTAAAAATTCAACATTTGTTATTCAAGTAAAATGAACTCACTAATTCAGATTTTTTTAAATATATATTTCTAAGATCAAATTCAAAATTAATATGTATATATAAACTTATCAAGAGGAGTATTGGGCTTCAGTGTTTCCAAATTATACAATATGGTGAGATATTAATTTTTCACATAAAAATGATATAATATTCTATGATGAATGTCTTTTTGTTGCAGATTTGGAGTTATATAATCTTGTCGGTTTGTACAAACAAAAATTGTCTTGTCAATTTGTTTTGTGATATATATATATATATATATATATATATATATATATCAATAAAAATAGGATAAACACAAAAATAAAAGTATAAAATTAAAGACCCAAGGTATAGTAAAATGATTATTAGTTATATGTGAACCCAACTTACGTTGTAATTACGTTTCAATATAAAAGAAACAAGCATGGTGTGAAGATTCAATAATTATATTATTCTTGGTGGCTATGTATGTCATTGTCGTAGTTTTGTCCAACAATTGTTGTCATTACTTTGATTAATTTTTTGGTTTTGTTCATGGTGTTGTGGTGTTTTCATGGCATTGGTTTTGTTCATGGTTGTTGCGTCGCGGCAAGTATACCGATCATACAAGTAATAAAGTGAAAGTAAAGTATCGTTCTCAACGAGGATTGTTTGACCAATTGAATTGTAATTCGAATCAATAAGTTGGATGACAAAATGAAATAAAGTTTGAGTTGTGTGTGTGTAATTGTGGAATTGAAATTAAGCTATGAACATAAAAGTATATGAACAAGTAAGTGACGAAATATAATATGTGACGGTAGTAGCTAGGGCACTCACACTCAATGCTTCCTCCCAATGGAATTATATTGTTTACTAGATTCAAATATCTCAATCAATCAGTCATGTGTTTCACTTATAGTTTAGCTATTCACTAATTCCTTAGCCAAATAACCCTTTAACCCCTTTTTCCAGCCCTAATTCCTTAGTGACCTTCCTAGGGTTAAGCATGAAGCAACACATTCAAGACTGCGAACCTCCATCCCTATTCCTAGGTAATGCAAGCAAGTTACCTCACTTAGGTCCAAGATTAATGTCCCAATATTCCTATTGTGAACCCTAACTCTAAGTTCTTCATTAGAGTGCGCAAATCCAAAGAAGAAATAAACCATGCAAGCAAAGTGCAGTAAAAATGACTTTTGATAAATGAAAATAGCATTCAATACATCCCAATGGAAGTTACATTAAGTGCTTTGCCCTAACTACAAAATAAACTAGCCAAACCTCATAATGGGTGGCTGAGTTACAACCAAGCTAGACATGCCCAGCTAAGAAAATAAGGAGAAGACGATGGAGCAAGACCTCCACTTTGAACCTTCAACTCCCAATGCCCTAGCAAAGCTTCCCAAGCTCTAAAACCCTAGTATTTGTGAGTCTTCAAGTCCAGGAACGTGCCTTCAATGCTGGAGTTAAGCTATTTATAGGAAACATGTGAAAACTCAGCTTTGCCCTCAGCAGCATTTAAATTTACACAGTCAGCAGAGTCCCACGTTGATAGCGTGGGATCCCACGCTGACGGCGTGGCAATGATTTCAAGTCCCACACTGGAGGCATGGAAGTCCACGCTGAGAGCGTGGCATTCCAGTGGAGAATCCATTTCCAGGCCAGTATCCACGCTGGTAGCGTGGCTCACCACGCTGATGGCGTGGACTTCCAGTGGAGATTGCACTTCTGGGCTTCTATCCACGCTGGTGGCGTGGCACACCACGCTGGTAGCGTGGGATCTCCCTTTGCTTGACTTGCTCTGTGTAATAGGCTTTTCCTGTTATAAATCATTCAATTTAATTATAACTCATGCAAGGGACATAATCATCAACATCTATCAAGATAATGAGCAATTTCGATCAATTATGGATGATTTTATGCTTCTAATAGCTTGGAAAAGAGCATATGCTAGGCGCATATCAATGGTGATATTGTTATATTTATGTTGATCAAGGCATTGGTTTTGTTCATGGTGTTGTGGTGTTTTCGTTTGTTGCCAGAAAAAAGGGCTTGATTGATGGATACATGGCGCCAGTGGAATTGGTGCTTTGTTTGCCTTTGGACCTGGTGTGTTTTTCTTTTTCTGTCTTTATGCTGCAAAAAAGGTGGCTGATTGGTGGTGTGAGAGGGTTGGGGGAGGGAGGGCTTATAATTTGGGAGCATTTTAACTTGAATTTTTGGTATGTTATGCTTTGCTGCAAAAGTGGTAGCAAGGTGGGCTCGTGCCACTTGGTTTTGCTGCTTGTCATAAGTTGTAGTTTTGAGTACAACACAATAGATTTTTCTTTTCTTTGATATCAATTACTCTAACTTTATTACATGTGAGTCACTACAAACCATGGTCCTAATGAAATGTTACATTACCTTTGAATATAACATGTTCAATGTTGAACATCATTTGTAGGTAGTTGTCATTTTCATCTTTACATCGTCATCACGAGATTCATTGTTAGATATTGTCAGCGATCATTATCACAGGTACTTGCAAATGTCTTTCATAATTTTTTGAGGTTCTATATGTGTATGCGTGCTTTTGTAACTTGTTTTATGTTATTAATGACTATTGATTTATATATACAATTAATGTTCAGTATGAGTGAACCTAAGTTTCCTGTTTGAGATTCAATACAATGATTCTTCTATAGACAGTTTGGATTAATCGTTGTATTAAATTTTGAATTGTCCGTTTGGACAGTTTGAGAAGAGTCATTTTTTATAGTAGATTCATATGTATTGATTAAGTTGATTTTCTTAAATTTGATGAAATTTTGATAAATGCATTTTAGTTTGCTCTCCGAGTGCATACTTGATTGTGGTGGAATAGATGTCACCACTTTCATGTCGTATACTCGGAGATCAATGCGAAATGTTGCCAAAATTTTGTTAAATTTAAGAAAAAGACTTAACCTTTATGTATGAATCTACTATAAAAAATGTCTTCCTGAATGGGATAGGGCGACACCTTTAATGAAAAAAGTGAGGTTTTCATGCATGAAATAACTTTGTGAGTATGATAGAGTTATTAATTAGATGGATCGAAGTTGGATGAATGCAAGTTGCATGACGATTGAGTATGAGGAAGGCGTTGAATAGTTTTTGGAATTTGCCTCCAAAAAAAGTCGACCGGATGAGGATGAGAGATATTTTTGTATTTGTATAAATTGTTTGAATGAGAGACGACAAGTACTAGACGACATACGAGAACATCTTCTGTGTGATGGGATTAAGAAGAATTATACGACATGGATATGGCATGGTGAATTGATAGACATGCAAAGGGGGTCCCAAACTTAACCGCTTGATATAGACATGAGAGATCGATTAGAGGATATGATTCTTAATCTCGGACAAGAGTCTTTTCAGCAAGCACATGCCCCTATGTATGATACACTCGAAAGTGATTCGAGGAAGCTGTTGTATTCAGGGTGCAAGAAGTCTTTGACAATGTTGTCAGTGGTGTTAAGTTTGGTTAATGTCAAGGCCAAATATGAGTGAAAGCTTTAGTTATATGTAGTGTAATAACTTAATGTCCTCCAATGAAGTGCACATTGACAACTGATTGTTATATGTCCTAAGGACAATATTGTTGTGTGGTTCTGTTTCTTGCACAATAAGTCAGATAACTACTTCAAATGAATTATTAGTAGGTAAGTTGTAATTTCTAAGACATTTACTTTATTATTGGAAATACATGAATATGTTAATTGTACAATATGTATGTATGTTTTTCTGTATGTATGTTTTTCTTAACCAGTGCTTTGAAGGGATTCAACGATACTTAAGGAACTAAATCCAAAGCTACTCTTAAATGGATTAAAGTAAATCATTTAAACAATGGTTGATGTATTCAAAATTACTTTTATTACTATTTACGCTAATTTATGTTTAACTTTGAATATGTTATTCAATTTAGTGTAATAAGCAAAAAGGAAGTCCTGAGTGTGGCTATTATGTCATGCATTGGATGTCAACGATAATACAAGGAGGCTTCAGGGATAACTAAGACACGGTAATTGTTTACTTCAAAACTAGTTTTATTTGTTATACTTATTTTTATTTATACTTATTAAGTTATGTTTTATTATATTATGCACATCCAAGACCATTGGAATCAGAGAGATTGAAGACAATTCGGATTCAGTAAGCAAGATTTTATCTTAGGGTTAGAAATGAAACTAGGTGATTAAGAGATTTTTAAACAATTGTATATATAGTTTAATTACAATCGCTTATAGTGTATTGGCATTATTGTTTTCTTTGACCATTACAATTTATAGTAACTTTTTATCGTATTGTGAAACTATTTGCCTATATTGATCTATTTTTTAATTTGCAGGTTTGGATAATATTTCAAAAATAGACAATATATTAAAAAAAACTACAAAAATTAACATCAATTTTTTACTGAAAATCGATGTTGATTAATCAACATCAACATCAGTTTAGCATTAAACTGATGTTGTATAGCATTAAGCAATATCAATTTTCAGTAAAAACTGATATTGATTACAAAAACAACATCATTTTTTTACTTTTTATAACTGCTGGAATCTGCTACACTTCCGAAATTGTTCATATATGGCCCCCACTTTTTGTTTGAGTAAGTTGCTGAAAAGTAATTTTAAGATAATTAATTTCGTTTGAATGTAGAAAAAAAGTAACTTCTATATCTTTTAGACGATAAGAGAGTATGAAAACAACTGTGAGGAATAATCATAAGTTACAAAATTTCATATTTATAAAACAACTTATGTTTCAGAAAACAAGTTTTTACAATATTAAATTATTTTCTCAAACATACATTTATTTTGGAAACAACTTAATTATTTTATAATAAAAACAAACTAAAAATAATATCTCCCAAACATTCTCTTACTCCTTTTATTTGATATATGTATATATATATGACTTATCCTGACTATATGAAACATATTAATTCCAACATCAATATAATCTCAAATCCATTATATAAGTGAGAATGGAAGTGTTTGTATATACTATATTCACAACATTTTTCTCACGTAACTGGTGCAGAGAGAAGAGACAAAATGTAGCTATCATTGATTGGATGCTAGCAATTTACGATATTGATAATCAAAAAATTTCGATACCTAATTAATAATTTTTTTCTCTATGTCTCTCTTATCACATTTCATCATCAATCAAATTAATCATTTATTTTTTTCTCTTTTTTTCTCTTAAAGTTATAGACAACTTAGAATTATCCAAAAAACATTTTTCAACATAAAGAAATATTATATACACACCAATTTTTGGAAAGAAAAATATTTTTTTGGATAATCTTGAATTTTCTATCACTTAAGAAAGAAAAGAAGAGACATACCAGGTTTATTAAGCTATAGGTTTCTATTGGTTCTACAAAAAGCAACTAACTATGACCCGACGAGTAATGATATTGGCGTAATTATTGTATACATAAACCTCAAGCTCTAACAAGCCCTCTTGAGTCTTGAATATTTTATTGAAATTTTTATGGAGCCCCTACACGAGACATGAATGCAAACTTGCAAAAACTAAAACCTAGCATAATAAACAAGTGGATATATATACATGAATGCAAACTTGCAAAAACTAAAACCTAGCATAATTAACAAGTGGATATATATATATATATATGCTTATTATTCCTTCACAAGTTTGACATCTGGATTTCTCATGGTTTTGAGCCACATGTCAGCCATGATTCTTGATGAAATGCTCCACAGAAAATCTGGCACTTTTACCAATGCATGCTTCCCCTTCTTCCCTGCCTTAAGTTTTCCCAATCCATATTCAATCAACCATTGCATTGCAGTTAGCCTTTGCTTCTCACTGTCCCATGCATTCTTTGTAACACTCCTCACTTTCAAACCTCCCACATGCATGCTTGTTACCTTGAACATTTTCTCCTCCTCATCATCTTGGTAATGATCACATTCACTCCCCTTTGTGTCTTCTTCACTTGTTGCATGAATGAGAACCATCACAGGACCTCCAACTGCTTCAAATCTCCTCATTGGATCCCTCAGTTGGACAACAAATATAAGTGTGATGTTTGATGTCTCACCATCAGAACTTGCAGCAGTGTCACTGTAGCTTTGGTCTCTGATCCAATCCTCAAGTGAAACAGCAGAAGCTAATAGTTCATTCTCTTTGTTCCCTTCCTCAGTGCTGAGTGGAGAAACATCAAAGGGAGCTTCTTCCTCTGCCATGTCAGCTTGGATTTTCAACCCTTCAACTGCCATGAACTCAATCTTCTGCATTGTGAAGGCTAGAATTTTCTCTGCTGTAAGTGGGGTTTCATCCACATTCCAAAGTCCTGTTGAAATCCGTTCTTGTCTTCCTGAACTCATTGCATTGGCCATTCCTTTGAGGGCAGAAACTATACGTGCAGCACTCGAACTAGCTCCTTCTTTGTTTCTTCCTTGTATGATGGCAGAAGCAATGCCTTCAAAAGCAATCTGTTCAGCAGTTTTACCCATAAGTTCATCTAGGGGCATTATGGCGAAAACTTGAGAGCTGAGTTCATCAAGGCCAATACCAGCCAATTTCTGAAACAACTCTAACCCATTACGGAACTGTTTTGATGCCAACACATAAGGCTTTGACATCTGCATTGCTAGCTTTGGAGTGTCATTTCTAGCCACAGCATTATCTAAAGGATTCAAAGATGTCAAGTAGCCTCCATCCTTTGTTTGAACCACACACCCCAAGCCCTTGCCAAGATCCGAGAGATACACTTTAGATTCTGCCATTTGTAATGAGGGGATTTTAGATTGGTTGATTTTGAAACTTCTGGCCTTTTGATCCTCAAGCATGTGAAGAAACTCCCTTGTCACATTTTCTTCATCAGAATCCAATCTTGGTGAATCAGCTTCCTCACTTTTTGTGAACTTCTTGTTATCTTCTCCCATTATGGACTCAAGAACCTTTATCTGCTTGGCAATTGAATCAAGCTCAGTTAATCTAGTAAGGCGCAGTTGATCATGCAGTATTTCCTTGACAACCTCACTTGTAGCTGACTTCACTTCTATGGATTTCTCAGATTCTTGTCCATCATATAATTCTTTCTTGTCTTGAACCTCAACCCCTTTATCAACAACCTCAAAATCGGGGAGATCGAAATCCTCTACCTTCTCTTTGCCATCATCAAGTTTCTGGATAGAGGGAGGGGCATCATGAACTAGGTGTGGATCCTCAAGATTCAAATCATCTATACCTTGAAGATCTTCTGCTAACCTTCTCTGTGAAGGAGTCCAAGCATCACTTCTGCTTGTTATTCTTTGACTAGGCAAGCTGAATGATGACTTGGATTGTTTGCGAGCAAATGCAGATGTGAGATTTCTGAACCTTTGAGACTTCATATTCTCATCCTGGTTGTATATCTGAACCCCTCCTTCTTTCTCCATGATTTGGAAGCCTAGTTTCAGAACCAGTTCTCCACCTTTTGCCTTCCCTGATAAGCCAAAGCTTGTGTCCCACTGCCTCACACGCAAGCCTTGCTGGCTTTTCTCAACGGATTCTTGAATCAACTGGCTCAAGTCCACACTGTTTCTTCCAAAGCTAAGCTCTTTGGCATCAACTGCAACAAGGTATATCCAAAATGGTCTTGGCTCAAACTTAAGCTGCTTTCCACTACCATGGTTGCAATAAACATGGCACCTTATGAAAAGAGTCTCTTCAAAATCTGCACCACCTTGATCAACCCTTGATGGCATTGTCTGAACACTCCCATCTTTGGTCTCTTTCTTTCTAACACAAACAGAAAGCCTTAGTCCATTCATGGATGAAGGAAGGTCTTGAGCAGTGACCACTTCAACAGAAAACAAACAGCTTAGTTTATTCATTCCAATATGAGAAAGAATCCTCATAGGCTTCCAGCTCCAAATCCCTTTCTTGTCACCTGAATTTTCTGTGTCATCAAACTTTTTGGTATCTGGCTGAGTGAGAGGTGCCTCGGCATCTTCAGGCTTTGGCCTTGATCTCCATGGAGACAAGGACATGCGGCGAGACCGAGTTTTGTTGCTTTGCTTGTTGTTGTTAACTTTAGCATTGTCATGATCTTCAGCAGATGAGACAAAAGGAGGTGAGGCTCTTGGTATAGCTAATGAAGCTGTTCTTCTAGATGTGTTTGAGGTTTGTGAATATTGGTTAAGGGTTTCACTAAGGGCCTCTAGTTTCTCAAGGAGCTGAGCATTTGAGTTTCTCTTGGTAGAGGAGTCATCTGCTGCCATCATTAGTGAAATGAAGAACAGAAGTTGTTGCTACCAAAAAAAGAATTTCTGATGATTTATGTCACAAAGAAAGAGATCAGTTTTCGGACGAGGATGAAGATAAGGTGGTGCTCACACGCTTGGAAGGTTGGTTAGTTAACTTGGGAGGAAGGACTATGCATTTAATGAATGATGGAAACAGTGAAGGTGTTGGACCTTTCCGAACCAAGAATGTGATGAAGTGTATTTGTGGTGGATAAAACATGAACGATGGCATTGGCATTGCATTGGCTTGGTTACCAAGACAAGTTTGAAAAGTAATTAATAGAAAAAAAGTCCCAGTGAATTTAATGTTGGTTTCCCTATGGTTACACAGCACCAGAATATGTTAGGAGGGGTATTTTAGTTGATACGGCAATGTCCAAATATGCAAATTCTGTAGTTATTTATCAGTAAAGTCACGTACAAACACTTCATAGGTATTTTTTATTTAATTATAGTTTGTTGGGAATTTATTTTTTCTTGGAAGTTCTTAGTTCTGTTCTTGATATGATCATTACTTTCTAAGAATTTCTGAAGAAAAATAATGTAACCCCTTGTGTGACTGTTTAGACACGTGGTGCATACAATTTTAACCTCTTCTGGGTGATGTCAATTATTTTCCTCTAACATTGATGATTGTGGCTTATAATTTACTCAAGAGTTGTGTATAGTTTGATTGTCTGTGACGATCATGACAGTCCATGAAGCTCTTGCATCAGGTACTACTGCCTCTAGGGACTTATTATTTTTTTATTATCCATGTCCTTGTCTTTTGAACTTTCTCACATATGATACTTGAAAAATACTGAGTTTGGCCTATATCAAACAAGCGTAATATTTTCTCATAATTTTATGTTAGTGCAATCTTCAATTCGTATTTTTACCATTTTATATTAAAGATAAATGTTAACCAATACTTTGCTATTTTTTTTATTGAGATACGTAAAATTATATTGTTTATGATTTTTCATATATTTTTGCATAATTTTTACATTAATTTTTTTTTAAAGACATTAGTTAACAAGACCCTATATTAAAGTATGGAGGTGACATGCAATGAATGTACTAACACGGCAGAATGAAGGGGGAAATCAAAGTTATTTAAGTAATTTTACATAGAACATAGAAAAAAGTGAGTGTATTTAGCAAATAAGAAGAGTGTAAATGGTGAAAACCTTGGATGGGGTCCAGAACCAAGTGTTATTAATGTTAGGAATCTCTCATGCTTGGAAGGTAGGTTAATTAACTTAGGTGGAAGGGCTATGCTATTAATATATGATGGATGATGAAAGCTGTCAAGTTACTGGACCTTTCTGAACCAAGAAAATCTGATGAAGTAAACTTGAGGTGGATGAAACATGAACGGTACCATAATATTGCATTGGTTGGTGACCAAGACCGATCTGAAAATTAATAGGCAAAGTGGTCCCAGAAAATTTAATTTGGTTTCCGTAGCTAGCTAGTCAGATGCAAGGGGTAATTGATCACTGTGATAACCCTTTTGAAAAACCAAAACATTGTGATAACCTTTTGTAATATGAAAATTTTCTATTGGTGTGGAGTCAAAGATCAATGTGAAAAGTAGAATAGTCAAGAATTCAGTCTAGCTAGAGTGGTCACAAAGGATTAAATTGATGTAATAATTGCTTGGCTAAGCTGAAACCATGCAAATATTGGAAGAGAAACTCTTCCAAGTTCATCAAGGGCATACGGGTACAAGAGTAGACACACAAAACATTTTTTTTTCTTTAGACACATTTGAAAATGACGTTCACAAACATTGAAGGGAAAAGAGGAACGAAAATAGCCCCACCAATCATATGCATGTTTGCACCCGAAAGTGTAAAAATTTCTAGTAAAAGGGAAAGCAGTTGAAAAAGGTTCTTGATGCACTTCTTATCGTTGAGAAGCTAAACATTTAATTTCCCAAAACCTTTGGCAGGGAAGAGAATCCCTTGTGATCAAGGAGATCAATTTTATTTTATTTTCATCTTAATTTTATCTTGCTTATTTTGTTTTGGCAGACCTGATCAATGCTTGGTTTTTGCCATGTCTATATTGTTTTTAGTCATGATTCTATTTCTTATTCATCTTCAGTTCTTCACAAAAATTTTGCATTAATTTTGTTATTTTGTGTTATTAATTTAGAATCAATTAAAACAAGTTGAACCTCCCTCTAATTGTTTTAACAAAGACAAGCTTTTTCTAAAGTAATTTAACTTTGGTAAATTGATGCCTAGGGAAGCTTATGCGTACACTACCTTTTGTTTCATCATTTAAAAGTAGTTTGTCATTCATGATTGTACTACTTCATAAACTTAACATGCTAGTTATCCTATCCAACAATTTAATTGTTTTCTCCATCTTGGTTTTCCAAGGAAATGGGACCAATGGTTAATTACTCTTAAATATATTGACACAGAATTGGAAACTGAAATTTCTGTCAAAACGAGCTAGTCCCACCATTACACGAAAATTGATAACACAGTACATGCATTATGAATTATGATGAGTTGCTCAGAGTCAGAATTAAGTTATTCAACATCATATGAAAGCACACTCCAATTAGCACTATATCAACTATTATAATTATGCATATTTGATAGTATTACATATATACTTATGTGATTTATGGGACTAATAAAAAAAAATGTGATTTATGGGATGCTGCGGAACACATGCAGTTGATGCCAATTCTGAAACATTTAATCACCAAGTAGAATACAATCTTTGATTGGTGTAATCTAGATGAAGTTTTTCCATGACAATGAGCTATCCAAGTTGTGCAATGATTTTTCATAATGTTGTGATTTGTGACAAAACACTTACTTGCCTCCCCATTATTTTGAACAACCATAGAAAGATCCAGGCAAAAACATGTACTTAAGCATTAGAACTATTGGTTCCACTTCCAAATCAAGATGTTTAATTTTTTCTATTCATCATATATCCATTTGCTTTTCCTATTCATCATTTATTTTTATTATCATATTTCACTACTTGATTAAATAATTTTGATAATGTATTTATTAAAATTAAAGACTTATTGTCATAATAGAGATTATAATAATGAGAAACAAGTTTTGTTTAACTTTAATCTAAATCGTTCTTGATCATATGATTATTATAAATAAGATATCAATAATCCGAATAGATTAATATATATGTGATAGTATTTATTGGATAAATATTAATAGATCTCATTTATTAATTTACACACACACACATATCAATAATCCAAATAGATTAATATATATATGATAGTATTTATTAGATAAATATTAATAGATCTCATTTATTAATTTACACACACACACACACACATATATATATATATATATATATATGAATCACATATCAATGTCATCATTGAAATGACTCGATTGAAATTTTCTAATGGTTAAATTATCATAAACTGTCAATAGAAAATTCTCAAGAAGAGGTTTAATAATTTTCTTTAACATGAGGTTGTCATAATAATTAACAGGTTATATGTTATGTTTTAACTTCGAACACTTAGTGTTTTATAGCACTTGTTGAATGGATATTGAATATGATTAAATACATGTATAACTAATGATTAATCAAGAATGAATTCATCAATTATTGGTAATGAGTTTAAACTCTATGAATAAAATTATATACTGGAAAATTAAATGAAAGAAGAAATAATTTTCTTAAGTCATTATAAGTTAACTCAATAGAGTTTGATACTAATACCATACTCTAGAGTTAACCTAGAACAGTGAAGATGGAAAACATTATTATATTATTCTTCTAATGGTTCTTGAAAGTAAAACGTTAATTCATGTTCTCCTGATGTTAAGGAGTATTGCTAGAGGTCTACATTAGTATATTAATCTAATTAATATATTATCGGTTTAGTATTGAACCTATCAGGTCATACACAAACGAGTGTTCTAATATCAATTAAAGAAATCATTTTAATATTTAATGATTAATTAAATTATAGAATTTAATATGATCGAATGATTAATTAATTTTCTAAATAGAATATTATTATATTTTTTGCTAGCACTGAAAATATAAATAATTTAAGATATTTGGGTTTGAAAAGAAAGTTGTTAAGTACAAGTTGGACTTGGTCAATTATTATTTCAATTTCAAAATGCTAAATGGTTAGCAACCAAAAGTAACAAGAAGTAATATTTTTAATGACTTAAAAGATAAGATAATGTAATAAGTTATTCCAAATTTCTTTAAAATTTGTTTTCTACAACATGCTATAAATACAATCCTAGGTTGGACGTTAAAAAATACAAGAGTAAATTACACTCGCACTCATTTTGTTTTACTCATATTTCATTGATACCCCTTCCTTTTTGCACCCTAAAAAAACCCATTAATTGTTTAGTTTACATAATACTTAGACCCCTCCTCCTTCCTAAACACCGTTTAATAATCTAACAAAAATTAGACACATATTGATCACATGATTTTTAATGAAATTTTATATCTAAAATACATTTATCTTCTTCCTCTCAACCTGAAAATATTTTAAGACTCTTGTTTCTTTTTTGTTTTTTCTGTAATTGGACGTAAACTCAACTTTTTGTTGGATGTGAATCCACTTGGTTGGTACGTAATGTTAACACTCTTCCTTATTGTCAACACATCATGATCAATCTTAAGAGGGTTGTTCACACGGTCATGTATTCCATGTATTTTAGTTCATTCATTGTGATCCTGTGGTTCCAAACATCAACATTATTTTAATAAACAATAATAAATAAATGATTTCTAGTTCATGCATTGTGTTTCCTGTTGTCCCAACTATCAACACTATTTTAATAAACAATAATAAACAAATGATTTTCAGTTCATCCTTTGTGTTTTCTCTGGTCCCAAACATGAACACTATTTTAATCAACAATAATAAACAAATGATTTTAAAAATTATAAGTGGTCCTAAACTGGTCCCCCATTGAAACCTCATTCAGAAATAGACAACAATAAACAATCAAAATTAAATAAATAATCTTAAAAAGTAACTTATATGGAAGTTTCAATGGTCACTTACAAGCATAACCTTAGCATGAACAGAAATCATGGAACAGGAAGAGAAACAGAGCGTTTATGAACGTAGAAGAGGAATAGTGGAGAACTCGTAAACGGAAAGAGGAACAGTGGAGAATTCGCGAACTTGAATAAGAACGGTGAAAAACTCGCAAATGGTGAAGAGGAATGGAACGTAAACGTCGTGAGAGAAATAGAAACTCGCACCCCTTAGACGCTGAAGAAGAACTCGCCAACAAGATGAGTATGAATAGTACTTGCGAATGGTGAAGAGAAATGAAATGTGAATCCCAAATTCTGAAATTATTTGGGAGGGGATAATTTGAGTTTTAACAATGTTAATAGATGAGATAAAAGTAATATGCAAAAATGAAGGAGTATTTGATGAAATTTGAGCAAAATACAAAAGATGTAAATATAATTTACTCAAAATACAATTATCACTTCTCTTCATATTCTATTACAGCACAATATTTTAAGATTATTATTTGAACGAGAAGTAAAATATTCCTCCCTAGTATTAAAATGGTTGTGGTATGTCTCTACTTTATAACTTTATGTAATCATTATAAAATAAGTTGTGCTACCCTCCTTGTGTCATGCAACTCGTAAAGGTAAGCCTAATTAATTAAGTTGGTAAGACGCAAAATAAAAATAGTAAATTAATTTATAGGTCCTGTGTACTATTGTACCTAAAAAATGCTAAATATATTTCTATAATTTAAAGTCATAAAATGAATTCAGTTTATTTCTATTTTTAAAATAAAAGCTATACAAAATAATAAAATATAAATATATACCCTTAATTTAAAATAATTTTTTTATAAAATAACTTAATAAAAATTCTAGGTTTTCAATACTTTCTAGCTTGCTAAGTTAGCTTTAGCAACTAAATCCAAATAACTCATCCTTATCAATTCCTGTACATGCACGTGACCACGTGTGTGTCTAATTTTAAACTACAACGATGTTCATAGGTTTGCGCAATACTCGTATCTTTTCTTTATTTTTCTCTACATGTTTCATGCGAAGTGTGTATATGTGTATCATATTTCAATTTGAAACATGCAGGTGTCTACTTGCTGCATCTGTATCACTATATATAGAACCAAAGGCAATGCACCAAAACATACAAGTTATTTTATTACCAATTTTTTTAATTATTTACCATATTAAATTATGTAATAATAAAGCAACGTAATGTTTTTATCAAAATAATTTTTTAAAATTTTTAAAAGTTAGATTGTCACCTCTCCCATTAAAATAATTTTGTTGAAAATATAGCTAAAATGTTTCCCAACTTTCTAAGTAACATTCTAAAAGTTTTTCCAAACGTTAGATGTCTGGGAATCTAAAAATTTCCCTTACACTAAATCCTCCCTTATGGTTTAAATATTTGAATAATTCACGCATATTTGCTATATTTTCCGCTAATCTTAAACTTTTTTCAATCATTTTAAAAGTTTTCTAGATGTTTTATGTTTATATAAGTTTTAGTTATTCCGCTCGTGGACCAACCATTAGCCCGTGAGATTGTGAGTCATCACAAATTGAACTAAACAAATTGAGCTACCTCATATACTCATCAGTAATTAGTTCTTTTTTTTTTTTGACAAAATCAGCAATTAGTTCTTGAATTTGTATTTCAGAGTCATTTTAGTTTTAAAAAATTAAAATTAAATAAGTTTTAAAATTTTCTAGAATTCTATTTATTCCCAAGAATCAACTCCCTTTTCTCGTTTTAATCTCTAGTTTAAAAACTATTTTTTTTATCAGCAAAAAGACAACTATATTGTCAGTGTAAATAGTACATTATCCTTTAATAAAAAAATCATCGTTTATATATATTTTAAGTAATTATTATAAAAATTAATAAACTTTCATAAATAATAAATAATGTTTGAATGTTTATGTAAAATTATTTTAGTATATAACCCATTTTTCTCAAAAAGATAAATATATAGGTAAGGGATACAAAGAGTACCCAACCCCATATACGAAAAGAAGAGCAAGAAAAGTTCCCATCTAAGAACAACAATGGCTAAGATGTATTTACAGACATCAATAACCATAAATGCTAATAAAGCAAAGCTATACCAAATGATAATATTAACATAAGTTTAGGTATCAAAATGGGAAAAAAAAATATTTAGGAACTTAAATAAAATTATAAAAATTTCAAAGATTTATTTACATTTTTTCTTAGTGTCAAAAACTAAAATCACATCGAAATACAAATACAGGAAGTAAATGGTTCATTTACTCTATACTCATCTATCTATAGTTTTAAACACGCATTTACTATTCTAACCCTCTTAACTAAAGTCCCATCTCATCCCTTCATTTTTAATTAAATTTCATCTGCAGCACAAATGATTGGGCTTTCCGTTCGACTTAGAATTTTACATGAATCGGTTATGTTCAAAAGTACCAAAACCCGGAAGAAAAAGAAAAAACAAAAGTTTTGCATAGCCTGTGTTCCACGAGAGAAATAAAATATTCCTCTCCGCGGAGCACTCCACAGTCAACACTCATTAGTAATTTAATATTATAATAATATGATTGTTGTCCTGCTTCGTGGAGCTAATGTTTTTTTAAGAAAAAAGTACTTAATCCTTATGCCTAGGCATTTGTTAAAAAAATTACTTTGTGTATGATCTCCTCTCTCTCATTAGTTATTTTACTTCCAACTCTCTTTATTATTGTATAACTTGTGTAATTACTTTATAAAAAAACTAATGCTCTCTTTTTGTGACAGGCAGCTCATGGGTTTGCTAAAAATAAGCCTAAGTAAGTTGGTAAAATGTAAAATAAAAATAGTAAATTGATTTCTAGGTGCCCCTGTATTATTGTATCGAAAAACTATTAAATATATTTATAATTTAAAATTATTAAATGAATCAGTTTATTTCTGTTTCTAAAGAAAAACTATATAAAATAATAAAATTTAAAATAAACTAACTTTATGAAACATCTTAATTTTAATTTTAATTTTTCAATACTTTTTTAACTTAGCAAACTAAATCCGAATTAGGGGTGACTGATGAGCATAAAATCCCAAACCGACAATCATCCGAAAAAAAAAAAAGGTTCACGGTTCGGATCGGATTGGGTGATGGTTTGAGAGAATTAAAAAAAAAATAGTTGTAGCGGTTATTACGGGCGGGTGCGGATTAAATTTTTTACTTCCACCGTATCGGAACCGACTCGCGTATGTTTTTATGAGTAACAATATTCTACACCGGTTCATGTATTTCCATTTGCTTAAATTTAAAAAAAACCTACATATCCATTTTTCAAAAACTCTAACTATAACCGTAAATAGGTAAAACAGAGAAATATTATATAATCATATTTTTGTATATAAAAAAAATATATTATACATAATTTTATCGTTATATATATAAATAGATTATTTTTAAATTTAAACTCATTATTAATAAATCATCAATAAAATTATTTTGATTTGCTTATTATTTTATTATTATATAACAATCAATTGAGCCTTCATTCATAGGTGAACTCAAGTATTTCCAATTTCAAATAATATTTTTAATTCGTAAAGCATTTTCAAACCCAAACTAAGGCTCAAGACAAAGGCTTTTTCTCTCCTTGTACGTTCCGTGTCTCAAGTCTCATACTTCTCAACTTCTCATCATTCTTTTTCTTCTTTGTTTCGATATTTCTCTTTCATGTCATCAGATTTATCTTCTCCTTTGCGTTCCTTCTCTTCGACCTTCAAGCTATTTTCTCTCACTTTCTTGGTAGCTGTGTTGCGGAATCTTCATCTCTCTTTTATTTCTTACTGTATTTTTTTACTGAGAAGTGGAGGTTCTGTCATGGAAGTTTTACCCGATGTCACCGACCAGACTAAATCGGGACCCTAAAAATCCGAACCCGACATAAACGAAGGTTTCAACGGTCGGACTTGGACCAAAGAATGATGTGATTGGTTTTGGTCGGATGAGCTATTTTGGACCCGAATCCGACCCGTTCTCAGCCCTAATCCGAATAAATCCATCCTTATCCAATAGCATGTGCACGCACGCATGTGTGACTTTATATTAAAATAATGTTTTTTATTAGACACGTGAAATATATAAGGTACCTTTAATAAATGAATTTGATTTGAATAACATTAATTAACAAAAGGCATCAAGAATTATTGATCAAACAAATTAACAAATAAATCTAATTCGATTGATTGTGAAAAATATATAAATATCGTAAATCTTTTAATATTATGTGTGTTCGATTCCTACTAAAAAATAAATTAAAATTGGACAGTACATGTATAGTTAATAGTAATTAATCATGTATCAATTTTTAATTTGAACCATGTATGACTCTGGCTTCATCTGTATTTATAGTACTATATAAAGAGCCAAGGGCTATTCACCAAAACACTCAATACAACATCTCTATTGAGTAAATTAACTATGAAGACTACCCTACTATATTCCCTTTCCTTCCTCGCTTTCTTTGCTTTCCTCACCAACCTTCCCTTAGCTCTCTCAGAAGATGTTGAACAAGTTGTGGACATAAGTGGCAACCCCATTTTCCCAGGTGGCACATATTACATTATGCCATCAACTTGGGGCCCTGCCGGTGGTGGATTGAAACTAGGTCAAACAGGAAACTCAAACTGCCCAGTTACTGTTTTGCAAGATTACTCAGATCTCTTCCGTGGCACACCAGTCAAATTCAAGATACCTGGAATAAGCCCTGGAATCATCTTTACAGGTACTCATCATAATCATATATAGTTTGAAACTATTATAGGCCTATGATATCAATCAATCTCCACGTAACACATATATTTACAGTTAAAAATATTATGACACGTATTTCAATATAAATCCATCAATTAAAATCAAAATAAATGCAAAAACAATACAACTGCAAACTAATCATGTTCTTAATAACCTTTTGGAGATTAATTAGTTAGGATCATAAACACATGACAACCCAAATTATCATTCTAGATTATACTCTTTTTAAGACAGATTCTCTTATTGTTTGAATTTTATGCGAGTCTCGTTAGTTTAACAATGATGAGACCTACTAAATAGAAAATGATGCTCATAAATTTCAATTTATAAAAAAAGAAGGAAATATGACGAATATGTTTGAAAATATCTTACTAATTAATTATTTATCATTTTTTTCATCACTACTAAAAAATAATGAATGTGCAACTAATTTATGTTAATTATTAGTCTTTTGTTAAAATGTTAGTGAAAAGATTCCAACCCACGATTTCTTCTTTCATTAAACCCTTAAATCCTCCTTTCCAACTACCAACCAAGTGGTAACTAAATTTAGTGATTTTTTTTATTACAAAAAACTAAATTTAGTGATAGAATATAGTTTTTCCTTGCTAATTTAAGTAATTTTGAGGTCGTTAAGTTGTAGTGACAATTTTTTTAGAGAAAATAAACATAAATTGGTTGTGACTAATTTTAATGTTAATATTTTCTAGTAGTATGTTAAGTCCTTTACTTAATTGAATGTTTTGTTTTTGGAAAATATCTATCCATGTAGGTACTCCACTTGAAATCGAGTTCGCAGAGAAACCTTATTGTGCTGAATCCTCGAAATGGTTGGCATTTGTGGACAATGAAATCCAAAAGGCATGTGTGGGTATTGGTGGTCCTGAAGGTCATCCTGGTCAACAAACATTTAGTGGCACATTTAGCATTCAGAAATATAAACTTGGATACAAACTTGTGTTCTGTATCACTGGCTCACCCACTTGTTTAGATATTGGGAGGTTTGATGCCCATAATGGTGAGGAAGGAAGACGTTTGAATCTCACTGAGCATGAGGCCTTCGACATTGTTTTCATAGAAGCTTCTAAGGTTGATGGAATTATCAAATCCGTAGTTTGAATCAAATAATGTCTAAGGGTAGGTAGATAGTGTTGAGTTAATGTATAATCATACGTTTGTCGTTGTGATATGCATTAAGTACTCTGTTCCGGTTGCTAACAAAACCCCAATGCAAAAATAAGTGATGAAATAATGGTTTTGCTTTTTTGTATTCTTATCTTTGTTTTATTGGGTTCTTTGTCTTTGTTATTGTAAGTATTTTAGTATTTGAATTCGATTATTATAATAAAAAAAATGAAAGGCATTAGAAAAATAATAGATATAAATTTAATCCTAAAAATTGACTCAAAGTTTAATTGATAAATCTCGTTTAAATTTTATGTATATAATTGTGTTAAATGGTTAAATAATAAATAATAAAGAGTCTTTCTCTTAACAGTAATTTTATCTAACTTAAATGAAATTAAGGTACATATCATTTCTAATAGAAAGATTATTGGCTCTAGCAACACGCACTTTGTTTGTTTATTCTTCGTAAATAACTTTCGAGTTTTTCAAGAAAACATAAAAAAAAAAAATTACCAAAACATACATGCACTAATTTTATTTACCAAATTGTATATATTTTCCATTCACATTGGAAATTCAAGTTGAAAGAGCTGAATTTACACTATACTTTTTAAAAAAAATTTAAAATTCAATTAAAAATTCAAAATCCAGTTAAAATATAAATTATTCAAAAATAATAAAATTAAAGAATGTCAATAAAGAAAAATTAATTATAAGTAGTATTTTAACATATATACTTATACGTAATATAATTGAGATATACTAATTATTTATTCACAATATTTTTAATCAATTTAATTTTTTAATTATTTCTTTTTTTTATTTTATTTTTCTCTGTATAATATAGTTAA
>CM023949.1:24158203-24249911 GCA_013407115.1 Glycine latifolia | reverse complement strand
ATAATCAATATTATTTATCATAACTTAAACAAATATAAATATTAATTTATATTAAACTATCATTTTTTTTATTTTATATATTGTAATATAAATCTTAAAAGTGAAATAAGAGAAAAATAAAACATTAATTTGTCTTTAGTTATATTCTTTAATTTTATTATTTTTGAAAAAATTATTAATTTTTATTATTTTTGAACAAATTATTTTTTTATTATTTTCTTACCTTTAAAATAAAAATAAAAATGATTAAGATTTGAGATTGGGAGACCAATTCTTAAATGGATTTTGAAATTTTTTAAATTAAATACAATATAAATTTGATAAATAAAACTGATACATATATATTTTAATAAATATTATTTTTTATGTATGATTGGGTGAAAAAACTCGATATCTTTCTTTAAAAATAATTTTATTTAAAGTAACTTTAACATATTAAATATGAACACATCTTTTAAAAACAAAATCTGGTTGTTAATTTTATTTACGATGATTGATTTGTTATTGGTAAAAAAATATATTATACTTACACGAAAAAATTCAACATAAATTATTTTATAAAATAATCATTATTTCACATGTGAATTTAACTTGAGATCTTATATTATTAGGTTAATTTTTTGGATTAAAGGTATTAATGTAATTTTATTGATAATTATGAAATTATAAATAAAATTTATTAAATAAGAAAAATCTATAAAATTGTATAAGTTTTTAATAAATTTTAATTAATTAATAATAATATGTTTTAAAAAATTCTTATTTGATTTCTGTATGTGACAATGGTAATGAACACTTTTGAAAACAATTTGATTTTTATTTATTTATTATGTCTTATTGATAATATTCTTAATTGTAACACGAGGGTCTCGTGACTCTGAGCATGCTTCGTGGCTACAGATTCTATGAAAAGATCGAAACTTCCTTAATTTAATTGTAATAAAAATACTGAGACGCCCACGTGGCACAGTAACTCACCTGCAAAATCATAAAACATTAATTAAGCGTGTCCTTGTACCAATAATTTATTGTTTTATGGTTTTGCTGATAAAGTAGACAAACATATGGAACATATAAAAATAAGTTTAAGATCCTCGAGGAGCTCGTGCTCGTGCTCATGGAATTTTTTTTATATGCATTAACAATAATTTACATAATGGTTGTAAATCACGTAAATATCTAGTATATATGAAACTTCTTGATCAAAAAAATTACACAAACAATTTTTTATTAATTTTTTTATAAGTATCTAAATTAGTGTGTATTTTGCCATTTTTCTCTAGGATTTATCTAACCTTTTCCTCTCTTTCTTTTCACCCAATTCTTTTTCAATTTTTTTTTCTTTTATACTTTTCACGTTTCTTTTTTATGTTTTCTTTCTTTTTGTGTTTTTTCTTTTCTTTTTATTTTAGGCTTTCTATTGAATTTAGTTCCATGAAGAAGAAAAATCATTTGAACCCTCAAATCTTGAAAATACCTTCTTTTAGTGACAAAATTTAATTTGAATTAATTTTGTTAATATTTGAAATTTGAAATGGGAGGGAGTAATGAGTTGATAACTAAATTTAGTGACAATAACTTATTTTCTCTGGCTAATTTTGAGGTCTCTAAACTTTAGTAACATTTTTTTTAAAATTAAATATAAATTATTTGATCAGTAATTTTTCTAATAGTCTGTTAAGCCATTTGTATATTTTATTTTTGGAAGTATCATGTTAGGTACCCCATTGGAATTTTTTTTCAAAAAGAAGCCTGGGTGTGGTAAATCCTCCAAGTGTATACCAAAAAAAAGGCATGTGTATTGGTGGTACTGAAGGTCATCCAGGTGAACAAACGTACAATGACACTGTTTACATTCAGAGATATAACGATAGACATAATCTTTTGTTCTGTTTTAATGGCTCAAATTACAAAATAATGTTCGGATATTGGGACATACGACAATGGTCAGGGTGGAAGACGTTTGATTCTCACCGATCAAGGTTGTTTACTTGTTTTTGTATATGTAAAGGGAAGGCCCAAAATCTATGATCAGGAGGGCCCAAAAAATTGAAAAAGAAAGTTATAAAGTAATGTGGTAAAAAAATTATACTTAATATTTTATGTTATTTCTATAAATAAATTAACATAATTATCATGTATCAAATTTTCATTTATATCTCCAAATAAAAGTGTGATAGCTGATTATAAAGTATAACATTTTTTTATTATTAGTTTTTTTCTAGTATGCATATGCATATCTAGGCAAAAAAAATTCAAATATAGCAATTTTAATAAAAAAATTACGAAAATATTGTAGTTTTAAAAGTATTTACGCATCTAAAGCAACCAGCCGCACGCCTCCTAAGCGTGACATATTCCGTCGCTAATTCCGTCACTAATAATTTTTGCGACGAAATATTGGACGTGACCACAATATTCAGTCGCAAAAAGTATTAGCGACTGAAATAGATACCGAAATTAGTGTACGCCTTTAAAATCAAATTTTTTATTTACAGTATAATTTTTTTCAATTTTTGAAATTAGTGTTGCGACCACAATATTGTGATTTTTTTATTTTTTATAATCGAAATCGTTAAAAAATTTGTAGTATAGTTTTTTTAAAACGTACGACTTTAAAATCAATTTTTTTTACAACTTTAAGTTTTTATTATTATTAATATACGACTTCAAAGTCGGTCTAAAAATCAATTATGAAGATCGGTCTAAAAATACTTTAAAATTAGATAAAAATAACAATTAATAATATTATTACAAGCTACAATAAATTCGTAATTAATTAGACTGAATATTGGCAATATCTAATTTTTTTTCTAATTTCGGTCTCTATTTCAGTCGCTAATACTTTTTGGGACTGAATATTGTGGTCACACCCAATATTCCATCGCAAAAAGTATTAGCGACGGAATTACCGACGGAATGAGTCATGCCCAGGAGGAGTGCGACTGATTGCTATAGATACGTAAATACTTTTAAAACTACAATATTTTCGTAATTTTTTATTAAAATTGCTATATTTTAATATTTTTGCCTGCATATCTACAAAGTCTTTTAAGACATGGGGCGACCTCTTAGTTATATGCTCCCCACTTATATCAGATATACGATCATCACATGCACAAATCGCATGTACAACAACACAAGGGTAAACTTACAAAAAATAAGCGTACTAAGCAATATAGAAATTAACAACTAAAACATGATCTACTATCATCACACATATAACAAAATATGTAGAAATCATACATAAAGTATAAGTTTTAGAATTCTCAAAAAAACAGGACATCTCATAGTGATCATCAATTCATCAACCATCTCATCAAGATTCAATCATCATACACTATAATCATCATCGATACATTTATCATCAACACTCACCAAGTAACACAGTTTCTCAAGTCACAATTATCGATGTAAATGTCTAACTACCATGCATTGCTGACTCTTTACTCCTGATAGATTTCACCTTGAGTGATTAATCAAAGTATATCCCTTAACATAATCACACCTAGACTATTTGAGGAGACTCAAACTAACCCTTTGGAGGAAGTGTGATTTTATCGAAAATGGATGAGTGTGTGTAGTAACTTATCTCCGGTAAGGCTTGCAACAACCTTAATCTATTTAGGGATTCATCCACTCATCCATTTCTATAGGTTTTTTTCACGGTTAGCTACCACCAATAACCTTTAAAACTAGGTTGATGGCCTTTTTAGCACTCCTAACTTACGTGCCTACTCACATGTAATGTCATACATCAATGCATGCATGTTATGATAATTTAAATCAATATCATACATCATCACAAATTCATTCATCAATCTCAACACCATAAGAGGTTATAAGATCATAGATTCATCTTCCATACATTCATCACACTCACGAACTAACCTATAGTTCAATAACCATAAAAAGACATTTCAACACCTTTATTTCTTGCAAAAAAAACTCACCGAAAACTCATATGAATTCGAATATCATGATCTCAACATATAGTCAACTCTAATCATAAGATAACATCATCTCAATCACATCTCCTATTATCATCAATCATTAAGATCTCAAAACAAATAATTTAGTAAGGAAAATGAACATTAATCACATCTACTCAAAACTAATTTTTGAATTGGATGCAAGTCATTGGACACAACTTGTTGGATGAAAGAATTAGGCTCAAGTCACTAGGAAAAACTAGTTGAACGCAAGTTGTAACGCCCCGTATGCATCTAGTTCATTAACATTCAATTATGGTCATTAAGCGCAGCAATTAATCAAAGATAATTAATTCGAAAGCTACTAATAATGTGACGTCATCATACGTCCAATGTAATAACATCTTTTCATTATATAAGTCAATACTTAAGAAATATTCAACACAATACAATACATTGCATGTTGTTCCCCGGAGGGTCGGGTTACAAGAGGTATACCGGCTTACAAAAATAGCGAGCCAACTTGCTCTAAAAAAATAAAACTAACATGCCTAAGGTTCACGTAGAACCACATCTCAGCTCGACCTCTTGTACCGGGGTCTCTCGGGCTTCATCCCTACTCGGGCCTCTTACCCCGGGATCCGCCTTCCCCTCGCTGATCATCACCTGCAAATGCATATAAAATCCCCAACTGGGGTGAGATACTATCTCAGTAAACTCAGGGTCCTTGGAGACCTCTTCTCCCCCTGGTTCACTTCCACAATACATAACATTAAAACAGGCATTACACATACCAGCCATTTCGGCTATCATAAAAAAGCTCATCCACTGAAGGGCACATTCTCCCAGGACTTACTCATACGCATATACATATATATCATTGCCTGAGAAAGATCCTCCACCCTGGGTGGGCACATTTCCTCAGGACTTACTTGGACATATATGGCTCTTCCGAGAGAAGATCCTCCACCCCGGGTGGGCACATTCCTCTCAGGGTTTTTAGATATATATAATTGACCACTTAGAGCTGTTCCACATGACTTTGGCTCTAAGGAAAGTCCATATTTAGTCCATTCTACTTGCTAGAAAATCTCATCAGTCATATAACATACCACACAGTATGCATCATATACATGTTCTCAGGTAAAAAACAGTAACACAATTTTAACACCACATGCATCATGGCATACAACAACCATCACTCCCTCGAAGTATGGTGGAACACAGTCAAGGGAAAGACTCCCAAGAACAGAGAGCTTACCTGCTATGAGTGTTACCCTAGTTCTACAGGTCTTGTGGTCACAACCACCTATAACCTCTGTATCGCGTTCTGCAAAACACATGCAAGAACACCTTCACGGTTATCAACCGTTACAAGCAAAGAAACACTATCCTTTTTCCCAGAACCCAAATCTAGTTTCCAGTTCTAACTCAAGAGGGTCATAAGACTGCTCAAAACAAAACCTTTAAAAGAATCGGTAAAACGGAACTATCTTACCTCAACGACGTTTGAGAAGGCTAGATGATAGCTTCTCCAAGCTCGAAAGTCCTCAAAAATGCCTTTTTTTCTTCAAAGTCGAAACTCTGTGAGAGTTCTTGGAAAACACGATATCTCCGTTGGAAGGTATCTCGAAAGAAACTGAGGTTGGAAACTAGCTCTAGGACAGTTCCTCTCTACTTCCAAGTTACATGCAAAAGGGTCTAGGGTAAAGGTGAGTGGTTATGAAGTTTCTCTCACTTAAAGATGGAGGAAACAGAGAGAGGAAGAAGACAATAGTGTGTTCGTCGAAATGAATTGAAGTGGTCTATTTAAATGACCCTGGCACGTGTGCCACGCGCCAAAAGTGCCAGATGTCAAAGACATAGATTAGTCAACATACGCAATCGTTGCCGGGTTCAGATCTCAACAAAAGCCTACCTTGGGCAACATTGTACTAGTAACCCGGACAACCTTGTGCAGGTTCATGGTATCAGTACAAGTGTTATATGTTTTCAATCGATTATAAACGCTTATGTAATCGATTGCATAATGCTGAACTCGTCCTCGGCACTTTATAACACATAAGGCTCTGCCCTTATCCGACTTTATCCGACCTCGTTCGGGTTCCTACCTTGGCACTTCGCAAGTCCAAGGTTCCGCCCTTCTCCGACCTTCTCTGACCTCGTCCGACCTTATCCGACCTCATTCGGGTTTCCACCTTGGCACTTCACAAGTCCAAGGTTTCGCCCTTCTCCGACCTCGTTCGCCCTCGTTTGGGTTCCTACCTTGCGTCAGAACTGATCCATAATGGTCCTAATTTCCTCATCGAAGTAACATCCCGGTCACACAAATCCGGCTGCCTCATGAGCACTGACTTAGGAAACATGAACCCAAATTTGTTATAAACACAATTACCTTTTAATCATAAAATTATTATATTAATGTACACACATGGACACCCAAAACCTTACACAAGTCACTAGATGCAACTAGCCAGACGCAAGATTTGGTAGCTACTGTGACACCTGCTTCTTCAGGTGGAACTCTTGGTTAAGGAGTTACTCAGAATGTTACATCACATGACTCAAGTCACTAGACGCAACTAGTTGGACACACGTCACTGGACAACACTAGTTGAACGCAAGTCAGAAGATGTAACTCGTTGGACGCTAGCATTAGACTCAGGTCACTGGATGCAACTAGTTAGGTGCAAGTCACTTGACACAAGCATTGGACGAAATTCTACAAAATTTCAAATTTATGTGAAATTGCCTCTAATGAATTCTACATAATGTTACAATACTCCCCAACACCAAGAAAATTTTCATCCTCAAATTTGCTTGTTAAGGAAATATTGTAAGCATTTCCCAAGTACATAACTTTTTCACTTTCTGGAGGTCTTGATCTTTCCTCCACAATCTTCCATCTAGCGAAGTCGTTTATTTTTCGTCGAGTGATTCACCCAAACTACCCAACCTTAATCCTCCCAGATAGAATGTCCCTAACCATTTTTTTCATCTTACTTGTATTGTGTGCCTTTTTGCATAAAACCAAGATCTTTATTATAAATCTCTTTATTTTCCAAAACATGAATCAAAACGACTTTATGAAGGTGAAAACTCATTTTGTCATTAAACATACAAATCCATTTTTAAAATAGTTTTCAAAACAAAGAAAGGTTGAACTTAAACTTTTAACAAGTTTAAAAACATAAACCACCTTTTGATACTTCAAATCATATATAAATCAAGACTTTCAACATAATTTGAAACATCAAAACCCCTTTACACTAGGTTTTGAAACCACACACCCAAAAGATGTTTAACAAATATCTCAAAACATTTCTCCAAAAACATAGGAAAGGTAAGTCATTCCTATGGGATATAAAAAAGGTTTTCTTCAAAGTTCATAACTCTAATCGCCCTAATCATCACCGAGTTTCTCACACAATAGAAAATTACTCCAAAACACAACTTTCACCCCTTTATTCACAATTTCTACTAAGATATCCATCCTCACACCAAAATTGATGTACCAACTCCTACCAAGGTACGAGATCTTAGCTTAAGAAAATATCGGGTCCTAATAAACATCACTCAAATATATGATCCCTTTTAGCACTAGATACTAAGGGAATAATGTCATGATTGACTTCAAAATCTAGTACTAGAGGTTGAGGATCAAAGTCCTACAACTTTGTAACTCGGTTTGGTCAAAGCAAGGGCTTGACATCATCTCACAACTATGTGTGTAGTATCAACAAAAGCATCTCATACTCCATCATCAACATCCTACTAACATACTAACAAATGAATCCTCTAAGATAAGGATTAGCTGAAAATAACAAAGAAAGATCATGCATGAAACTTTTTCAAAGAAGATACAATTGAGGAACAAATACATGAATGTAAGTGGTAATTTTTGTGCATAATTACTTTTGAGCTTCATTTCACATGGCAATTGTCCACTTTTTTCTTAATTTTAGCTTAGTTAGTCTCAAATAGCTAGAATTTAATGTGTATATAGAACTCTAAGCATGTAACTAAAACTTTAAGCATTCAAGTAGTTTTCTAATGTTTTTATTGGAGTTTTGGAACACCAAGAGAGGAAGAGAAGCTATCACACCAAAGAAGGATCGCTCAATGAGTTATGCTTGTCTAGCGAGAAAGCTCGTGCAAAGAAGGACATGTGACAACTCAGGAGTGGAGAAAAAGGGACCAAGTCATCTGAATAACTCGCCCATCGAGCAAAGACAACTAATATGAAGAAATTTTAATTCAAATTGGCAATGTTGAAGAATTAGTCTAACGAGTCCAACGAGCAAGGTTTGCTGAAGAAATGTCTTTTGGATTTCACGAAAAACTTGCTCAGTGAGTAAAGTGTTCACACAAGTGATAAGACAAGGGCCTTAGGCCCATTATAAAAGGAACATTTCCTTGCTATCAACAACACATCCTCCTAGATACTAAAATAACAAAATGTGGTATCAATTACTCCTAAAAATTATTTATATAAGCTTGACACAATAGCTTTTATGAAATTAGTCTGATCCATAATAAACGTTTGGGGCAAAAATGGAACGACACTGCTCTATGAACAGTAAAATTGCCTTTTGTGAGTATTCTCGGTTACTAAAGAATAGATACACAAGCTCTAGTTGTAACATCAAGACATCAGTTAATGAGATGTCCTTTCACGAGGCTAACTGGAGTTTTTCTCTCTAAATTTCGCTTTCTCCTCAAGGACCTTTAAGCCAAAGTTATATTGCTCTGCATTAACAATCACAGGAAGCACAAAACCAACTGAAGTAGAATCTATTTCTTTCCTTATACTTTTCTGTTCTTTTGATAAATCTTCACAACTGCACCAAGAAGATAATAATTACATCAAACAATTAGGCTTCCCCATAAAAATCCTTGGTCGTGTGACTGTACATAGCAGGAATCAGTTGCAAGCTCAGCACTGGCTTTTGTAAAAAGTTGAGTTTCTATTTACTTAAGTACATTGCATCTTCCTCTCTTTGTTTAATCTTCTAAATGTGTATCTTAAATTTATAAATTTATGAGATCAAGGACTACAATTCACCCATGACTTCATTTCTAAAAACAATGAAACTTTCCAAGACAATGTACAAGTCTTCTGTCTTCAGATTTGATTTATCTAGAGAATAGAACTGATGAACCTGGTCATCAACCTCAATCCAGCTGCACCATGGAACTTTAATCCAGCTGCACCATGGAACTTTATAAGACTTTTGTTGCTTCAATGTCCTCCACACATTCCTCACTTCATCCCACTTCCCTAACTCCCCATACACATAAGTCAACATAATCCTATAACCTCCATTATGTGGATCTATTTTAATCAGTTTTCTTTTTTGCAGCAAATTCTGCCAAATCTGTTCAGCCATGAACCTTACATCCATTAAGCAATGAGCCCCAAACAACCTCATATGGTTCCATGCTCATACCCTTGACAACATTTATTGCCTCATCAAACGTCCCTACTCAACCAAGAAGGTCTATCAAACACCCGTAGTGCTCAATCTGTGGTTCAATCCCATACTGTTGAACCATCAACTCAAAATACCAATAACCCTTCTCAACCAATCCATCGTGAGTATAAGCATTCAACAAACCAATGAAGGTGAGCTCATCCGGTCCCATGCCATCGCCACCCTCCACCATTTGCTAAAAAATGGCAATTGCACTATCACTCTGCCCGTGCAGCGCAAAACAGTTAATCATCGAGTTCCATGAAGTCAACCTTTTCTCAAGATTCATCTCAAAAACCTTTCTTGCTTTTCCAAGGATTCCACACTTCCCATACATATCCACAAGCGCATTCGAGACAAACGAGTCAAATGCAAACCCATTTTTGTACACATAACCATGTATCCATCTCCCAAGCTTAAGCATCCCCGTGTGGCAACAAGCCGAAAGTGCACAAACCACAGTAACCCCATTCGACCTATTACACTCACAAACCATTCTCCTAAACAACTCAATCCCCTGAGTGAAAGCCCCATTCTGAGTGTACCAAGCAATAAGAGCATTCAACGAAGGCACATCCCTCTCTGGCATTTCACTAAACACCCTCACAGCACTTCTCAACATCCCCAACCCTCATATACCCAGAAACCATCGCCGTAAAAGACACCACATTTCTGTCAGACATTTCATCAAACACCTTTGCATTCCCCGACCCGTCTGAAACCTTGGAGAAAGAGTCAACAAGAGCCATTTGCACAACTGGGTAATAATGAAACTTGAATTTAACAATCTGGGCATGAGGGATTCAGCGATGTGTGACCCGAGGCAGGTTTTGAGCTTGTGGGGGAAGATGAAGTGGTTGGGGCGGGGGGGTTGGGAGCGGAGCATGTGGCGGAAGAGGGAGAGAGTGGAGGGGTGGGTGGCGGGGGTGGGCAGCATAGGTGGTGATCATGGCGGTGAAGAGGTGGGTGTTGAGAGAGGGAAGGTGGTCGAAGATGAGGCGCGCGTAGGTGAGGTTTGAGAGAGTGGTGGCGCAGAAGCGAATGAGCTTGAAGGCGAAGAAATGGGCGTGGGTGTGGCCCAGAGTAGTGAGGTAGGCTTGGAGTTGCTTGAGATGATTCAGGATTCAGGTGGTTGCTTTTGCTCAGTGTATCTAAGACATGTTCGTTCAGGTTTGGCTTCATTTGGGTTTTTTTCGAAAGGATTCGAGTCTCGTTGCAACTGTCAAGTACTAGTCTTAAGATGTGGATTTCAAATGCTAGTTGATTGATGAACTTCAAACATTTGGTAAGATGCAACATTTGTAATAAGATAAGGAGTTGTGTAGAAGGAATGCCCTATGAAGGAAGGGTACTTAAGATTTAGAGTAAAATAGTAATCTTAATATTAAATTAAAGAAAATGTATTATCCTCCTAACTTTGACCCATTTTTATTGACCTTTGTAGAATTAATTTTTGAATAAAATTGATTTTTAAACTGAAATGATTTATTTTTAAATGATTTAATTGTAAAATCAAGTTAGTAGTATAATAATAACATTATATATTTTTGGATTCAATGTAAAAGATATCTAAAGTTGAAGTAAAACTTATGTGACTTTGTACTTAAATTCACATTAACTAATCTTTTAAGGAGATGATTATCATAAATTTAAATATGTAATAAGGAGATATAAAAAGTAAAGTGATCAAACAATCTTATCATATTTCATTTTATCATAATATTGAATCTGATTCAAATAATAAAAACTCGTCTCGTTTTATTTCATTCTACTTCACCAATTCAAACATTATCTTAATTTCTAGAAATTTGAATTGCTTTTTTTCCCCTTCTAAACTATGTCTAATGTGTAATTTTAGTCTTTCAATCATTTTTCATTCAAACTAATTTAGTCCTCATGTTTCTAGCACACATATATAAACCTTCAAAAGCCTTGTTTTTTACTTGAATAATTAACTATGTAAGGTGAAATTGAGATTTAAAAAAATGGTGTAAAATGCACAGAAATAAATATTTAATTGAAGTTGATGGATTTTGTAGCATGTAAGATTAAGGTTTTTAAAGAAGAGAATTTTGAGAAATTTTAAAGAAAAATATAACGCTTTTTGTTGCTGATTTTTTTAACGAAAAGTAATTTAAAATAATTCAATGATTCAATTCGAGTAAATATTTTTAAATAAAAAAGATTATTGTAACAATTAAAAAAAATAATGTTACATATGACCTTAAAATTATTGGAAAACCAAAATCATATTGATAATGGTAGAGAAATGAAAAATATAGAAAATATATGAAGTACGAAAATAAAATTATTAACATGTTTGTGTGCACAGTGACATATGTTCGAAAATCTCATTTACTTAGAAATAACAATTGCTTATTTTTGGTTGAATGGCCATTTCTAGCCCACAGCCAATCAATATTCCAAAATCACATCTAGTGAAGAGAATTAAGTTGTTTTTGGTTGAATGGCTATGTGATCCACACTAATAAAAAAATACAAATTAGATTGATAGAAAGTGATGGAAAAAAAACATGAATACAATATAATGATTTTAATTAAATTTTATTTCTAGACTATTTAAAATAAGATAAAATGTACTTTGTAGAGAAATATCCAAATTTTTTTGGTTTATTACGTTTCACTTCCATCCCACCCCAAAGTGAGTAGAACGTGTCTCTTTGGAGTTGATCTCATTTAATTTGAAAAATGTAGCTAAAGAATTTTCCAAAACAAAATTGTAACCTTGGATTCTTTTAAAATTATAACAAAATTTATTTACTACCAAGTTGGCGATAAAAGAATGATGGAGAAACAGGAATGCTTTGAAGTCTTTATTGTTACATTGAATCAAGCTCACCATGAAATTAAATCAAATCAAAATTTTAAGCAGGGTAACTGGAATCAATTTGTAATTTATTGTATTGATCTTTAACGGAGCTAAATATCTTACAAATTTATGGACAGCGACTGAAGAACATGCCACAATAAATCTGCTTTACAAAACAAAATTGAGTAAGACCCTAAAATGTGAATAGAAAAGGGCATGTAGCCTTGACCCATAATGTTAGAACAGAAGGGAAATCCCCCCCACAATTTGTAGCTAGGAAAAAAATTGACAAAATTAACCCTTCATAAAATATGATGGTTGGATAAGAGAAAATGATTGAAATCTCTGATCCATCCAATAAATAATCACAATGTCAACTCATTATGGATCCTATTTTGCCAAATTAATTTTGGCTCTCTGTATTCTTCATTGCTTGCACGAGCCAGAGATTCCAAAAATTGATTTCTTGTAGTATGCTACATCCCTTTGCTATTACAAGCTACTGCAAATCTTCTTTCTCTTTGTCCTCTTTCAAAGTTTCTACTTCCGGCATGTCTTTGTCCTTTCCCACCTTTTCTTCCCCAAGTCTTCCGGTATCATTGGTCATTTCCTCATTATTGCCTTTTTTCATGCTATCACTTGTTTCTACTTCCTGCATGTCTTCGTCTTTTGCCTCCTTTTTTCCCCCATGTTTTCCCATAGCTTCGATCATTTCCTCATCATTATCTTTTTTCATGTTATCACTTGTTTTTTTCACATCACTATCCTCATCGTCTGCCTCGTTTTCCTTCTTCACAACTTCTATTACCTGAAGAAGTTCAAATGGAGTAGCAGCTGGGTCCAGCACCCTGCAACCCTTTGGAGCCTCTGGAGCTTCTTGACCCGTGAGTACATATGAAGGTATTTGATGAGAGAATCGAAACATCTCTTCCCTCGGAATGATCCTGATTTCTTTTGGATCTAAGTGGTGGTGAAACACTGTCCTGAATCCAGCCACTTTGACCAGAGGAATAACATCTATACCATGCCCTTCAATAAAATCCTCAAGTACTTCAACCACATCAAACTTGTGTATAACCTCATCAGCTGTTAGCTCATTCCAGTCAGGAGACCAGTTCCTGTATATGGCCCAAACATCACCTTTCCTCGGATATATACAAATGGCTCCCTCAGCACCTGTTCTCCACCTAACCTTATGGGAGAAAAAATTGGTTGAACCACAAATTTCAGGTCTGCTTGTTCTGAAATCCCCACAAATTTTTGAAAAGCCTGAAGCAACCCATTTTAGGGGGCCCAGTTCACTGTTGATATTTGGGTTGAGCCAACTGATCTGCATCTTGAACGGATTCAGGGAGATGATGCGGCGAATCAGCACATAACATCGAGGCATCCCATCATTGTTATCATACACGGCCCATACTTGATTTTCACCAAAAGATCCTTCAGTTCGATCTTTGCAAAAATCATGGAAATCAGGATATAGTACATCTACAGGTGTTGTTTCCAAAAATTTTCGGCTAACTTTAGCAATTGTAGAACCTGCCAATGGCTTGATGGCTCGGGATCCACTTTTTCTATCTTCTGACTTCTCAATGTTATCCTGAGCACACATCTCAGAGTTTCTGGAACATTTTTCTCCTTTCTCACTCGCTTCTTGGAAGTCATTTCCATTCTCTTTCATTGCAGTTTTATCAACAGCATTTGACTGAACTTGCCTGAGATTATTGCTAATTTCTTTTCTAGCTTTCTCCATAAGAAGATTCTTCAGTTGAGCTGGGGAGATATCTCCCACATGGCCAGTCTTGCTGATTCCATTAACGCTATTATATTCAAAATTGCCCTGTTTAGATCTGGATGAGTTTGTTTCCTTACCATGGTTACTCGCACTAGCATCCTCCATTCCCCCCCTTCTTCTCTTGGAAGGATTATAGTAACCCTTTTTAGAAGCATGCTGCTTCCTTTTTAAGGCCTCTTCTCTTTTCCTAGCTGCTTGTGCCTCTTCACGATCTCGCTTCACCTTATCATATGCCTGCTGAACCACACTTGCAGCTTGAGCAACATTAGAAACACCAGATATTTTTGAGAATGGAGCCCACTGGAAATTGGCCTTTTCATAGGAGTCAGTTTTACTACAAGACCCTCCTCCAACATTTGGGGCTGCCATGTTATTCTTTCCGGCATTAGATTTGCTTTTATTAGGTTGCCGGCTGGAATTTTGCTTCTGTGAAAAACTCCATTGAGTTGCAGGTCTAATACCACTTGCAGGTGGAGGAGCAGTTTCTACAGCCACAAATGCCTCATGGCAGTTGGGACATAAGAGTTTTAGGTTAAGATAAACTCTAAGATACTCATACTGCATTTTGCATCGACGGCAAACAGTCCAAAATGTATTTGATTTTGACTTATGAGTAGAAGATGAAGCATGCTCTTTTGCAGTATTCTTCTGAGTAGTTGCACATGAAGGGGCAGTCTTAGTGAAATTGAAACTACCATTAGTCCCTTTTTGTGATGATGGACCTTCAAACTTAGTAGAAACTTTCCGGTCTCTTCCACTTCTCTTATCATACGATGCCCTTTTAGCCTTATCTGATAGTAAACTCCATGCCTCTGAAATGAGTTTAAAGGCCCCATCAGCTCCAATGGACTTGTTCTTATCAGGGTGAAGCTGGAGAGCTAGCTTCCTGTATTGTCTCCGGACTGTATCTTCGTCAGCAAGGGGGTCCACACCAAGCACACCATACCAATCTGCTTCTCCATTTGTTTTATTCTCGGCAGCAATATACACATCAAGTGTTGATACCATTTGAGAAATACCCTCAAGATCAGGAAACAAATTTAAGGCCTTCAAAGCAAATTTCTTTGCACCCAATGTATCCTTTGCAGCAAACTTCCTCTCAGCAATTTCTTTAGCTCGGGTAGCCTCATCCTTATTGCACTCCATTTTAGTCACCTGCCTTCTCAATGTTTTTTGTCTACTTTCTCAATACGTTGTTGAGATATAACAATATCAACATTTTAATCTAAAAATATCCTGCTTCTTTAAACATTTCTACATAGTTTGAGTTCCCATACAAGCTTTGAAAAGCAATTTGTCCATGGCAACCGAACCCTATAAAGACAAATCAAGCAAGTTATAGTTAATAAATTAACCCACGTAGAAAATTGAATTCAAACAAATTTAACTACAGAAAACTATACATGCAATATTATTTGGGTATGTTGCAGTATGCTCAAGCTTACAGTCGCATCACCTATGGTCTGCATTTACACATTTCACAAGAGATGCACAGTTTTGAAAGAATAGAACCTACACAAGTTTTAGGAAAATGATCAAAGCAGCAATCAAGCATCTAGCTGTGACAAGACCATTATCATTTTAACAAACACCACTAATAAAAGTAATTACGCTGTGTAATCCCAAAATTTTGGTGTAATAGGAATTGAATCAAAATTGTCAATCACAAAATAGTGGCACAAAGCAGCCAACTCCAAATCTGGCTATAACAGTAGTGGGATGGCCGGAATGCTAAAAGCTTAGCATACATGTTAAGTAATTTATAATTGTACCACATAAATATAAATGCTCAAAAAATTCAA
Organism: Glycine latifolia; assembly: GCA_013407115.1. Taxonomy (NCBI): domain Eukaryota; kingdom Viridiplantae; phylum Streptophyta; class Magnoliopsida; order Fabales; family Fabaceae; genus Glycine; species Glycine latifolia. The sequence continues at coordinate 24,234,078 of CM023949.1, read as the reverse complement.
AAGACAAATAGCAACAAAAGTTATAAATTTAAAAAAGAAAAATTAAAGGGAGGAAAACACCCAGTCAAAATTGCAAGATTCCCTCATCCCCAAAACAGCCTGCACAACACTCTGAAGGGGTCAAAACTCTATTAGAGTCGCAGCACACAAGCAAAAAATACAGGAGTGATGGCCACAAGAAAAACCGCAACACAAAATTGCTTCTGTAGCGGTCAACAGCCACTCCGTAATGCACCACCACAAACACGCCACTATAGTGGGGCTCTTGACAACTACAAACTTAATGGTGGGAAATTAATTAATTTTTTGTATTTCAGAAATTTAGTACAGAAATGGAAAGGCATTTCATTTTACTCCGCGATGTTTTAAACCCTAACCAGACCAGCCAGTTCAACTGATCAAACCTTAAATTAACAACATGCATGGCATATTAAATTCAATCTCAAATATGGAAAATACAAGGTAAATATTATTTGAGCAATGCTGCAACATTCATCGGCCAACAATTACAAAATATACAACAGCCAAACAGTTTAAAACAGTGTGAAACCTAAAAGTTTTGGAAAACAAACAAAGCAGCACTCAAGCATTGCATAACAAGAGCATTATTATTTCAACAAATACTACTAATAGAAGTATGTCCATTACATTTACAGTTTACAGTAAACTAATGGAAAGGAATTTACTTCCATTTCATTACATCACGTTTTAAAACCCTAACCAGACCAACCAACTCAACCAATCAGACCACGAATCGGCTGTTTCTACAGTTGATTCCCATTATTCCTTACCATCAACTTAACCTATTAAACCAACTCGGGCCTCTCGACAGTTTGATTTAAAACAAATAGCATTATGTCCTTATGTTATTAGGCATATCACATGAAAATGGAATCAACACATAGAGGAATAACAACAGCAATTGAAACTTAAGCAAGGAGACAAAATCCAAAAACACAACAGAACCAAAATCCCCACTAATCCATAATTCATCACATGGCACACAACTTCATAACCGAAATGAAAATCAAATTTACTCATTTCAAGTAAAAGCAGTAATAGCATAATATTCCAAATTACCAGAACTAAAAATTCGAAGACACCGAATCTTCCACCGCAACAGCCTGAGAAAAAGTTCCAGCACTCTATGGCGATTACCGACGGAGAGACTCTGATAAAGGGAAACGAAACCCTAAATATTAATATCAAAATTAACAAAGGAAAAATAAAAAATGAAGAAAAATGAGAAAAAGGGCAACCCTAAAATCAGTTAAAGTTAGCGATTTTGGATTGAAAAGTGAGAATAAAGGAGATTGAGTAAAAGGGGTTAAGGAAGCACGAAAAATAGCACCATTTTCATTTTTTTTGTTTTGTTTTGAAGTGAAGAAGAAAAGTGGGGACTTACGGTAACGGAATTGAGGATCGATGGAGAGGAAAGAAGAAACGGTTCCAGTGAGAGTGGTTTTATTTTGTTGGCTCTGTTTTCTCTGTTTTGGTGTCTTGGTTACGAATTGCTCATGCCTTTTTCCTTCTCTCATGTTTCAGGGTCACACACTTGGGGAGGAACATCTCTTTCACAATAATAATTTTTATTTTTTTGCCTTTTGTTTTGAAGGAATTTTATAACAAGTTGGGGCATTTTATAATGTTTGGTGTGAAAGAGGATTACTGTATTAGGGGTAATCTCATGTGATTATATGACATCCTGTTACATTATAGTTTTTTTATGTTTTATTTTAATTTATGTGTGCATTAAATAAAAAAAAGTTAATATTATAAATCAATTAAAATTTATTATTGTTTTAACTTTTAAGATAGTTATTATAGAAAAAGAGAAAAATATTATACATTCATGATGTAATTTTTTTTACATAATTATCTAATTAGAATTAATCATATATAATAAATTTATTAATTTTTAAAATAATTATCTTAAAATTATTTAAATAATAATATAAAATTATTTTACACTATTACTACATAAATATTAAACTCATAAAAACAATAACAAATTTATTGAATATGAGAATATGCAAATTAATTAATGATGGCATAAAAGTTTTTTATATGTTCAATACATTTAGTATTATTTAATTTTTTATTTTTGAAGTTAGAAAAATATTTAATATTTATAGTAATAAATAAAGGATTATTTTATTTTTAAAAACATTAAATTATAAAATATTTATTATTTTTTATTTATTTAATGTAATACTCATGGTCAATGCATATATTATTTTATTTTATTTTTTCTTTTAAAAATTAACTCTTAAACACACTCTTTATTACACAACTCTTATATATATTTTTTATGGCCGTACGGTGGACCATATTATGCATCATTATTTTCAGTCCTCGGATCAATCAAGATGCAGAATTTTATTATACACCCTCCCATATTAAAACTTTCCCCTTCCTCTTCTTCTTTGTAATCCTCTCCCTCTCCTGCAACCTCCATGTGCCTCCGCCACTCTTGGTCGTGCGCCGTCGTCGATAGCGATTACCGACGCCAGCACCACTTTCTTTTCCCCTGCTTCTCCTTCTCAATACTCTTCCGCAATCTCCCACGGAACCTCCAAGCCACCGCTCCCACCTTCACTTTCTCTCTGAAAATCAAAACCCAATTCTTATACAAGAAAAAAACAAACCCATAAGTTCAAAATCCACCCCATTACGGTGCTGGTGCATCATATTTTTTTCTTCCTCTTTTTATCTCCCCACATCAATGCAAATCAGGAATTTGAAAAGAATGGTATGACATCAAGCAGAAACAAAGCATATCAAACATTTGAACCATAATTTAGGGATTCAAATTCACATGTGTCTCCCTCGCTGCTGCTGCGGCAACGAACAAACGAAAACTGAGGCAAGAGACGTTGAAGGACATTATTCTCCCTTCATTGTTCAGAACTGTGTTAAAAAAATGCAAATCCATCGAACAAAACTGAGGCAAAAAACTTGCGCCCAAACAAAAAGGTTTTATTTTTATGAACGCACAAAAAAAATTGTTGAAAACTTTTTGATTTTTTACATGCCGGTGTTGTTGTCGATACCTCACTTGCAGTCATAGCCACCGTCGCTGGAGGTGCCGCTTCGGAAACGCCGGTGGCCAAGAGCGACAATTACTGGGATCTCGTTGCGAGCTGTCAAGATGATGGTGTTGGTGTCGTCGCTAATGTCATCGTCAACGGCGCGGTTTCGAGCGGTTGAAGGCTAAGAGCCTAATTTCGTGCATGTTTTGTAAATGAATCTTAAGTGATCTTGAGCCAGGAATGTGAAGTGAAGTAATGAATCTGAAGGAGATGAGAAGAAATTAAAAGAGGAAAGAAAAATATTATGCACCGTAATGGGGTCTACGATGAAAGTTGCAGGGAAGGAAGGGGGTTGCAGAGAAGAAGGGGAAAGTAATAATATGAGAGGGTGTATAATAAAACTTTTGAGATTTTTTTTTTCTGCACCACCGACAGATTTCTTCCTACATCCACCAATTGGAGGAAAAACCAAAAATACAATTACATTAACCGGATTGTTATTCATGTTGTAAATATTATGTTTTACAGAATAATTTAAAAATAATGTTTCATGTAGGTCTGAAACTTAGTAACTTTGATGTTATTAATAAGATATTCTAATTAATGAAACTAATAAACCAATTATATTATATTAAAAAAAATAATGTCATAGTATATAATATTAAAAAATTTAATATATATTTAATATATATAAGTTTATATAATAAATTTTGTAATAATTAATTTTGAATAAAATTATAAATTTAATAAAAGTTTATATATATAAAAATATATTAGTAAATCAAAATTAAATATACATATTAGTAATTTTATGGACCTTTGCAAATTGTCAAATATCGATTATATATAAGAATATTTTTTATTTTTCACTTTCGCTGTTGGGTGTATAAATAAATATGCTGGGTACAGAAAAAAAATTCTGAGACTTTACACCTTGATTCAACTTAGGGCTGAAAATAATGGTGCATAATGGACCACCGTAGCAATGGCCATTTTTTACTAGATTACATTGTAACTTTTTTAATGCATAAATGGTGAAATTTTAAAAGTACACATTAATTTTATGAGTTATAAAATTGTAGGGTTAATATCATGTTATCTTAGGGTCTTTCTCCTTTATAGTGTTTATTACTGGATTTTTTTAATTTCTTTTGGGTTCATAATCATATGTTGTGAAATTTTAGATGCACGTGTATATGATTAATTAGGCGAGTTGTGAAATTTTAATCTTTGATTAGACCACCCTTCTTATATATTCATAAAAATAAAAGCACCCTTCTTATAGATATGTTTCTAGATTAATTTGTGATCTTCTTTTGAGTATGTATGCTGTAAAAATTTAGACGTACAAATATCAATTATTAGGCGAGCTATGTGGTTTTAAAGTTAATCTCTTTATTGTTTGATTAAGGGTATCTGTCCTGTTTTTTTTTGTTTTTTTTTTATTGAGGTACTTCGTAAATTTTTAAATACATATATTGTAAAATGTTAGATATGCATTAATAGGGTTAAATAAACTTGTCCGATGAGGTTATTTTTTATTTTTAAATCATTTTATATCTATTTAGGGTTGTCTATATTTATTTTCATGTCACTAAAAAGTAAAGCTTCAATCTAAAAGTTGTTCTAGATTTCATCAAATCAAAATCACAAATTATATCTAACTTTACGTTTTTAAGCATCAATGCTCTTCGAAGTTAAACTTTTCATTAAGAACTAATGGAATACATCAATCACACCTTATTATGATAGGCAACTAGCTTATCTTAGCGGCCAAGGTAAGAAATGATCTAGACCATGCTACGAGCTTTATGATTTTCTATATTTATTATAAAAAAATTCACATGTATGACATGTTACATTTAATTAAAGACTATAAAGAGATGAAATTCACGTAAACAATAGAAAGACAATCTCTACTGAAAAAATTATTGGATTCTAGAAGAGATGGGCCTTCATTGGCTAATAAGATTTATTTCTTAGACAAGGTCATAGGTACATTAAGCAATGACTCCCAATGAGGGGAAATATTGATTTGATGGCACAAAATCTAGCCCCCATTGAGCTTGAGGATGGTAATAGTTTGCTACCAAATCTAGGGGAATTATATGATTAAAAAGTGAAATGAGGTTTAAATTAGAAGCTAGTGGCTTGTAAGAAACTAATTAGAAAGAGCATAATTGGGGGATAATAACAAAGGAAAACTCATTGATGGATCCTTGCACTCAAAAAGCCAAACCATAAGCCAAATTCTTACTAAAAAAAGTAAAGGGTATGGAGAAAATCAAAGCTATGCTGCAATATGCATGATAACCACCAAAATTAAATGTGAACAACAACCAAGAAGAGGTAAGCATCTTTGTTTCAAGAAAACCTGCTGGGGGAGCCTCTACTGTGTCACAGTCAAACATTAACAAAATCATGCATACTAAGATTCCACCTAAATCCACCCTTAGGTTGCAAGTGTTTTGTCTTCTATTGAACAAAGAATCAAGAGTACCACATAGAGACTTCTTTAGTGCAATGCTTATTGAACATGTGGGATGTGCATGTTATAGGTTTGTTAAGTAAATGCAACCATTGAATTTAATGCTATAGGGCATGCTGCTATCCTTCAATTCCATGTACAAGTGGATATTTAACCAGAACTGTAGATGAAATGAAGGTTGAAATGGTGTCTTTAACTATATAAAGTCTCATGTGGTATTCCTTTTTTATATCTTTATTCCTCAAGATTGAATTCAATAATATTTCTATTCTCTCTTGGAATATTAGAGTGGCAAATAATGCTAGAGACAAGATATAACACCCCAAATCGAATCATACCAGAATGAGAGAAATTCAGAGGTTGTGTAAGTATGAGATTATATAGTTGAGGATGACTTAAAAAAATTAGTTGTTACTATCTATATCAACAATATGCATATACTTTTTGGTAACCTATCACATAAAAACTTCACAGTTAAGTGTATTTGGCTTGGAGTAGTTATGAGATGAGTGACTTTCTAGGAAGTTTCCTCTCAAGCGTGTGAGTGAAAGTATCACATTGGTTTGTGGGGACAACCATTAATCCTAGTAGCAGACAGAATTGATTGTCGAGATCTTAGAAATGACCTCCTATGGAGGGTTCTGACCGGTGGAGGGTTTTGATCAACAAGGAAGTTGAGTTAAGTCTCACTGAGTGAAGTGTCATAGTGTGAGAGCTGCCGAGAAGTCAAAAATTAAGGATGTTACACAAAAGACATTTACATGGACTTATATTTAAGTTTAGACTTATTGTTTGTAGTGTTTGTGGAAACTCAACTTATTTTTTTACAAGAATATTGCTTACTAGAATTTGACTTGGTTATAATCTAATCATGATCATGGAAGCTTAAGGTCATTCTAGTGATTTTTGGATCCTACAACAATACAACCATATTTTGTATGGAATTCTATCCAAAAAGTTTAAGACTTGTTATGATAAGGTTATTAATTGAGATTTGGCTATGAGGATTCTTCCTTTTGGTACTTAGTGTGGTTAAGTATTAGGCCTTAGCCACGATATGTTCGCATATTTGATATGGACCTCCAAATCAAAGATGTGTTATGGGATAATTGTTGAGCATTACAATAACTTGTTACTCCCCTACTAGATAACGTTGAGGTTGAGATTAATCACAATCAATTATATCTTCACGAAATAATTGGTGATCTTTCTTTTGAAAAATGAAATGTATCAATCTTACACAACAAAATCGAGTCATTCTCAACTCCTTAACAATATGATGTGCATGTTGAATGACATTTACATGAACATGGATTTCAAATTTATACTCTTCAAAAAATATCAAATATTTTCTCTTTTTAGAAACTAATAATGCTTGTTCTATAATGCATTGCACTTCAATGTCCTATATGGATTTGCTTTACTCTTATTTTTCTTAATTGTCACTTAGGACTTTTAGTGTTCATTGCTGTTGTTTTTTTTTCATTTCAAATAGATTTTGTCATAGGAAAATTGAAACCAAGAATAGGACAATTGAGCAAAGGAAAGGTGTCAATCTTTGAAACTTGAAGAAAATAGGAGAAATTAGGAAGAATCACAACTAGAAAGTGATACACCATGTGTAAGGGGGTCTTCAGGGGTGTTAATTAATGATATATAACACTTATTATTTTCAAATTGTAAAATGTAATCACCTGTTTACGTGATAACATATTCGGATTCATAATTTTAAGACATTTCAATTATTTAAAACATTAATATGTGTAATAAAATCAAAATTAAAAATTAGTACTCAGTATAAATGTACCATTAAATATTAGTTTTCATGACAATTATATTTAATTGCAAATTGATATATTGGATTTTTAGTTTTCTTAATTAGATTCATTTGACTATATTTAGTTTCAAAACTTATTTAACAAAAGACAATAATTATCATTTTTGTAATTTGATTCTATCAAACAATTTTTTTTATCATTGCACATGTGACTTTTTTCTCCTTTGTCTTTCAATGTTTAAATTTTATTTACATTCAAATAAAAATTATCCACAGAAAATTTAACTGAATTATACTATTAATATTTATTCTAATAAAAATATGTATACTTTTGAAAATCTTAATTAAAACAATCAGTACAAATATCAATAGACTGGTATAAGTATCAATTTCATATAATTAATATAAATAATAATTTTTTAAATATTATAAGATATATATAATCATTTCATTAAATATATTATGAAAAATAAATTTATATTAAATATTCATATTTAGTTTAAATTAACATATTTATTTTACAAAAAAACATTTATAAATTTTTATTTTATATACAAAAGATTCAATAAAATCAACAATTTTATCATGCTTGAAATTTATAATTAAAAATAGTATAAAATTTATTCTATCAATCCATTATAATTTAATTTTATTGACATATGCATTAAATATGTTTCATTGAAATAAAATGTATTTACACACACACACACAAATTAAAATGATTAAATTGTTAGCTATGAATGTACCATTAAATATTAGTTTTCATCCTAATTATAATTGATTGCAAATTAATTAATTGCAAATTAATTAATTGATATTTTGAATAATTAATTTTCTTAATTGAATTCATTCGACTATTTTAACTGTACTTGGTCAATGATTAATTGATACATTGTTTTCGAAATGCACTTAATTAAAGACATTAACTATCAATTTTTTTTTAAACTGAATTAACTATCAATTTTTTAGTTAATTCTATTTCTTTTTGGATTTACTATTTTTTTATCTTTAAATTTTTTTGGATTTATAATTTCTTAGTCTGTAATCTATTTTATTTATTTATAAATTGTGTTTTTAGTTCCTTAGCATGCTTACTCTTAGTCATGTCTCTATTAAATTTATTGGAGAAAACTTGATGAATTAAAGAGTAATGTTGGGTTCTCACAAAAACTAAAGAGGTAATTTAGTCTTTAATATTTAAGGTACAATTAACTAATATTGTATATGCAAGAAGAGTTACTGTAGGGAAAAATGGAAGAGTATCATATAACGTTTCGTATAAGAGAGAAAATTATGTAATACTTATAATATTTTAGGGGTCTAATTGAAATAGATAAATCAATGAAACAATTTCTCATTAAATGCTAAAAAGTAATAGTTCAAAGATTTTTATTAAAAGACAATCAGGATTCGAACGATATTGCTTGGTAAAAAAACAAAAAAAAAACTATCTAGTTACTACTATATTAAATACACAGAAAAAAACAATATTTCTTCTTTAAAGAATTACAATGGCGTGACGAATTTTCATTTAATGAGTGTCATCCACAGCAGGTAATTAAATCTATAGCATCAACATCTACATACATGCACATCCAACAATAAATGGCCACTGAAAATGAACGTCGAGGAGAAGAAAATTCACAAATAATACTAACAAATCTCTTTGTAACGGTTGGCCATGGTAAACAACACCATTGGCGGTTTTTTCTGCTATCACTCCATTTATAGAAACCAAACCAGAAAATGTAGCTAATGGCTGCAAACAAACACGAGAGAAAGTGTAGAGAAGAAGGCCTTGAGAGAATGAGAAATAACATGAACAATTTGGATTACGCATCACATGGTCAAAGTGTCAAAAAATAGAGAGAAAAAAAAAATCATACTTTATCGCACAACCATCACCCACTACATTACACTTCCTCAAATCAGAGAGAGAGAGAGACACATACGTGTGCCATGTTGTTTGTGTTAGCAGTTTTCTTTCCTTCGCCGATAAACACTCCTTAGCTCTATCTTGTTGCTCAGTCCTCTCCCCTCCAATCCAATTTCTCTCTCTCTCTCTCTCTCTTCCCCTTTTCTTCTCCCCTGCATAAATTCCACGCACACCCACTTCCCAATCCGCGCACACAGATCCAAAGTTCTTCTCTTTTTCACCTTTCCACGCTAATTCCCCATCTGGGTCATCCAAATTCACAACATTACTTTGCTAATCAACCCTACCCTAATTATCTGTTTTTAATCCCAATTTTCATCCCTTTGGTTTTCCTGATCAGAATCTTCCACCCATGTCGCGAGTCTTCGGTAGATGGAAGAATGCGAAGGAAATGGCGTTGCTTTCGGGGTCCCTGCCACGTGGGATCCATCGAACCGGGTTCAATTTTTGCCCAATTTCGACCCACCTGAACATGGTCGCCGGCCACCGGCGGCGGGAGGCTCCGGTGGGGGTTCAGGAGCGGTACAAGTGGGACCGCGGCGGGTCGGAAGACACCCCGACCCGGAAGATCCGGGCCGAGGCGAATTGCCCACGTTGCACCAAAGACATGAACCTTGTTTTCTGCAATCGCCACTTTCCCACCCCACAAAGTGAATCTGAATTGGGTGGTGGAGAAAGAGAAAAGGGTTACCAATCGGTTAACCTTTGCCCAAGTTGCAAAACTGCTTATTACTTTCGCCCTTATGACACTACACCTTTGCAAGGTACCTTTGTGGAGATTGGTAGGGTCACTAGTACTAACAATAATGGTGTTAATAATGTAAACGGTAAGGGGCCTTCTCCTAGGAGGATCACACATGGGAAGGGTGGTGGCAAAGAGGGTAGTAGTAGTACTACTAGTAAGGGGGAGGAATTTGGGGGCAAGAGTAATAGTAATGCAAGTAAATGGCTTGAAGTGTCATTGTGGGAGACTTTGATGACTTACAATGGTGGTGCTGGTGGAGGTGATGGTAGTAATGGCGAGCCACCTGAGTCGTGGCCGCTGGCACCAGATGGTAGTAATGGGAATGGAAATGGATTGGCTGTGCATACTCCTCCAGGCCCTCCTTTTGCACCCGGGATTAATGTTATCCGGGCTACGGGGCCACGGAATGGTGGATCAGGTGGTGGAGGTGGGGGCAAGGGCGAGAAGACTGCCTGGGGAGGGTCTAATTTGGGGAAGGATTTTCCCTCGCCGAAGGAGATCTGTAAGGGTCTCGACAAGTTTGTTATTGGCCAACAGAGAGCCAAGAAGGTATCCTGTTTTCCTGAATTTTGTTTGTTGTGCTTTGTTCGGCTTGCTGATGTGCAATGTAAGTGTCAGTCTGTGGTTTGTTTAGGATGCAAAATGAGGAATAAAAGAAAATTAGTGAAAATGCATGTGTCGTTTCTAGATTCATTGTTTTAGTTTTGAATTTGATTTGATTCCTCTGGTTTTCTTCCACTCTTTGTATATCCAAAATGTATGTGTCTTTTCTAGATTCATTGTTTGCATTGTTTTGACTGTACCTCATTAATGGTTTATTTTTCTGTTGAAGGTGCTCTCTGTAGCTGTTTATAACCACTATAAAAGAATATACCATGCCACTTTACAGAAAGGGTTAGTTCTTTTACTACCCCAGTGGAATTACAACGGATTCTTTTGATTCCTTATTTTCCCCTTTTTTATATAGATCTCTTCATATATAAACCAATCCAAATGTCATGGTAAATATATGGGGAATTTACCCAAGTGTCAAAATCATAGTTTGTTCTTTCACATTATCTATTTGCTATAATTGAATTGGTGGATTTCAATACTAGGTCAGCCACAGATTCAGGAGCTTCAGAAGTATTAGATGATGACGATAATGTGGAGCTAGAAAAGAGTAATGTTCTCTTGATGGGTCCAACAGGGTCAGGTATGACATTCATTAAAACTAATTTATTTCCTTTTTTCTTATAAAAGAATTAGTTGCATCCACATTGCTTGCTCTTTTCATTTCAGTATCTGCAATTACAGCATGCCTGTTATTCTAATCTAAATTTTATCAAATAGGGAAGACATTACTTGCTAAAACACTAGCTCGATTTGTGAATGTGCCGTTTGTCATTGCTGATGCAACAACCTTAACACAGGCAAGTATGAATTCATTGACGAGGTAATGTTAGAATTTGGAAAACAAAGAGTACGGCATAAAAAAGTCAAATTATGCAGATTTGTCCATTTTTCCAGTGCCAAAGATTTGATTTTTTTTTTCTTATTTTAGAGATAAGAATCTATTTGGTATGTTTGCTGGATGCAATCAACTTTTACTTTCAACTGAAAATTTGGGTATATAGTAGTAGTAAGTAGTAACTGTTTCTGTTTTGGTTTCATAGTTGGCTCACTTTTCCTTAGACAAAATTTTGTTGTTATTGACCTAAAAGAGGATTCTACTTTGCAGGCTGGTTATGTTGGAGAAGACGTTGAATCAATACTGTATAAACTACTTGCGGTATGTGTACTGTTATGCACCATTCTGATGTTTGATTAAACTATCAATCCTTTCTCTTCTAGTAATGACCTTATTTATCAATTTTCAGTATCCTAGCAATTCTTTTCTTAGGTTTTTTGTTTTTTTATGCTCACTTATATTATACAGTTGATGATGAATGGAATTTCTCACAATAAAGAGTTTGTTACATTCAGGGAAGCTTCCTTGCCTTAGAAACTTAATTGAAAATGATAAAGGTCCGCCCAAATTCCTTAACAATTTATATTAGCTGTAGACAAGAAAAAATTAGATTGACCCCTCATTATTTTTGTCTATATCTTTTTGGCCCACTCAATAACCAGTAACTATTTACTTGTGTTGCCTAGTTAGAAAATTTCTAAATGGCTATATCCTCATACATGATATAGGTTGTTATCTAGTGAGGTGCTTGTTATGGTGGATTTATTCCCTTGAGGGTGCTGTGGTTCAGTAGCATTCTGTCCTTCAATTTGAGCCACAATGAAAACAACGAGATATTAAAATGAATTAGTTTAGCTTGTTCATTTTTTTTTAAATTTGCTCTCACGAAGATGTGGTGTCTAGTCTGTGTACAGTCCTAGAGTTATGTGGCATCTAGTCTGTGTACAGTCCTAGAGCTAGTAAAACTACGTACCCTATTGCTCAGAGGCTCCTCGCTATGCGAAGGTAAGGGGGAGAGATATCATACGCAGCCTTACCCTTGTATATGCAAAGAGACTGTTTCTAAATTCGAACCCATGACCAACAAGTTACCAAGACACAACTTTACCGTTGTGACAGGGTTCGCCCTCAGTCCTAGAGTTAGTCATTTAAAAAAAAATTTAAGAATATATTTGTTAATATTTAAACTAATAAATAAAGCTTTGCAACATGTGCTGCTTTTATGGAGTCATAACATTTACTAAAACTACTAAAATTTCATGTAAACACTGAATACAATTATAAAAACAGTTAAAAAAGTATTTAAACAAATAGAAAGGGTTCCTGACATGCATTGATGCATGTCAGTGAGGCAAGCCAGCGTTTGAATCTCCTCATCTACTGTTCTGTGCACAGATTGTTCTTTTTATCTTGTTTGTAGTTGCACCTTCCTTCCATCTCATTGCTATACTGGTTATTTTTGCCATACAGGCAGCAGATTTCAATGTTGCAGCAGCTCAACAAGGAATAATTTACATTGATGAAGTTGACAAAATAACTAAGAAGGTTTCTTTTCTAATTTAATTGGATAAATACATACTTTCTTATCGACTATAGATTTAATGTTATTGTTACATAATAACAGGCCGAGAGCTTAAATATCAGTCGGGATGTTTCTGGTGAGGGTGTTCAGCAGGCATTATTGAAAATGCTAGAAGGAACTGTAAGTAAAGGATCTAGAATGCAGTTGTTGCTAACTGGTTTATTGTATCTCATTTATACTGCAACTGTAATCTGCAGCTTGACAAGCAATTGTAATTATGTGTGCAAAGGGTATTTAAATGGTGATTGAAAGTATAATATATTATTTTGCATGTTGGGATCTGATTTTGAGGTTTCAAAGACAAACTTCTATTTATTCAGTCAGAGGAAGCTGATATGCGGTATAATTCTCAGGCATTGAGGACTAAATAGTTGAAACCTGAAACATGAGTCATGATTTGAATTGATGAAATGTGATGGTCATAGGGTTTAGTAAGAGCAGACATGATTCCTTAGAGTACAATATTCTTTTCTCTTACCATAAATTATGTGCTCACGATTTCTTCTTCCTAAGTAAAACAAATTAACAGTAATATAGCTCCTTTGTGCTGCTTCTAATTAATTATGCCAAAGATTGTGTTTTGAACTGTTGTTGAGGCAAAACAAAAGACCTGGTATTTCTAGACCGATTTCCAAGGAAAATGTGTATTTTTCACCAAGTAGTCCCTTGTTGAAGCTCAAGTGGAAAAATGCCCATTTTATTTAAATCACCATCAAATCATCTTCTGCAGTATTAAACAAACATCAAATTATCATAATATCCTTTTTGCCTAAGAACACCATGGTTAAAGTAAAAGATATTAATAAATGAAAGGAAAAAGAATTCTGAAATTTGAATTATTTGAGTTTAGACTAAATTAGCTCCCTGAGCTTATGGTGAATTTTTATTTGGTTCCATGATTCTAGATTCTGGAATGTATTTTCTGAAGCCTTCTTTAGCTACTGTTTTTAAGATTCACTTTAACATTAGATTTATTCATACTTCTTATTTGCAATATAAAATATAAGTTCTCTCATAATCCAGATTCCAGATTCAATGATTTTTTTTTGTATCATCACCTTTCTGTGTTGTGGAATGTTTTCATATTTTTACTTATGCATTGATTATTTTGAAGAGATAGGGGTTAAATTGGTTATTGTCATTCATACAGTATCCTAAACTTGGAATGATTTCTTATTGTCTAGATAGTAAATGTTCCTGAGAAAGGAGCTAGGAAGAATCCACGGGGGGATAACATTCAGGTATGTTGTTGTGAAAGAATAATATCTCGCCATTCCTTTTCATTTTGTTCACGTGTGTACCAGTCAGACCTTTTGTCTCATCATGTTTTTGTTTTCTATTGTCCTGAATCCTGAAATACTTGTTTAGAATTTAGAAACACTTTTCTATCATTATGATTAATGTATATTTTTTTCTCATAAAAAAAGAATGAAAAAATGAGAATGGTGCAATCACCTCATTGGTTGGTGAACCATAATGCACACTTTTGCACTAAAACCAACATAGATAGCTGGAGGAAATTACAAAGGAGAAAATGCCAAATGGAGAATTTTTTTAAGAACTCTTGTATCCTCTTACTAAGTATTTTTCAATATCTGTCAATGTAGGCCAGCTTCAGTCACCTAGTGGCTACTACAGTGTAAATATAACTCTAGCAACACTTGTAATTTTTTCAATAATCTTCCATGTTTTTTTTATCTTATGCAGATGGATACAAAAAATATTCTTTTTATATGTGGTGGAGCATTTATTGATCTTGAAAAAACCATTTCGGATAGGTAAAATGTTGGCCTTTGTCTTGCAAAAATATTTGCTCATATATCACAGTTGGTTTACATGTGTCTTGGTTCCTGACGGAATATTCACTAACTTGTACTATTTATCAAATAAACCAGACGACAAGATTCTTCTATTGGTTTTGGAGCCCCAGTTCGTGCAAATATGAGAGCTGTTGGAATAACAGATTCTGCAGTAACATCATCTTTACTTGAGTCAGTGAGTGTTGACTCTTATTATCTAAAATATTAATCTCCTTTTTTATAATTTTAAGGCTAGATAGATAGATGGATACTGCAATTGAAGATTGTAAATAATGTATTTAAGCTACCATGGTGGTGTGTACTTTCTCAAATCTTCCAACACCACATAAAGATACACTAGTGAGATAATGAATTTGTAGCTGACAACTATCGTAATTAGTCTAAACTAAAGAGTTGTGCTTAATACTTTTTAGGTGGAAAGCGCTGATCTTATTGCATATGGCCTCATACCAGAGTTTATTGGACGATTCCCCATTTTAGTCAGCTTGTCAGCTTTAACTGAAGACCAACTTATGATGGTATTCCTACTTCTTTTATTTTTGTCTTCAACCATATCATATTTTTTTCATGCTCTAAACAATTTAGTGTTCCAAGGACTGATTCTACTTGCCTACTGCTTCTGATGATGATTGATTTTGTACTGTCATTTCTAATGCTTTATACTTATAAAGACTGGAATCCATGAGTTTAGCCTCCTAAAAGCTTTAAATCTTTGTTGTTCTCTCATCATAGCAAGATTTTGTTATATATTTATTATTTATATATTTTTAATAATTTACTTCAATATTTTTTTATAAAGATAATAATCAAATTGATAAAGAAAAAGAAAATATAGTCATTTGGTCTTGCAAATGCGTGGTTCATATATCAGGAAAAATAAATTGGAAATTTTATTGATTTTTTATGACTAGAATAGGAACCTATGATGTGGGTATAAAGTGTAACAAGAAAAGTCAACACACACACGCACACAATTTATATATATATATATATATATATATATATATATATATATATATTTCTTAAAAATGTATGCAAACTGGTTTTATTTTGTAATTGTAACGAAGATTGGAAGGTCATTAAAAGTAGGGTGTATCCCTGTTTTTGTTGACCCTTCGGTCTTCTCTTTTCAGTTATAGTAAAGAATGAAAATTGGAACATTTTTGGAAAGTAGAAAAGAGTATAAAAGCGAGGAATCACTTCTCTATTCAGTAGATGTTACTGCATATGTAGAGTTTGAGTTTTTTTTTTTTTTTGCCTAGTGAACCCATAATTTGTTTAACATCAATTACTTTTAACAACTCAAGTGTCATTGGCATCAGTAATATCATCTGAAAATTTCCCCATGTGCTGTTTGTAGCATGCTATGTTGGTTTAGATTTTAGACTTGCTGTCATGTTGAATACTTAATTTTGGCTGTTTGAAGAATAGTTAGTTTTTACTTAATTTAGATCTTGAACAGATATATAGTCATATAACTGTTGTTGGTTTTGCAGGTCCTCACTGAACCAAAAAATGCTCTTGGCAAGCAGTACAAGAAATTATTTAGCATGAACAATGTAAGCATCTGTGTGTGTGATAGAGTGCCTCACTCTGTATGTATGAATGTATGAGGTGTGAAAACGTGAACTCACGTGGCCACCATCCCAAACCAAACAAAATTTAGGCAAACCAAGATGCCAACTTCAAATTAGTTAGAGTGTGACTGATTTAATGATTGTTCATGGCAGACTATTCTAATAATGACTCGCCAAATGTATCTTTTTAATCAGTTACAGTCTCCCTCTTCCTATTTTTTCAAGACTTCAAAGTATTCCTTAATCTCTTCTTTTTTTCATCATTTGGTGTTGACTGTAGCCTGTCTCAGCCATTTTTGCCTGTCTACATTGGAACATGACATGGAAGCCTAATCAAAACCAACCTTGGTTAATTTAGTTTGCCATGATTTCGGGGCCATTTGGTGTTGGTCTTTGCCAGGTCAAACTGGTCAATTTGTTTATGCCTTTTGTACAAATCATTCAAATTGTCCTGTGTGTGCATGCATGCACGTGTGTTCATTTGTTTAATGTTTCTTTCAGTTAAGACTGCAAGTGAGCAGCTTGTAGAGTGGACAAAGTGAAGTCTATGTATCTCAAACTTTACCCTTACTCTTCAGGTTAAGTTACACTTCACAGAGAATGCTCTAAGACTGATAGCAAAAAAAGCGATGGCCAAAAATACTGGTGCCAGGGGTTTAAGAGCCCTACTGGAAAGCATTTTAACCGAAGCCATGTTTGAGGTATCGAACAGTTTGTTTATTCTTAAAGTATCTAATTATCTATCATCTATCTTCAAGTATCACAAACTATCACTCTCCTATATTTTTTTTACTAACACATACCATGCTTATTGCACCAGGTTCCTGATATTAAGACAGGAAGTGACCGAGTTGATGCTGTTGTTATCGATGAAGAGTCAGTAGGATCACTAACTGCCCCTGGATGTGGAGGGAAAATTCTTCACGGAGATGGTGCTTTAGAGCAGTACCTCGCTAAGATGAAGGATTCAGCGGTATGATCTTACATTTGAACCTGTGCTGACTAATGCATTAGATTTATGTTTGAGGGTTAATTATTATTATATAGAAACTATCTACTTTTTAAGGTACCTAGTTGTAGCCCCTGCTAATGTAATAGCATGCTTCCTACAGGATATGTTTTTATTCATTTGCAGCATTATGAGCTATGAGGATATTCTATTGAGTTTTGACTAGTTTTGCTTAATCTTTTGCAGGTGAATGTTGACGTAGGTGAATCAGATTTACAATTGGGGGATTTGGAGCTTTCATCAAGAGCCATGAGCTTGTGATATTACTACATTTACCATATTCGGTGTATAATTTATCATTATCATTTGTAAAGATCACATAAAAATTGCTGTAATTATCCCTTTGTATAACAGCATAGCTACTGGTCTAAGTTCACTGGGTAGGAAAGAAATAATGGAAGATAAAGAAAGGTATAGTGTAGCATTGCTAATTTAGGCAGCACATCATACAAAATTTCAATTATTTTTTAGGAAGTCTCATTGAAGACGATTTTTCCTTTTTACTAGATATTACTAGATTCCCACTGAGCAATTTACATATTATGGATTTATTGTAGGGAGTCTTATATTTTAACCATTTCTTGTTTGATTGTGTTGAAAGTAAAAGAAAAGGAAAGAAGTACACAATGACACAATATTCCAAATAAAAAAGTATATGAAAGGGAAAATTAATCATCTTATTTTAATTTTACAGAACAGTTTGTCTCTTCTTATCGTTCATTTTGGACGCATTGAAAAATCTGAATCCCTTTCTCTCTCTTTCTCATTTTGTGTGTGTGTGAAGTATCATTCACTCTCTCTTGAAACAAAATCAAATGTTAGAAGGAATAGAATTCATAATATATTTTTTTTTGTCGCCCTTCATCCTTCATTTCACTTTCAGTTGTTTCAATCAAAGCCTAAGTATTTATTTATAGAATGTGAAAATTTGGCTTTCATGGAGCAAGCTAATTGAAGTAATGATAGATGTAAACGTAAAACTAAAGTGGATGAGAATACTATTTTGCAGAGGTAAAAATACTGGTCTAACAATCTTTAAATGTATCCTTGGACTATTTTTTAAGTTGGATTCCTAAATTTGTGTTTGTTTTCTTACATATAAATTGGAGTTCAGTGAATGATGGAATGGAGAAAAATTATAAGTTTGGAAGAGGGTTAGACATGTTATCTCTATGTTTCAGATAATCAATTTTTAATCGTTTTCTTCTTCATCTTCCCCTTTCTTCTTTTCCTTTTTTTTTCTTCTTTTCTTTTATCTTATTTCCCTTCCCTTCTCTTTTCACTTGTTTTTTTAATCTTCTTATATCTATCATTGGATTTATCTATCATCGATCTCAACTAATTTGAATTAAAGGTATTATTGATTATGTTGATGAGATGATGACTTATGTCCTACCATAGACCTAATTAAGAAACAAACAAATACAAGTTTGAGAAACCATTTGAAAAAAAATTAGAGACTTATTTATAAATTGTCAAATAATTAAGTACATGCAAGTTAATTTAATTTTTTTCTGACCTAAATTAATTTAACCTACATGCAAGTTTTGTTTTTGTTTTTTTATGCAATTTGTGGAATTTTTTAATTCCAGAAATTATATTTTAAAATTTAAATTATAAAATATTACATAGGTTTGAATTCAAAAAGTCATACATTTTAATTTCGTGAGAGCGAAAATTGAATAAGAAATTTGTAAATAAAAACAAACTTTTATTTTACTGGAATAAAAAAACATATTTAGCCTTAAATTAACTTATTTTGAGCTACATTCTTGTTTGAAATTTCATTATTCAACAGCTAACATTACCCTACCGTTCATTGCAATGTGAAGTGCAACAAATATATCATGTGTGTGCTTATGACAAGGTGTAAACTTAAAAATCATCTTAACATAAATGATTACTTTTGCTAGGAACACGGTCAATGTTTCAATGTAATGACATCGAGGGCTTTTTAATAAGATTACAGTAACAACTATAGCATCACTAGTAAAATCATTTTATCTTTATACCCAATACGGACCTAATACATGGCTTATTTAAGTCACAGCATTGTTTAGATGAGCTTAAACTATGTATATTAATAATAATACAACAATAACAAAATCTTATACAAAAAAAAAGTCTAATAAGGAAAAGTTGACTACATTGTTTTGCTGTTATTCGGATGGGCTAAAAATCAAAATTTTAGAGATGTTATTAACAATAATATATTATATTAATAATAATTTTATCGGTATGTAATATTAAAATATTTTCTCAATATGTCAAATATATATATCTTAGAAAATATAAATATATATTAGAAAACATTTTCATTATAATTTAAAATGAAAGTTAAAAAATGTCTTTTAATCTGTTTTATCTTTGAGATATATATAAAATCTGTCTACTATCTTTTCCTTATCTTTTGATTCTTATCTTTTAGGAAGATTTCCTTTTACTAGGTCAATATATTTTAACGGTTTTTATAGAGATTTTATGGTTATGTTTTAATGTTGTTGGCTTTTGCAAGTTGGAGAGTTTAGTTTTATTTTTATCCATTGTAAGTTGTTGCATCAAGTTGGAGACTTGGTCAATGTCAGTTCCATATCTTAACGTGACTGGCACTTTGAGGTTTTTTGCCTATACCTCTCTCTTCCATTAGCAATGGCATAAGATGGAAATTAATAACACTCCATTGAACATACTTATAGAAAAATATCATTTATCTATTTCTAATTTTTATAGAATTATATTATATTACTATAACTATATGTTTTTGATTAACAAGTTATCGTATCTTGGGATAGAACACATGCATATTAATTTATTCTACCAATACAATGAAAACATTTTCTCTATAAGGATAGCACTTGTATGCTTCAACCAAAATTTTTCTAAACTTTTCTACTATTAAATTTTATGCTTTATATCAATTTATTATTATAAACTTTGTATGTGTTATGATTCTATGTGAGCTCATTCCACTGTTATACTTATTGTTTATGGCTTCCTAATTTATTTATCTAACAATCTTAGAGAGAAAATCTTATCTTTTGAATTTGAGTTTCCAAGCAACGGAACTCACGTATAAGTAATCTTGTTTTTTTTTTTAAATGTTGCGGTTGATATATATTTTACTATGGTGTATATATTATTACTTTGGCTAAAAGAGTTTCATTATATATATATATATATATATATATATATATATGATTTGAAAATTTTACTTTAAACTTATAATTTCTTTGTTTCACCACGGACAAAATCCATCGCTAACAACAAAAATATGTCGATAATTTGCAATTTTCACCAGATTTCTGACGGATAGAAATCCGTCAGTAAAGTGGTCGTAGGAAATTTTAATCAATGGATTTTTGTCGTCCATCAGTAATTTCCGATAGATAGATGTGTCAGTAATTTTTTCTGCGAAGTCAATCTTGTAATCAATTTGTCAAGAATACATGTATGAACATTAGCAACGGATTTTTTTGTCGAAAATCCTACTACAAATGATTCTAGAATCATTCCCACTTTTGTGTACAAAATCAATGGAGCCTCTCTCATCACCCATAATGAGTGTGTCCATCGGACACTTGTAAATTTGTAAAGGTGACCAGAATTCAGTGTATAGAAAATACAATAACGTACAACAAAGAATATTGGAACTTATATACCAATACTTATGTCAAGAGTGTACCAAAAGCCAAATCTTTTAATACCAAATCAAATTATCATATTGGCAAGGACATGTGGAATTATACTTAATCGATCAAAAGTCATGTAAATTTTGTTGTCACAATTAATTTTGCGTCTATTCATATTGAGTTATAATTATTTGCTTGACTTATTTTGTATGCTTGACTAAAATGATGTTACAATATTGATATATTATTGTTAGTGTTTTTTTTATAGTATATATGCAGTATTAAAGTTCTTTTTTTATCATTCATTTGCTATTATCAATATGGTGTTACAAAATTCCATAAATATATTTTCTTTCAACACTTCAAAATATTATAATTTTTAAAAAAATGTGTGGCTATAATTGCTCGATTTTATCAACGGTTTTCAATAGTGAGGGCATGAATATTTATGTTTGTAGATTTTGTGCCCGTTAGAATTAAATCTTTCATGCCTTAATATAATTATTTATCATAATGAATTCATCTTCCCTTGTATTTCGTTATCTTATATGTGTTTTTCCTTATTCGATGTTACTCTATAAGTTGATTTGAAATTGGTTGAAGTTAAGTCTTAGTGTTGTATGACATACAACTATGCTACTTTAAGTTTTGAGCATGTATGCTAGTATCCTTGAAATGCACTTCCACATTAAATTAAGTTATTTTCATATTGCTTAGGTGTATATTTCTGTTAAACTAGCCTCCCAATGTTGGATATGGTCAGAATAGATTCTTTGCCTTTGTTGACCAACATAATACTATGAATGTGCTTCCAATTTGAAAATTTTGTTCTCCGGATCTGTATTGATTAGTTATACTGTTATCAATCCCTAGCTTCATAATGTATTGTTGTTTTATGTAACATGTCAAGTTACACTTCTAAAATAGTGGAGATTTAATTTGATGTTCATACTCTAATAATTTTATTCTACATATTATGTTTGCTCCTGAAAATTAAAGAGTTATTTTATACTACAAGGGCTTTGTGGAATTTATGAGTTATTGTTGTTATAGTTATTAAGCATCTTTATCATTCTAGAAAGAACTTGGAACATGGATGCATGTTTTCTTTACAATAACAAATTGATTACAAGATTGACTTCACAGAGGAATTGCAAAATATTGAGATTTCTATATTATTGCTTGGGCACTCTATTTGGTTCACACACATCTTTTTGTTTTATATTTATTTGGTTCAAAGCTGGTTCTTAGTGTTGCCATATTTGTTGAACTAAAAAACACATTCATGGTTTCAATTGCAGAGAGAGGTCGACTCATTGTGGGTGGCTCAATATGTGACAAATTTGATAAAATATTGTGGATCCACTACTTACAAAAGAATTGACATGTCAATACATATTTAAGTCGTCGAGGGGAACGAGATTAAAACCCATCAATTAGTCACACAACGGACACCCGTCTCCTTGTGATTTGGCGATCCCATGAATGGAGCTTAACGAGTAACAACAAATTTGTTTGTCGACTAAAGAACACCAAAATTATTATTTTTGCATAGTTGTTCCGATTCTCATTCCTAAAATTGTGGCAATTACAAGATTGAGATATACATTTAATATACTAAAATGATCATAGATCATTTTAAATACCTCTTAATGAACCCAACAACAATTAATTGTGGGATTGGTAATCACAGATCACTCTTTGAGGGTTCACTTAGTATGTGTGGTGGTGGAACCGCCACTACAAGATACGGGTTAATCTTTAAGTGACACTCACAAAACAAGATACATGCTCAAGGCTGTGTAACGCGTAACCACTGATTAAAACTCAAATGAACACCTATATTGTATTGTGTTGTGTTCTAAAGCATGGTTAAAGGAGATGTAGTTCAAGACAATTAAGTCATTGTATTTTCCTCAGGTGGAAGTTCATATGCACTAGGTATAAAGCTTCAAACCTGAAAGGTTCATTGTACTGAAAATGCAATGTATTATGCTCCATTAAAAATGTTTTTATTATTTTATTACTTTATATTTTAAATTAGTGAGGGATTGTTGGAAAATACTTTCATTATAATTTTAAATGAAAGTATAAAAAAATTATTTTAATCTATTTTATCTTAAGAGATAAAATCTGCCCAGTAGTCTTTATCTTTTCATTCCTATCTTTTAGGAAGACCACCTTTTATAGAGTCAATATATCTTAAGAGTGTGTTTGGATAGAGAATTCTAACTGAAGAAAGTAATTTATTAGAGAATTTAAAATTCTTTAATCTAAAATTCATTGTTTAGATGTTTTTATATGAAGAATTTAAATTTTTAAAACAAAATTTTAAACAACTAAAAATGTGAAATTTTAATTTCTTTCTAAAAGGTGAGAAATTGAATTTTTCTTCTTTTATAGAAGCTCCCACCGCACCACTCTCTGCTCTGTCTCTATTGTTGGCGAGTACTTTGACCACCGTTACTCCCACGACAACCACTTCACGCGCCTCTCACTGTAAGAGGTCATCACCACCGCCGTCCAGGCCAAGCCCTTCCCTGTTGATCATTGGAACGAGATCTACCTTATCTTCACCGCCGAAGACATCACCATGGAAGACTTCTACCGCTTCGTCTATGGCTTCCACTACTTCACCTTCCCGTCAAAGGTGGGCTACACGCTCCCTTACATGTGGGTGGAGAACTTCGGAAAACAATGTCCCAAAGTTTGCACTTATCCCTTCGTCGTCCTCGGGTACATAGGCAGCGACGGCCTCGACCACCTCACTCTGTCGAACGACAACATCGGGGTGGACGACATGGTGAGCGTGATCTTGATGAGGGCATTATGCCTCTGAATGTTGGCATGGAAATGGAAAACAAAACAAGAATTTTGAAGAAAAAGGAAAATGTGGCTCAGGATGAGGATTCAGACGAGCACCTTGTGATGTTAGTGGCAACTAGTGATAGCAACCCACACTTTGAGGCTTGGTACCTAGATACTGGTTGCTCTAACCACATGACAGTTCACAAGGAGTAGCTTGGTGATTTTGATGAAAATATGAGATCCAAGATGAGATTGGCAGATAGCAGAACTCTAAGTGCAGAAGGCATGAGGAATATTCTCATTCAGAGAAAAGATGGGAAAACATCACTCATTGAATATGTGTTGTATGTTCTTGGGATGAGATGCAATCTGATGAGTGTAGAACAATTGGTGATGGATTTTCTATGTAAATGAAGGATGAAATGTTGGATCTGTTTGATCCTAATCAGAAGCTAGTCTTGAGATCCCCACTCTCAAGAAATAGAATTTTTCAAGCCAACATTAAGGCAACAGCAGAAGTACAATGTTTATTGGCTACAAAGATCAACCAATTGGGCTGGCTTTGACATCTTAGGTTTGGTCACTTAAATTTCAAAAGCCTAAATAAGTTAGTAGATAATATGGTTATAGGTCTGCCAAAATTAAATGTACCAGGGAAGGTGTGTGACGTGTGTCTCATTGGCAAGCAACCTTAATTCACATTTGTCAATGAGAGCATCCAGTGTACTTGGTGTTGTGTATTCTGATGTGTGTGACCCTTTTTAGGTACCATCACTAGGTGGAAACAAGTACTTTACATCATTTGTAGATGAGCACAATAGAATGATGTGGTTGTACTTGATCAAGGCAAAGGATGAGGTGCTCTCAGTTTTCCAGAAATTCAAGGTGATGGCAGAGAAGCGAAGTGGACAAGCTTTGAAGGTTCTGAGGACAGATGGAGGTGGAGAATACACTTTCAAGACATTCAACACCTATTGTGAGCAACATGGAATAATTCATGAGATAACAACATCGTATACACCACAACATAATGGCTTGGCAAAAAGAAGAAACATAACTGTCCTTGACATGGTGAGGAACATGCTGGAAAAAAAACTACCTCATCCTTTCTGGGGGAGAAGTTATGAGCACAACAACTTATCTATTAAACAGATGTTTTACTAAGCGGTTGAAAGAGAAATTCGCAGAAGAGATTTGGTTTGGAAGAAAGGCGCTGGTCAGTCATCTAAGAATTTTTGGATCCTTGTGCTACAAACATATTCCTGATGCCAAAAGGAGGAAACTGGAAGATAAAAGTGAGCCAATGATACTAATAGGCTATCATGTTACTGGTGCCTATAGACTCTACAATCCACACATATATGTGTAAATGCAAGAGTGTGAAATATTTAATTTTTCTTTAAAATTTATTCTCTTTGTGTACAGAGGGTTTTCTTTCCAACAGTTAAGATATATTAAACAGGTATTATAGTTTTTTTTTTATAGGAAAAAACAGGTATTATAGCTAGAAGTATACTACCTAGACAGAAATACATGTAGAATAAAAAACATAATACCATAGAGCATATAAAGGAGGATATGTCTACAAGTTACAAGGGTTCAACTTATTCGGACAGAAAATGAGGAAAAGATCGAGAAGGACAGAAAACAGTGAAATAATGTTACGGCATGAATAAATTAAAAGAGCAAGTGGATAGAAGTGGGAAGAGCTCTTTACCTAGGAACGTTGCAAGACAGCTTAAGTTTAATTTCCTCTTCTCGTGCACCAGAAAATTTCTATGCACTTTAAGGTCTATGAAGAAATAAAAAGTAATCAATGCTCTTTACAAATTAAACAAACCCACCCCATACGCTGACTTCACCAAGATGCAGTACTAACTACTAAAATGGACCCTCCCCTCTATACCAACCAATAATCTTTCACTATGAAGCTATATATGTACGTCCAATAAATTAAACTACTCCTGCACAAATTCTAGATAAATTAATGATGGTAAATCTTATTTAATACTAGTACTTTTTTTCTTGTTTATGTTTATTAGTTTAAGATTTTAAGATTATGGGTGAGTTTATTTAAATTTATTTTTTCAAAAAAGTATTTATTTTTAAAAAAATAATACTTTTTAATTTTGTTAATGTGTTTGTCTAAACTGTTTAAAACAAACTATTTCTTATTTATTTTGAAAAATAAATTCTATCTGTTTATTAAAAAAAATACCTTTTTAGAAAACATTTATTTTAAAATTGTTTTTCTTAATTTTAAACAAATCATATATATGACATGGATTTAATTAATCATCTGTGACAGATTTTCGGACGGAAAAGTTACAAGCCTTGTTTTTTACTATCTGCACACAGCCCAACCTTCATCCCAAGAAAAATAAAACATGATTACTCATAAATTTTTTGCCTTTGTAGCCAAACTTGTCTCTTCATCATCGATGTGAATTTGGTGTACGAAAAATCTGAAGAGGATCCCCTCATGCACATATGACAGGTAGGTGATGTACAAGTTTTGTAGTATTCATCTCTTTCTTTATTAATTTATAAAGGGTGTCCATTGGATATTCTCTTTCAAGTTTCATCATAGAAATAAGCATTCCAAAGCAAATTTTTTTCTAAAAATATTCTCTTTTGTACCCAACTAGCACAGATAATGCAAAGAAACAAGTTAAGAGATGAGAATTGCTCCCTCCACAATCATCTTAAACATAATGATCAGAGATTAATTCCAATAGGATCGATTAATTCCAATAGGATCGTTGTCAAAGGTACAGTCAAATCGAAGTGAAAGGCTTTGGTATATCCTGCTATAGTGAGTAGTAATTACTTGATCAAGTTCATAACATGGCATCATTAGGCCACAACAATAGAAAAGGCTTACAAGTACACATCATTATTTTTTCAAGCTGTAGTGCTTCTTCACAGCTTCAATGACTTCCCAAGTAATGTTCATTCCTTTTGGGAAGACAACTAAATCACCACCCCCAATTTCAAAAGACCCAACAGACCCTTCAACAGTAACCCTCACTTTTCCCTCCAGCAGATACATAGTCTCTTCTTCTTTAAAGGACCATGGAATTTTGGTTGGACCACCTTCCCACCTGTTCAATGTTTAGTCCCATGTGTCAAAGATAGTATGGAATATAAAAGGATAGCATAGAACCAATGCACTACAAAGCAAGAAAAACCAAGAAGAAAAGATATAAAGCTTCACAGATCATAAATGCAGGTTTTTACAGGATTAAAATGTGCTAGTCATTTCTCCATGCTGCCCCCTTAAACTTATGAATAGATGCAACAATACCTTTCAAGCATTTTAATGTTGCATAGAATAACTACATACATGTATCTAAAGGGGGGAAATGCAATTCTTTATATTCGCAGTATGCACCCTAAATGCTATGGATGACATAAAAACTCATGGTGTTACATTGAATGTCTTAATCCCATTGTTTATTGGAATGGTAGTAGTATAGTAGATGTGTGCTTCCTCTGATATTAGGCCTTAGAAGACAAGTCTCACCTATGAGAGAGAGGGGGATTTAGAATGGCTATGATACCTTTAACTTTATAGCCTATGTCATGGCTTTGCTTGTGACAAAAGGAGGAAAAATTAAAGGGAATTTTTTGGTTTAACTTCTAAGCCTGTTGCATAAAACTGCATTCCATATTATCATTCAGCATCAACTATAAAAGTGTACAATTTTCAAGGATAGAATTAAATATGAATTCTGTGACCCATAAATTCGCTTATCATAAATAAATAACCAAGATAAATTTTGAAAAACATTCTTGTACAGTAGAAAGTCATTCTGAATTCTGATACAATTGGAATGCCTTTACACTATATTTTTTGTTTCACCAACACCTATATGATTAAAAATGGATTAAAATACCACCATCATAACAATTGGTCACAATTTAGATCAATGTTACTCTCTTTATATGTTTATATGATTTAAATACATTCAATTGAAAACTTAAACATTATAGATATGATATGGTAATAAATTTTTCAACTCTTGTATTAAATAAGTGATGTTACAAAAAGTTCCACTTTCACAGGGGATCAACATGTGTGATTTTTAAACTACATAGGTGTTTCTCTTTTTCCTTTGTCTACGAAACATAGGGAAACAGAACAGGAAAAACATTGAGGAGATAAACCACAGATCTACCCTTTACCAGCTTAAGATCAAAGCTGCACAAGAATGATGTGGTCCAAAAACACATCACTTTTTCAAGGAATCCAACACAGAAACCAGGGAAAGGTTGGAAAGAAATTGCCCAGCAAGCTGAATTACAAGATAAACCTCCCAAGAACCCAGAAAGAAACTAATGTTGATGCAGATTGATGGATTTATGAGGAAGCAACATAGCACAAACAAATAGTACAATCATACAAATGAAAATAGGTAGGTAGGTTATTGTTGATCGGATTCGGCTCCTCTAAAGTGAGAAGGTAAAGTTAAGTAATATCAATCATTGATGAAAAACTCAATAGCCCATTTTCCCAAAGAGAAAATGGTATAATCATACAAAATAGCAATAGGTTTCCATCAATGAGAAAACCAACAGTTGATATTCCAACATATTCATGATCTGTTATAAAATTATACAGACTATATAAACTATTGATTTTCTTATCAATGATTAAAATTACTTACTATATCTCTAATGAGAAGATCAACAGTTAATATTCTAGCGCACACATAAATTGTCATGCATATATACATCGATGGTTTGAGTTGTTCACTTTAATGGAGCTAAATCCCACTGCCTAACCCCTACAGTAGCTTTTGAGATAGGAGTGTGAAGCACAAACTGACAAAAATAACCAAGACCCAAAATTTGTAATGAAGAAAAGCTTGAAACTTTGAAGGAAACACGTCATGGGCAGCAGTGAAAAATCTGAATAACAAGATCATACTAGAAAAGAAAAAAAACAAAAAAAAAGTGAAAAGAAAGAGAAAAAAAGTTACTTGGACCAAGTTGAGACTCCAAGCTCATTGAGCTTGGACTGAGGTGGGTTCTTCTCTATCTTCACTCCAAAGACCTCATAGGTTTTCATAGCAGTTTCCTTCTTTGGCATGAGCGCAACATACAAGAGGGATAGAAGCAGAGGAACGAAAACAAGCAGTGACAAACGCAGCACAGAGGGCTTCATTGCTTTACCAAAATTGTAGCTTCTGTGTTTCAACAGAAGTTGTGTACTGAGGACAAATAATTAAGTCCGTATCGTTAGAGTATCTAAATTGGAAAAAGATGTTGCCTTTTTTATTGCAGAATATTTGTAGACATTATAGCAAATGATATCACCGTGGACTAAGAAAGATATTAAAAAAAGTTTAATGTGTATCTTAACTTATACAGTTATATAATTATAATTTATTATGTATGATAAACTTATTAATTTTTAAAATAATTATTTTAAAATAATTTAAACAATAATTGAATTACACTCTTGAAACATAATATTAAATTTTATTAAAAATTCTCATTATTATATTTTTTTTAAAATAAGACTTTTATTTTTAATAATTTAGACCAACTCAATAATAGAGTGAGACTCTAAATATATTTTTCTTTAGTAAATCTCTTCTAATACATATTTTATAATTAATTAAAATTTATTAATTATAAATTTATGAGTAAGACTTGTTAAATAAAAAATGACACTCATTTATCTATAAAAAATGAACTCATAAATTTAAGTGATTTTTAATAAACTTAATCATTAATAAAGAGTACTCCCTTTCTTCTTGATTATAAGAAGAAGAAAAAGACATATTTCACACTTATTTAAAAAATTAGTTAACTTCAATGAATTATGTCATTTTTAATTAAAAATAAATATTTTTTTTAAAATATCCTTCATTTAGAATTTGATATCAAATATATATAAAAATAATAATAAGTCTTATTAAAAGAAGAATATTTTAGAAAAAGTCTCCTTAAACAAGACAGGTAGGTGAAAATGCTTATATTTAAAACCAAAAAATAAGAGACTTTTGTTGCTTATAATCAAGACAAAGAGAGTATATTTTAAAAAAATATTTTTATTTTTATTTTGTTAATAGAGTAAACAATAGGTTAAGTTAATTTTTAAATTCCTGAACTATTTAAAAATATTTAATTAGAACCCCGGATTTTTTTAAATTAAATCCTTCCACATGTATTTACTTTTTATTGGGTCTTTTTACCTTATTGTCGTTACTAAAGAACAGAGAAAAAAAATTAACAATACAACATTTATTAATAATATTTTTTAACATATACGAAAGTTGAGACCCGTGAAACACGGGTCACTTTACTAGTTTGATGAAGAGAGGGAAACCCACTTACATCATGCTACACCATTAAGTCGTATGCTGCAGGAGAGAAATTCTACATGTTCAAAGAATGGGTTTCTTTTCTCAACCAAGAAAAGGTCGCAACTGTTTGATTTTACCAGAGCGCCATATAGACTTTACAAGTCCTGCTACTAATTTATGGCTGAGTAGAATATGCAACCACTTAGCCATGCATAGAAAGTTCCTTTGATTATATTATAATTGTGACATAAAATAAATTAACATGTGCATTGATATTCCGACATAACTTTTCACTAGTTTAATACATCATACAAACTGACGAACCAAAGTTTTGTAATAAAACCTACTTGCTATGCTATTGGCTTTATATACATCTACACTAACATTGGACATATCGGAAGCTAGCACCTAGTCTTTAAATCAGGCATGTCCTGGGAAAGATTGTCTTCAAGGCTTTCCCTTCTGGTAGATCATTGAATCTTCTCATGCTAGGATTATGCATGTACAGCAATAACACATGAACACAGCTGCATTTTGTCAAATTGCATCATGCAATCATTCTTGCCTCCTCAGTGTCTGGAATTATAATGTCAAGCCTCATCATGGGCTTGTAATCTTCTGGTATCTGTGCACCAGCTTGCATGCACACTTCAACCACAGCCGGAGCCTTTCCGTAATATCTCCTCAGTGCAGATGCCAAGTGAGGCCCCCTAGGATCTCTAACATGCCACACATAATTTGGAGGAAAAACTTCATCCACAGTAGCATCCTGCCAACCATGCTTCCCATCCCTCCACTGATGCTTAAACGCACCACAAAGCTTAGCATTGTGGCCCCATGGTCCCACGTGAACCTCAGTGCAATAACCGCAAGCTTTCACAGTATACTTCCTCATCAACTTCTTGACACCCTTTTTCACAGTTTCATATGCACTCATTGTTTCTTGGGCAATTTTAGGTAGATCTGACAATGATGGTTGTGGAAATCGCTCAGAAGCTCTGTAAGTATCAAAGTCATTGAGTGAAGAGGGGTCTGCAAAGCGCCATGGTTTAGGTTCCTCTAAATTTCCACCTCTGTCGATTACTCTCCTCCCTAACATCCGTATGGGGTTGGTCCTTCGGCGTGAAGGATATTCTGGGATATCTACACCGGCTTGAACGCATAGCTCAACAACAGCTGGAATCCGGTCATATTCAAACCGTGTATCATGTTTAATACGCCTACCAAAGGGGTCAAAAAGATGATAGGACTCAATAGGGACAAGTATATCATTGACCGAACCCTTTACCCATGCATGAGAACTACGACGCTGCCGACCATTAGTACCAGAACAATCCCGAATGTGGTGACCCGTTTGGGCTACATGAACTTCTGTGCATTCACTGTATGAATTCAATTGATAAGAATATAACTCTTGTATCAGCCTTAAAAATAAATGAAACAAATGCAAAGCAACTGGGATATTGACAAAAACAATATATATATAATCTACCTACAGCCATGTACAGGAATGACATGCAAAAGCTGGGCAAGACCTTTAATCAAAAGCTTCCAAGCATCAAATACTTCATAGGCAACAGGAACTAGGTCTGGAACAAGCAATCCATTCTTCGGAGGATCAAGAGGTTTCTCTATTCCCATGTGTGCAAGTTTCCTGTCCTCCCTGCCAGCCTGTTTGATTTCCTTAAAGGGAATAGGGTATGGCTTTTTCTTATTCTTTGGTAAAATTGGCGGTAAATCCTCATTTTGCTGCAAAGTTTTTCGTCTCCAGATAGTTCCTTTGGGCCTTCGACTGGCACAAACTAAAACTCCCGGCAATGTTGATCTTCCCTTGCAAAATTGTTGGCAGTTAAACTGCAACATAGACAAAGCTAAAGTTCAAGTTTCAAGAAGTATGTTTGGAAAGATAAAACCAAAGGACAATATTATATTTAAAGACTTGGAGATTACTTTCTTCAATGTCAAACAAACGATAACAAACTCCCTTAGTTTCTATGGCAAATCAGTTTCCATGGATTTCAGGAAAACTACATTCCATAAAATTGGAGAATTACTCAGTCAACTCTGATTCGTTTTTTTCTTGCCCTATATGGCCTGTTTAATTGAACATCTGAATTTCTGAACCAGTTGTCAACAGCCAACATTTGTGCTGATATAACACATTTGATTAATGCACCAACAATGGAGCTTGGTGCAATCTTGCCAACTAGAGTCACAAACATGCATTGGTTATGTACTACATCACATAAGTCAATCAGCCATGGGAGTAGATCAGTGGCTTTGAATCACTACATTAGAAATGAATCATATTTTGTCATAGGTTTATCCAGAGAAACTTCATTGCAACTTACTTGGAAGTTGGAACTAATAACAAATTCAATTATCAATATGAAGTGCACCATAAGAGGAGCTAGCATTTGTATTCTCTATATGATATTAAACAATGCATGGAGATTAATAGCTTCTGCACATACACAAGAGAGTATTACAATTCAAGTTGACTTTAAGTTAGCACTAGATGCAAGTGCAATTGAGGAACAAAAAAATTGCATTCAATAACTGGAAAAGTTAAAAGTTAAAACAAAAAGTGAAATACTGGGCCACCCTTGAAAGTTGAAACAGTACAACAGGTATTCTGGGACATTCTAACAGGAATAGCAACAAAGAGCTACATCATGAAGATAGTACAAAACTGAACTGCAGCTAATGCTCTACAAACATCTCAAAAGTCTATATAACCTCAGAGATAAACAAACACCACCACAACAAAGCCAATCAATAAATTAAAGATGTAGTCTTAAGATTAGAGAATTCCAAAAGACATTGAGATCGAGATCCTTTTTCAGTCACACATTAGGAAAGTAATCCAATTGACCAATATCAACAGATTAATTTAATGTGATGCCTATATTTCCTTCAGCAGTTTCTTCCCCCAAGCTTGTATACTTAATTTCATTAGAGCTATGAACCAATATGATGTTAGAAATATGTACAATATTAAATAAAAATAAATCGAAAAAAAGAAAATAAACCTTCAAACCAAGAGAATATGACTTAGAAGCTGATAGATGGGGCCAGATAAACTCCACACTGGAGGAAACACCTGCAGATAAAAAATCACATTAAAACAAGATAGAGAGTTGTAGTTGCTCCCCTTGTTGAATGATATTACAGAATATTGTTAAAAGTAAAATATAATAAAAGAAAATTAAAAGAAAAGGGTAACTCACAACTATGAGAAGGATCCCATAATGGAGAAGAAAGTAGCAGCAGCCCCATGTATGTTTGTTCTATGTTCCTGTAGCTCACTGCAAAAAAGAACAAGAGGGGCACCGGAATCAAATAAAGCTGTATTGGCAGCAATGAATCAACACAAGAGGAAAAGAGGGAAGAAGAATATAGATTTAGTTTTAGTGGAGCAACTCATGGTGACAGAGAAGATGAGAGCTAGGGTTTTGAAATTTTGTCTGAGCACAAAAACTGATTAGTGCTAATTCTCTGTTTCTTTTTAAACATCGAACAACATATTTACACAAGTACTTGATCCATTTATACTATAATATATTCTAGTTTCTTCCTTGTAGCCTATGTTTTCCTAAAATACAAGCTTGTTTTACAACATATAGATCATATTTGTAAGAGATTTAGTTATTAGTTATATGTCCACCTAGAAAGTACATAGTCCAGAATAGAAATTCTGCCCAGCTTTAATAGGCTACTAGTTGTGTATAGGAGAGGCAAATTTAAGCTAATCTTGAGGTGCAAACAACCATACAAATAATCTGAGTTACGCATTTTCTTTTATGGTCTATAACAGGAATTCCACTTATCAGAGAACAATATTTGGAAACAAACTATTTTCCTCACTGTAGCATTTTTACAAACACCTTGCAGGCTTATTTATACTTTGGCGACTTTATCTTCTTCCAGAACGTTCGCACAGTGCTTCTGGAATTTTCGAGTTTAATCCTCAATAGAATAATATACTCTGTAGTTTCACCTCACACGGTGCATGCAAAAACGCTACCGTTTCATAGTTCCATTTAGTCATGGGTTACGAAGGAAAACGAAATTCATAGGAGAGAAAATGAAAGAAGCAATAATCAAAAGCTTGGTGGTTTAATAGCATTACCTCAGAACCTTTCAAGCGTTATTCTTCCTCTCATTAACTCTCTCGCTTGGTGAGGTGAGGTGTTTTTAAGCGACCAAGACGTGCACGAAACAGAGCCTATATGGCAAGTGATATTTATCTCTTTTTCTTCTGGTAGTTTTTTTTTTTGTGTGTGTACTTTATTTGGTAGCATTTACGAGTTTGTTTCGCTAATAAATTGTTTTATTAATTTAGAGAAATTTATTAGAAATGTTTTATTAAAAATAAATTTATTATTTATTATTTTTTCTACATTTTAGTATTTTTATTTATTGTCTAATTTAATGTTATGTTAGTTATTTTAATTTTTTTAACACTAGACTTTTTTTAAATAAAATTTTTAATCTTTAAGTAAAAACTATAAGATTTTAAATATAATTTAAAATCTAAATTTCTAATTTTTATCTATAAAAATTATGTATAGATGTTTTCATATCAATTTCTATTAATTTGCTAATACAATAATTAATTTTATTAAATACTTCAATAAATTATTTTTTTTGTCAAAGAGGACTAGCTTGTTTGGTTAAGCAAGTGAATTATTGATTCTCACGTTTAAAAATAAATAATTAACTTTTAACTTTTAATTAAAACTTATCTCTTTAACTTTCAACCGATTTATCAGTTACTAATGCAAATTCCTCTGTCACTAGGAATGCTAATAACTAGCATTCATCGCCAAAACTCTAATACTGGAGTATTAATATTTAATTTTTCGGCTACCAAATGCAATGTTGCCCAAAATTTATGCTAGTTTTTTTTATCACCCCAAAGTTGTTTTTCTTAAGACTTAAACACCATATAGTATTTTTACATGTGTATATATATAATTCTCACTCATCTAGTAGAGTTTGTTTCTAAATTGTTTTACTAACAAAGTTGAAGAATTAAGAAGTGAAGTACAATTATTAAGTACTTGAATAAATCTTAAATTTCCTTTATTTTGGTCTGCAAACAAGCACTGGCAGTATACTATCCAGCACTATTCTCTGTTGAATTTAATCCAACTCTTATTGACATTTTCTTCACAAGCACCATTCACTTGGTATTGGATTTTACAACAAGGTGTCCAAGTAATGTGGCGTCATACCCCTCAGAAGCAATCAATCATCCAGTCTTCCTCTAACCCTCTCTTTCTGGCCAATTTCATGCCATCAATTCAATTTTCACCATTTAAAAATGGATAATTGTCCACCCTTTCATTTACTAATCCATAATTGTGTTACTAATCAATGGGAAGAAATTTTCGAATGTGTTCTCCATTTTTAGTCATATTGTTTCTATTGGTCAAAAATAGAAACTGGTACATGTAACTACTTCTCTATTTCTTGGGCATCTGATGGATACTTAGTTCCCCCAAAAGTGCTCAATGAAATGAGTCTTAAAAGGCATCCCTTTCAGTACACTCAGTTTTAGAGTCTTTATGAATTGAAGGATATACAAATGTGGTTAAATTGATTAACGAGGAAAGTGAGATTAAGTTTATTTTAGAGATTAATGGGCAGGTATACCCCTCCACCTCTTCTTTGATCAACAAAACTTCAGCAATCTTGATTATTCGTGCTGAAACTCTTCACTAAGGTTCTAATCACTTGTTTTTTATGGGTATGGACTATGAACCAAGTTACCAAGGTATGTTAACAATTTATTGAATGCTAAAGAGCAACAATCATTTCACCTGTCTCAGCTATTTTTATGGGCAAATGAGAAAAATGGAACAAAGTATCCAGAGATAATAAGAAAAGACAAACGTGAATAACACCTTTACCAACAAAAACTGAAATCTACTTCAAAGTTCTTATTTCATTCAACATTACAGCCATTTTTTTGTTCATGAAAGTCCTCCTATTTCATTCATTAGGAATTAGGAATATTCCTTGTAGGATTTATTCAAAGTTATAGTGCTTGTCAACAGCAACTGACACGTCCCAAGTGCAACTCATTCCTTTTGGAAACTCAACAAAATCACCAGCAGCAATTTCTACCGACTCAGTTGCCCCACTTGGGGTAACCTTCACTTTTCCTTCCAAGAGATAGCAGGTCTCTTTAGATTCATATGTCCATGGGAATTTGCTTGGAGGACAACCCCATCTGTTTTGCATCAGAATGTAAGTCATACATAGAGAAACAACTCATAAAAGAAAGAACAAACATGCACTTGAAGAAAATTTAGTTAAGAGTAGAAGCATTTATCTTGAAAGTTTAAGCCACTGTTTGTTCTGGCATTGGAACATCAAGTCATGCACTTTCTAATGGAAAATACATGCCAATGTAAGTTTATGGTTGAAATTATATTTGACAAACATCCTAACTACATTCAATAATTCAAAATAAATTCTACGAATATCAATTCTACCCAACATTAAAACAGATGACCCTAAATTCAATTAAAAATGAAATAGCCACACTTTAATAAGTGATACTAACATTTGAGTGCATCAGTGCAAGCAAGAATCTTAGAGTGAGCAACACATAAAGCAGACAGAAAGAATTTATATAATTAAAACAAAAATATTTACATTGTTCACAGGCATATTCACCAATATTGATGAGTGATCTCAAATTTAAAATGCCATCCATGATAATGCTAAGGCAATGAATTAATTCCAGGTATACATTGGGTATCATTTGTTGAACCTCATCTCAACAGTAGATTTTTTGTATTGAATACATGAATATCCCAAGACAACCCTTCACCAAGGGATTTTGAACATAGTATTTCACATTGTTTAGCAGATAATGGTCCTTCATTCAGTTGAATATCCCAAGACAACATATTTGAAACTTATTTCATATCAGAACTTGCAGCAGCCATCGTTATTAACATTAACAATACCCCTATAAACCACAGCTAATAGTGCAATAGAAAACTTACTAACAAGCAAATACCAACGACTTATCTTTTTACCTACACATATAGAAAATTCATTGTGGAAAATTAGATGGTAATCAGAAATGGAGCCAAAGGTGCAATACTATTAAATATGTCACACTATCAATTCCATTACTGCACTAGAATTAACCATCACAGAATTAAAGGACACTCAGTTAGCTTTGTAAAACTGATGAGGAATGAATTGATAAGTTCTGGTGTGTTTTCTTTATGCTTATCATGACTATAGGACACATCTGGACAGCACAGTTAAGTAAAAAATTGTTGCTACATTTTAGTAGTTATTTTGTTTCTTTCATATTTCATATACAATGCAATTATTTGTTGTTATGATGAGTCACTATTAAATTAGGTTGGCATATCATTTGAATAAAAAATCCATATCATCCATACTTGCATTCAGATTATATCATTTTGTTTGCCAAGTTATCAGAAACATTATTTGCATTACATAGAAAGTATCATAAATAAAACCAACCACATTACTCAACAAGACCAAGCAACAAATGTATATATAAAATTTAGGGTAAAAGTAAGAAAAAGAAAAGAAGTAGTATACTTGGGCCATTGCCTAACACCAAGTTGAGTGAGCTTGTCTTCAGGAGGGTTCCTCTCAATCTTAATGCTCAATTTCTCGGTCACGTTACTCATTGCTCGATCACTGCAAAAGCAACTATGTTAGGGTTTGTTTCAACTGGAGATGAAATAAGGCAGTGTTTGGTTTGCTACAAAATCAGGGGTCGTTGAATGCCATGTCATTGTCGAGATACACAAGAGTCAAAGAAAATATGGTATTTTTTGTATTAAATAATAAATATAGTAATTTTTAGAGGAGTTTTAAATCATTTTAAGTTTTTAATACACTTTCTTTCTTATTTTAGTCTCCACAGTCTACACAAAAAAAAATAGTAAATATTTTGATCCTTAAAAACAATACAAATTGATTTTATTATTGGTTGTTATCTCAACATGAGAAAATGATATAAAATATGATAAGATAAAATGTTTTTATATTATGAATTAGTTTATGTCACATTACGAATTAATTAGAAATTGACATAAATGATAGTTCAGTTAAAAAAAACATAAATGATAAATTTAATTAATTTTATAACAATTACTTTTTTTTACAACTTTAATATTATTACTTTAAAAATCATATTTAATAAAAAAAATTATGCAATGTCTTTTAAAATTTTGATCCAGTACATTTTATTAAATTCCTCATAAAATAAGTAGATTGATTTTTATTTAGAAATTTAAAACATAACTTATTCTTCAGAATGTCATGATCATTAAACTCTTTTAATATTTTTTCTTTTAATAATTTTTGAAATAATTTAGCCTTCTTAATTCGCTTTTTTCTGTGAGAAATGAGAAATTGGATTTTTTTTTAACACTTTAATATTCATATTCATGTAGTCAATTACCTACAAAAAGAACATATATAACTATTAAAATGAGAATAATATCATTTAATATCATATTTCTTCTTAATGTTTTTATTTTCAACCATTATAAATTATTATAACATTTTATTATAACTTTTAAAAACAATTACTTTTTTTTAAAAAAATATGTATATCTATATATATATATATATATATATATATATATATATATAAGTAACTTCAAAGTTGATTTTTTTTACTAGTTGACATAGTCAAAGAAGTATTCGTATTCTATTAATTTCATTTCACCTTTCTCTTCCTCTTTTCTCTTTCCCATCAGAGACAGTGATAGAAAGAAATTGAAAACAGAGACATACCAACAGAGAAAGATGAACGGCGACGACGACAAGGGTTTGCTGTGGAAGCTTCCGGTGGTGAAGTCCGACCACTTCGGCAAGGTGGGCCCCGCCTTCGGCATCGGCGCCGGCTGCGGCCTCGGTTTCGGCCTTGGCCTTCTCGGAGGTTAATACTTCAACCCTATGCTCTGTACCCTTCACATGCTTCAATTTCGCATAGTTGTTAACTTTTTATGTGATGGTTCTATTTCGATTGGAAAAAACAATTTGGGAGATAACTCTTTTAGATGAATCATTATGTGTCATAGACCGGTAGTTTTTTCTAGTATGTGAAAGTTTGTGTGCAAAAAGTTAGCTTTATCACTCCCTTCTTCAGAGAGGGGGGACTCAGAAGAAAAGGACTGTTTGGACTTTGGATTGACAAATCGTTTTCTATTTTCATTTTTTATTTTCAATTTTAGTTGCAATTTTTTGAAAACGAAAAATAATGTAAAAATAAAGTCTTGAGTTTGAGGCCTGAGTTTGTTGCTGCTTTGAATACTCCGGGGAGAAACTTTGTCGCCCATAGTGATCTTACTTGGCTTTAGTAGAATTATTTTCCTTCCAAGGAGGATATCTGTGGGTAGTACTGAAACAAAATAAGGTGACAATTTTGTAAATAAAGATGAAAACAAAAATACCAATGGGGAGGTTGAGTTACTTACAATGTGGAAAACTCAGGTTTAAAATTTTGCCAAATGTCCACATTTAGTGTCCAACAATGCCTTGAATAGGATTGCCTCCGAAGGAGAATCCCTGTGAGGAAAACAATGAAAAGAGAAAACATTTTCAACCTTTATGGACCTTTATTGTATTGGAGTTCAAGTTTGCAGTTAAAAGATTGAAATCTCAAAAACCTGTAGTGTTTATTTTTATATTTGGTTGTTGACAAATTAATGATCTGAAGATGAAGGACTCTCTGGAGAGAGAATTCTGAGTGATGAATTGGGAAACAAGGGAAGTACTAACAAGGAATTGAAGTTTTGATTTTGGAGATGCTGGCATTAAGTTCTTGAATGGGGATGACCACTTTTGGAAATCATTGGTGGGACTGGGACTAATAAATTGTTCTTACCAATAAATGAATGAAAACAGGGTTCTCCCCCGATTGCTCAGTTGGACATTATGATTGTTTTACTGTATGTTGGGCTTTTCCTCCCTCTTGGACCAAAAGTTGACTGAATGTCAACCTTTAATGCATTACTAGTCATTGATAAACTACAGTTTATAACCCCAAAGTCCTCTTTTGATAGTCATATCTGTTAAATAGTTAAATTTCCCTGAGATTGTTGAGCAGGATTTTGTAAATTTTGGTGCTCGATAGTTGGTTTGATCTTTATGGTATAAACCATACATTTACAGCCATGCCAAGGAATCTCTAAATTATTTTGTTTAAGAAAAGACTTTGTTGAAGTCCTTACTCTGCTTTATGCCTTCTGACTAATCTGTGTTAACTTTTGACAAATGGTTGTTTATTCCTTTGTGGAATTGGTGAAAAACTGAAAATATTCCTAAAATCTAAAATAGTATAATAGTGAGATGTGGTGTGCTACTTTTGATCTTGTCTTGACCTTGTAGATTTCTCTTCTGCATGGCTGTAAGCTTGTGGATGCCTTTTCCAATGCTGCTAATAATATTGGAATCATCCCTTGCTCAGTAGTAGAAGGGAGATGTAGTTTATCCTGCTTAATGATCTGGTTCATGTTTTAATCTTTAAGTGTGAACATACTTCCTGCATCGTTTTATGCTTCATAGAATCTCACTCAAAATATTTGTTTGACTCCAGGAGTGGGTGTTGGCCCTGGAATTCCTGGTTTCCAAGTTGGTTTTGGATTTGGTGCTGGATGTGGTGTTGGTTTAGGGTTTGGCTATGGTGTGGGGAAAGGAATGGCACAAGATGACAACAAGAGATACTCTAATGTTGGAAATCCTTTCCGTGGTTCTAGAAGCATCATTTCCGAGTAAGTAAATTGTCTAACTATCTTTATTTTTAATTTTAATGCTCTTTTTAGTTTATATATGTTCATTTGTCTCCACCCTTTTATGTTATTTCATTTTATTAGTCTGCCGAAATTTGTTCAAAATACTTTCTATTTTCTTTGATAATACTTTTTTATCGCCAAAAGAGATGAAATTCTTATATTTGATATATTTTTAAAAGATTTTATATGTATATTTGAGTAGAGAAATGTGAAAAAGAAACAAATATCACAGAAAAAATGATTGTGACAAGACTTTGCCCTGTAGTACAATTGTCATTTCTTGAAACCTTTATATAATTTTGTTTGATCAGTTAGCTGCCCAATGGTTGTGATTAGGTTGACAGATTTATTAAATTTGAGACTACTAATTTTATATCGTGAAGATCGTGGTTTAGATGTGGCATTGAGAAATTTCATGGACTTGGTCTGATTGGAAAATAAAACATGACATGAAACTTTTGTGATAGATTACGTAATTAGAATACTGCAAACAGTTAGCAAATTAGCATGTCCTTGCCTGTTAACTGTTCTGACAGAAAACACCAGAACCTGAAAGCGAGTTTTAGTGAATTTTTAAATAAGGCAATAAGGTTTAGCTGCCACTTTTCACAAAGAATTTTGGTAATATGAAAAGCTTGCAACCTTGCTGCTCAAGGATTATGAATTCTTCAGGTTCATTGCTACACATGAGTTAATTGATTTGACATTATGCTTCTTCAAAAAAAATATCTTGTTTGATATACATGATGGCACTCCAAAGTCCACACCACTTTTATGAAAGATAACACGGTCAGTGT
Source organism: Glycine latifolia (assembly GCA_013407115.1). NCBI lineage: Eukaryota > Viridiplantae > Streptophyta > Magnoliopsida > Fabales > Fabaceae > Glycine > Glycine latifolia. The sequence continues at coordinate 24,192,300 of CM023949.1, read as the reverse complement.
GTGGTTATAATGGGCTCTATTCACTATTCTTCAGATATACCGTAACTGCAAAGATCTTATTGTATGAAAGATTTTTATACATCTGAAATTTGTCTGTGGCTACTGGCTAGTTTTCCAATTTCATCTCCTTTTTAACGCCATTTGGATATTTCATATTATTTTCAGGGATGATATTACTGCACTTGTGGACGACCTTGTCATTAATACTAAAAAGCTTATCAAGGCAACATCAAAAGAAATTGACAAGTGGAGAAGATAATTGAAGAGACCATTTTAAGTGCAGTTGTGTAAAGAAAAGGCTCTGTCAATATTTTCCATTATATATATTAAATCAAGGCAAACTCAGCATATTCAGACTCGTAACAGTATACATGAGATACTAAATTGTCATGTTAATACTTAGCCGGGGCTGTTATTTGGCCTCAATTGAAGTTCAATTCCACAATCGTTTAACTGCCGTACGAATTGTCTGAATGCCATAAATGAAATTCACATGTTATGATTTATTTTATAAAAAAAAATCATGTTATTTAATTAGTAATTGATTGATTTCGCCAATGACTCGTTGATCCAATGTCTTAAACTGAATTGATAACTGTTTTAAGTCTCATGGATGTCTATCATCAAAGTTGGAGAAAGTCTTAACATTGTTTGAGGCGTAGGGCGTGTTTTAACTTTTAACAAACTGTGAAATACTTTCAAATATTTTAATAAATCAAAAAGTGAATTCTTGCATGGGATAACATCCACAATGGTGCTTCAACCATCTAGAAAAAACCTTGTGGCTTGTGCGGTGGCACCAAATTCAAATGTGGAGCTGCAATGGTTGCGGAAGATATACAAACCTTGTTTATTTCGAAATTATTCGTTTGTGAACTTTGGTGGGCCATATATATGACTTGTTGAAATTCTTCTTTCACAACACAAATCCACATCCACTCATAGTATGGTCCCAAAAAAAACAATTTTTTTCACTCTTACAGCAATTCGTGAGTGCTACTACAAATATGCGGTAGCCATTACTTGTACTGAAAATGGTTGATGGAAAAATGTCCAAGAGGTTGAGGATAAAACATGTTATCCAAAACCTAGCAATCTTCCAGCTCAGGAGATACCAACATCATAGAGTAACCAATCAAATCCTTGCATTGGATTACAAAATTCTCACGTAGACCAATCAAAGTCCATGTTGATGAATCTGACGTGGCACGTCCACATCCACCAGAACCATGCATATAGTATCTGCATCTCCATTGTCTTACTCCTCCATCCTTCATCCAGCTAGCAACACATTCACCTGAGGCTTCCAAAGCAATGGCTTCCCTTGCAGCATCCACTGCTGCTGCTTCCCTTGGCATGTCAGAAATGCTTGGAAACCCCATCAACTTCAGTGGTGCCACAAGGCCAGCTCCATCTGCTTCTAGCCCTGCCTCCTTCAAGACTGTGGCTCTTTTCTCCAAAAAGAAGGCTACACCAACACCTCCAAAAAAAGTTGCTGCTGCTGCTCCTGCCAATGATGAGCTTGCCAAGTGGTATGGTAAGTCCCCCAAGTTATGTTTGTTTCAACTGTTGTGTAACTTATGTTAATTCAACTTGTGTTCTTTGCACAATGTAATTGAAGGAAGACAACTAAAAGGGTGTTTGGAGATATAAGGTTGGTTGGGTGGTTAAGAAAGAAGGGAAGGAGGGAAAGGTCACGGATTCGATCCCTCCTATTGACAAAATATTAACAAACTAACAATTAACATTTGTTGATAAAAAAACAAAAAAAAAACTAATAGGGTGTTTGGTTTCAAGAGATTATTATATGGTCCAAGATCATCGTAATCCTGACTAATCTTCACGTGACATGTAATTGAGTATTATTAATTTTTTTCTCGTAAATAAAAAATCTCAGTTAGATGTCGCGTGAAGATTGGTCAGGACCATGAACACAATGGTCTGAGACTATAATAATTTCTCTTTTGGTTTCACATCCATTGTTCCTTCAACATTGATCCATCTTAAAGTTACTCTCAATAGTTTTCACCTTAATAAGTGTTGGACATGTGGGCTTGACGAACATGCACTAACTAGTTGCTATTTTGGTTCCATTAATTTGTTGGCAGGTCCTGACAGAAGGATCTTCTTGCCTGACGGTCTCTTGGACCGATCCGAAATCCCAGCGTACTTGACTGGAGAAGTTCCTGGAGAGTATGTGGCTTCTCCTCTCTTATAGTCCACTTTTAATTCACATTAACATGCATGCCATTAAACAAACAGTGTTTGTGAAGTTTTTTGGTTATTGTTTTACTTAGTTTGGTAATGTGTGACCATGCAGCTATGGTTATGACCCATTTGGTCTTAGCAAGAAGCCAGAAGACTTTGCCAAGTATGCCAAACACTCACAATTTAGATATCTATGTATGTGCTATGTTACATTAGCTGTGTTCTAATGTTGGGTTGGTTGGTTGGTGGTCTAATGTAGATATCAGGCATTTGAGTTGATTCATGCCAGATGGGCAATGCTTGGTGCTGCTGGATTCATCATTCCTGAGGCCTTCAACAAATATGGAGCAAACTGTGGTCCTGAAGCTGTTTGGTTCAAGGTTTGCAAGCTTTATAAATTATAACATTAAGAAATGTGACTGTGTCTAGTTCACTAATACATTATTTTTTTATGGCACTCAACCAATGAAATTCAATATATCTTACAAGTACTAATGCAAGACTCTTCGGTTTATCTTATATGAGTAAAACATTAGTGTAAATGACCATTCTGGTGCAAAACTGCAAATACAATATAGACTTGAGAGAATGTTTCTTTCCCTTTTATTTTACCCATCTCATCTTCAAATTTTTAGTGTTCATTGTTAACCATGTCTTAAACTAATCCTGATAATTGCGCAAATAATCTATTTTTGTTTTCACTAGAGTTACATACTCTCAACCTTTCAATTTAGCACATAGCAATCTATTTTGTGAGTGTAATCTTTACATTAAGCGAAGTTAACTTTCTATATGGAATTGATGCAGACTGGAGCTCTGCTTCTTGATGGGGGTACGTTGAACTACTTCGGGAAACCCATCCCCATCAATCTTATTTTAGCTGTCATTGCTGAGATTGTTCTTGTGGGAGGTGCAGAGTACTACAGAATTATTAATGGCCTGGTATGTAAATTTCTCAATTTGAATATTTATTTGCAGTCATTGTCAATACATTTTTTCTCAACATAAGGAATATTATTACGACAAAAAGGTATTATTTATTCCACTGAACCTTCTTAATACTGCTATATTTCTGAATGAAGTGAATTAGTCCATTCACATCAGCACTGTGTTCATAAATTTGAAAGAATTTGTAAAAAAATGTTAAGTGTGTGCTTGGATAAACGTTAGCAAACTTAAATTTCGATGATCTTGATTTTTTAAAATTGATATTTGGCTAAAATTGAGTTTGAAGCAAAGTTATGTTTAGAAACTTAATCTTAAAAGAAAGTTTGTAGTCAGCATAAAATTCTCAGGCCAACACAAAAACTACATTTTTTCGCAGTTAGATAAATGTCTTTTAACAAACTTGATTATAGTAAACAACTAAACATATATTTTTTTTACACAGAATCCCTTTGACACTTTCAAAAGCAAGTTTGTGCAGCATGAACACTCCTTCAAACACGCACTTACTCGTTTGATTTACTCATTGTGACCTATTTATTTTGAACAGAACTTCGAAGACAAACTTCATCCAGGTGGTCCATTTGACCCATTGGGGCTTGCAAATGATCCAGACCAAGCTGCACTGCTAAAGGTGAAGGAAATTAAGAATGGCAGACTTGCTATGTTTGCCATGCTTGGTTTCTACTTCCAAGCATATGTCACTGGAGAAGGTCCTGTTGAGAACCTTGCAAAACATCTCAGTGACCCTTTTGGCAACAACTTGCTCACTGTCATTGCCGGGTCTGCTGAGAGAGCTCCAACTCTCTAAATCATTCATCTTCATGTTTTTCTCCAATCTTAATGTACAATACATATCACTGAGATCTTATTAAGGCATTTTGTTTTGTTCCTTGGAACTCAATTCTTGAATTTCTTCCAATTTTTTTGTGTCTAATTAAATAAATTCATACCACAAAGCACTAAATGGAAACAAATTCTTAGTTTCAAACTTATAGTTCTGGAGTTTTTTCAACTGGGGCATAGCCTATGAGGTTATCTGAATCTGTTTGAATGCCATATGATAGTTCATAGTTCAACTGGATTTTTTCACAGGTTGAAGGATCTCTGCAGTATAATCTTACTAATATTTTGGACTAAATCACAGTAATATTAGTCAATGATTGGCCTTAAAAGGTTTTAGGTCAATCAATGTATATCTAAGTTAATGCTTGATATATGCATCATTTAACATTAACAAAAGATAATCACAAGTTGAATACAGAAGCAAAACTTTTTTAAACAAGGAAATGATATAGTCAAAAAAGCATTGACTTCACAACACGTAAAATTCACAAATAAATACTATATGCAGTTGTGCTAAGAATTAGTGGCAAAAACATGTGGGAGTTCCAGCTAGTTAATTCCCAATAATCTGATGTAAGCTAATCAAAAGGGAGGAGCGAGATGATTTTCATGTGTAGTTTGTTAATTGAGGCTCATCCTTCAACCCAAATATTGGTGATATTAAGCAAAATCACGGTTGAAGCTCGTTTAGTGCATGCATGACAAGGAGCCCGCATTACGTACATGCTAATTCTGATATGCAAAGTTCAAAAACTTGAGTATTTGGCATTATCAATCTCTAGAGTGCAATGCAATCATGAGAAGGCATTATCTCCAGAATTTTATATGATACATGTTACGGATATTTCACATTGGGCTGCGTTTAAAAGGCCCAAGGCAGTTAAAGAAGTTATTTACAGAAAAATCAGAGGAGATCGAGTTTCCATATATTTGCAGAATCAAAGAAGATACAGAGCGTTATTATCCACCATATCCATTCAAGATCGTGACCAAGAATAGGAGTAATTTCCTTATTTCTCCACAGGTCAGTAAGCATAAATAGGCCATAAGCACCAAAGGTGAAAGGTACACACATATTCTGACTCTCTCTTTTCCTTTCACACAAGCACACACTGCACACCACTTGTGTCGTGTTGTTTGCTGTGATCTTCATCTTCCTTTGGGTGCTGCAATTTCCATAGCATTCAGAGAGAGAGAGAGAACCTTGATCGTACATTAAGACCCAGTTTCATTACTGGACCTCCGTTTGCAACGAACGGAACAATACACAACTACAAATGGGACTGGACCGATAATGATAAACATGAACATGAGAATAATTCACACATGAAAGGATAATGCAACTTACAATAAGAGCTTGAACAAAACTGAAACTTGGAACTTTTGTTTACATTTGCAGATATCGTTTTGCATGAGTTTTCAACAGAGCATACGTATTTTGCCTCTGCCTTGAATGAACGGAGGGATGCCTTATTTTATGCAACCAAATGATTCTTTGAGTTCATACACACCAAGGATTCTTTCCATTCTCTTTATTAGTTTTTACCTCCCAAGCCATTGCCAAGGCTTCATGCACAAGCACAATCCCCTCAATGACAACATTTTATATAGGTCTAATTACACATTTTATTACTATTATAATTTTGTAAATTTTATCATCATCTTAGTAACAAAACGACGTCATTTTGCAAAAATTTAAATCTTGGATAGTAAAATTTACAAAATGATGAATGGTGATATGTGCAATTGATCCATTTATATATTATGCCAAAATCTCATTTTTGTGTGTTTATTAAATTATCTTTTTTTTTATAAGTAATTAAAATTTATCTTTAGTTCTAGACCCTTAACCTGGGCTGTCTAGAAATAAGGCTGGCCCGTAATACATAAGTTGCTTTCGGAACTGAGTATAGGCTCAAAGAATGTAATAATATATAAGGGGTGATTCTACTTATATTGAAAACTAATTTTTATTTCCAAAATAAGGGAGGTGAAGGGAATAAAAGGAGGGAGCTAATAGAAATATCCTATGTAAGGCTGAGTATTTGCTGGGCCGTGCAGGAGCTACTTTTCTGTTATACATTGGGATGTTATTTTCTACACTTTCCATATTACACCCCCAAACAGTATGGGAAGTGCAAGAAGTAATTCGAGAAGTGTAGAAAGCAATTGCCTTTACATTGTGGTGTTTTGTCGTACGGCCTTTTAGTTTTGGGCCTACTTTTCTTTTTTCTGACGTTGAAAGGAGAAGAAAATGAGGCAGCAAAGTTTTGTTATGCCTACGTAATTGTGATTTTATAAAATATCCATATTAAGTTTTTATACAATTCACAAATTATTTCCCATACTTCTCTCTCTGGTCTGTCAACACTCCTAGACAACCTAAATGGTTCGGATTTATCATAGCATTTAAGATGGGAAATAGAATTGCTGTAATGAAATGGATGTTCGTTTACTTGGGATTCTCTAAATTAATTTTGAGAAAATAATGTTTTTTTTTTTAATTCTTGTAAGAGACTAAAAAAAGTAAACCATCATTTTCTTAAAATAAGTTAATTTATAGACGCGCGCACCATGTTCCTTGGTGAAGCTTTTTTCCCCCATGGAATAACTGCTTAGTGAAGTTGGGGCTCGCCCCTCCTAAACCAATTAAATAATTATAACTTTGTATTTTTAATTTCTATTTACTAAGACATAGGAGTTAGTGAGAGACAAGAAAACATTTGCATGCAAGGAATTATGTAACGTACTGATTAAACATAGGAGTATCTCGGTTTGTTTTAAAGCTGTTTTTATTGAGTTTAGCTAGTATGGGTTTGCATTATAAACTAGTCTAATAAGAACTACTTTTTTTAGCATGGTATTCAATTAGTTAAACCTTCTAGGAAAACGGGATAAAGGTAGTCTTAATTAACATTTTTTTACATAAGTTTGATACTTGGGGTCCTTCGCCATCATTTACAGCTTTATGCTTGGAATCTTGGTTTTTTTTCCCTTTGGAAATTTTCTTTTTCACCCTTTTCTTATAGTGCTATATATCAACGACAGCCTAAGCTTTTTGCATATCCTATAAAAAAGAGATGCTCTTCACGTTGATGTTGACCTAATAATGGGCATCCTAAAAGACTCCATTTGTTTAAGTGGCATGCACAAACTACACATCCAAAGGCACTTCACAATTCACATAGTGGACAAAGGAAAACTTCCAAGAATCTTTCTCCAATTAAGACAAATCTAGATCATGCAATTTGTCACACTTCAATGTGGCCAATCCACCAAAGTGAATTGGATGAGAGGTGATCTTAATTTTTCACTTGGTTTCTATAGTGATGCAAAGTTACCTTTGAATTATAAATCACATGAATAGACAAAAAAAATTATATAGTAGATGTCAGCACAATGTTGGTACCATCATATATAATTCATTTACATGTTTGTTCCTTCCCTTCTATGTTGGTAGTTGCTCCATTGCTACCCAACCGAAATGAGAGAAGGACGGGAAATAATTTTTAGCCACATAATTTCAAAATCAGATCGAAGTTTTTTTTTTTTTTTTTTATGGTTATAGTAGTAGTTTTCATTATTATGGGGTCGCCTAAGTTGGTTTGAAAGAATATTATAGAACCTGGATATTTTTCTTTCTTTTAAACTATAACAAAAAAAAGTGTTATATATGATTGAGAAGGATGTTGTTATGCTTCTAATCAAAGTAGTTGTTCGTTCAATGAAGTTACTATTGTTTTAAGAAAAAAAAACTCAAGTTTTTTTTTTCCAAATAATGCTCATCAGTTGCCTAAGATCCTATTCCTAGCATGCCATGGAAAGTGTGAGAGTGATACATGGCATTTTGTTCATAAAAGAAAGGGATGCCTCTTGTATCTACAGAGCATAAAAAAATAGCAATAATTTGGAGTAAATATTGTACATCCATTTTTTTAGAAAATATATTTTCAACCTTTAAAGGTAAAACTATATTAATAATTTATTTCCTTTACGCCTAGTCAGTGGCATATTTCTCTTTCATGGATTAGACACATAATTTATAAAAATCATCTACAATTTGACCCACATGTGACCCTTCTGGTTGAATTTGTTTGGTGCTGATCGTGCACAAAGCATCTTACTCTAACTTTTTAAGATGTAAATTTAACTTATTGTTATGTTATCAATGCAACATTTATGTTTATGTTTATTTTCTCTTTTTTCCTTATAATATAAACATTTTGTTATTGAATAAAATAAATTGTTTTTATTCTTTAATTAGAATTTCCATTTTTGTTACAATTCTGTATATGATTTTTCACAAGAAAAAAATCAGGTTAAAATATATTTTTAATATCTATACATGACATTCAGTTTTAATTTGGTCATTATATAAAATAAAATTAAGTTTCAATTTCTTTAGCTCTTGTATATACAATTTTTTTTCATACTTGTATATGCAATTAACCTTTCTAATTTTAACTTTGATATTCGTTACTATTAGTATATCACTGTTATAACTCATGAAGTACAGGGAATGTACTTAAAAATGATTGTCACGCGTAGGATAAAAAATATTAAACTTTACATGTAATACTTATTTTAAATTTGAACTTCATATTTACATATCAATCTCAACGTACTATAATGACAAAAAAATAATTAAAAAAAATATTATATATAAATATTAAATTTAAAAGTTCACATAATAATCATATTAAAAAAAATGGTTACATATTTTAGCTGTGAACAAGTTGAGAGGATAAATTATTGCATATTTAAATTTATTTGATGGTAGTAGCTTTTGAAAACTATTTAAAATTATCATATCTTTTATAGTGCTTGGAATAAGAAATCAAAACATGTCTAATTTTTTTTTATTTTTCAGATTTCTATTATTTCTATTATTCTTTGTCTAAATACGACATAACTATTATTTTTAAAATTGACAATGACCGTTAATATTATAATTACAATTTATCTTCCTTTAAAAGGAATGACTTGAACAAGTCATATAAACTCCGAAACTTAAATAATATAAATGGGTTCTTATTATTATGTGTGTTAAACATATATCTATATCTATATCAAACACTTTATGAATATTTTGAATGCTTTATATTAAATTTTATAACTTTTAATAATTTTATTTTTGTTTTCCAATATAAATCATTAAAAGCATTGCAATTAAATACATTGTAATATTTCATAATATTTATAATGATTCATTATTTCTTTTCAAAACATTATATTATTCATGGTCATTTTAAAATAGTTGTTATCTTTTGGATTCAAATCTTATACATAAAAAATGTAATTGGATTGAGAAATTTCATTTAAATTTTTTTAGTATATTTTAGTCATCAATAAAAATATTTCACACTTTAATATAATAACCTTAAACATTGTTCTATCCTAATTAAATAATTTTTGTTTTGTGTTAATTTTATATATTATATTTTTAATTATGCTATGTTTTATAATTTTTAATGAAAAATAAATAAATTTTATCATATCTCCATGCAGGGGCGGATGCACATTGTCTGTCATAAGTAATTTTTTTACTTAAATATATTAAATAATTATTTCTTTGCCCCATAAAAAATAGATATTGCCTTCATAATTTGTTTAAAATAAAAGAATGTAAAAAATAAAAAATAAAATATATTGATGTTAATTTTATCTATTTTATCCTTTTAAATTCGTAGAGTTTAGGTAGTTTGATTTTTTTCTATTATATGATTATGTATTTTTGTAAAAAATTATAATATTTGCTGTCTATAAAAATATATATTATTTTTGTCCTACTAAAAAAATTATTGATCTGCCAGTGTCTTCATGTTTGTGTGTATTATATCAATATTTTTTTGCTGACTTTAATATATGGCACTATAAACTTATTCAATAGACTTCTGTATTTTTTTTCTATTAATAATTGATATTTTTTCTCATTAGAAACAAACTTCTAATTCAAATGCAATTAAATCGTTTGAGTTCACACACCTGAAATGCGAAGAATTTCTACATTTTCTTTGTTATTATTTTTTACCTGCTAGCCATTGCGAAGGTTTCAAGCACAAGCACAATCCCAACAACACTCCACTATTACTAATGGTCCAATTTGGATAGGGCGTGGCTAGGATTCCAAGCTATAGCAAATCCAAGGCCTCAAAAGCAGCATAGTGCAATATTTATATATTATGCCAAAACCACACTTTTGGGTGGTTATTAAAACTAATCTTTAGTTAACCAAGGCACTAAAACATGGTTGTCCCTATAATATGTACATCTTACTAGATAGACATTCACGTTATGCTCCAATCTCCAAAAAGGCTAATCCAACACAGCTAATCTTTGTTATTAGGGAATCTGTGCTGCTTCTGCACAAGGACAAAGTAGAAAGGTACAAGACCACTTGTGAATAAATTTAATGGTAATGACATTGAAGTACTTTATCTATCTTTCTTTTAGTACAATCCTTCCATATTCTTCTAAGTCTTAACCAAATGTTAGTTGCATCATGGACTTGTGGTCTTGTCTTACAAGTTGGATTATTGTGCTTCTTTCACCCGATTAAGGATCATATTAAGTTCCATGACGATTTACCTTGTCAGATTAACCATAGCTTTCATAACTCATGATCAAATCAATAAAGTGAATAAACAATGCCACAATTATTATTCCGGTGATTTTTTTTTCTTTTATAACGCCTATTTCTTGAATTATTTTATGTCTGATCAATAAATTGTGCATTGTCGTGGTCCAATTCTCTTTGGCATCTTTTTTACTACGTGCTATGTTTCAAATTAAGTATTCCAACGAAATTGTCGGTTATCTACACCACCAAAGTATTTCGTGTTTGTCTCATTTTATATTATTATTTTTATTTGGTTTCGAAATAACTATAGTGTGGTCAATTATTTTAGACCATGCTGCCAATTGGCCAATGGAACCAAACAAAAGGTCCACCTATATTTTAACTTATATTACCATTTGGACGAAATGGAAACAATTTAATTATATAAATGATTCAAATCAAGGAATCTTCCATCGTAATTAATCCAATATTATGGAGAACATGGTGGAAGGTGCTAATAGAAAATTACAACTTAACAAAAAAATGTAATCACGATTTTTTGTTTGTAATGACAAAATGAATGAAAGAGAACACAGTGTGCAAGCAAGGACTATGAAGTGGGAAGGGGTGTCAGCAACCTCTCAAACAGCACAAATGGGGAGACCCAAAAAAGCAGAAAAAGTACTTTGTGAAAACCGACTTTTCAGGTTTTCGTGGCTTTAAAATATTAATTTCATTTAAATTTCCAGCTATCAGCAACGGCCATCACCATGAAACCAAACTGTTATTACTAATATTAATTCATGTTTTATTTTTTTAAAAAAATCATTACAATATATCCACCTTTTTTATGTTTGAATCACTCTAATTAAAAATTTTGGCTTTCTATTGAAACCTCGATATATCTGTTCAAGTTTCGATTTTTAGATAGATTATAATTATAAGATTAATTCTCTCCAAAAATATATTTTGTCAATTGAGTAAAATTAAATTACCTTATATTCAATTGAGTAAGAAGAGAAGTGTTTAGCTATATTTTATTTAACACTCTCTTTTAGATACGTAATTGGTTATAATTTATTTATTGAAAATAATTTATTCTATAGATTTTGTTTCTCAATTAAGATTTATCTCTTATGATTTATATTAAATGAGAAATAAAATCTATCAAAATAAATTATTTTTAATAAATTTTAATAAATCACATAGAGAGTGTTAAAGAGAGTATCACTAATATTTCTGTTAAATTTAATGAAAGAAACTAAATGTTTGTAAAGTGACAAAATAAACTTTACTTTTTTATTAGAAAAATACAATATTTAATGTCTATTCATATTTTGAACAAGACTATTTTCAAAAGAAATATTTATAGCCAAAAAATTACATTTCTAAAAAATTACTAGTATTTACTTGAATTAATAAATATTTAATGTGAAATAAAATGTTGTATAGAAATAAGTATGTGAGGATTATTTGTGTTTTTATCCTCTGGTTGTTAATTACTTGAATTTTGAACGAATGACATGGAAGGCGTGTTGGAGCTTACCATAAATCCGAGAACAGAGGATTGTGACCTAGTTTGAATTTGAAAGTGTTGATTATACGAGGGAATCTATGCCCACGCCAAAATGATTTATCCACGTGCCTGATTGGCGCGTGTTTCTCATGCTCTACCCGACCCAGTGACCCCCACGTGACAAACGTAACCCGATTATGAGAGTGGGGCCCACACAAATAAATTGACTCAATTGATTTTCTTCACTGATATTATTGCTACGTTGCACCGTCTCTTAAAATAAATGAAATTCGATAAGAAAAAAAAGGAATTTTATTTAATTAATTGTTCTATCTTATATACATTGATTAACGAAAAGACATATTAAAAATTATTATGTAAAAAATACAGAAAATTTTCCAATATTTAATTTTAAATATTGGAATTACTTAAGAAACATTTAACACACCCAAAAGAACAAAACTTAAACATTTTATATATAAAATAAAAAATTAGTTTCGAAAATAGCCTTTAAAGTGCTTTTCTTAGACAAAAAGTAATCTTAGAAGAAGGAGTTCTGTGCCCAATCAGAACTGAACTAAGCTCGATAATATAATCCTTGTTTGACCAATTTTGAAAATTAAAGTTGACATATTATTACGTTTTGCCCAATTTTTTTATTCAGCGGATGTCAATAATATTTAAATCTTTTATATCGATGAACACTTTTAAAATACAACCATTTTTCGTATTCATATAATTTTTTAAATACATATAATAAAATGTAGTTTATTTTTATATTTTAATTTTTTTTAACTTGATCATATAAAAAAGAATTTGTATATATTTTGTCAAAATATTAAATGGACTATAACTAGGTTAAATACAAAAAATAAATCAAACTAAACAAATACTAAATTAAGTTTAGTTTTTTGGTGTTCACTAAATATATTTTTATTAGAAAAATGATACGTGACATTAAGTATAGGTATGATAATAAGATGTAAATAAAAGAGAGAAAAAAGTAGTAGTATCAGTTTAAATATCATTACTCTTTTTAGCATTAAATGAGGTTTAACTAAGCAAAAGATGCAAAACATGACATATAACGTACTTGAAAAAATTCTGTATAAAAAAACACGTACTTGAAAAAAGAATGTAATTCCTGGATACAATTGCAAGCTGTATGTCACCTCATAATCTCACTATAATGAGGTGATAAAGTTAGAGTGTCAGTACCAAAAAAATTGAAGTGAGATAAATCATAATCGAAATATCGAATAATATAAATATAATAATGCTAAGAAATAGTGTGTTTCTGGTAATACTCGATATGTTTTCATGGTTTGGTAGTTTTTACTTTCATACTGACCAATTTATGGTAATTCATTTAACTGGGCAAAATTTCGATTTCATTATTTATGAGCAAAAAAAATTATATATTACTGAAGCATAGTTTTCAAGTAAATATTAATATTAGTATTAATTCATATTCATATTTAATATAATTGAATGAAAATTCACGGAATAAATTAATAATGATAAATAGAATTTTAAAATATAATGGAAAAGTAGCTGGATATATGATAGCATTGTCTAAATATGTAACTTGCCGTTTTACGCAACAAACAATGATAGTTTTTGGCAATAATAACTCTGAAATTATTCTTTTCTTTGGCATGATATTTGGTATTAATAGAGTTTATTCACACTATACTATGATCAGCATACTATGCAAGGCCTTGGGCATATGATGTATTACAATTCATTCTAGTGTTTTATGTATTATTTGGAAAATCTAAATTGGTCTATAAGTGTATTTTTTTAGTGTGTAAATGTCTTTGATTCGTGATGTATTATTCTATGCAAATAAGGAAAACAAAATAATGCACCACCGTTTTAAAAATTAGATTAAATTGTAATTTTCGTTAATCTAGTTTTTTAAATTTATGTTTTTGATTTTATTAATTTTTAATTATAACATTTAGTCTCCTAATTTTATAAATTAACAATTTTAGTCTCTTTGATAAATTATTAACTGAAAATTGTGATAATTAGAGATATTAAATTAATTATAAATTAAATATAAATTAAATATATCAATCATTAAATTTTTTTAAATAAAATAATATTAATTCTAATATTGAGTTGTGTGCAACATTGAAGATGAAAAAGATGTTTTGCAAAAAAGAGAAAAAAAATAATATTATAGAGAATTAGGATCACTAATCATTTTATTAATTTTATTAATAATTAATTAATTTATAATTAATTTAATAACTCAATTAATCAAAATAATCTATTAGGAGGATCAAAATTACCAATTTATAAAATTAGATGACTAAATATTATAATTAAAATCGAGAGAAACCAAAATCAAGAAATATGGAAAATAAAATTGTAATTTAACCTAAAAATTAAATTGAATATAAAAGTAGTAAATTTTCCATTTCATGGTATAATCAATCGCCTCGGATAATTATATATGTACTCAAACTAAAATGAAGTACGTTATAAGGGATAATTAGACCATTTGAGGTTTAAACTGAAGTTCTATCTAAAATTTGAAAAACATATATGTGTAAGTATGTATATATTGAATTTCAAATAAAAACATTTTAGACAAACTTTAAAAGGTTAAACGTTTTAAAGCAAATGAAATATCACTTCCGACAATTTTTGTTTTCGAAGACTTCAAATTATTTTTAAACCAGCTAAACCATAAAAGAAAGGGATGTTTTGTCACAACAAAAAAGAAAAAAAAAAACAAAAGAAAGAAAGGTTCAAAATATATTTTTCTCTAAAAACAAAAATTCAGAAATGTCCAAACAAACTCAACAGATGAGCGCTGATTTGATTTTTTCAACTTCTGACATCATTAAATTTAATATGTACAAAGTTCAAACTCCTTTAAAAAAAATGTTCAAACAATTAGTAACTCACATTTCTTAGCATGATACAATATCTGTATATTGATTGTGGTTATCATAATGCTGCCACACAATCTTAGCATGGCAAACAAACACAGTGACCCTATCTTACTTTTTCAGCACACCAAAAAATAAAAAATCTCACTTTTTGCAGTTCAGTCCCAAGGAATGAAGATGATTAGGTGGAGTATTCAGCAATATCAGAGGACAAATGTCATGTTCATGTCTTCCGTCTGAATACGTACTACTTTGAACTTGGACTTTAAGTACCCCTAATGCAACTATGAAAGTGCATCACAAGTTGCATGCAATGCAACACTGCTTCTGACTCCCTTTCTTTATTACTGTTTCATTATTAGCTTTTCTTTATTATTATTATTATTTGAAATTAAAAATCAGAACTAGAATTTATTAATATTGCTCAACTAAAATATTTTTTTATTAATAAATATTAATTTTTAATTTATTAATTTTGTTAATTAAAATAATTAAATTCATAATATTTTTTTTCTTCTAAACTACCTAACCCACCTTATATATTCTAAATAAAAAATCACTTTGAAATCCAAGATAAAGCTTTTATAGTTATTTTGTTGATAACTTATTTTTACAACAATATATTCAAATATAAATTATTGTATTTAAAATTGGTTTTAGCGGAACATAATTGTATTAAAAATCAGTTTTACAAATGTTGCTAATTTATTACACATTTAAACTCTATTAAACACTTAAAAATGAGGTAAAATTACTCAGTTGATTTTTAAATTATTTAAAACATTTAAAATAAGGATTTAAGTTATTTTTTTAATATATCCTGAAAATAAAAAATAAGTTATTAAAATTAGTTTATGACAATTTAATATTGTTAGAAAATAATAATTTGTAACAATTTTAAAAAACTTTAAAACTTATTTAAAAATATGATTAACAATCAAATTAAGAAAATTATGTGATTAAGCATGCAATTAAAAAATAACTCTAAGCACTTAATTAAAAAATCTCAAATAATTCAACAACCAACCGAATAATTTAACCTAAAAATTAATAACTCATTTAATCTCTATTTAAATTAATCAGAAACTGAAAATTAAACAATAGTAGTATTAAAAGTTACTACTCCTCCTATTATTTATTATTATTTTATGTTCTCTCTTTAGTTTCTGACTTGTCCACTTCCCTGCATCTTTTGTGACTTCCACCACCACCTCTCTCTTCTTGGCTTGGTAGAGAGTAAAGAAAAAACACACGAAGCCAAACACAAACACTGCTGTTACAGAAACTAGTAAAACAGTCTCCAGAAACATAAACCTGATTTAAGAAAAACAACAAAAAACAACTGAGTTTCTGATTGAATCCTTAACTATTCTCATCTGAACATGGCTTGTTCAGTGCATCTCCTTCTTCTTATTTCACTTCTGGCTTTGTTCTTCAACCCAACATGTGTCTATGGCAATGATGAGCTTAGAGCACTTTTGGACTTGAAATCTAGTTTGGATCCAGAAGGGCACTTTCTGTCCTCATGGACTATTGATGGCACCCCATGTGGTGGTTCCTTTGAGGGAGTGGCTTGCAATGAGAAGGGTCAAGTTGCAAATGTGTCTTTGCAGGGAAAAGGACTCTCTGGGAAGCTCTCACCAGCCATTGCTGGACTGAAGCACTTGACAGGACTCTACTTGCACTACAACTCTTTGTATGGAGAGATTCCAAGGGAAGTTGCTAACTTGACTGAGCTTAGTGACTTGTATTTGAATGTGAATCACTTGTCTGGTGAAATCCCTCCTGAGATTGGCAAGATGGAGAATCTGCAAGGTATGATGATTCTGTTTTTTGTGGAAAGATTGAAACTTTCTGTGTCTGCTGCTTGATTTGGGCTCTTGTGGTCCTTTTTTAAAGCCTTTTGTGTTCATTTACATGTTGGGTTGTTGTGGGTTTTGCTGAAAGATTTGAGCTTGGTTTTGTTTATTTGCTGTGCCATTAAGTTTTGTTTTTCTTTGATTGAATCCTTTTGTCCTTTTTTTCTTCTCCCTTTAATGGTTGGTTCTATTGCACTGCGATATTCCAAAATAGTTAACGTGAAGGAACACAGGAATTTTGGTTTTGAATGCTTTTGCACTATATGGTTATGGACATGTTTTTAGAGAATTCTCCTTTAGAAGGCGCTTTATGCTATTGTAAAGACCATTTTGAACAAACTGATTTCTTCTGGTTTAATTGCAAGAGGTAGGTGTGAACTGTGAACAAGGCAATGAAAGAGGAACAGTATTATTAACCTCCTGTCCGAGTTTCTAAACTCTATTTAATGTTTTTATTTTCTTGAAATCTCTTACTTTTTTCCTGGATAAATGAAGGGTTTAATTCAATGAATGCCATTTTAAATTCCAGCACTTTATAATTGTTCATGAAATAAATCTGAACATATTACTGTTGACAACAACCACATTTCACTTTAGTGACTGTTACTGATCTTTTCCCTGTATTAGTATTTGTTCTTTACAACAGAAGTTGCAACCCAATATTTGATTTTTTTCCTACTGTATTCTTTGTTTTTTCATAAAAATAATGTTTTGACTGGTGGTTCAAATCTGCGAGTGTGCTGATTTACATTTTTTACTTTCTATGCAGTTTTGCAGCTTTGTTATAATCAGATAACAGGAAGTATCCCTACACAGCTTAGTGATTTGAAAAAGCTCAGTGTTCTTGCTCTTCAGTCAAACCTGTTGGCTGGAGCTATCCCTGCTAGTCTAGGTGATTTGGGAATGTTGATGAGGCTAGATTTGAGCTCTAATAATCTCTTTGGTTCCATTCCCACTAAACTTGCTGATCTTCCTTCGCTGCAAGTTCTGGATGTTCACAACAATACTCTCTCTGGGAATGTACCTCCTGGTAATAATGATGCTACTCCTTTCATTTTATTTTATTGCTTGTCCATTTCTTCATTTATATATATTTTTATCATTGGAAATGATCAAACTAAAATTAGTTTATTTTGCTTTCCTTCGTTTAATCAAGCTCTGAAGAGACTAGAGGAAGGATTTGTGTTTGAACATAATGTGGGGTTATGTGGGGTTGGGTTTTCATCCTTGAAAGCTTGCACTGCTTCAGATCATGTCAATCTCACTCGACCGGAACCTTATGGAGCCAGAGTTGGTGGTCTTTCTAGAGATATCCCAGAAACTGCTAATGTAAAGTTGCCTTGCAATACAACTCAGTGTCGAAATCCATCAAGATCCAAACAAGCGGCATCTATTACAGTTGGCATTGTTCTAGTTACAATTGCAGTATCAGCAATTGGTATTTTTACCTTCACTATGTATCGTCGACGGAAGCAAAAGCTTGGAAGCACGTTGGATATCTCTGAAGGTCATCTAAGTACAGATCAAGCCAAGAGTATATACAGGAAAAATGGATCTCCTTTGGTCAGCCTTGAGTACTCTAATGGATGGGACCCTTTGGCTGATGGCAAGAATTTGAATGGGGATAGGCAAGACATGTTCCAGAGTTTCCGGTTCAACTTGGAAGAAGTGGAGTCAGCTACTCAATATTTCTCAGAGCTGAATTTGTTGGGGAAGAGTAACTTCAGTGCAACGTATAAAGGAGTTCTAAGAGATGGATCTGTTGTTGCTGTCAAGAGTATTAGTAAAACTAGTTGCAAATCGGATGAATCTGAATTTTTGAAGGGATTGAACATCTTGACCTCACTGAGGAATGAGAATTTAGTGAGGCTGAGAGGATTCTGTTGTTCAAGGGGTCGAGGTGAATGCTTCCTGGTTTACGATTTTGTTTCTAATGGAAATCTGACGTGCTACCTTGACGTGAAGGAAGGTGATGGAGAAGTCCTTGAATGGTCAACTAGAGTTTCTATTGTGAAAGGGATTGCTAAAGGTTACTCTTCTATCATACCCTTTATTAAAATGATTTACTTTCTGATAGTTTGATACTTCAGCAATCAGCATTTTTTAAATATTCTAAGATATAATGTATACACCAACAGCATGCTATTGCTAAGAAAAAGCAGTGGCTGGTGAATAACTGAGAGCATCTCTTTTTCACTGTTACTCATGGATGCTTCAAGAGATGCCAACACCACTTACATAGTATACTATATCATATTATATTATTTTTGTTACACTGTATATTTTATTCTATGTCTATCTATAGATAAACATATTCTTGGTTTCTTTTTTTATTGCTGGCTTAATGACAAACCTCTAGCCTCATTGTAGATTAAATTTACTTTAACATTGCTGTGATCAATTTGCATTCATTTGAATTCATATTCTCATGGTTTCCAATCTTCATGTGTATACTGAAACCTTGTTTTCTTAACCAGGTATAGCATATTTACATGCATACAAAGCAAACAAACAAGCTCTTGTTCACCAAAACATTTCAGCTGAGAAAGTGCTCATTGATCAGCGGTACAACCCGTTGCTTTCAGATTCCGGCTTGTACAAGCTTCTCACCAATGATATCGTCTTCTCTGCGCTAAAGGGTAGTGCAGCAAAGGGCTACCTAGCTCCAGAATACACCACTACTGGGCGGTTCACAGAGAAAAGCGACGTTTATGCGTTTGGGGTGCTTCTTTTCCAGATCCTCACGGGGAAGCAGAAGATCACAAGCGCAATGCGCCTTGCTGCTGAGTCCTTGAAGTTCCCAGAATTGATTGATCCGAACTTGCATGGCAAGTTCTTCGAATACGAAGCTGCCAAACTAGCGAGAATGGCCTTACTTTGCTCCCATGAGTCTCCATTTGAGAGGCCAAGCATGGAAGCCATTGTTCAAGAACTGGGGAATGCTAGTAGCTGTCTTTGATTTGAATTTTACTTTAATTACTTAAACCATCAACACCACACCAGTTTTCTAGAATTTGGCCACTGGCTCATATTGTCATGGTGGTGATGACCTTTTAAGGCATGACATTTTCCTGTGTCCTTAACTAAGGACCAGCTTTTATGTGAATGAATGTGAATGTCTTGGACATTAGGTTGTAGCCTAGGTAAGGGAGTTTTATTTTTATTTTATTCATTTCAGCTATTTATTTTCTTTAATAACTTGTCATGGTATTTTTTCTTTTTCTTTTGGGTTGCGTAGTTAAATCATAAATGCCCTCCTTATTTTATAAGTCATCCCTTTCCAACCAAACCATGGACCAAAAGTGAAAGCAATATCTTCATCATCAATAGAAAGGCACGTCATGAATGCAATGAATCAAATTCCCTAGTGCTACAATACTTTTTTTTGGCTACTATTAGCACTTCGTAAAGCTCCAATTCCTCTTTTAGGTTGTGGAATGCTGATTCGAGATGATTACTTTCGGGGCTTGTTCACTTTGTAGTGTTGCTTTTTAATGTTGGGGGTTAGCCATTTCTTTTCTCTAGTATGGTATTAAAAGGAATTGAGGCTGGCGAAGACTTGTGCATTCTAATGAACTTTATAAAGAGTATTAAATGGAGTAAGTTAAACAAGACTTGCGCTTAAAATAAGTAAATCTCTTTCCAATTATGGTAGTCTAGAAAAGTGTTTCTGTAGCATTTTTATTTTCACTAGATCTGGTGATGTTGTTAGTTACTAAGCCTACCGGAAAACATTGAGGGTCATTCATAGGTGTTGGTCTGCTGGATCCAACTCACAAAAATGCTGTGAAGGTTCATAATTATAAGTTCCTTTTTGGTACACATGTAACTTTAACAATTGATTTTTTGGAGACCCCATGCTGGTAAAAGCATGTCTTGGCGAATTGTTTTGATTGGTAAAACCGGAATAAAGTCTTGTCATTCTTATGGTTTGGGGTGTCTTTCTCTCAAAAAACATTCTTATGGGATCTTACTTATTCATGTCACTCACTTCTAATTCTCTATGTACATTAGTAGATACATTTTTTTAACCCCTCTAAACTATTATTATTTGACTTCTTGGATAAAATTCCTACTAACAATAATAAATCTAGAGAAAATAAGTCGTTAATTCGAGTGTTATTATACTCCGATCTCTTAAATAAAGTCTTGATTTGAGTCTTATAGATGAAAAAAATATGATTGAGATTTGGAATGTGAGAACTCCACTAAAAGTGATTAGACAAGTTGTCCAACAAAAATTAGTAATCGAAATTGATAGATATTTCATATTAATGTTATAAAAAAAATATTCTAGAGACAACAACGTTCAATAGTCACTGGACTGGCAATGAATAATAAAGAAACAGAACAACGGCAACAGTAGGCTAAAGTAAAACGCAACATGTTAGTATTCACTATCGGTGAAAATTAAGGGGTGGGCATCCCTGGTGAAAATTATGTATATTCAGTTTGGTGACGCGAGGAGATGAATATTCAGGGACCATTTGTGCAATGTAGTTTTGACGAAAGAGGAATTTAACATTTTGACGAAAATCATGCATGGCCATTCATTTACCATTTTGGTATATTTCGTGCAAAATCAGTTTCGTGTCAATAAAGTTATATATTAGTATGATTCATAATATTGTTACTGTAAATTTATAATGTTTATATTAACAATTTAATACTCCGAAGGAGTTGGTCAAATGAAGCAAGATACATTTGACATTTTGTATGTTTAAACCTTCACTCATCTCTTTATGATGGAGTAAATGTAAATCCTCTATAAATACTCCCGAGTTTGAAAACTTTTCCAATCTTGAGCAAGGACACCCTCTAAAATTTTAACACAGAAAAATTAGCAATTTAATTTCTAATACTTAGACAAAGATTATGCAACTGATAAAAAAAATACAAAGATTATGCACACACAAATAAAATTAACACCTAGTTATTAACACGTCACATTTTATATAAAAAATAAAAATAAAAATTTCAAGGCCCATCTTTGTCCCCTTAAATCCACCCGAATATATTTCCTTTCTTGATAGATAGATTGTGCTTCATATCTAAGAGAATCAAATATTGATTTTGTTTCTGCTCTTTCTTTTGAGTATCTATGGGAAAAGGAGGTTTTGGCATATGATAGGATTTGAATGTGCTACCAACAAGTTGAGTAAGAAACATGGAGGCACAATAGAAGACACCTAAGCTGTGCCCTATTTCGGTTTTCCATCAATATAGATTGGGGCGTTGGGCTTACAGGCTTGTAATTGTAGGATCTTTGAATGGTTTTGCCAGTTGTTCATTGGGTCCATGATCCGTATCGTGTTATTCAACCAGCTAACAGGCCTACTAAATGTTCTCATAGTGATCCAATAATTGGTTAAGTTTTGATGTAAGGCCATTTTTTTTTATCATGCATGTTATGTTGTTATAGGTGCAAAACATCCTATTTTGTTAAAGGTTAATTTTCGTTAAAAAAATCTAATGAATTATTTTTAGTAAAATTTCTTCTCATAATCATTTATTTATTTATAAGATTTAAATTTAAAATCTTACTTAAATAATTCAAACTCAATTTAACTTTGACAAATGTAATGTTGGTATGTAAAACAGACTAATGTTTATCAAAACTAATATATTTTAAGATTGCATACTTTAAACTAATAAAAAATTATACTAATATTACTATGGTTTTGTTTCAATTTTTTGAAGTATTTTGAGCTGTAAGATTTTTGACAAAATATTGTAATTGATTTCATTCTATTTTTTTATTTGATAATAAAATCAATTTTATTAACTTTAGGTACTTATTCTGTGTTATAGGTGCAAAATAAAGTAATGTATACATACATCTTACAAAAATTATTAATTATATTATTGATATATTGCACCTCTACTTATGTCACACGGAGCATATAGTCGGTAAAGTTGTTTTTTTTTTAAGTCTTAAAAGTATGGTTCTTATGCAGTAATTTTTGTTATATAGACAGTCTTAAAAACATTTATTATTATTATCATTATTATTATTATTATTATCTCTTTACAACAAAAGTACTATAATTTTGTTTGACTAATATTTTGAAATAACTTTATCTCATCATACTAAAAATAATCTTAATCATTTAATTAGAACTATAAATAATAGGGTTAGATCAAATTTAAATAGTTAGACAAAAAAAATTAAAGTGGAATAAAGGACAAGAATATATAATCCATCTATGCTAAAAATAAAGTTTTTTTTTCTCTTAAAAAAGTAGACATTTCATCTTGTAGACTTATTTATTTACCATGCTTTCTTCTAATTGGGGACGGTGGTGATCGGAGGAGTAGAGACAGTGCTGATTGCTTTCTCCTAATTAATAATGGCCTATATCAGTATATCCCAATGAAAAAAACTAAAAATACATATGCCTCTAATTGCCACGCACACTTTTTTCAAATATATTCAATGATATCCTTAATTTAATAATTTCTTGTATTTCAATAATTTACATAAATATCAATTAATATTTTTAATTATTTCCCTTAAAAAATTAATTATTTTGACAATATATCATCTTAAAATTCAATTTAAATTTAGGTAGACGACATTAATTGAGTCATCCTTGTATATGACATTATTAATGTCATTCTCGTGTCAATTGTATTTTAAATGTTATATGGTACGTCTTCTAGAAAAAATGTTATATGGTACGTAAATATAAAAAATGCTGTGCTCAAAGAAATCTCTCACGATAAAATAGCGTGAATAAGCAAACTCAAGTGTATAATCATATAACTTGATCGATAGGATATACTTCAAAATCTATGATCACTTCATCACTTATGATGATTTGATATCATTGAGTGACTTCTAACAACTAGTTTGAATATATAATTAGTACATTTACACACAGCATTAGTATTATAAACCATGGTGACTTAGCCGTGGAATATAACTTAATTGTGGCCTTAATACAATATAAGGACTAGCAAGTTGCACAACTTGTTGTAATTTAATTTGTACAGCATTGTAGTATATAGAAGGGAACAAGACCTCGCAGGATCACATGATATTTGAGGCAGCGATTCACTAAACGGGGAGCCATCAATTGTTGTTGGGTGTTAATTAAATTGTTTGCGAATAATTATTACATTTTGGCTTGATGGTTGATACCATAGTACACTATATCATGCATGCAACATGCATTATATCAAGGTTGTGACTGTAACTGCAGAGACAAAAAACACACGCCCCATGTTAGAGCAGGTAGCAACCCCATAAAGTTCTTTTAATTATAACTAGGGTAGCGCAAAACATTGAGGTTAAGATATGTAGTACTTAAATTATTGTTTGTACAGCCTGTTATCTGTACCTTGATGTTAGAGTTTGTCTTAGGTGGTTTTTTTTTGTTGGTGCCTTAATTAGCTAGTATAGCACAAACAATCCTTTTCATTAACGACGGTCGTAAGAATATTGATTAAGAAATATTAAGGTGGA
Source organism: Glycine latifolia (assembly GCA_013407115.1). Classification (NCBI taxonomy): domain Eukaryota; kingdom Viridiplantae; phylum Streptophyta; class Magnoliopsida; order Fabales; family Fabaceae; genus Glycine; species Glycine latifolia. The sequence continues at coordinate 24,167,993 of CM023949.1, read as the reverse complement.
ATTACAATGAAAATTATTAATTAGAGAAGTTGTCGATAATGCTTTGTAATTTTTTTTTTAATTTTTTAAGTTGTGTCTTATACCACTTGCGTAGCGTCCTCCTAATAATAATAAAGTGGAATTCAATTGATGAAAAATAGTTGTGCCGTTTTGGAGAATTTAACGCGTTCAATTCTGAATTTGAGTTAGTGAAATTTCTATCTTTATTCAGTAAACACAAATTCTGATGTTGTAGAAATTGTTTTACAGAATCGATTTAACCAAAAAATTTGTCGGGCAAGAAATTATGATAAGTTGAAAAAAGCCAATCTAGGTGAGTTTATTAATGTGAAAAGACAGAAATTTACATTTATGGGATTTCACAAAAAAAAAAATTATATCATTCTGCATTTTCCTTATCCAAATCTAATAAGAAAAAAAATTGAGTTTTTTCCTAAGATTTGCACGTACCTTTATAACTTCCAATGTCTTCAAGAAATTTTTATGCCCAAGGTTATATTTGTTGTGGCCAAGTGGACAGGGACAACAAAGTTTGAGTAAGAATAGAATTGTATTTTGAATTTTTTTCTAATGAAGAGATCAAACAAATCCTAGTCTCTTTGCATCCAAGTTTACCATAATATAGAGGCAACGACCCACAAAACACGCAGGCACCAATAAGCTGTTGTTAAATGTTAATTAAATTGTTTGGGAATAATGATTACACTATGGTCTAATAGTTTGACACCATAGTACACCTTTCCATGCAACCACCATTATATCATTGTTGTTGCTGTAATTGCAGAGACAAAATCACAACCCCCACGTTAGGGAGGGTAGCAACCCTATAAGGTGTGGCTTTTATTATAGTTAGAGATCAGCAGCGCAAAACAGTGACCTTAATGTACTCTAATTGTTGTATGCACAGCCTGTTATTGGTACCTTCTGCTAGTGGCTGTCTTGGTGTTTCCTTCACATGGATGATGCTCTGTGACTTTATAGCTTTCACAAATAATAAAGTGCAACTCAATTAATTAATGCACAAAATTTATCATTTATTAGAAGGCAAATGTTAACCCGTATTTTTAGGCATTAGTTAAAAAATTAAAGAGAGAAATATTTTTATTTGGATGCATAAAATTATGCTATTCATAACAATTTTTGTACTCTTCTATAATTTATAGGATAAATACTTAGTCTTCTTAATTCCTTAACCAATAATCTAAAGACTCTCTTTAGTACTGTTATACTTAGAAAGTAGAATAATGAGGTGGGAAAGAAGTTCAATTATGAATGAGTGAAACTTTTGTTTTTAGTATTTAGTAAACAAAAATGATGATATTGCTGAAATTTTAGAGAATCAATTAAGAAAAAATTTGGTCAGGCAAGAAAACTAGGTTAAGAAGCAGACAAAGGCCAATCTAGATGAGTTTATTCCACAACCTAGAGTATGTTTGTTTATGCTTTTATCAGCCATGAAAGCACATTGAATGAAGGGAAGCCACAAATTTTGTCTATCGATCATAGGCATATTCAGGAACATCCTTTTCTTTTTACTTCCCCCTTTTTCCTTTTTGAGATGATTCAAATTTTAATATTTCATTAAGTGGCACGTAAGGAAATAAAAAAAAGTTGTGAAGAAATAACAAAAAATGGTGAAACATTGGTAAAGGATATGAAGTTAACTCTTATTTTTCCCATGAATATAGGATTCGATTCCTCCTCATGCTACTAAAATCATGTTTGGTGGGCAATCCTACTTAGGGAATTTCCTGTGTTCAAAGGTTAGTTGTGTGTTCAAAGGCTAGTTGAGTAATTGTGATTGAATAAAACTGTTTGTCATCTAAGTCTGCAATAATATTTTGAGTGAATCTCAAATAACAAAATAATACCGAGAGAGTCTCTTCATTCTACCACTTTTTATAAGTAAAAAATTCAGTAATATCGAATCTTTTTTAGTTTAGAAGTTACTCTAAGTTAACATTCAAAATATGAATTTTAAAAGTGAATAAAAATTGTTTGACAGTTTTTATTTCTTTTTAGTTTAATGGAGACAATCAAAGAGTGAACAAGATGGGTGAGACACAATGGAGAAAGAGAGAGCCGGAAGAAAAGAGAGGTAAACTTTTTTGTTCTTGAAACTCTTTCACCCAGTTTTATTTAAAGTTACTTTTTTTCTTTCTTTTTTATAAAATTAAGTTGCTTAAATTTTTAAGAGCTTTTCACAAAATACATTTTACCCAACTTTTTCTTTTAAAGAAAATAAGGATTCAATAGTAAACCTTTTCATCTTTCAAATTTCTTTGTTGGTATTTAAATTTTACATCAAATCCAATAAGGGGGGAAAAGTTACTTCATGAGATTTACGTGTATCTTTATGACCTGGAATGTCCTTTCATGTGTTAAACAGAGGACAGGGACAACAAAGTCTGAGCAATAGAAAATGGTTGTTTTGATCTCCATTAGAAGTACTTATGCAAGACAACAAAATTTTTCAAACCAATTTTGGTAATAATATATATATAATTTGCTATATACATTTTAAGTAGGACCAACTCCTAGGTCCTTTTTAATTGCAAAATTCAACTACTCCATTTTCCCTAGGAAATAAATGGTAAAGTAGCATGGTGGCTAATTAATAAAAAATCCTACTCTTAGTTTCCATCCCAATTAACCACATGATTAGGCTTGAATCACTTTCCCTTGTGGAACTCTGATCCTATACACATGTTCTTCACCAGTGCATTTATCCACCTTCACAATCCAACGACTACTTTTGGTCTTACTCATTCCAGATCCATATTTTGGACTAGTAGCACTTGCTCCAAATCTTGTCACTAACAACCCTTTTCCTATAGGCAACAACTGAGTTTTTGATCCACAAGACCACCAAGACCCTCTACAATTAAGTGCATTGTAGCCAACAACAACTGTGCCATTCTGCATGCCACTACCACCACCTACTTGGATTGCTTTAACAATCTCTCCATGGTTCACAAGGTTGCAATCAATGAGCACAAAATCTGCTTGACTTAACATCACTAGTTCTTGCTGAGCCTCTCCAACCATGAATTGGACTTGACTAGCATTTACTCCAATAAGGACTTTTTTGGAGGCACTTAAATCCTCATGTCTAGGGACAATGCAAACAACATGGCCACCAGTTTGGTGTGCAGCAGTGACTAATGCTAGTGTGGTTGAGTCTGCTGCACCAGCACATGCCACAACCATTAGTTGTGCATTGTTGCCAGCAGCTAGTGCTGATATGAACTCTGCAACAGCTGGCTCTTTGGCCTTTTGACCCTGTTCAAAATAACCCAAAATCAGATCAGAAAAATATTTTTATGAAAAGAAAAATTGTAACAAGAGAATATTAATCGGAAAAAAAAATTAGACACAGTTTCTTAAATATTTTTGTGTTCTTTTTCAATCAAAATTAGAGTTTTATCTTATTAATATGCTTGATAAAAGTTTGTATTAAAGATCAACAGTATCAAAATAAAACTCTAATTGTAACTAAAGAATACCACAAAAAATACCTATGAAATAGTATCTAAAGAATAACTAGGTAGAAATTTTTTTGGTTAAGGGGTTAAGACATCAAGAGAACACACTCACCATTTTCAATGTGTTGAGATAGGCCTTTGTTGCATTTTCTGCAGACCAGCAAGCCATGGCTTTGATGCAAATTATGACTCTTTTGGGTCCTCTAAGGCTTTTCTTGGAAGGAATGAAAGAGGGTATTCAAAACTTTGATGCAAATGTTGAGTGCCTTGGATTTGGTTTAGAGGTTACTACATATATATATATATATATATATATATGGGATCTCGCTGGGCACATGTGGTGGTGGGTCATAGTAAAAAACGTGTCATATTTCAAAATATGGAAAATATGTGTGATAATGGAATTTAATATATACCAAAAGAGCAAATTATTTCTATGCACAATTATTTGGTCATGAGTTATATGAGAAAATTCCCTTATATGCCATTTTTTTTACAGAAGTTAATTACTTAACTGAGAAGAAATACAAAATTATTTAATTATATATATACGATTAGTGGTGGATTTCATCAATCTTTATGTTTACCAAATGGAACGTAAGAGAGCTTCCTGGATTTAGACATGACAAAAATAAAAAAACATCCAATGATTTAAAACTATTTGTAAAAAAGAACCTAAAAACTTAACTAATTCGACTTACTTTATTTTTTTTATGCATACTTTACGTTAGAATATAGGACAACATCGTTTTGGAGTGTATCCAAATTGTTATTTTAGGAAATAAGTGAGTAGTTTCCAACTGGATTTTTTTTTTGTGAGCAATTAGGTAATTTATCGTATTTATTCCTAATGAAGTTCAGTTGATCATGATGAGTAGTAAGTTACGAAAATTCTTATCAACTAAGTATTGTGTGTTACTTAATTTTTTTTTTTTTACAGAACTATTGTCTGTTACTATAAGGTTCATGAAAATTAGATTTTTTTTTGAAGGAGAAAATTAGATTTCTGACGCATGAGGTATATACAAATATAGACCCACCTATTTACGTGTTTTTTTTTATAAAAAAATATCTAGTGTTGGACTTAAATGATTTTGATAAGGGTAAAGCCAATGAAAAACTACATTTATTCAAATATATTTTTCACAATTCTTAAATTTAATTTTTATTTTCCTCTAAACAATTATTTTTTATTTTAGATTTATACTATTGTTATTTTATTCTTAACTTTTATTGTGAAACTGACCGGATCCAGAACTCAATCTATGGGGGCTTAATTTTTTTTCTTGTTTGTAATTATTTAAATATTTAACTTTTGACAAATAACTATTTAATAATTAAAAAAATATAATAAAGTATTTACTTGTTTTAAACATAAAATTAAAATTAATTTTTATTTCAAATGATAAAAAATGTATATCTTAATTCATTTCAAAAAATCTCAACATGTTATGATTCCTATTATTTTTTTCAAGTTTTGAAATATTTTTTTGTTTCACATACACAATAACAATCAAACAATAGTCATAACAATAATCTTATAATAATAATGAAAAAAAAAAGAACTCATTAAGTATAATAATAATTTAAAATTATTAAATGCTTCTATAACAATTATAATGTGCATTATTTTACAGGAATTTTTCATGGTTACCATTGATAGATGATGTTAGTTGTTGTTACGTTAATAAAATCATAGTTATTAATTAGGAGATTGTTTAGCTTATTTTTCTTATCTGATTTACCATGTTCTTGGCTGATGTTAAGTGGTTGTTATCTATATATAACCTTGTGAGGAGGGGAGGGGCGCTGAGGTCCCTGCTTGCCCCCTTACATCTGTCTCTCGTTGAATACATGACATCACTTGATAGAAAAATTCATAAATTATGTAATATTTTATGGTTATATGTATAATCATTCACAATTTATTAATAATATAATTAAATATATTTTTGTTTATAAATATATAATTCAATAAATAAATTATTATAAGCTACTTAATAACATAAACATTATACTATTTATTTCATATTTTACTAATAATACTATTTATTTGATACACTTGAAAATTCACTTGGTGTCAATTTATTTACTAAAGAAAATTATAATTAATATCAAATAAGTTCTTCATATCGATATTAAAATGGTCATTCTATTAATTTATTAGCATAAATCGAAATAATGACTATTTTTTTTATATCTTTCCATTTTTTATGGAATTAATATTATTAATATTTAAAAGACTGAATTAATGTTAACTGAATCTTTCAAAGATTATTCAATGGTGTAGTTATAAAAAAAATTAAAGTATTAAAAGTTTAATTTACAAAACTTATTTGCGTATGTTATTATTTTTCATATTATGATACTCACTTAATATACATAGAAAATGGTTGATAAAAAAATTAAATTTACCTACCCTCACAAAGGATTTATTTAGTTTATAGTATGTGATTTATTTAGTTTATAGTAATGTTCGATAAAAAAAGTGATATTCAATAAAACTTTTTATAACTTTAATCTCATGTAAATAAAATCAAAAGATTTTCAAGGCAAATTATTATTTTTTTAATCTATTCTCTTTCATTCATGCGTTTTTAATTTTTTTTTTAAAACTAAATAATTAAAATAATATTTTTTCATCCATTCACTTGTTACCATCATCATAATAATTTAACATTATCATTAAATATTGAAGTTTCTAACAACATTTTTTTTTTAAACTTACAATCCATACAGCAAACATTTGATTGATAGAAGGTTTAATTTCATTTCTTTCCCTCTATTTTGGAATAAATTTACTTAATTCTAAAAACAGAGAGAGACTTAATTAGTTTAAAAAAATAAAAGACCAAAATCACACATAAAATAAATTAGAGAGGGTCCAAAGTATAATTAAATATTTATTAAATTGAATCATTTAAGAGGAAAGCATAATATTTTTTAAAAATTAAAAATTATAATTATAATACTATAAAATAACTAATAAAATATACTAAAATCATAAATTATAAATTCCAATAAAATTATAAATATTTTTAAGTTCTGATCCATGGTTGGTTAGACATGTAAAATTTAATATATTCCAATAAAATTATAAATTTAATTAGATTCTAACACTCAAGATTTATTAATTACTATTTTAATTATTTCAAGTATTCATTATTATTGCATTTAATAAAATAATTATTCTATATTAAAAAACAAAAAAAATCTCATATTTTAGAAAGTAATATCCCTATTTAAAATTTTATCTATAAAAATTTTGATGTTTCATTTGTTAATATGATTGGAACATTTTTGTTATCGTTATAGGAAAGTGAAATGCAAAATTTTTACTCTAATTTCCTTTCTAATTGTTTTCATCTTATTTTCACTAAAACAAACGTGCATGGATAAAAAAAAATACAGTAATTGCTAAACTAATTGATAGTCGAAAAGTTATTTAATAGTTAAAAATTATTAGTTCAATGTGGAACTATTTTTTATTCCAAGGCTACATTTTCCTTACAAGTCCATGCTTTTATGATATTACAGAGTTCCTTAATAAGTTCAAATTTACTTACCACTTGAATTACCTCACATTAATTATATGTTCAAATCTCATCAATATTATTATAATTTTAAGGGGTTTAAAGGAGCCTCTATGAAGTTAATTATGTTAATAAAAGTAACTTATTATTATCTTAATTTATTCAAGTTATAACAGTTTTTATTTGACAAACTTTATTAAATAAAAAATTGATTAAGCTATTTATACTACGTACTTATCCATAGTTTGTTCTTAAATAAATTATCCATAGTTTCATACATACCAAAAAATATAAACTTTACCAAAACAAAATGTCCATATATATAATAAGTTTCAAAACTATCTAAAATCTAAACTTCATTCATGTGTGTTATTGAATTAATTGTGATCTGTTTGATATTTGGGGGTAGTTTAACCAAAACAACCTTCAATAGTTACACATAATTTTTTAATTTGTTTCAAATAACAACTTGAATTTTAAAAATAGACAATAGACATTCCTAATTCTGGCTTTGACTCAAATAATGTGAGCTTCCTACCAATCACAACACAATCATCTAAAAGCATAATTTAAATGCTCAAACACAGGATCTGCAATTCTGCATCACTTTATCAGTCCCAAAATATTCTTCCATTTGTAGCTGTAATGTCCTACCAGTCGAAGGACAAGTTTTTTTTTCTTTTTTCTTTTTTCTTTTTTATTGTGTGTCTGTAAACGTATGATAAGAAGCTAAAAATAAATTCCTTCATTTTTTCATTTAAAAATATTTAATATTTATTTGATAAACAACTTAAAGTATTATAAAATATTTCCAAGATGGGGAACATGCAATTTAATCGATAAATAATTTGCTCGTATATAGTAGTAATTGATTTCTTTGAAGACAAACTAATCAGTGGCCATGTGAGAATAGCCAAAACAAATCATATATATTTTGTGTGCACGCCGCACACAAAATGCATGGTGAGCCGTAGCATGCACAGTGGTTTGGTTGTACGGATTACGTCTAGATTAACGGCTCTACATGCACATGGACAACAAAGTGAATATTAATTGGAAATATTAAATAAATGCATTTCTAACATATATTTTAAATATTTTTTAAAATAATAAAAATTTATAATAAACTTACGTCAATATTTTTTTTACAATTTAAATTATAATTTTATTATTTTTTAAAAATAATTAATAGTAATATATAATGTGAGAGTATATTGATAGTAATTCTTATATTAATATATAAATTCTTAAAATAAACTAATGATTTATACTACAAATTTTCTCTTAATTATGTCCCCCCTCCCGTCCCCCTTTCATAAGAATTAAGTGCAAGAATTTGGATTGAAAGAAAAATATATTGATTTGGACAGAATTATATCTATAACACATATAAGAGTTATAAGGTTTACTTACTCATACAATATTAACTTTGTTGCTATCAAATACTGCACGAAAAAAATATTAGATTAAAAAGATTGAAATTATAATGAAATTAATATATAAATTCATAAATAAAGTTTTGTGACTATTGTAGTCTATATATATGTGTGCCTATCTTACATATAGGCATATAGCACTTAGACTCTATTGAATTCTCTATTCACTTGGGAGCTAGAGTATTTGCATGTATCACATATCATTGTTAAATTGAGCTTTTACAAATTTATTTGTGCATAAATTAATTTTACTTTATAAAATATATGTTTTTATTTATTTTTTCTTATAAATGCTTGCAGAGATTTTTATCCAAACAAAAATCATTTATTATACATACAAGTTGTAATAATGGTTTCTTAACAATTACATTTTAGTTGATATTTATAATCGTTATTAATTTTTTTTTCAAGAAGTCTAGAACAACGATTCAAAAAGACTGAATTTGGGTACTATTTTTATTATCTTTGAAGACTAATTCGAAATCCTTAAAGGATTAATATGATAAATCTCCTAATCAAAAGTTATGCAACTTCAGGGTTGTATCGATCTATTTTATATATAAATGATAAAAAATGCCCTTATTGTTTACATCTAAACTCCAATGGTAAACTTTTTGGCCAAAAAGGGTTTATATAGATGGTGGTAGCTTCTGAAACTAAAGACTACCGGGAAAATCATTCAATATTTTTTACGATATTTTGTCAAAGAAAGAAGGAATACAAAGAAAAGAAAAAGAAATATCTGATACAATAGATTATGTAATACAAAGAAAACATATTTTATATATATAGAAAGTATTATTAGAATAATATAGCTCTTATTTATATATTAAAGAAAAAGGAACACACACATGCAAACAAATTCATATTATATAATAGGAAGACCCTAGAGACGTGCCAACACCAACACCAAAAAACACAGTCTATTCAAAGGTTGCATAACTGTTGGAAGGTGAAATTAGCTGGATGTGGTACACTAACAAGTCCCTTTGATTCTTTCTGCTCCGGGAAGCCTAAACAGAGATCTAGATCACATCAAGTTGCTTCCCCTACCAAAAACATTGTTAACAAAGGGAACCCCATGAATAAATTTTCTGTCTAATGGTCTTTAATTTCTTTGGATTATATATAAGGTTCACATTTGTCCGTTTCTGCTGGGGAAGATAATGGATTAATTCATTAATTGGTGGACCTCTTGGGAAATGTTGAATCTTATTTTTTTTTCTTGATTTTTCTAAGTTAACTTCCAATAATACTATGTCCCATTTCCTAGCAAGGTCCAATTGGATTACAAGAATCTAATTAATAAAGAGAGGGGGGGGGGGGGGGGGGGGGG